>CM040088.1:31424561-32024561 GCA_022496805.1 Pohlia nutans | reverse complement strand
CCCCATGAATGGACTATGCAATTTGAAAACCCGCATTTTGGAAGATATTAATAATATCTAATGTGGGCTATCCTAGTTGTGCATCACATTATTTGATAACCTACACCGAGTAGAATTAAAAGTATAGACGGTGATAGTATGATTATATAGTATTTGCAATTTGTGTTTGACATTTCATTTAGATTTAAGGTTTCATTTTGATCTCCCTCTTTTCGTATTGGTTGTCGTATTTGGCATCAAGAGTAAAAAAACATTAATCTAAAGGCACCCAAAACGCTAAACACTAACAATTTCGTGAAATTTATTTTGTTGAAGAGTGAATAAAGTTGAGTGATTTCCCTATTTAATGATGTATAGCTATTGAAATTTTCCCCTTTCATTCTGAAGTCTTCCTCTAAAAATTCCTTTTCAAAATGAATTTTATTTTATTATTTAAAGTAATAAACTTATTTTATTTTCAAAAAATGTCTTTCATAATATATTAACCAAAATTCTCTATTATCATTCTTCACTCACTTTCTTAACCCAAATGTTTTCAAATTTAAGAGATTCTACAAGCAACTTAACTAATACAATATTCATCAGTGATGTATTAATGTTCATTTTACATTTATTTTATTTTATTTTGAGTTGAAAACGCTCTTTGATTTCTAAATGTAATTAAATGCAAGAGTTAGGATTAATAATGGGAATTTCACAACAGAAAATATGAACGGTGAGTAAAATAGAACTCAACAAGATTATATGAGAAGATGAATGACATAAGTGAAGATTTACCAACATTTAATAAGATTTAAGAATTAGTATAACAACAATGTTGGGGTTGTTTTCAAAATGCCAACAATTATCAACAATGTAAACGATTCCAATAGTTTTTACTTTTCATGTATGAAGGGTTGGTTTGAAAGGCTACATTGATTATGGCTATTAGTGTGTGTGGGCAGTTATTGTCACAAGAAATTAGTGTGTATAACACTATTTGTAAATTTGACAAAAAATTAGTGTGTGTGACTATTTGTATACTTTGAAATTAGTTGATTTTTTTTTAATTATTTGTTCTTATAATGAGATTTAGAAATTAATTTGAAATCTTGCACTCAAAGTGTTTGTTGGATTTTTAAAACAACTCTTACAATCATGTTTTTATACCAATTGTAGACTTTATATTTTGTGGTGAGAATTGATTTGGATGAAATTATCCTATTATGTGTGGTCTCACAGACAAAATTCAATTTCCTTAAATAAAATTATTTGAAATCTTTCCATTTTCATATTTAACAAACACGCACTAATTTGATGCAAAGAAGGATTAAAAACATGGATTGATGGCAATTAGAGTCACATACATTTGTGTCGAATAATCAATATTTTCCAAAAATAGATATTTGTACTTCAAATATTCTTTCAAATCCTTGTCTTTTTCTGCAAAAAAATTTGAAAAAATAATTTCCTAAAATTCCGTCATGTTTTTTTTATAAATGTTTTTTGACAAAGTTGCCATTTGCCTACGGTAGTGAAAATTTCAGCTCCCTAAATTCCAAAATCTGCAATTATTGCAAGTAGTATTCGTCTTTACAATTAGTGTCACACACATTAATAGCCATAATTGGAGTAGACCCAAAAATATAGGCAAACACCCTTTGGTTTTATTCATTGATGTTGAAAACCTTCAAAGTTTTAATAGAAGAGGATTCATTAAAAAAATCCAAATAGAAATGTGATGCTTTAAAGAGGGTTGGAGAATTGTTTATGGCATTTCTCCAAGATTCTACGGGGTTGGGAATGAGACTAGGTTGAATATTGATACCAACAGAAAGTGGAAGTATTACGTCCATTAAAGTGTATGTCATGAATACAAGAGTTGGATATGGAAGACAATGAAAAAAACAAAAATTAAATTACAAAGACCCACGTGGCATAGAAGAATGTTTATTACAATTGCCATGATAAGGTGGTAGAATCAAAACAATATGACGTACACTGACAACTTACAGTGCAAAAGAAGTGCACTTTAACCCCCAAATGATAGAGGGGTATTCGACAAAACTTAGATGTGTTATAAAAAATGACCTCTTTATCTTTGATGAAGCTTGGTTCAATAGAGAAAATGAAAAGCATGATGTTTTAAAATTATTTGTACAATTAGGTTTTCAAAAATAGATTTAGATCTTCACGTAATGAACTTAGAAGCGTTTAACTTCAAATTTTATTTTTAGAATTTGAAATTTGGTATGATTGGTTAATACTAGACATTTTATTTTGAAATTTTAAAAAGGATTTTTTAAAAGAGAGAACATCAATATTTTCTTTAAATAGTAAAATTCATAAAACTAGGACAATATTGAAGTCTTTGTTTTTGAAAAATTCTCCTCAACAGGGTTTAACTTGGATTGACATGATTCATATTGGGTTGGAAAGTAGACTTGATTTCCTATTTGAAAATATTTCTTATTTTTTATAAATTTTATTTTTCATCCTGGGCAGCCCATAAAAAAGGGTAGCGACCATAAAATGGTCGTTCGGTCACTTAGGGGTTAAAGGGAAAAATTGTGAACACTATTCAAAGAGGATTGTCCTAAATGTGAAGGGCTTAAAACATTCTTTAATGGAGTTACTACCATTAAGTGCTACAATGACAAATATGCAATTGTAAAATAAAGGTGATAGTGTTGTACCAGAGAATGAGGGATGTTAGCTTGAGCAAGTCATGGAGTTGTTTTTCAAGGAGCTGAATTTATATTAAATTTACCTTATAAGAAAAATTATAGCTTCATATAGAGATTTAATCTTATTTATTTCTTATTTTATGATTTATCATTAAATTTGATAAAGATTTATGTGATGATGGTTTTTACCACCACTTTATCATGGTTATTGTATTAGGGTTTAGAGAATTTACTAAATTGGATTTTTTAATATATGAAATTCTAATTATGTATCTTTCACACACACACACACACACACATATATATATATATATATAGAAATTTATTTTGTATGAATAGAAGATAATTCCAATGTATGTCCATGTGCGTTATTTGAATATACCAAGAATAAATTATGGATTTTGAAAGTTTGTAGTTCAAATATGACTAACCCCAAATACTTTAGGAATAAGTCACATTCATCAAATTTGAATTGCAAACTTTGAAAATCCAAAATTTATTCATATATTTAAAGTAAAATGAAAGTAGAATAGTGAAAGTGAAAAACATATGCAAAATTCACAAATCTTAATTTAGGTTCATTCTAATTATATAAAAAATCTTAAAGTAGTTACTTTGTCTTTAATGTGAGGTTATCAACTTTTTCAAATCAATTTTTTTTAATATTAAAAAAAATACATAAAATTTAATATAATCACTTGATAAATTAGGATTCTTTTTATACTGAGTATTTGTTTAGATTCATCCAAAAAAATGCCATCAAATACTTTAATAAAAAATTATATTAATAAAAACTACAAATACAAAACTAATTAAAAAATAAGACAATTTTTTTTTATAAATAAATACAATAGTCCAGCCCCTCAACTCTCTGGGCAGAGCCAAACGGTATCTCCAAACCCTCCTCTTTGCCATGTCGCTACCCCAACCTTTGCTGCTGCTCCAACCGTTGCCCATGTCTACAATTATATCAATGGTTTGCATCAATGAGATCGACGGCTAGAATTTATTGAGCCGTTCTTGAGACTCGATGTTGTTTAAGGCCTACGGACCGTATCATTGAGGCGTAGAAAGTAAGTTCGGCCTAATCACCAACAAACGCGATCTGGTCCATTCAATCTTCCTATATCATTGGACGGCGCCGGTATTTCGAGGTGGCAGGAAAGATCACGCATTTGGATTGGGTCGGGTCCTGAATGGCATGCGGACACCAAATACATTTTTTTAGCGGTTAACCCCTAATTGCCTAATTGACCATATTTGGTCGATCCAAAATTTCAAAGTTTAAAAAAAGTTCAACCCACTTTAAATGTCCATAAATTTTGCAAAAATAAAAAAAATTGAGCGTCATTTTTTTTCCCTTGTAGATATTGAAATTGAGCAACTTTTCCAAAAAGAAAATCCGAAAAAAAAAACGTTTGCTGATTTTCCTCTAAAGCCCTCAAAGTGACAGCATCTCAAATTCTCACAATTTTGAAAATCTGCTCGGAAAGGAATCTTTAGGTTTCCTATTAAATAAGATTAGTTCTAACATGAACAAAGTAACCACCATAGAAAACCAATGTTTTTGACCTATCATACTTGATTCCAAGTCAAAATAACTAAACATGTTCTTTTTATGCATTTTCAAAGAAAATTCTTATAAGCTGATTATTAAAAAATTCATAGCATTTTTCCAAATTTTATCTATATGGATGTTGTCTTATTGTTGTCTTCTACATATGTTTAAAAATTGAAGCTCATAAAAGTTGAGTAAAATGGACATTATAACACATCTAGCATTTCAAGAAAACCCTTGGGCACTTAGGAGTTAAAGACCTGCAATTTGGGACATAAGGGCTTGGGACAAAAGTTCGACTAATGTTCAGCTAAGGAACAAGGTTTTGTTGTTTTAAATTGACAAATGCGATTGATCATATTATGAAAAATACATTTGAAGGTGGACCAAATTTTATATCACTAGAATCAGTAAAGAACATTATATGTGTTGGTCAAAAAAGCAAAATTGAACAAAAGGAATTCTATATAGAGCCTACCAAAAACTGCTATTAGAAACATGAGGTCAATTTGGACATTTTGGTCCTCTAGGGGTTAGTATATCATCAAAATACAAAATTACTTATAATAAACTGAATATGATTTTTCAGCAATGGTCTTGGGCTTCTCCACAGTTATATTTCTTTTATATAATTATGTCTTTATATTTCTCTTCATATTTCTTTTAGCAGTTTCAATAGGTCCAATGTGGGGTTCTTTTTATTTAAGTTTATTTGTTAATTAACCAACACATGGCAGCAATGTTCTTCATTGATTCCGGTGATATAATTTGTTCTCATATGAATTATATTTATCACAATACGATGAACTGAATTTGCCATTTTTACTTTCAATATCAAGTGTGTCTAATGTTACTAACTTCTATTTTTGGGGCTAGTCACATTAGCCATACATGATATATACTTTTAATCCGATGAAAATCTTTTAAGGTTTTCCTTGATTTGGATGACGAAACGAACCTATTTATAATTCAATACTTGAAAGACCAAAACATTGAAATACTCATTAGGCACAATTTGAAATAAATAAATAATAGGATTGGAGAATACCTCATGGAATTATGCACAAGCAAAGTTTAGTTGATTTCAGACTATACAAAATTAATTATCTGCATTTTTTGACAACATTATAAGCACAAAAATTTAGGTTTGGAAATTAAAAATAAAAGTGCATCGAGGTTGCTTTGAAGTGGACCTCAAAGCAACCTCAACACACTTTTAAAATTTATAATATTGGAATCACTAAAGAACATTGCATGTGTTTTGAAGTTAATTTGAGGTGAACTTGAAATCAACCGCAAAACATATAGAGGATTCTTTGAGGTTCCCACCATTTTCAAAATTTCTATGTAACTAAGGTTTTAAAATGACAATTTCAATATATCATACTATGAAAAATATAATTCATATAAGACCAAATTTAATACCACTGAAATTAATGAAGAACATTGCATAATACAAAGAATCATATTAAGTTTATCATGAGTGATTGTGTATTTTGATAATATACTAACCCTTAGAGGACCAAAATGCCCAAATTGACCTGATGTTTCTAATAGCAGTTTTGAGTAGGTTTTACAAAGAATTCCTTTTGTTCAAATTTATTTTTTCTTTGACCAGCACATACAATGTTCTTCACTAATTCCGGTGATATAGAATTTAGTCTACTTTGAAATGTATTTTTCATGATATGATCAATTGCATTTGTCATTTTAAACAACGAATCTTTGTTCCTTAGCTAGTTGAACCGTTGTCCCATGTTATGTCCTAAGCCCGCAGGTCCTTAACCTCTAAACGTCCCAGCGTCCAGAAACTGGATCACGAACAGGTTCAAAGCCTTGCTACTTTCTCATACAATATCGGATGACTTTCATCCAAGTCACCTTTGTAAGACTATTAAATTCTTTACCAATTACAATAAATCTCTTGCGATGGGGAGTTGTTGATAATATTGGAGAGGCCTCCAACTGCAAGTATGTCAAATTTGTTGAGTAGATTTTATGCTTACACTGGTCCTCTCATGTACACCTCATGTACATTTGAGCCATGCTAATATCTATTTTTGAGGCTAGCATCTACTTGTGTTCAAAGGGGTCGGTACGTTTAGGGGTTAACCACTCGAAAATGTTTCTGCTGCCCAACCCAAGTGCGTGCCCCCTCCTGCCAGCTCGGAGTACTGGCGCCGTCCGATGATATGGGGAGATTGAATGGACCAGATCCCGTTTGCCGGCGACTGGGCCGAGCTCACTTTCTGCGCGTCAGTGACGCGGGCCTGCGAGGTTCTATGTAAAACCCTAAACCCTAATTTGGCTGCGCCCGCCTCCCCACTATGTAAAACCCTAAACCCTCGATTCTGCACTTCTACTGCCCAACTCTCCCATTGCGTGTCTTTTTACAACCTCCATCAGAAGGTCCAGACCTCCTCGCAATCCTTTTCTTCCTAACTTTCTGTAATCATGAGGCCTCCATTGACGAGAGGAGGCGGGGGTTTCCGGGGCGGAAGAGGCGATGGCGGAGGTCGCGGAGGTGGCCGTAGCTTCGGCGGAGGCCGGGGAGGAGGCCGAGGCGGCGACAGAGGAGGGCGCGGGGGAGGCCGTGGCTTTGGAGGAGGCCGCGGAGGTGACAGAGGCGGCCGGGGAGGACGCGGAGGTGGACGAGGCGGGGGCCGGGGCGGTGGTATGAAGGGAGGCGCCAAGGTGATCATCGAGCCGCACAGACACGAGGGTGTGTTCGTTGCCAAGGGCAAGGAAGACGCGCTCGTGACGAAGAACATGGTTCCCGGAGAGAGCGTATACGGGGAGAAGCGAATTTCGGTCGACAACGAAGACGGAACCAAGACGGAGTACCGTGTGTGGAACCCCTTCAGGTCGAAGCTGGCCGCAGCCATCCTTGGTGGCGTTGACAACATCTGGATCAAGCCCGGTGCTCACGTTCTCTACCTTGGCGCTGCCTCTGGAACCACAGTTTCTCACGTCTCCGATCTTGTTGGACCGTCCGGCATTGTGTACGCTGTCGAATTCTCCCACCGCTCCGGGCGAGACCTTGTCAATATGGCCAAGAAGCGAACCAATGTCATCCCCATCATTGAGGATGCCAGACATCCCATGAAGTACCGGATGCTCGTCGGTATGGTGGACGTGATTTTCGCCGATGTTGCCCAGCCTGATCAAGCTCGTATTGTGGCCCTCAATGCGCACAATTTTTTGAAGAACGGTGGTCACTTCGTTATTTCCATCAAGGCCAACTGCATCGACTCGACCGTGCCTGCTGAAGCTGTGTTTGCTGCCGAGGTGAAGAAGTTGCAGAAGGAGCAGTTCAAGCCCGCTGAGCAAGTCACTTTGGAACCGTTTGAGCGAGACCATGCTTGTGTAGTTGGTAGCTATCGTGCGCCCAAGAAGGCTAAGCCTGCCGCTGGTTCATAGGTTTTTTTTCCTTTATAAATTTCTGTCTCTTAGGTTTCTGTTTCTTAGGTTTTAGAGTATAGGTGTTTCACGATTTCACAACAAACCTGAATTTTGACCGGATATGTCAATTTTGAACTTCACAACGTTTATCTCAGGGTACCTGCCTCTGCATTGTTTTCTCTTGATTATTGATTTGGCATGCTTGCCCTGTCGTTCTGGTTGTCCTGGTTGATGGAGCTGGCGAGTAATGATATTTTGGAGATCTGCCTGCTTGAGGAATGCGACTCGTAATACCTGTGGATATTGTGTTTGTCTCTCCTTGAATGCGACAAAATGTGCATCTCTGTTTTGTCATTAGGAATGGGTTTCTCAGTGCTTCATGATTTACATCATTTGCAACATGTAATGCGGAAGCAGATACCATTGTTTTGAGTGCTCATTTCTCCATATCATTCTTGACCCTATAGGATCCCATCCTTGTGAAAAAGTACCGAATGTGCCATTGGGTGGTATTGACATGGGGAATTTGTAAAATGTCAAGGTCATTTGTTTGTTCAATCCCAGTACACTTTCATGTCAATTAATACAATGATAGACAACAAGTTAGTGTTGTGAACAGGCTTGGAAAAGTTAGGGCAAAAGTGTTTTAGGGTAAAACTTAGGGTTACAGTTGGGGGTTTTCAGAGTTGGGGTCTAAAGGTTACAACACAGATTCATAGTACCAAAAACATTGGAAGAAATTCGGCGGTATCAGACGCTTTAACCCCTAAACGTCCTCACCCCTCACCGCACTCAAGGGCGTCTTATAAAATGTAACGACGCATGTTTTGAACTTGATATATGAATAAATGTACATTAGAGGTATCCGTAAAGTAGAGCAAAATATTTCCCCGAGAGGAAAGACAAGAAACTGGTTTTTTAGCTTGAAAGGCAGCTAAAAAATAATTTTGGCTTCCTTTTTTTCGTCCAATCACAAGACTGTAGAGTTATCTGCAAAGTCCTTCAAACTTTGAAAGAGATACCTAGAATTTTGTTTTAATATAGTCTTATTTGGTCTCTCCAAATAGTTAAAAGGTATGGAAGAGCTTGGTGGTCTACAATTATTAGGTGTGTAGGAGCTAGGTGGTCTTCAAAGTCATATGAAACTTTTTTGAACTCCTCAGTTTACACTATGGTAGAGAAGTGCACCGTTCGGTTAAGAATTTCAGTCCAAGACATTGTTATTTGAGGCTAGAGATGGTATGCCGAAAAGACAATAAAAGAATGCCTTGAAGTTGGAGTTCTCCAGAGGCCAAGGCTTTTAGGTTACCCAAGAAACTTGACCTTCGGAGAATTCTCCTTCAAAAAAGTGTCGCCACGTTGGCAGCCATGTCATTTTTTCATCCATGTACAAAGTTCTCCGCTGAAGGACTCTTGGCTGTAGTGTAAACCACCACCGGACAAGAGTGTCACTGTCGGCCAATCATATTTCAGAATTCCCCTAGAATTCATGACGGATGGACTTCTCCACCATAGTGTAAAGCGGCCCTCAGCTAGCGGATAACTATACTAATGCAAGAATGTTTTGCTTCCCCGTCTCATATGCTTTCTCTATTTTAATTGAAAAACTACTTTTAGTGGGTGGTTTTGACATGGTGAATTTGTAAAATGTCAAGGTAATTTGTTTATTATATCTGCCCCACACAAGTAGATAGTAAAAACAAGTAGTAAAAATAATCTGGGGTAAATATTAAGGCAGAGACTACGCAAGTAGCCCTTTGTTCAACTCCAACACACTTCCTTGTCAAGCAAGAGGTTAGGGTCGTGAACAGGCTTGCAAAAGTAAATGTTTGCAAAACGGATGGGTTTTACCACTATTGATACCCGGAGTTGAGGGTTTAGAGTTGGGGTTTAATCCCTAAATGCCTAGAGCCCTCTCCAAATTCGGCAGTTTTGCAAAGATGCATTATAAAATGCAACTTAGAGGGATATTTTGAACTTGATATATGAATGAAAGTTGTACATTATGAATTTTAGATTCTATCCATACGGTTAGATCTATGATTGCTATTACCAATAATTTTGTATAAAATTTGAAACGTGAAATTCAAAATTATTTTGTAATTCAATTACAAATAAGATATTGACAATCTACGGATTAAATTTTTTGTAAGTGGTTGAAATGTAATACTCCAAGTGTAGTGATTTTTGGAGATTTTTTGGTTGCTTAATTATATGAGTTGACTTTTTTTAGAGCACTTTTACACTGAAATCTTTATTATTTTGGGTGAATCACTACAACATGAAATGAGGCATAAAAATTTCACAAATCATCCCCTTTCTAATCAGATCACATATGCATGAAGCTAACTTCCCATAGAATCTACAGTAAAAATTCCACACTGCTAAAAGTGCATGGCGGATGGGAAACTATGGATGAAATGTGTACATCGTCCAAAAAATGGACGCTTAGGCAGTTAGGGGTTAAGGAGTTGGGGTTTGAAAGTTGCAACACAGATTCATAGCACGAAAAACATTGGTAGAAATTCCGCGGTGTTGAACACGTTGAGTGCAAGTTCATTCCTTGATCCAGTTTTACAATAAGAAACCTATACTTCCACTATCCCTTTCAGAGTTGTGAGTGTGGCTGGTTCTACTAAACGACCAAAGATTATGGTAGAACAGAACAAGCATCCTCAAAGATACACGGAGATGTGTACACAAGGACCTATGTCAGTCCTTTGCTATACTAGATGATTACAGACTTTCAACCTAAACAGCTACAAGCACGTCGGTGAATACCATCTACCTCAGTGTCTCTTCCGGCAAAAAAATAGCGGAGTGCAAAGCAGCCGCAGTGAAAAAAACCATCGCTTACAGAGACTTGAGGACCTCCTTAGCAGCAGCAATGGTGAATTCAATATCTGCGTCGGTGTGCGCCAAGCTAGTAAAGCCAGCTTCATATTGCGAAGGAGCCAGATACACGCCTCTTTCGAGCATGCCCCTGAGCAGAACAACCAGTACAATATGAGTATGAATCCAATACACAAAACCAGAACATGTCGCCAGGAAATGCACAGTTTACCCTCCATAATACGACACTCCATATTATGACGATATTACTGTTTCAAGCAATACATGTGACAAGTTGTTTCAGTGACTAATCCATGCCTGCCACCTTGAAGTTGGGGCTTCCCAAACATGTCATTATAGAGAGGGACAACTGTAGACAACGACGAAATTTTACCTGTGGAATTTGGCGAATTTGGCAGTGTCACTCTTCTTGGCATCGTCAAAATTGTTCACAGGGCCAGCACAGAAAAAGAAGCCAAACATGCCACTGATATGGCCACCGCAAACCTCGTGGCCAGCATCCCGTGCAGCCTGGAGAATGCCGTTGATGAGCTTCCCAGTAACCTTGTCCAAGTGCTCATAAGAACCAGCCTGCTTCAACCTTCGCAGGGTGTGAATTCCGGCTGTCATTGCGAGTGGGTTGCCACTCAATGTACCGGCCTGGTACATGGGTCCAGCAGGAGCAACCATCTCCATAACCTCGCGCTTGCCTCCGTAGGCACCCACAGGGAGGCCTCCTCCAATGATCTTTCCTAGCGTGGTGATATCAGGGGTGATACCGAAATACTGCTGGGCACCTCCATAAGCGATACGGAAACCAGTCATCACCTCGTCGAACACCAGCATCGTTCCATCTTGTTCGGTGATCTCCCGAAGCCCTTGCAAAAACTCCTTGTGAGGGATGATGAAGCCAGAGTTTCCAACGACAGGCTCCAACACACAGGCCGCAATCTGACCCTTATTTGCGGCAAAGATTTCCTTGACAGCCTCAAGGTCGTTGTAAGGAGCCGTCAATGTAGAGGCCGTGGAGGAAGCGGGGACTCCAGGAGAATCTGGAAGTCCCAGAGTTGCCACACCACTTCCTGCCTTCACCAAGAAGGAATCCGCATGTCCATGGTAACACCCCTCGAACTTGAGAATCTTCTCGCGACCCGTGTAAGCACGAGCCAGGCGGAGCATGCCCATGCAAGCCTCAGTTCCGGAGTTCACGAACCGCACCATCTCGATGCTCGGCACCGCATCAATCACCATCTGAGCCAACTCGTTCTCCAATACACAGGGTGCTCCGAAGCTGGTTCCCTTCCTCAATGTCTTGATGAGTTCTTCATTCACCTGGTGAACAGTACCAAGTCAGATTCCTAGAAAGAGCCAACTTCCATGGGTGAAGTATCTTACTAAAAGACAAGTTTTTAGGGTCTTCAGGGGACCAAGTTCCACATTTCAAGTGAGCTTTTGAGAAAAAAGTGGTGGAGAAGTTGTCATGAAGTAGGGAGGGTTCTCAAGGATTCTCAAGCCCAAGACTTCATGGCAACTTCTCCCTAACCAATCAAATTTGTTTATGTTCAAGTCCATGGAAGTGTGCACCACTTCATGGCCGGGTAAGAGACAAAATGTAATACCAATTTTCCCCTCCTCTTCCCTACTTCCATGGGTAACTTCTCAAATCCATGGAAGTTGCTCAAACTCTTTGACAATGTTATTTTCGTACACCCTAAACCCATCTGTTACAGAGGTCTACGCTTTTGTATATCGTACCTCATCGTCGCAAGCACCGATGATGGCAGGTCCCCATGAGCCAACGTAATCAACGTACTCGTTGCCGTCCACATCCCAGGCCTTGCAGCCCTTCACTCGGTCAAACACAATAGGCTGCCCCCCGACGGACTTGAACGCTCTCACGGGAGAGTTCACACCTCCTGGCATCAATTCCTGCTCGTCCAAGACAAAAACAATGTCAGAAAATTACTCATAACTGAAATCCAAAACAGGTTTGTCACCTCTACCTTTTCGGCAAGAAAACAGCATTAAAACTCGATAGTATTAAACCCCATTCAATATCCAAGTGAATCACTGCAGTGCTGGAGTCGAGGGCGGCCAACAAGAATCAGGTGCTAAACCCCATTCAAACCCGGGTTCGCTCCTTCAATGCGGAATTCGGGACGAGTGATACTCAAGTGACACCACCCCCTCAAATGTACACCACTGGTACATCCTCTCCATAGAATATACGATGGCTGTTTACCGAGCACCATTCCAGCCCGGAACTATCCTCAAAGCCCTTACGCGTAAAGTCAATTCAATTTGAGCTTCCCTCACAGAAAGACTATCTTAACGTTCAAAGCGCGTTCGGAATACCCTTACACAAATGAGTTACCTATACCCCAAAGATTGGCGAACGACAAAATGTGACAAAAGGGTTGACGTTTTGACAAAAAAAATTCTAGGCTAGAAAATTCAGGCGCTCACCTTAGCAGCTGTGAAAGTCTCTTCGGACTTCTTGGTGACGAACTTGGTCGCCACGTCCGCGGTCATGGTCACAACACCTCGGCGACCATTAGCGGAGGAAACAGCGACACTGCGAGCAGTAAGGTCCGTGGCGGGGCTGGAAGCTCCAGCAGTCGCCTTGAGTCCGTGGAATGCCGGCAACGCAACAACAGCCGAGGTCGCCTTGGAGGAGGAATTCGACAGGGTCGAGAAGCTCGCAGAGACTGCGGAAATCGACGCCACGGCCGCCATTAGGAAGCTCTGCGCGTGACGAAGCTCACTGGCAACACAATGTAATTCTTCAACAACTCGGGGATGATGGATCCCGTGGAGCTGCAATTCCAGTGACAATTGAAGCAGTGAGAGCGGCCCTGGAAACACAAGCCCTTGGGTGCGGATAGGATAGTGTATAGTGCACTCTCGCCTTTCTGGATTGGGAAATCGATCCACTTCCGTTCTCGTCATCGGGAACGAAGCGCACGCCAAGGGGAACGTCGAGGAAGCCATAGGCGGTTCACATAAGAAGAAAGAAGAAGCATAAAGAAAAAGAAGGTGTATCTTTTTGAGAGATCTCTGGCCCCAGTACAATTTTTTTGTTCTCTAGAGGAATCTTTATTGTGCCTAAAGATATCTTATTTTTCCCACGAAGATGTTTTTTTGGGTTCTCCATTCATTCTTGGTCATTTGATTTTTGAACATTTTTTTCACCATTCTTGTCACTATTCTACTAGCTCTATATAAACATAAACATATTTTTTTATAAATGGATGTATAGCAAACTTTGATTCTTAGTTTTTTAAGTGTTGAAATAGTTACTACATTGTTTAGTATTGTTTCAATCTTGAAAAACTGCAAAAAGTAGTATTGATTTAACCTTTAACCGTCCCGACATCCATATTTTAGACGTTTTTTGGATTGCTTTTACCTTTGAAGAGCTGTAACTTTTGCATTTAGTGTCCAATTTCAATGCAATTTTTCAAAAAGATGCAGCTTCATGTTTAGTTTGTGTGGTGAAAATTCAGGTCAATCCAAGGCACAATGAATTTTCGGGAATCATTTTAGTGCACGGGTCTTAACTTTGGTTCACAAAAGTGCATTTTGATGATTGCAACTTTGGAGGCTTGTTTCTCCTTCACCCAATGTTTGTTTTCAATAAAAACTTGTTGGGCTAGATTCCCTTTGAAGTCTAGTTATCATGGTAAAAGTTTCATGTCAATCCAAGTTTTTCTGAATGTTTGGAAATTGTTTTAGTGCATGGGTCTATTTTGGACACTTTTTGCTTTTTGAATTTAATGGACACATCAAAGATATTTATTATAAAAAAATTGTACCAATGTGTTTATATGATGTTTTTGAACCACTTTATAGTTTAAAGTTTTTCATTTGAGTAGGTTTAGAAATTGAATTTCACCTCTAATGTGTTGCTAGAAAAAATTCAGCATCCTTTTTCAACACAAACATTATGATCTTGCAATCTATGTGGTCAAATGATTCCAAATTCGATCCACGTCATCTACAACATGTATACTACAAGATTGTACGTTTGAGATTTCTATACCTCACTTACATTTAAACCTATAACACTTCAAAAGCAATGATGTTTTAAAGTACAAAAAAGATAGGGACGCTTAGGGGTTAATAGTGTTGAAACAATAATGTTCTAGCACTATCACTATTTTTAAGACTGTTAGAGTAGAATAATAGTTTTATATGAAATCAAGAATCGATTTCACCATTGAACAATATATATTTAGGGAGAAGGTTTTTATGTGGTCTTCCAACTAGATTCATAATGATATAGAAATTCAAGAATCGGTTTATTGGAGACCCTACAACAAGGTTTTAGGACAATGGCAAGGGTTAAAATAAAACAAACTTTTATCTTTGGTATGAATTAAAAGTTCAATATTTATTTAAGGTAAAACATCAAAGTCCACATGACAATAGAAAGAAAGTTTACATCATTTTTTTTGTAGGAAGGAATGTCAAGGTTTGCATATTAAAAAAAGGGAATCAACGACAAGAACTTAGCATATTGTTAGTTAAATGTTTTATTTTTTGCAAGAAATACTAGTATATTATTTTGTGTTACATAGTAATAAAGTGACCATATCTCCTATTTATTGTTGGAATTAAGTTACTCACATGGTAATTAAGTTACTTATGAGAGAATTCATAGACCAAGGGTCTATGATTCCAAGCTGGTTAGAACACCAAAACAATAGTTTAGTTAGACTTTACATATTCTAAGCATGTAGACATAGAATACTAGGACTATAAGTGTTAGCTTGGTGGGTGAAGAAGATCAAACCTAATCATAGGATCTCACTTCTATAGTTAAGTGGTAAGCCATACAATAAATATCATTTACATTTATACACATTGTCTTTCTTAATATTTCATAGTATTAGAGCGAGATTAATTATTGTTTGAAATCATAGTGAAACCTGGGATTGGCCTCTACCATAGCCATAGTCTCAAACTATTGTTATTTGCATTGACGAATGCAAGTTAGCATGGTCCGTTTTAGCAATAGAACTAGTTTCTTAGACAAATTTGGTAGTGGAGGCTCAATTTGTGGTAATTGAAGATGACCTTTTTCTTTAAGAAGGATGGATTGTGGGAGTTGGTAAATGGTGAATAACCAAAGCTATGTTGCACGGCAAGTGATACACCAATTCAAATTGTCTGAGGAGGAAGTAGAGAAGGAAGAACCAATATTAGTACTGCTATTAATAGAAGTGTGATTAATATGAAAAACTTCTTATAGAAATTATTTCGAAACAATTATTCCTAGCATTTGGATCCAAATGTGTAAAAAAAGGTCCGTTGTTATGCCTTAGATGTATAAAGAGGTTCAAATATATATTTAAAATATTCCAAATATTCCAAAAATATTCCAAAGATTTTGAATAGATTTTGAAAAGATTTCATATTTAATATATTTAAATATTTTATGTTATTATTGGATATAAATAATGATGCAATAATGACAAGTGCTTTACATATTGTACGTTTGCTTTTTCGTGCAAAATCGTCGCCCTACCGTGAAAACACCCATCACATTAGTCAATGTAGCTTAGCCCCGGGTACGCAACTCCCGTATTATATGCCCTTGATTATAATCACTTATATTGCATTTTAGTTCAATCTCAAGTGATATAACTTGTTTTAATGTAAGAAACTCTTGTAGCCCTTCTAACAAGGAATCTAAAAATGTAATTATATACAGGAACTAAATATTCTATGAAGACAATTTTAGAATTAAAAACCTAATTATATGAGTATTTTTAATACATGTAGCATAGGCCAAGCTACCCAACTTTTTGGGCTTTTTAATAATATTTTTTATTATTATTATTATAAATAAATCACTGCAAGTAACTTTTAATTTTAATTGGAGGCAACTTCTCATATGGATTTTTAATAATTATACATAGGTGTTTCAATTCTTTACATACAATGTGGAGCTTTTTTTAATAAGTATGCAACCCAACATTTTCTACATCTCATTTTATTTAATTTGGTCTTCACCTAACTTTTTGATCTGTTTTATTTTTTATTTTTTTATTTTGTATATATATATATATATATATATATATATATATATATATATAATTTCATATAATTTTTACAAAAGCCAACCTCTAAGTTGTTTTAATGCCGATGCTCTCTGTGTATAATATAGGAGTTGCGTACTCGGGATCTCAGCTAAAGAAGCATGGGATGCACTCTCTCACATATATGACATAAGTGATATGCATTCAAAGATACTTCTACTAAAGGATTTTTGGTCCTTCAAAGTGGATGAGGATGAGAGTATGGTGAGTGCTATTTCCAATCTTAAATCATTGATTGATCAATTGGCAGGAGTGGGAGTTATTTTCAAAGACTAAAGCTAAGATCAATATACTTCTAAATTGTTTACCATATTCATGGCAGGCTCTCACCAACATTCATAGTAATGAGCAGAATCTATCATATTTAATTGGTAGGATTTTACACGAAGAACAAAGATTGGGTGTTCCTTCTGCTAAAACTAAAGACACTTCTAGAAAAAGTGGTCAATTTAAGAAGTCACGTGCATTCAAGGGTAAGTGCTTCAATTGTCGTAAA
This sequence comes from Pohlia nutans, assembly GCA_022496805.1. Taxonomy (NCBI): domain Eukaryota; kingdom Viridiplantae; phylum Streptophyta; class Bryopsida; order Bryales; family Mniaceae; genus Pohlia; species Pohlia nutans. The sequence goes on along the minus strand of CM040088.1, from coordinate 32,007,503 downwards.
AATAGCCACAAGACACCCAAAGGTAGGAAGAAGAAAAACAAAGGTAAAACGGAGTGCTTCAATTGTGGAAAACTTGAATACAAAGTAGATGACTGCAAATCAAATGAGAAGTTCAACGGAAAAGACAAGAAGGGTAGAAATGACACACATGAAAAAAAATTCAAAGACAATAAGATTAGAGACATATGTCTGGTAAGAAATGATGACAAAGTTTGGTGCCTTGATTCAAGGCCTACGTGCCATGTAACATCTCACATAGATTGAGTTATCATGGGCTACGTGCCACATATTATGTGACATTTCACACATACTGATTTATGAGGGGTTATGTGCCATATGACATCTCACACAAATTGGTTTGTCGTGCTATGTGACATCTCAAACAAATTGGTTTGTTGTGCCATGTGACATCTGACACATATTGGTTTTTCGTGCCATGTGACATCTCCCACATATCTATTTGTCGTGCCATGTGACATCTCTCATATATTGGTTTCTTGTGCCATGTGATATCTCACAAAGTTTGGTTTATCAACTACAAGACATTACCAAAAGACCAAATGGTGGTAGATACATTCACCAAAAGTGTACCAAAAGCTAAATTTGAGTATTATGATAAGAAACTAGGAATTTAGCCTATCAAGCCTTAGAGTAATTTTTTGAAGACACGTGCAATAATCACTTATTTTTAAGGGGGGTATTATCTTTAAAAATTGGAATATTAGGCATCATTTAAGTAGAAAGAAATCTACTAAGCTTGATTTTTTAATATCCTATAGGTAATTAGAAATCAAGAATGCATTCAATATTAAATACCCTATTTTACTTACAATTTTTTGATAGCCTCCAGTTTTTTGTGTTTCATTTTTGGAAGGGGGGGTGAATTGTGAATTGATATTTTTGACAAAGCAAATTTCATTGCGGTGGACTTGTGGTATGACAAAGAAGAAAACACAACCAAACCAAAATACACCAACAATATTGTAATGGTGAATGCCAGTAGAATGTAACTTGAAAGTTATAGTGTTAAGAAACACAACTATCCAACATTGGAAAGATGCAATTTTTCATTCATTCAATCTAAGCCTTTATGATATTGAACTTAGGATACCTTTATATAGAAGTTATTTTTAATAAAAATAAAATAAAATAGCACATATTATATGGTATGGCATTCTTTTTAGAAGTCGTTTTTAACATTAATCGGCCCCTATATTTTATTTAGAATTTTTCAAAATTTTATCTCAAATGCATATTAAATACCCTATATTTTATCGCATCTCATTTCTAAAATACTGCTAGTGCCCCCCTGGGCTATCAAGCTACTCAAGAAGAAATTCGTGGACTTAGAGTGATACTAAGTTATATCTCTAGTAAATAATGTAGTACTACATTATTATTTAGCTATGGAAGAGTGTTGGCATTAAGTTACTCATATGATCATCCTGGTGATAATTAAGTTACTCATATGATCATCCTGGTGATAATTAAGTTACTCATATGATCATCCTGGTGATAATTAAGTTACTCATAAGGGAACTACCGTAATAGACCATGGGTTTATGACTCCAAGTTAGTTAGAACACCAAAATAGTAGTTTAGTTAATGTTTATATATTCTAAATATGTAGACATACAATAGTAGGACTGTAAGTGTGGCTTCGTGGGTGAAGGAGATTACACCTAATTGCATGATCGCATTCTAAGGTTGGGTGGTGAGCCAAATAGAAAACATCATTTACCATTTGCACACATTGTCTTTCTTAATATTTCTTTACCTTTAAAAAACAATTGCCTACCTAGGAGACAATTGAAAATTCAGGTTGGTTCCTATGATCTCAATTCTGAATGATTCTTTAAAATTCTTTTTGAATGAAGAGAATAGATGATCTTTGTATGATTTATTTTTTTCAAATTTCAATTGCTGATCACGAGTAAATATTATGCCACTGTAGCAAAAATGGCTAAAATTTGGTAACTAAAATATAACTTTAAAATCCTCAATAAATTTTAAATAAAATAATTTTAGATATTGATTATTTATATAATTATACATCAAAATATTGATTCATTCCATTTGAACAAGTGATGTGGAAATTACGAAGAGTTTTGTTTTTGGATTTCACCTTCAAAAAATAACATATAAGATTATTTTAAACTCGATTTTCACGTTTTCTTCCATAAATATATTTATAGAGTTTAGATTGCTTGCTAACATATTCTTGCATTTGAGATTTACATATATTTCAATTCCATGTTAGAACTATTAATGATTTAGTTTTTTCTTTCATCTTATATCTCCATCTACTTAACATTTTTTTGAAGAATGAAAATCATGCTGGATGTTTTTGAAATATTTTTAGATTTTCATTTCAATACTCCAACATAAAGAATTAAAATTAAAAAAATCCGTGGTCCAAAAAATTTAAGTTTAAAGGATTTAAAGGTTGCTATCCAAATTTGGTAAGGTGCCAAAAAAAAAAAACTTCATTTAAGTCTTATAATCTATGTGGTCAAAGATACTCAAATTCTCACTACATGATTTCATACTCCCATTATACAAAATCCTATAGTTAAATATGAAAACTATATTTTAATATTGATTTTGGCTCAATGCACTAGAAATGGCAAATTTAATTTGGTTTGGAACAAAAATACCTTGTCATTGGATTATTTTTACACATATACCAATTCCTAAGAAAAAAGATCCCTAATCATTGATCACGTTATTTAGTAATGTTTTGACATTGGCCATTATAATTTATAAAAGCATGATCTCAATCTCTTATTTTCAATAGATATAGGTTTCCAAAAGGACTTCTTACGAACATGAACATTAAATAAAACTTTTCTTAATATTATGGATAAATTGCAATTAGTTTAAGTTATATTTAGAATCAGTTTATAATAGTAACACTATGTGATTTTTGATGAATGTATTGAAAAAATGATGTTTTATTTTATGAATTTTTTTTGAAGTAACATTTTTTGAACTTGAATCATACTTTAATTTTAATTTGTTAGCAACAAAATTTGTTTTCAAACATTTTGGTCAATTAACATTGTCCAAAAAATTTAAAACTATATATTTAGCAAATTAAATTTGGAATATTGATAAAATATCAATACGTTGCTAAAAAACTTCATCAAGAGAAATTTTACAACATTAATTTTTATTACATTTTTAACCCCTAAGAGTCCCTAGCATTTTTGGGCTTAAAATCATCATTGCTTTTGATGTGTTATAGGTCTAAATGTAAGTGAGGTATAGGAATCTCAACCGTACAATCTTGTAATATACATGTTGTAGATCATGTGGATCAAATTTGCAGTCATTTGGCCATATAGATTGCAAGATCATAGTGTTTTAGTTTAAAAAAAGGATGTTGAAATTTTCCTAGCAACATAGTTAGAGGTGAAATTCGTTTTCAAAAGTACTCAAATGAAAAAACTTTGAACTATAAAGTAGCTCAAATTCATCATATAAACACATTGGTACCAAAAAAACTCATGAAAATAACTTAATGTGCCCTAAATGGCTTTGCAATGTCAAAAAGTAGCCCAAAAAGTGACCGATTTGACCCAAAAAGCAAAAAGTGTCCAAACTATACTCGTGCACTAAAATGACTCCCAAACATTCAGAACAACGTGGTATGACATGAAAATTTTACCATGATAACTAGCCTTCAAGGGGAATCCAACCCAATAATTTTTTTTATTGAAAACGGACATGGGATGAAGGAGATACAAGCCCCCGAAGTTGCAAGCATCAAAATGCACAAAACTGTCCAAAAAAAAGACCCCTACTTTCAAATGATCACCAAAAATTCAATACATCTTGGATTGATTTGAAATTTTTACCACTCATTCCGTACATCATAAGGGAGGCTTTTGCAAAGTTTCTGCAAAATTGAAAACTGTTTGCAAAAGTTACAGCTCTTTGAAGGTGAATGTACCCCAAAAAACATCCAAAATATGAACGTCGGGACGGATAGAGGTAAGTTAAGTTTTTCAATACATTCATAACATTTTTGAGTTCGATTCTTTTAATATGCCGTGGCTTAAAAACAAATACAATTCTTGACATGTAAAATTTATTACTCTTTGTTATGAGTCTACTAGTAACCCTAAATGCATGGGCCTCTGAGAATAGAATCATGCTTTGCATGTGACACTTAATTTTTCCACTATAAATAAGATAAGAATTCAACTTTATCAATTTAGTAGATGAAGCCATGTGTTTACTATAGTTCATGATTTCTTCATAAATTTTGGTGAAAATTTGAAATTACTGTGATTATTTGAAGTAATTGTAAAGAAAGTTCATATCAATTACAAAATATGCTTAATTTTTTTAATTTTCTAACCAAAGGTGTAATTTACAATGAAGAGCATTATAGTACAAATGAAAATCATCCGTGCCTAAATTTAGAAAGTCACTACACCGTGGTAATACCCACCGAACTTGTAACTACAATAAAACATTCAATTATCAGAGTTTTCCAAAAATTCAAAGTGGAGTAGAGACTAGACTTGGTACGCTTCATTTTGTTAGTTAACCCTTAACTACCTAAGTGTCCCTTTTTGGACGATGTATAGAATTCATCCATGTTTTCTAATTCATCCATGTTTTCTAATCTATCATGCACTTTTTACAGTGTGAATTTTTAATTATAGATTTTATCGGAAGTTAGCTTCATGCATGTGAGAACCGATTAGAAAGGGGATGATTTGTGAAATTTTTATGCCTCATTTCATGTTGCAATGATTCACAAAAAAAATCTAAGATCTTAGTTCAAAAGTGTTCAGAAGTGCTCTTGAAAAATTCAACTCATAAAACTAAGCAACCAAAAAATCTCCAAAAATCACTACATTTAGAGTATTACATTTCAACCCATCACAACAAATTTCATCGTTAGATTGTCAATATCTTATTCGTAATCATAATACAAAAGAGTGTTAAATTTTAAGTTTGAAATTTAATACACAAATATTGGTGATAGTAATCGCAAATCTAACCGTATGGATAGAATCTAAAATGCTTAATGTACAACTTTTATTCATTCATCAACTTGAAAAAATCCCTCTTAGTTGGATTTTATATTGCATCTTTGGAAAAGTGCCAAATCTGAAAAGGGTGAGAATGTTTAGGGGTTAAGAGTTTTCAGGGTTTTAAAGTGAATTTATTAATCTTTAGAAACACTAAAAATCATTAGTCCGGGTTGAATCCACCCAATAACATAAAAAAAATTAATGCATTTAAACATTTAGGTCTTGAAGCATTTTCGCTATACAAGACAAACCAATCCAACAAATAAAACTGTAACTTTAGATTCCCATGCAGAATTAGACTTTGAAATTACTATTGTTGGATTTGCATCCAAAATTATGTTGAATAAAAAAAAGATTTAGATTCCTATGGAATTAGACTTTGAAATTACTATCATTGGAATTGCATCCAAAACTATGTTGAATAAAAACAAAAAAAATCAGATTTGGAAATTGGATGATCGAGATACACTACATTGAAAGTACCTTTTTAAAAAAATTGTCATGTTCATAACAAATTGTCGTGTTAAAAAAATAAAACTTTACCAATTGATACAATAAATTCACATGCCTTTGCCGCGTCAATTGGATGATTTTTCTTTATTAACTCTTAACTCTTAAGTGACCAATCGACCATTTTTTGGTCGCAGCCCAAACAGCAGTGACTGCCATAGTCAAAAATGACGTTTTTCAAGTTTTGATATTTCTTCGAAATTGGGGGTAGAGATCATATTCTAGTGCTGTTTGATACATTTCATTTGCAATATTGAGGTTCATTAAGGAATTTTTCAAAGACAAAGACCTCAATATTGTCCCAGTGTTATAAAAATTACGATTTTGGGAAACTAATGATGTTCTCTCATTTGAAATTTTACCTTAATTTAAAAAAATAGAATTTCTAATTTTAATCAATAATACCAAATTTTAAATTCTAAAAATAAAATTTGTAATTTTGGTGAATTTTAAATGTTAAATGCTTCTAAATTGATTAAATGAGTATCTAAAACTATTTTTGGAAGTTTGACCATACGGATAATTACTAAACATCATGCTTCTCATTTTCTCTTTTGGACCAAACTTCATCAAAGTTGTAGAAGTAACATTTTATAACACATCTAGGTTTTGCCCTTATCCCCTCTGTTATTTAGGGGTTAACCTTTAAACGTCAAGAGAGCCTGGGTGGGGCAGCCTGCAAGGCATCTAAATTTTCGGAGGAAAAAAAAAAAATAAAAAAAATAAAAAAACAGCTCTGCTGGGCACTGTTGGCCATCATTGTAGCACTGCGGCACCGTAGCACTGCTGAACCTCAGCTGCCCCAACCTCAAAACCTATTTAATTTGATAACTTTGATTGCTTACCAACGATTCCACAATCTTTCAAATGAGGCGCAAATTTGGAATCTAGATCGCTTTTTCAGTAGCTTTCCAACGCACCAATCCTCGCTTGATTTGGTTGAGAAAATCCACTTTTTTCTTCATTATTCTCTTTTTACTAAGCCCATGGGGCTTACCATGCCGTTTAAGGGTTAAGAGACCGGCCCAAGTATATGGAGGCATAGAAATCTTTGCAAAAAATTAAATATTTCAAAAATAAATAAATAAAATATGATAAATATGGGGATTAGAAAGTGAACCGTAAGATGTTTGAGTTTCCTATGTGTAAAATTTGTGAATTACTTCCAAAAAAATTGGATGCTAATATCCCCTTTCTTGAGGAGTCCTTCTTGGTCCTTTAGAGGACTGCCGGTGACCTATAATACCCAACAAGATTGGTAGAATTTAGACATTGACAAAAGCCTTTCACAGTTTAGAAAACTTGGCAAAGCCGTTCGAAGGCGCATTGACTGCAGAGCGGGTTGAACTTTTGGGAGAGGAATGTTGACCTGGGCGGGAAGGTCCAAGCAGAGAAAAAACCCCGTCGGGGGCCCTTTTTGAAACCCACTTCTTTTGACTACGGGCTCCCTCCCCGCCCCGCCCCGCCTGGCTGCCTCCTCGGTCCTGTGCACACAGGCAAGCCAGCCAGCAGCTGCTCACACAAAACAATGAAATCAATAGTGAGCACCACACACAGTGCCTGTCGTTTGCAAGCATTTATGTGACAATATATATTTCCTCAGTCTATGAATTCGCCATGGCACTGTTGCTGCTGAATCTCTCCAGCTCCATGCAGCAGACCACTAGTCAATCCCATTCTAACTAATCAACGGACTAATTCTTCCTCAAGGGGAAAGAAAGAAAAGGACAGGGTGATATATGGCAAAAAGGATTGAGGAATTTCTGGCCGGAGATGGAACCGAGGAGGTCTTCAGTGTTAGGGCGATGTAACCTTTTGAAGAAATTTCAACGTTGAGTCGCCCGGACGTCTCGATCTTTGCGACGTGATGCCGTCGTCGTTACGTTGTTGTCGTCGTCGTCGTCGTCGTCTTGGTTTCTTGTTTCGTCATGGCGTTCGCGATTCTCTTGTTTGCAATTGACGTTGGATTGCGGATTGCGCGAAGTGGACGAGAAGAGGAGGATCAGGAGGAGGAGGAAGAGGAGGAGGAGTTGTTGGCAAGGAGCAAAGAATTGACGAAGGAGAGAGCGCGGCTTAATTGTGCGGGTGAGTGCGATCTTGATTCTGTTTTTTTTTTTTTTTTTGTTTGAAGTTTATGAGGGAGCGGGCTGAATTTCATTGGCGGCATAGGAAATAGTCGATGTAGATCATTACACTGATTGCATAAATTATTAGGAATACCAATTGCAATGTTTTAACCCTTTCTGGTTAGTTAGCGCGGCGTATGAGGTACCGTGTCATTGAAATTGAGGTGTCGGTTTAATTAATTCAGTGAGTTGTTGTTTTTGCAGGATTGTTTTATTCGAAGGTGACTGTGGAGCGAGGACATGCATAGTTCTTGGACATTAATTGTCTGGCGTGTTAATTAGCTACGAGGCTGCGGCTCATGTTTGGTTGAGAAGCAATTGTGGTGATCTTTCTCATGAAGAGGCAGAGGCCTTGCGATGCAGCCATAGTGAAGAGCGTGTCGACTTCTGGCAAGCACGAGTGTTGGCATGACATTCCTCATCGCGTGAAGCGCAGATATGGTAGTTCAGGTTCAGGAATAGAGCGCGATTTGGCGAACGATGAAGAAGTCGACGCAAGACGTCAAGGTAGAAGAATTGCAGCTGATCGGGAGCTTGTTGATGATGCTGTAACTGCTTCCATGGCAATAGACGAGGAAGGAAAGAATGATAGCAAGGCATTGATTGTAACGAAGAGGGATAATGTGGCGAGAGAAGAGGATGCAGCACCAGCTGAGATGAAGTCTGCATGCCCAGACGAAAGGGAAGAGGGCGAGTTGCAGCCAGAAGTTGCAGGAAGTTCTGAAAAGCATGGGCAGGGACGGGTGGAGGGATTGAAAGATGAGCCAAGGAATGTTGATGAGGAAGCTGCGCTTGCCTCCGCAAGCATCGGAGTCATGGATGTCGAGGTTGGCATTCAGAGTAGGGTCAGCATGGAACAGCAAAGGACTCAGCAAATTGCTGACCAGGAAGGTTTAGAAAAAGCACAGTGGAGTTTGCAGCTCTCCACGCACAGTGAACCGATAAAAACTGAAATTTCTAAAGGAAAATCGAAGAGATTGTGGCGAATAGGTATTTCAAATGAAGAATCTCCTTTACAACAACAGGAAAAGAGTGAGCAAGCAGCAGCAACAACGTCTCTTGGTGCAAATTTCTTGAGAAGAAAGGACCCGGATAAGGAGGAAGATGAGAGGCAAAGCAAGTTGAAACAACAACAACAACAACAACAACAACAACAACACGACGCTCAACTTTTGCTCTCCTTACCTGATACTTCTCTCTCCCTTTCTTCTGGCGTCCATCGGCACAGCCGACGTGAAAAACACCGTCATTCTCATTCGCATCCTTCTCAACAGGGACCTACTCAAACGCGCTCTCTGGGTTTCACCAAGTCCCTTTCTCTCTCGCCATCACATAGCGGCGACTCTAGAGAAACGCAACCACATTCCTTAGGGCAGAGGGAGAAAGAAGTAGCAGGAGCAGAGAGGGAGTTCACCCGCATCGGAGTTCAGGATATAGTCTCGGAGCCCATTCCATCGATGGCTCGCAAGCTCCAGGACCTCCCCGACAGCTTCTTGGCAGCCCTGAAAGAGAGTTTACGCGACATGCTGAATTCCATCGAGAAGCGAGAGCAGTTTGTCCATTTGCAGCAGACGCTTGCAGCGCGGACAGATTTCACCACCGACAATCTGTTGAGAGCGCATCGCATTCAACTGGAACTTTTGGTCGCCGTGAAGACGGGAATTGTGGCCTTCCTACACTCAGATTTGCCGATGACGCACTCAGCTTTGGTTGGCATCTTCCTACAACAACGATGCCGCAATTTCGCCTGTCAGAATGCGTTGCCTGCAGATGAGTGTGATTGTACGCTCTGTGCGCAGAAGGCTGGCTTTTGCAACGCTTGCATGTGTGTCGTTTGCTTCAAGTTCGACTTCGATGCAAATACATGCCGTTGGATTGGTTGTGATTTCTGTCTTCATTGGTGCCACACGGACTGTGGAATACGCATGGGTTACATAGCTCCTGGCCCGAGTATTCGTGGTGTTGCTGGATCAACGGAGATGCAATTTCAATGCATCGCCTGTGGCCATACCAGTGAGCTCTATGGGTTTGTAAAGGATGTGTTCTGTACATGTGCTCCGGAGTGGGGGAGAGATGTCCTTGCCCGGGAGCTGGATTGCGTTCGCCGCATTTTTCATGGAAGCACTGATGCACGGGGAAAGCATCTTTGTAGCACGGCTGAAATGATATTGCAGCAGCTGAACTCTCAGGTGGACACTGCTGTTGCCTGTAGCAGCATGGTCAAGTTTTTTGATGGTAAGTCTGCCCTCCATAATTTCTTATAGATTTTGTACCTCAACCAGATTTTATCCTTTTTCCCTGGCTGAGGTTTCTTTAGTGTCTTTTCTTCAGCCTTCTTGTAGAAATTCGTGCTGGCTGATTTTCAAGGATGCTTGTATTCTGGAGCCCAATCATTTCACGGGTTCCTGTTTTATCATTTGGCAATATGATACACCATTCATTTTGCCATATTGGTTTCACAGTTTTGTTATTTCACGAGTGGAAATCATGTCATGTTCCAGTCAGGGAGCACACCCGACTTGGCTGGAAATGGTCACTAATGACCTATTCTGGTCAAGTTGGGTGGATTTTCTGGCTAGAACAAGTCACTGCTGACCAATTCCAGCCATTTTGGTCGGACTCTCTAACTAGAGAACAGGACATGATGTTCACTGGTACTTTTTCTTATGTTTTTATTACCGTTTTGTTGTGCAGCAGTGTTTTTTGCGTTCGGAAAATCTTGTTTTGACCATATTTGATGTGATGTGATGGGGTTATTTTAGAAAGCACATCACAAGAGGCGATACCAGACCAAACACAATCGACGCCAGTGCCAGCTGAAACAATGCCGGCGTCTCCGTTAGCAATTAACAATAGGCAGACGAGCACACAGCTGACGTTGGAAATGGCAAAAGAAGCCCTGGCAACCTATGATCGTGAGCTGGAACAAAAGAGGCAAGAAGCATCCGGGCTCCAGCAGGAAAGGGAGCGCAAGAAGGCGCAGATAGAGGAATTGGAGAGCATTGTCCGCATCAAGCAGGCCGAGGCGCAGATGTTTGCTCGGCGAGCTGATGAGGTACGGCGTGAAGCTGAAGGCCTGCATCGCATCATGTTGGCCAAGACGGACAGGCTTGAACAGGAGTATTCCGACAAGCTGTCAAAGTTGGGCATGGATGAGGCTGAAGAACGCTATCGTAAGCACTGCGACATGGTGCAGGTATCACACCAGGCTCAGATGGATTTCCAAGCCATGAGTCTTCCATTGCTGAGTAAGCTCCATGACCTTTTGAGGCAGATTGAGGCGTCAAATCGGCACTGATGGGAGAAACAACATTGCGGAACATCAGACCCATTATGAACGTTACGAAGTGACATCGGAATACGGACACAGGTTGTATCAACATGCATTTTCACTTGTTTCTACTAAAACTACCTTGTGTACCGGTAGTACCTGTAGCAAGTGATCATTTAATCGCTTTTTGAAAGACAATGAACTACTCTAAGATCAAGGCCATACACCAAGACATTGAAATTTTAAGACAACTTTCCTAGGGTACTTTAAATTCCTCACATTGTGAATGATGTTAGGCACAAGTCTAGAATATGTCATTGGCTGATTGACATGGGTAGATTGTGCGCATTGAAATTAGTTTTATATCTTAATCTAATCGGTCGATGCTTGTGCACCGAAGCAGGGTGAATCCGTGCTATGGAAGACAGCCAACGTCCCTTTTCTTAGAGGTCTGGTCCATCAGCAGATGAAGCTTAGCGGCACCGCTATCTAGCAATGTAGGAAGACGTATTTCAAGACAACGATGTTTGCAGCGGGTGCTAGATAAACAGCTCCAATCATCACCGAGGAAGAAGGTTCAGGAACCTCATAACCACGTCGCATTCTATTCTATCCATAATGTTACACCGTCGGGGCGTGAGCCATGCCAACTGACAGGCTGAAAGGGTTTCCAAGTATTGATGCAGTTTGAAGCATCCGCACCTGAACTGTTGTGCTAGCCAGAACTGATATGAACGCCACAGTAATTGTGGATACGCATGTGATACTAGTGCTGGGATTACGAGCTGGTTTGAAGTCCCATTTCCTCTATTTGTAGTTCGGATTCTCCGCGCAATGAGTAGATCCCAGTACTCGTGTAATGTGGCACAAGGAGGTTGAAATACAAACGTAAAACCATGGAGCATAACAGCACATCTGATTTCGTGGGATGCACTCTTCTGTAAGCAATACTATGACGATTTGCAACGTTGCATGAACTTTTGGTGTATGCTATGAAAATCATTTAAGAATATTTTCATGTCCTGAAAATATTCTATAACCGCAAAAATTATCCTATTCTTTTTACCAAACTGTTGTTAAGTTCTACAAATTGGCAAACGTTTCTCAGTCATCAATCTTTCCAACAACAGTCAACCAATTAGTTCATAACTGGAGAATCTGGACGTGTGGTAGTCTGTTTTCAAAGCCTCTGTGACCCTGACATGAGAAGCTGGAGAATTCTCAGCTATGGCTATTAGTGCATACAGCTTCAAAACATTATTTACGAAAGAAATAGAGATGTTTGTTTGTCTGCCCACTTCATTGCAGATCGCAAAGTTGTTAACAAAAATGTACTAGCGCTAGTCTATGACGTCGAGACATTAGCCACTCCCCAGAAACTCTGATGTGCATAGCAACATCGACAGCATCTGTTGTAGCTGCTCTGCTAACCATGGCAGAGACAGTAACCAACTTGGAAGTGGCTGTAGAAATTCTATTTTTCACTTACAACATGGGAATCTATGACCCTCCTCGCTCTACGTCATTCGACCTTTCTTCAATCTGTGAATATTGTTGCTCATGTTAAGACTGAGAATATATGTTGCTCATGTTACTTTTTCGTGGTAGAAGGTAAGAGTGATGGAAAAACCAACAAAAGGAACGAAGAGTGTTAGTTGAAACTCCTTCACCGGCCTGACGTACAACTTGCTTTGGCTTCACTTGGGTTCCATCTACATCAAAGAACGTGTCAGCTGATGTACTGAACACGCTCTGCAGCCCGTTCTCAACCATTCTCCAGACTGACAAACACAGCTGACTATCAAAAGACCTCAGAAAGTTAACAAGGATATTACGTACTACGAGATCTTTCTCAATGATACTCTAGAAGCTGGGCGTCACAATGATGCAGGGTGTCGTATTCACACATTTTGAGAGTCAAAAAGACTATACTGAAGGGAATAAAGATGTTCAGAACACTTTGTAACGGAGATATGAAACAAATGCAGGGTAGAGTAAACAAATTCAGAAAAGGTGGTGGTGTTATTAAACACCATTGGAATTTTTACTGTCGCAAACAGAACCTCAAGCTCTTTCTCCCCTGATGCGTCGAGCAAGCTGGATATCCTTGGGCATGATGGTGACTCTCTTGGCATGAATGGCACACAAGTTCGTGTCTTCGAACAAACCAACCAAGTAAGCCTCCGACGCCTCCTGCAAGGCCAACACGGCGGAGCTCTGGAACCTCAGGTCCGTCTTGAAGTCCTGCGCGATCTCACGAACCAAACGCTGGAACGGCAACTTCCGGATCAAAAGCTCCGTCGACTTCTGGTACTTGCGGATCTCGCGCAGCGCCACGGTCCCGGGCCTGTAGCGATGAGGCTTCTTCACTCCGCCCGTGGCAGGAGCCGACTTGCGTGCCGCTTTGGTGGCCAGCTGCTTCCGAGGCGCCTTGCCTCCCGTGGACTTGCGAGCCGTCTGCTTCGTACGCGCCATCGCTGCCTGTGAAACTGCAAGAAAGGGTACAGAGAATCGAAACCCAAATTTCGAAAGCGAGAGACGATGAGCACAAGAGAAATGGGAAGGTGAGATGAATGGGCGGGCATCGGGGTTATGTAATGGCTGCGAGAACGAGTTTGAAATTTGGAGGGAAGAAAATGGCGCCGAAGCTGACTGGGACAAATTTTGAAAATCATACGTTCTGTTTCCGTGGAGGCGCGGCTAGGGTACATTAACCCCTAGAAAGGAGCCGGAGGACCAAAACGGTCCTCCAATTCACTTTGGAGCAGGATTCAACTATGAATGTCAACATTCATAGTGAATTACATTCAAGATAAATTACAAAAATGACCTCCCAAGTCTAACTTAAATTACATTGTCAAGTTGGATTTTTTTTATTTATTAAGTATGCAAGTTCTATGGATGCAAATGTGTTGTATTTTTCATATTCCTATAGTCTTGTGGGTGAGACATCTTTTTGCTAGAACTCAAATTTTGGGATCAAATCATTCTGAACTAAATGGTTGCACTTCGAAGCATGTTGTGGATTTTATTTACATATTACTTTCTCACAATGTTCTGGTGTTGTAATTTTTTATTTTTTAAAAAATAATAAATCATTAAAAAAACTCCACATTGTTTTACTATTTTTTCTTGCCGAAATGATTCTAAAATAATAATAATAATATAAAAAAATAAAGTGCCAAAGTTAATGACTCTAAAATCTTTGGACCAATCTCACATTTGCAACCTCACCGATTGTTGCACTGTACACAACAAAAACCCACTATACAACGCTCTTCAAAGTGTAGCTCAATTCCTTTAGGGGTTAACACTCTCACCTCTTTGACAAATATAATCAATCATATTTTGGGATATATAATTCATATGGGACCTAATTTTATATCATCAAAATCAGTAAAAAAAACATTGCATGTGTTGAATAAATAAAAACAAATAAATTCATAAAAAGGAAGTCTACATAAAATCGACTCAAATCAAATAAAAAAACATGAGGCTCACTTCATGCTTCTTGGTCCTTTGGGTGTTAAAAGGATCTTACATCTCCACATTTAAAGATTTTATAAATGTGTATAGTAAAACCTAATTGGAAGAATGATTTGGTGTTGATATGGAAACAAGGATTGCAGATTCAAAATTCAAAATTTTCAATATACTAATCCTTAAAAAATTAAGTAAGAATCATTTTCACAAATTGAAACACCAACATTTTTTTTATGAAACATACTTTCATTATAACCTTCTTAAGAAATTAATAGAATGTAATTTAAAAATGTGTATTGTTATTCCTTGAATCTATCTTAATGAATATCAATTGGATGGAGTGTATTTCCAAAAAATTATAATCCATCTATGGATGCTTGAACATTTAGAGATTCATAATGTTATATTTGATTTTACATGTATGCAAGGCTTTTATTTATTAGCAAATGAAATTAACATTTATTACTATATGTACTATAGACGGGACTATAGATACCCTAAAAAGAGTGCATTCCCTAGGTATTTATGGTTCTACTTTAAAAAATGTAATACTCTAAATAAACATGAAAGAATATCATGTCTTACACTTGCAACAACTAGAGTTCAGCAATGCTACGTACTACCATTGACAAATGTTGACAATGTTGAATTTGTTGATTATTGTCATTAGTCTTAAGATGTAAACATTAGTCGTAGGATGTTGCCTTCACATGTAAACCACATTCAACAAATTGAATATTGAAGCTTTTCACATGTTGAATGTTGGATGTTGAAGCCTTCACATGTAAACCCTTTCACATTCTAAGCCTTTCATTTCTTCGGGCTACCAATCTAAAGCCTAAACTACATTTAGACAAAACAATGAACCAAAAAAATTTGTGTATCTCTTTTTTCCTACTTTACAAAACCATCTTCGATGCATACATCGTCAGTGGAATATTGCATCATGTTAAAACATCTGATTTCATCTTTTCATTTCTCTCAAGTTTTTCCATTGCTTGTATCAATGCAAAAAATAATCAACAAATTCTATGATTTTGAAACAAAGTAGTTTCAACACTGTATTGATGCAAGGTCAAAAATTTGTCTTTGTATTGAAACTAAAATGTTTTATTTCATTAAAAAGTAATATCATTTCTATATTTCAATTTTCATGTTTTTTGATTATTAGTATACTACAAACTACATTGAATAAGTGAACTTGCATTCGACCAAGATTGAACATCATATTAAAAGACCATTGTTAAAATAGGGATCCATTCTTGTCGTTCTCATCTGACACAATTTCAACACTTTAGTATTGCAACATCAAGACAATTGTCTTATATTTTGAGTGGTTTTTGTGGAACTCTCTTTTGCAAATCTTGTCCCCTTTTTTGAAAAGATTTCAACACACTAAAACATGCATTGTTGGAATACCACATGAATAAGTCATGAATTGTTGAAGTACAAATACATCTATGATGTATCTCGTGAAAGCGTCTTTAACCTTCATAAAATGTAGAAATATCTCATTCTTACGAGTCACATGTTTGGATGATATTTGCATTGTAAATGGATAACTTTTCAACCTATAGAAAAGGCGGACCCCACACAAATGGGTTCTTTACCTTACAATGTTGCATTAACAAGAACCATAATTGGGATCGAAGAAAACAAAGTTTGAACATTTAATTCCTAAATGTCATCATCCCTCTCCATATTTGGAGAGTTTCAAAGATGTCTTATAAAATGTAACTAAGAGGGATATTTGAACTTGATATATGAATAAAAGTTGTACATTATGAATTTTTGATTCTATATGTACAGTTAAATCTATGATTGTTGTCACCAATAATTTTTGTATAAAACTTGATGTACATTCTTTTGTAATTTGATTATGAATAAGATATTGACAATTTGTACATGAAATTTGTTGTGATTGGTTGAAATGTAATACTCTAAGTGTAGTGATTTTCGGAGATTTTTTGGTTGCTTAATTTTATGAGTTGAATTTTTTAAGAGCACTTTTACACTGAAGTCTTCAAAATTTTGGGTGAATCATTACAACATGAAAGGGGCATAAAAATTTCACAAATCATCCCCTTTCTAATCGGATCACACGTGCATGAAGCTAACTTCCCATAAAATATATAGTAAAAATTTCACATTGCAAAAAGTCAATGATAGATGAGACAACTGTGTTCGATTTTGTACATCGTCCACTTTCTAGACGGTTGGATGTTTAGGGGTTAAGAGAAGTGTGTTTAGGTAAAGCACCCTATTTGTGCCATATGACTATTTATGTAACTTTGTGATCATTATGTATCAGTATCTTACATTTAAAATTTTGATATGTACAGTACACTAGTGGTACATAGTGGCATAAATGGGGTGGCTTACGTTATTGAATCCAACAGCAATTGTGTGCAGAACATGGCGGAGTGGCGGATCTGCTCAAGTCTACCCACAATTTCGACTCGCAGATTGTAAAGAAAAGACGAGGCAATGGCTTCAGGTAGAATTCATGAGCCTGGAGCACCCTTGTCAACCTTTGCCAAGCTGTGAATTCCCAACATGTGATAGTAGCAGTGAAAACACAGTGCATCATTCGCAACAAAGTAGAAGAGAAGATTGGAGAGAACACGGTGATATCTTTTCATAAGCTGATTTGGGAGCTACCGTATTACAAATCCTGGACTAAATAAACAGAAGTGTATATGCTCCTTGATAAAGGGTAAGTAATTGTAAATCACGATTCATAAATGAAAACATTGAGAACTTCCAAATTCGAGCAACGAGTGTACCAAGACTTGTTCGTTCTTCTCAGTAATAGCTCCCGTAATATACTGTGGCAGCGGCTGGCTGAGCTGTTGGTGAAGGAACAGGTGCCCGGTACACAGTCTCTTGAACGCAACTAGCTGCTGGCACTGTTGTGTATGTTTGAATTACCTCCTGCAACAAATACAAACAACTATTAGCAGATATGTAAAAGAGAATTCAGATAAAGAGGACAAAGTGTTAAAATATGCAGACACTGGAGAACCTTTTGTCCTCACGAGACCCTCCACCACCACAAACGCGGGAAAAGACACTTAACACTGAAGTGCACATACATTTGCAAAAATGCATGCAAAATCCATCGTTAATATCCCCCTGAGCTCCACCCGTTCACTACCATTAATTATTTTCCAGCTAGGCTCGTGTAAAGCAGTGTCTGATGATTACCGCACTATCTGCTTATTCTATGATGTCAATTCTCCTCCCTAAACATATTCAAGGCATCTGAGTAGTAGAAACTCTGAAGGCGGGAGTGCAGTTCACCTGAGGTGCATATGCTTGAGCGTAGCCAGCGTATACAGTCTGTTGTTGAGGAACAGATACTTGCGGTTGTGGAGCATATGTTGTGTAACCACCGTAGGTTGCATAGCTTTGAGCCCATTGCTGTGGCTGCACTTGTGGACTTGGTTGCTGAGCTGCTTGCTGCCATACTTGGGATTGTGGCTGAACATAAGCAGCTGTTGGAGCATATGCATATTGCACCTGGCCGTTACTTATCACTGGAGCAGGTGTCACTGTAGTAACCACATACGGCTTCAGAATCTTGGCACGATCTTGACCAGCCACTTCAGCAGACGGTCTCTTCTTAGAATCCAAAGTACTCTTCCGCGATGGAAACAGTTGCCTATGCCGAGCCTCAGCTTTCCTGATTGCCTCAAAATCTCCAAGAAGATCGACAAACTGCGTAATTTCCACAAAGCATACGACCCAGGTTCAAACTCGAAACAAACCAACAAATGCCAAAAAAAAGTCCGTTTGCTCCTTAGCAGACACACATACGTACGTCATAAAATACATAGAAATCTCCGAGCAGGATACAACAATCGGCGGTTTATGGTGCAGCCTGGTTTCCAAAGATCACGTCTCCAATTGTCTAGGTTCTATTTTCAGGTACTCACACTTCTATGCAAGCAGTAGGGCAGCGCTGAATTTCACATTCACAAAAAGTGCTGTACCTCAAGATGAACGCAGGAAATTTCTTCCCGCTCAGCAAAAAGTAAACCGGGAGAACCATCAGGCCTAAGTGGGGTAGAGGCTTGCTCTACCAGAGCATCCACACGCTGAATATGATCCGGTCCAATATGTGTCGCCTCAAAATATATAGCTGCCTGGTGACATTCCACATTGGTCAATTCAGTAACACCTTCAAAGATATGTTATTCAAGACACGTTTAGAGATAGATACAACTTACTACCCAGGTCATCATTCTAAGTCTACAGGTTCCTAAGGTTCCTACTCCAGAGCGCAGCCCATCAGGTTGGGAAAACCAAACATATTTCAATTCAAACTGTTCGTCCCTTAGCTCTGCATGAAAAAATTGCTCTGAAATTTATTCATAAAATCAAGCAACTCTTTATTTAACCAACTATAGTTATTACGGACGGTTGAGACCGCTACCGAGGTAGTGACATGTGAATGTTGAAGGAGGCTTCCATCAAAAAGGTATCTCACTACAAGACAGAAATCAACCCACAAGCCCAAAACCATGCAACCAAGGGGCTCTATTAAAACGCCAGCCTTCATAGAAAGACAAATCACAATGATAAAATGACGTTGATAAATTGAGATGAATAAAAGAAATACTTCAAAGTAAAACTGTTCAATCCCCAAGATAACAACCCCATACCTCCCACAAAACTTTTGAGGTTGGCAAATGATCCAAAGCTGTCGTAAAAACTTCCCGTGCCTTTTCCTCGCTCTTCAAAACCTGCAAGGAAGGGCACTTACCTGAATAATTGTGAAAGAAACCCTGACCAGTCTCCCCATTAGACCAACATTCTCGCAATCAAAGCAAAATTCTGCAATTTGCAACTTACTAACCTGATCAAGAAAGCGGGAATACTGAATATAAACTACTGCTAGAGCTTGTGAATCCTCCTTCAGCTTTTCAGACTGAAGCGCAGCATCAAAGACAGAACACGCAGCTTCTGCATTTCCCTGCGCAAATTCACATCGATTAGCCACTGCAAGACACAAATATCAGCTAATTCAAGAAATCAATCATAGGCTGAAGGCCAACGAGGCACAACGAATACTACTTGTGATCGCTGCACGGCCTCTCAATCAATATTGTTTTATATTGTTTTTCCCGTACAGAGAATGACAATTGTTTAATACCCGACGGTGCTCAAAATTGGCTTGTTTGACAAAGACTTCGAGGAGCCCTGGGACCAACTCGTTTCTCAAGGTTTCGTAAGCAACCCGAGCACCATCCACATCACCATGCTGCTCTCTGAACCTTGCTGCAAAAAGATGAATGTCGGGCCGCCGCTGTTTACAAACAAAAGCCCATTGAGGCTAATATGAGAAGTTAATTCAAAAGGTATATAAATCAACAACAACAAGAACATTTAACATTTCTTTCCACGTACCAAAAAAAATCATCAAACGCAGGTGCAGAAAGAAGGCAAACACAAAGTCCCGAACCTTTACAAAAATGCCTGTCGCTCGCTGTAGGCCATTCAAAGCCAACTCCACTTTTCCTTCGGTATCCATGCGCTGAACAAAACGGATCCAATAATCGGGATAATTTGCACATGCAATGAGGCACCGTTCGTACAGTTTTACAGTCTGCAAAATACACTTACATCGTTTCAGCAAATGGAAGCATTGCTATAAACCTCCAAGTAAGCACCCAAAAAAAAAAGAAAAAAGAAAAACAGATCATCAAAACATACGATTTCAAAACCAAGCTATCTTGTCGCTCATTACATCCAAAACCCTTCACCTTTTCGAAGCATCCTTCCTTTTCAATAAAATCCAGATACCGATGCCAATTTGCAAGTTGTGCCTCGTCTAATGGTTTGACATGGAAATAGGGCCTGCGTGTAGCTATCTCAAAATCTCTGATCTTTGAGTCCCACTCCTTCGCAGCCTTGTAAAAGTTTTCTCTAACTGCCAAATACTCTTCTAATTCCTTGCTATCACCAGATTCCACTTCTTTGTCAGAAGTAGCTATCCCATCAGCGGCTTGAGATGGTGCAGAAACGTCAGCATCAGAGAGAGGAACATCTTCTTTGGACTCAGCTGGTTTTGCTTCAGCTGCAGCTGCAGTCTCCTCAGCTGTCCTCAAATCTGACAAAGGTCGGCTATGGGCAATCTGCTTGAAACTGTTACCACATTTTGACAACAAGATCAAGCAATCAGATAACTCAACACAAAAAATTAGCTAACCAACACTTATAATCGATGATATCATTGTTATATTTCGAACGTGCTGTAATTAAAGTAGGAATACACAAACTCTTTTCTAGATACACAATGGAGGTTACACAGAATCCGCAAGCCTTGCTAGCAACAATAGACATCAAAAGCGTCCGAAATTTTAATCGTGAAAATTGTACAATCGTAAGCCTCAGCGAGCAATAGTTTCGGCTCCCAAGATTGTCGAATAAATGATAGAAAAACTTCTATTCATTGTAAAACCATCATGGCAACCGTATGACTCACGAGGAATAAACAAATCAGACTTTTTCCTCGAGCAATTTAAATAACTGATGTGATGTCTTACATGTTGTTGAAATGGTGTTACTTCTCAACATGAAGGTGTCAGGGTCCTACTGATTAAACAGTTGAGGTCTATCGGGACCATCATACCTGGTATTATATCGATCAAGATGCTGGAGGGGAATCTGAAGAATGCGAGTGTAGATCTGTGCCAGGCGACTCCACTCCAGTTGTGAGTACTCAAATTCGATAAACTTGTCCCACAAGAGGTGCGAAAGATAATCAGTTCCCACAAAAGACACTCCTCGCTCTAGTATCCTGCCAGCCACAGCAACAACGAAGCATGAAAAGACCTGAATATAGAAACCCCGACCACTAAACTTACTTTGCCTTATCTTTGACTCCATAAGAGCAGGATAAGGGCAGAGTTGTAAGGAATAACTTTCATTGTAACTTGCTTTTCAGACTTCCAAATAGAAGCTCAGATGCTCTGCATTTACCTTCCTGCCAAACCACACTATGTCCGACCATGTAGCGGCGATCAGGGTGCCTCTCTTTGCCCTCAAACTGGACCCGTAATCTTCCACAGCAGCATTTAGACGTAAAATTCAGTAGAGCACGCACACATCGCACGGTACCTCAACCAGTGTTAAGTTGAGATGCGTAAATATGAATTGACATGAAGCACATGCACTTGCCTTATGTCTATGTGATGATACCAAAAAGAAGAATGGAGTGACAAAAACCAAACCACACTGCTTCTTAGAACCTAATATATTTGATTTTATAACAAAATCGTACGGTTTCAGTTACGAGATCCTACGAAGTGGAAACTGAGGGCTCCGCCAACATCAGACCATCTCTTTGCAGAGACAGCAAATTTAAGTGCAGGATGAAAAGCTGCAGCAAGACCAGACACAGGTCAGAAAGACACACATCAATTATTCATGTACTAATAGATGAAATCGACAAGACATCCAAATCAAGGATGGCCTTCGTCTCTCCTCCTGACAAAAATTAATACACCCAGACTCGAGTAAAAATAAGAAATTCCAACACACCTTCTGGTCATCTGGGGATTGTCGAGTTTCTCCATCGCATACGCGCTGTAGTGCATCCAGATGTCCACGGAGTACGTCACAGCTTTTACAGCACGCTCGTAGACGTCCACTATCTTCTCAGGAGATCCCAGCTTTGCCTCATGGTCAGAGTACTTCTTCCAGTAACCATAACAGAGCGGAAATTCTCCAAGAAACGCATCGTAGGCTTTTTCAATCTTAGCAATATTTTCCTGCAAAGAACAGAACAATGTACAAGCAGAAACTTAGATAGCTGCAAAAGGGAAATTTCTATTGTTAAATGCAAGATCGAACAAACGAGGACCGAGCAGTTGTAAGCTGCCGGGTTACCACTATGTTTTAAACTAGAGTATCAAATGACAAAGAAACCAAGATATAGTCATTACTCCTGAGAAAAATATAATGTTTCTGTACTGTCGAGTCGAGTCCATGCGTTTTCTCCACTTCCAAAACCAAAAGGTCACTGATGGAGAAGGTAAATACCTCATTGAGAGGTGGTTTTTCTTCAGAATAATTCTATGAAGAGAGGCAAGAACTGCGGGTTAAACGTAGCGACATACAGCTGAATGTGAATATGCGATTTCCATCAAGAACAGGTGCAGTGAGGACAAATAAATCATCAAGGGACTCACCGACTTCTCTGTTTCTTGGATAAGTTCAGTCCATGAATTGAAGTCTGCTGCATTATCCTTCACCAATGCCCATAGACGTTCCTCTTCGCTAGTTGGAGCTGTACTTAAGAGAGCGACAGAAAGCAGAGATTCAGTGCCAATCTGTAGTTGGTCTCCTTTCACGGATCACAATGACGTGATAATGGTAAACTTTTCCCACAACACATTTACTGTTAATATTTGTATAGTATGTACTATTATATGTACAATATGGTACGTAGAGGCTGATGAGGAAACAAAAATACAACGTTCTTCTCATAAAGATTCTGCAAGCTAAATAATGATATGACAGTTACGGAGTTGGTATCCTCGGTAACCAAATCCTAATTTCCTGTTACCTTCCATAGTCATGATTGCAAATGTCGTTCAAGCAAAGTCCGATATTTCAACATAATGTTGATTAGCATGGATATTTTAGTGCTTGCAATGACCTTAACCACTTCACTCATCAAGGCGTGTAATTTGATGCTAATCCTAAATTTGCAGACGCAATTAATTC
Source organism: Pohlia nutans (assembly GCA_022496805.1). Taxonomy (NCBI): domain Eukaryota; kingdom Viridiplantae; phylum Streptophyta; class Bryopsida; order Bryales; family Mniaceae; genus Pohlia; species Pohlia nutans. The sequence goes on along the minus strand of CM040088.1, from coordinate 31,984,326 downwards.
GTTCAATACAGTCTCTCATAAATATCCCTCGCATCCTTGACTAAGCGAAGATCCTACGTAATTATCTACTAGAAAGTATACATCCATACCAATCACGTCTTCAACAATCAAGTCTTCAACAATCACTTCTTCAACAGATGGCTGCACTTGACCATCCGAATGAGGTGCAGCATTACCATTGCCATACTCGACGCCCTCATGCAATACAGCAGCCACGTCTTTCACTATCTCCGAGACAGGAGCAGCTTCCGTCATCGCCACATCCCCTTGCGCTGGTGAAGCCACTGGCATGGCTGCTTGATCTCCCATACTTCCTTAAAACTCCGATCGCACAATTACAAACCCTAGAGAAACACTCTGTGCGTCCACCGTACACCACGAATACCTCAAAACACAGCCTGCGACTTCGAAAATGTGCACAGAACGTACTCTCCACTCCAAAAAGCTCTAAAATAAATATATATAAATATCTCAAAAACTCTCCAAGAAATCCCTTTCAAAAATCAATGTAAACTGCAGGTTTCAATGCTTCCTCGATTTGATCTCGAACTATTGACGACACCGGTGAATGTTTCCTCGTTTAGTCTGAATACCAATCGATGGAGACGAAGGTGGAGATGGCTTCGACAATGCTCAGGCGTTGCTCTATTGGAAGCTTGGACAACTAATTGACAGCCATGGCAACGCAACAGCAGAACAAGAAGAGCAGACAGCTGCAGTTTCTTTCAGCCGGGAAAGATGTCTTTCTAAGAAAAAGAAAAAGAAAAGATCTCCGTGCCAGTCTTGGCGCCTTCGGTTCGGTTGCCCCATGATGGCCATCTCAACTGACTGACCGCCCGGGGGGAAAAAAAATCATCGCTTTTGTGTAAAACATTTAATTTTAACCCATCTCTGCTTACCCTGCAAGTCATTCAAGCTTAGAGCATCCGCACCCCTACGCGTCATCACCCACTCGCAAAATGGCCAGTCGAGGGCTCCAGAAGGGTTCCGCGACTCGGGAAAAAAATAGAGCCTCACCCTGGTTCCTTAAACGCGCAGTAAGTTCCTGAAATCACGTCCCTCGAAACGCGGTCCGTGTTTGGAGGCTCGGCGACGACCAGTGGATCACGATTTTGGCTCACGGCCACTTGGCCACGTTGGAAGAATTGGGGGTCCCGTGCGCCTAGGTGGGAGCGGAGGTGGCAATCATAAAAGGAGCCTGCAATTTCAGGAGTTGACTGCGAAGATTCCCGAAGATCTCCCGGCTTTTGGGCGCGTCCAGGAAACTCACACACTCGTCAAAATGGCGAGGCGGGGGACGAATTTGAGGAACCCGGAGGAGATCGAGCCGTTGCCCGAGTTGCGGTGGAGGAGTTCCTGATGCCCGGGCCCGCAAAAACAGAGCCCGGCCGGGTATGACGCGCAGGGGTGCGGATGCTCTTAGGGCCGCTTCACACTATGGCCGACGGTCGAGAGGCCGTCGATTTCCACCAATCAAATTACAAGAAATCAAGAATTCGGCCTCTCAACCCTTCACACTGGAGGCCAAAGTCCATAGGCCGTCACCCTACAAAATGCCTACATGGCAACACTTTTTGACCAAGGCTACGGCCTCTCGAAAGGAAGTTTGAGTTGGACAAGAATGGAAACCCAAATTATAGTCGAGAGGCCGTCGATTTCTTTTCATAAGAAATGAAAACTATATTTTATTGCCTATTTTCAGCCCATTTCTTTGGACTCTCAACAAAGTTTGACCACTCAATCCCATGGCCTCTCGACTTGGACGGCCATAGTGTGAAGCGGCCCTTGATTACTGTACGTGGAGGGTAGGATCTCCAAAAAATATACATTTTAAAAAAATGCCCAAATTTTCGAAAATTAATTTTTGCAAAAATAAAAATAAATTTTATATCAAAAAAGAAAATTTTGGAATATTCATGAATATTCCATCTAACAAACCTTACTTTTTTGAAAAAATAAAATATCTGGAACAAGAATGTCAACCCTACCTTCCACCTACGGTAATTTATATCACTTTTAAACATAATTAATATACTGGTTTTGAACTTAATCAATTACTTTAGAAAGTGTTAATCCCTAAAAGCCCGAGGGGTATTGGACAAAACATAGATGTTTTATAATATGTGCCTTCCAAATGTTTGATGAAGTTTGTTTCAATAGAAAAATGTAGGGCATCATCTCTACAAATTATCCGTACGGTCAAACTTCCAAACATAATTTTAGATCTTGTTTTAATGAATTTAAAGCACTAACTTTTGAAAATTTGTATAAATTATAATTTTCACTTTTAGAGTTTGAAATTTAGCATGATTGGTAAAAGTTGGTTTATCTATTGTAAACTTCAAAAAAGAAAAAGAAATTATGAAGGAAACATCATTACTTTCTGCAAATAGAAAAATTTCATAACAGTAATACAATGTTGAGGTGATCCACTTTGAAAATTTCTCCTGGGTGGAGTTTAAAAAGCCTTGGAAAGTAGACTTCATGAAGTATTTTAAAATCTTCTCTATTTTCTAAAAACATATCTTTTTGTTCCGGGCAGTCTGTTAGATTCGGACAACGACCAGAAAATGATCGTTTGAGCCTTTAGGGGTTAAAAGAAAAGAATGTCATGTATCAAATTTTCATTGCTTGTTACATGGTGAAAGATTAAATAATTATTTTGTGGCATCCATGTCTGAAAGTGACCCTTATGTACGGTGCAGTCCGGAAAATGAAGTGAAATACATTTCTATATGTCCATTACTCCATTTACACCAATTGAAGGGTGGTGTAAAAGGTAGGGTGTAAATTTTAACTGCCGATAAAAAAAGAGGCTAAAATATATCCCATGTGATAATAAATATCAAGAGGTTCTTCAAATGAAGGGGGGAAATAAATATCATAGTACCATGGCTTATTAGGTAGAAATTAATGCATTTTTGAAGTGTCAATATTTTGGAAATTGTTTTTGGAGATTTTGTGAAATTTTACAAAGAAAATTGTGGAATGCAGTAAGTTTTTTACTTAAATTTAGATAATTAATAAATTACTAAGCAACCAAGTGTCTAACCAACCAATGCACTATCATAGCCTTCAAAGAATAAAAAGATCCCATCCGCCTCTTTGGAATTTAAATAACTTTGTTTATTTTTTCAATATTTAATTGTTTAGAAGATTATATTCCCATGAGACAAAATATAACTTTCAAGAGTATAAGGAATAGGGCACCCATAATGTCATGTGCCACATTGGATTGGAATGAGGATCCATCTCTTTTGGTGCAAACATTTTTGTTGATTTTAAAATCTCAACCTATTAAATTTTATATTTCTTCCTTTAGTATGAATATATCTACATTGGTACAAATTATGTAAACCAATCATTTCAATTTCAAATTTTATATTGTCCGACCAATGGTTTTCTACATCGTCTTTCTTCTATGTGCTTGAAAACTCAACTCCTGAAGGAAATTAAACTATTATTGAGTTTATTGAGGCTTTGGATAAGGTCCTACAATGACATTTTTTATCTGGCAAAAAATTACATCGAGTATTGTTTTACAAACAATGTAAGCTTTTTTTTGAAAAAATAATTTACGTGGTTTGTTTTTGAATTAAATTTTCATTATTTTCCAAAAAAAATAGTTCGTAGGGTTTAAATTTCTTGCTAAAGAATTTTCACCATTGAAATTGTCAATTTAGGGGAATTTTTCAAACTCCTCTACATTGTCTAGTATTACAAAATTTACTACCATAGTTTAGTAGCCTCATGCCTAATATTTAATTATTCATTTATATATATTTAGAAAAAACAAATATTCTCTTAAATCCATTTTTTCCTTTACAATTTAAAAAATGATTTACCAAAATCTCATGTGTCTATTTTTAGAATCATTTTTCATTGAACTTGCTAGTAAACTACGGTATTTGGAGAAAGTAATATTGTTCTTTTCATCAATTATTTTGCTTTAACTTAATTTCTTATAAGTTCATTAAATAAAAATTAAAAAATCTAGTTTTGGAAATTTGACCGTATGGATAATTTCAAACATCGTGTTCTGTGTTTTCTTTGTTGAAATAAACTTCATTAAAGTTATAGAAGTCACGTTTCATAATACATCTTGGTTTTGATCTATACCCCTCGGGCTTTTAGGGGTTAAAACTACTTCAAAATATACGCAAGTTTGTATTGGAAGCCTTATATTTGACATATAAATTAAATAAATAAATTAGTATATGCATATTTAGAATATGGGCTCTTTTTTAACATTATATAGGTATAATGGTATAGTTTACACACAAAAAAAAAGTGCACATGGCTATGTGCACTTTAGACAAAACAAGTGTTATTGACATGTTTCAATTCTAAATTAAAACTATCATCTCTTTGTATTTTTGTATCATCTTGGTTATTTTAAAAAATTTGCTTTCATCTTGTATTTGTTTCTACTAATTGATTTTTAAAATAATGAAATCAAGATTTTTTGAAGTTTTTGTATACACTGACGGACAAAACTGAGTATTGATTTGAAACTTTTCCATTCAAACAACCATACCATGAGCATCAATGGGCAAAGTCCAAAAGTGAATATACAAAAGTTGTAGTGTGCGACATATAACACATTACTACAGAAGTTTGAAGAAAAACTCAATTGTGATTTGAAAGAAAATGGATTTCAAAGTTAGCCATGTCTAAAACTCGATTTTGTGCAATATAATTCGGAACTACTTTAAATTTTGTCAATTTTTTCTTAGAGCTTCAAAAAACCTTTTTGTGCCTTGGCATGTTGGTATACATCATTTAAGATTGTTGTACACAAAAATTGAAGGAAGTTGGTATTTATAAAATTTAAAATATTCACAATTTGACAAACATGCAAATGATGTTGGTTCTCACGATATTTGAATTTTTTTTGGAATTGAGAGCATGGGACTACATCGGCCATTGTATAGAGAGCATAGGTTGCAACATGAACCATTGCTACATCTTAATGCCCTTGCATTTGAAATAGTTGTTGAATAGGCCAATGCATTCAATTTATATATTAGAGTTGTATGATGCAGTTTTTTGGTCTAACTTTTTTGTACAAAGTCTAGAGTTCATGACGCACATACTCAATCAACCAATTGAACAACTTGTTTTTTTCGTGTTCAGTATCATCAAAAAATTGTCAATTTTATGAAAGTCAGTGTAATTTCTGGCAGTTTTAAACTTTTTGATGATATTGAAAATGATATGTTTTTTTTTTTGATTTGTAGGATTGTTTATGTGCGTCATGAACTCTAATTTTTGAACAAAAAAACCTAAACCAAAAAACTGCATCATATAGCTCTAATATATAAATTGAATGCATTGGCCTATTCAACAACTATTTCAAATGCAAGGGCATTAAGATGTAACAATGGTTCATGTTGCAACCTATGCTCTCTATACAATGACCAACGTAGTCCCATGTTCTCAATTCCAAAAAATAATTCAAATATCGTGAGAACCAACATCATTTGCATGTTTGTCAAATTGTGAATATTTTAAATTTTATAAATACCAACTTCCTTCAATTTTTGTGTACAACAATCTTAAATGATGTATACCAACATGCCAAGGCACAAAAAGTTTTTTTGAAGCTCTAAGGAAAAATTGATAAAATTTAAAGTAGTTCCGAATTATATCGCACAAAACCGAGTTTTAGACATGGCTAACTTTGAAATCCATTTTCTTTCAAATCACAATTGAGTTTTTCTTCAAACTTCTGTAGTAATGTGTTATATGTTGCACACTACAACTTTTGTATATTCACTTTTGGACTTTGCCCATTGATGCTCATGGTATGGTTGTTTGAATGGAAAAGTTTCAAATCGATACTCAATTTTGTCCGTCACTGTATATACTTAAATTGATTCTATAATAAGATTTCAAAAAGCTTGTTTTTATACAATGCAAGACATTAGTTTAACCAAACAAAATTCAAAGCTTTCTAACCTTCATATTTGGTAAGGCCATTAGAAGAGATCTAAAGCCTCTATAGGGCCGTGTCGGAATCTATAGGGCCGTTATTATTTATTATTTATTATTTTTAATCTAAAATTTTCAAAAAATGTGTTAAAAAATGTTTTAAAAATATAAAAATATATCTTTATTATTAAAAACATATTTTTAAATATAATATCCAATCTGACATAGTCGAGAGGCCACTACATCAGATCCACGTCATATTTAATATTTTTTTTATCATTTTTATTTATTTTTAAATTATTCAATTTCAAAATTAAAATTAAAAATTGATTTTTTTATTAATTAATTTTTGGGAATAGTAACTTGCAGCCTCCTAAAGGCCTCACATTTCCTCTGATGGAAAAAACACATCTATTTTCATTTCATTTGTTAATGTTTCATAACACATTACGTAGTCAAAATTGCTTAAACATTTAGTATATGTTTTCATAAAAATCTAATGCATGATTTCATAGTAAGATATGAAAAAAAAAACATATTTTTATTTTGATCCAATGCACTAGAACTTGTCATTTTTGTATGGTTCTTAGAGCAAAAGATCTTTGGTCCTTCAAGCGCTAAAAAATAATTACAAATTGGCAATTCATATTATATGAAACAAAGATTTATATGTAAAACAGGGCAATGAAGAGCTATTCTAAAAATTCATGTAAAATTCAAAAATCTTTAGTTACTAGATTATACTCAAAATCAAGAATAGCCACATTTTAGTCTTTTAGTTCTTTCGAGGTTTATTGTTCACACATTTATTATCAAAAATATCTCTCAAAGAAAATTTTGTTTAATATTTAAGTGACTAGTGTCTTCTTTACTCAAATTTCTTTAAAATATCAAATTGGAAATGGATTGTCAAAATTTTATTTGTAGAATCTTGAAGATGATTCAATTCGACACTACTCCAATCATTTCCAACGAGATTCAAGGGTGTATCTTGAAAGTATATATATATATATATATATATATATATATATATATATATATATATATATATATATATATATATATATATATATATATATATGTAAAATAAAAGAGAAGGTGTTTTTTGTGTGTGTAGAGCCACAACAATTTATACATGGAATAAGTGATTATTTGATGAAATTTCAGATTAGAACCTGCATGAAGGGTTTTTTAGCAATGTAAGTGAGTTCATATATGACCATTGAGATCATGTACAACCTTAACCCTTAAAAGGCCCTTGGGGTTCCTCTCTACAATTTGTATTTAACCTTATAATTGCTCAATTGTGGTTTACTATTCAAATTGTGATATATTGTTTGATACATATTATCACGATTATCAATTTTGCTTTGTACTAAAAAGTGTTTGGTCATTGTTACTATGATCAAATACCATCAAATATGAAATATACTATACGGCCGCAAAGGGCTTTCGGGCTGTTCAAGGGTTAAGGAAGTATATAACCTTTGAGGAAGTTGAAGATTTATTAAGACCCTTGAGACTTATATATAGTCTTTGAAGAAGTTGAGGATTTATTTTCTCATGGTAAAAGGAAAACCACGTTGTTAGAAAATGAATTACCAATATTTTATTTTTAATTTTAATTTTGATAAAATTTTTAATTTTTTTTTATGTGCCAGTGGCATTAGTCAAGCTAGTAAAAACACAAAAGCACTGTCAGAACAATAGTTCAATTAAATGGAAGAAAACACATGGAATAAATTTATGTGAACTCATTTTCCTTTCAAGAATCCAAGGGGCCACACCCTTGTGTTATAGTGATTAGAACTATGAGAGCATAAGTGTGGCACTAATTGTAACTGTCCCTCTTGCACAGACAAAAACACATACAAAGTGGATCATGAGAAACAACAACACTCACAATACTTTGTTTGGAAGGCACATGTTCACCACTACTTACTTGTTTGTTTGGAGTACCCTAATTTTTCCACGCAAACTAAAGTTGTTGTTGAAATTGACAGAAACGAGCAATGTTAATTGTAATCTCGAAATTGTTGGTATTCTTGCTTCATCATTTGAAACGGTTGGTGGACAATGTGGAACATCATGCATTTGAAGAGGTGGTCAAAGATACACGGAGCCACTCCCTTTTGATGTGAACATGGCGTTGTAAAGCTAGATGTGGTACCAGATGAGGATTTTGGGATTTTCACCTTTGATCATGAGTTGTCCACTGCAAGCTTTTATCAAAGTGGAGTAGGGAATGATGACATGGATATTGTTGCTATATATAACATCAAAAATAATTTTTGATTTTTGATGTAATTATATAGTCATTTTTCAATTTAAAATTCAAAAATTTAAAACTTCAAAAAATGTATGTGTATCTTGAGTACAATAACTTGTCAAATATTTTTGAGCTGAAATGCAAATTTTTAGTAAGCCTTGATTTTTGACAATTTACAAAATTATTGATGTCACATTCAACAAATACAATACTCATCTTTTGTTTTGCGACAATGAATTCTAGAGAATAGCCGAATTGACAACACATACGTAGAGGGACATATACCAACAATTGAAAAAGTGACGCAAATGATCGGGAATATTTCCACTCGAGCCGCCATATTGCATTGCAACAACAATATAGGATATATTGTAGAAAAAATCAGTGGAGACAAAGAATTTTCTTGTGATGTCGCATAACTTACATTTTATGCTTGCTCAAAAGTGATAGTTTTGTTATGTTATAAATTTAGAAATAACGTAGAAAACTAATTAAGTTCGAATAAAAGAAACAAAATTTTAATTAGTTATATGTTAAATTGAAGCCTTAAATATCTTAGAAAATTATATTCTTCCTTTTTAAATATGCAAGGTACATATTTTGGTATTGGAGACTTTCTTGTCTATTTTGGCCAATAAGGAGGGGTCACGTGGCATTCAAGAGCACAACAATGAACTTTGCCAGCAATCATTCTTTTAACACAACATGGCATTTTCACGCAAGCCAAACAAGCACGATGACAAAAGTACAATTGTAGTGGCATCTTAAAAACTCAATGGTTTATACTTATTTGTTGTCTCTGCCTTACGAGGGGAGAGACTACGAAAACACTTCATTTTCAAGGAGTTACATGGCTGAACAGTGTAAACAAGTCACAAAAGTAAATCTGCTTTAATATTTAAGGTAAATATTAAGGGAGAGACTTCGTGACTAGCCGCTTGTTTGCAATGAGAATGATTCTCAATTGGAAAAAATAATTAACTAAAAAGAACGAAAAGAAACGCCCGGTTGCCGTAAGGGATACTTGCGTCGCCCTGTACTCGGTACACGGTAATGGGCTAGGTCTACTGCGCTCTGCAGTGGACATGCTCTGGAGAGCAGGGCTAGGGTTTAGGGTTTAAGGGTTTGAGGTTTCGCCGCGGATGTCTGCTCTGCAATGTGAGGGCGTAAACGGTTGCTGCAATTTTGGTACTCTTCGGGTAACTCTCAGTGTTTGATTTCTACAGCAGAGAGCGACAGAGAGCGAGCGAGCGAGCTTGGGGATGTGAGCGTGGTCATGGTGGGGCGCTGCGAGAGCGGTGGTGGCTCAGGAGCGATCGGCAGCATGGCAGCTTCCACTCCAAGATTTGGCAGCTTCTACAGTGGCCGGCAGAACGAAGAGCTGGATTTGAGCAGCTTGTACGATTTGACTAAACCTCACGTGGAGTCATACGATTACTTTGTGGAGCGAGGTTTGGAAGAGGCGGTGCGGCGTTTGCAGCCCGTGGAATTGAAGCACCCGATTTCGGGGACGACGTTGCGATATATCCTTTCTCTGTACTTTAAATGGCTAAATTCACTGCCTTTTTGTGGCACAATTACTGAAGATTGAGCAGAGTGTTCCACAGCCTGATAACGATTTTTTTTTTCGCATTTGCTCTTATCAATATTTTCAATAACGAGGGTTTGGGCTTGGTTGTTTGCCAAGCTCAGAGGGCTGTAACTATCGGTCAAGACGTTGTTGAGGAAGAACTTTAGAAGCGTTACTTTTCTTTTCGAAATTCTTCGTCGCCTTCTTATCGTTAATTTAAGAATTGAATTTTTGCCATTTTAGAACGCACAAGCAAGGTTTATAAAATCTGTTAATCCCTGCATTTTTAGGACTGTGAACTGCCTTATGGAGGTGGGCCTTAAACCCGTTGCGGAAATTTTAATGGATTTGTTAGTGGATTGGAAACCTTGACTGCTCGCACTGTGGGTTGAGAAACCTAATGTAAGTCCGCCTATGAAGGACCTTGGTAGCCAAGCATTGGATCAGCGCCTTTTACCATCCGAAGTAAGACTTCCTTAATTCCTTCCGGATCAGTTCGAATTGTTTTCATTGAGGTCATTCCGTGTCTAGGCTCTGATAACAGACCTTTGCCCTTAGAGTACACGATCTCCCAACCAACCTTGCAGTAACACTTTATATTTCAATTAGTGTGTATTTTGGAATAGTGCGGATTATAATAGAGCACATTACATTTAAAATTGGTGGAAATTAGGATTTTTGTTGTCTGAACCAGAAACAAAAATGTGGTATACACTTGATATACACTAATTTGAAATAAAATGGGTAGTTCTTTTTGATTTACTTCTTATATAATTTGCTCTGTTTCATGTCGGTGGAGCTCTGTTGGTACTAGGTATCATTGTCATAGAAACCAAAGAGTTATTACTCTCATTTGTTATCATCGCTTGTATTGCAGTGTCGACTTGCTGGATTGACCTACAAGGGTATATTTACAGCAGATGTGTGCATGCAATGGAATAACGGAGTTGTTATTCGGCACAATGTCTCATACGGCAAGATGCCTGTAATGGTGAAGGTACGGTTTTAATCCCTCTCAGAACTACTTGTCACAGCATGGGCATGTTGCCTACTCTAGGTCTTGTCTTGCAGTTGTAACCTTTTTCGTGTGTGGTCGACAATTAAATTGTCTTGAAAGTGCAGAAAGTATTCGTGCCAGCAGTTTACGCAAGTGGGGCAGGAATTCTTCATTTTCTTAAAATTATACTCCCTCCGTTTCATAATAAGAGTCCACTTTGCAGAAATTTTGAGATTTAAGACAAAAATAGAGCCCATGTTGAAAGGGATGAAACGCAATGGCAACTTTTGGAACCGTGTGTCTCGATATAAAGGGATGAAAAAGGTAGGAAGTGAATGTTGGAAGGCAACACAGTGAATGTGGATTCTTAAATTGACGCGAGAAAATATGTGGTTTTGGACTCTTATTATGAAACGGAGGGAGTTAGATGCGCTTCCATGCTTCAATGTTCATGCCTATTGCAATCTTGTGTTTAATCAAGCCGACTGGAGGTCATTGAATCCATTTGTGGTGTCATGTGGCATGGCATTATCCAGTCTAGTGTTTGTCATCTTCGGGGACTTGATCAGCGGCAGATGGTCGCTGCAAAGGAGGAGGCTACGGAGATGGGGGGGTTAGTTGCTCTACTCGATTGTAATTCAATTATACTTTGGTTGACAACGAATGAAAGTGTATTGGCGAGGCAATCCTTCTTTACTATTGTAGCTGTGTAATCATATATATTTGTATTTTTTTGGTTCCTCTTATTTTTGTGGTAGTGAGGAGAACTCGTGGTTTTCTGTTCAGTTTTCATCGGATGCATAAATCCATGCTAAAGCCATCTACCTTTTGAGCTTCAGGAAAGCGTTGATATTATCCGATTTGGCATAAATGACCTTCAGTGGCTTGAAATTGGTAGGTAATGCTGATTGATATTATGTACTGGCAGGTACTTCATCTGCAACGGGAATGAGCGGATCATCCGACTTCTTATCATGCCGAAGCGTAACTATGTATGTTTATATGACTTCTGCATGTATAGTAGCTCTGCTTATTTATAACATTAAACTCCGGTAATTTTTTTGGTTGCATTATGACGGCCTTGAGTATAATATATTTCACTGTGCTGATCCTTATTTGTTCCTTTTCTGTATATCCTGGGTTCTGACAGGTTGTTGGAGTTAAGCGAAGCTCATATAAGAACCGTGGCCCCAACTATTCTGACAAGGGAGTTATGATCAGGTACAGTGAATGTTGTTGAATACTCTGGTGTGTGTTATGAGTTCAGTAGAGAGCACGTAAGGCTATTGAGTTGTTGAAAAGCTGAGGTGTCTGTCTGTTCAAGGCGTCTGTCTTGAGTTCTGAAAGATATGAGTATTGCTACTCGTTTCTACATGTGATGAAATTATGGTGTACATATGAGGATGTTTGCTAAACTCTGAATGGTCATGCGTGTTGGGCAGGTGTGTGAGGCCGGATCAGTCTGCGGTCACAATGAGGATGTACTACATGCAATACGGTGGTGCGTCACTTGGATTCTCGTAAGCCACCCTTGATCCTCTCATGAAATCGTTTATCATTTAGTACGTCATGTAGGTGAATTATATGGAATTGTATATCATGTAATAGATCATTCATAGTGATCAGGGGATCAATAATGAATAGCCACTTAATGGTGGATTAGGGGTCGCTAGTATCAGCTTGCATTGTGGGTGCAAAAGTTGCCTAAAGACAAGAAATTTTCTCATCGCAACATTGGCGTTTTGTTTTTGACAGGGTTCGGCGCCAGGAATTCCTCATACCTGTTGGAATCATCTTAAAGGTTCAGCTTTCCTCTTCATAATTTTTTTTCTGATTTTAGTCATATGATGTGATATCTCTGGTTGGAGAATCAGGCATTTATATCATTTAGTTGCAATGCAGGCTTTGATTGAGGCAAATGAATTTGAGATTTATGAACACCTGACGGCCATTCAGAGTGAATCTAAAGACACGAAAGGTACAGTTGGTTCACAATTTGTGAGTCAAAGGGCCAAAATCATATTGGAAGAAGTCAGGCAACTCGCACTTTTTACACGTTTTGACTGCCTTCAATTCCTTGGTGAGTTACCTGCAGTTTACCACAAATAACTGTGGCTGCGTCTGGTCATTTCAGTATTCCTTGTATTTTATGAAATGTCACCTATAGTTGTAACAGGGAAGCTGGGCTGACTCTATTGTAAGCCTTATCTATCTTCTCAGTTAACCAATTTGGAAGTGGATTTGTGCAGGCAATCGCTTTCGGCCAGTCATGGGTCTAGATGATAAGCAGCAACCGGCAGCTTCGGTAATGAGATTGACCTTTTTATTCGATCCTCCAGTTTTCATGGCACCACGTGGAGATAGAATCATGTTTCTACTTACAGTAGGATTAGTTGCAATTATAAAAGATTTTGGTGTCTATTTTTTATATCCAGTTGTAATTTCTCGGTAAATTTTAATATTTCAATGAGCCAGTTGCTTATCTGTTTATTTAGTTCTGAATCTTTAAAAATGTTCAACTTTGTGAATTATGCAGGTGGGTGAACAGGTTCTTGCGGATTATATACTCTGCCATCTGGAAAATCCGCGTGATAAATTCAACTTGCTTGTGTACTTCCGCCACCCTGCTTGTTTTGGTTTGAGAGTCACTGTCGTGTATCTTGCCCTGTTGATTTAAGCTAGGCTCTATTTGCTGCTTAGTTGTTTTCTACGGAGTATCTTGATTCAAGTACATGAAGTTTTGACGATTGTACCAGAATATTTTCAGTGCCTTTAAAGTGAGCCTCCTCTTCAGTAGTTCAGTCGCTGTCGCTCATATACAGTATCTCTTATGCAGGTTTATGTTACAGAAGCTCTTCGCGTTAGTTGACGGGATGGCAGCTCCAGACAATGCTGATGCATTGCAAAATCATGAAATTTTACTGCCAGGTCATCTTTTGACAATAGTGGTCAAGGTCTGTTCTGAACTCCTTGTGTGGATTCTTTGTTTGCCTATCAAGGAGGTCTCTTTTGGTTATACCATCAGGAAGTTTTATTTCATCAATCCATCTTGTTCAGGAAATTCCCTGTTTGGTGCTGCTATGAATACTTCCAAGTATTTTCTCTGGTTCTGACATCACGACATATGAAATAGAGTTTTTCAAATGCTTAGAAGTCAAACTTAAGAAGCTATTCAACAGGACTGATTTGCGGGTATGACTGTATTTTGCAGGATAGAATCCAGGATTGGTTGTTGAGACTTCAGGGACAACTCCTGAAAGAGATGAAGGAAAAACCTGCTGAGAATGACCTACAACGTATGTTACAAACCCTGTGCGTTTTTCTGTCTCCTGGAGCGTGACTAACCTTTTTAAGAATGTTCCTGGATGTAGGCTGGTAGGACTCATGCTCGTTACAGTTAAACATGTGCAGAAGGTATTCGAGAAGGTGCCACCTTCCGACGTAAGTAAGAAGGTCGAGTATCTTCTCAACACTGGCAATCTTGTCAGTCAATCAGGACTGGATCTTAATCAGGTATGTTGTGTTGGTAATCTGGATGTTTTCAATAGTCATCAGGGGGCAAGAGCACGGCTAGGATTTTTTTATTAGTACAATGCTGCGTGACTTGATTGTTTGGATGTTGCTTGTGCCTGTAGGTTGGGGGCTTTACCCTCGTTGCAGAGAAGCTAAACTTTCTTCGATATCTTTCTCACTTCCGTTCAGTACATAGAGGTGCCTTTTTTGCGACTCTTCGGACCACCACAGTTCGCAAACTACTCCCTGAGTAAGTGGCCTTAACTATACGTTATCTCAGTAGTTTATTCGTTATCTGTAGTGGAAGACTTGTAGCATCGTTCTAGTGCTTACCTTACTAGTTTGGTGCATTAATTTTTAGGCGGTTTGCAGCGGATTCTTGTGTCTTTCTGTTTCTTAGTTTTTCATACTTGCTGAGGTGAGGGATGGCTTGCACTACCTTGATGCAGGTCATGGGGATTTATGTGTCCTGTCCACACTCCTGATGGATCACCATGTGGTCTGCTCAACCATCTTACAGCTGCTTGTCGTAAGCATTCTTGCTGTTGTGGCCATTCTCTTCTTGCAGTTACCTGTGTTTTTTTTGAGTGATTTTCAAGTGATGTGAATATTAGAACAAGCTTGGAGTCGGGCATAAGTAATGGCGGAATTTTCACTTCTTGACAAATCCTTTTGTGCTTACAGCATTGCTATGTGCCCGTTGACATTTCTTTCTGAACCAAACATTGCTCTTTTTTCGCAGATATCTCGTCAGATCTGGATGCACGGGGAAATAAGAAGGATCCTTTTCAGATACGCAAGGTAGTAACCAAGATTTTGGTGAATTTGGGGCTGGTTCCAGTGATTCCGAAACTGTCAAATATGTCTCCGCCAGAATATTTGACAGTGCTGCTAGATGGCTGTGTTCTCGGCCATGTATCCACCGTAACCATCCCTTCTGTTATTGATCATCTTCGACGACTTAAAGTTGTGGATGGATCGGAGGTAAGAGATTGTCAATGCTGTCTTCTTGAACCCTTCTTTTGGATTGACCCTCATGGGTGTGAAAGAAGACTGAATTGGGATTAATATGCAGGTTCCAGCAGACATGGAGATAGCCTATATTCCATGCACTTCAGCAGGGTCATACCCTGGTTTGTATCTCGCTACCACACCATCGCGTTTTGTACGGAACGTGAAGCAAATGTTTGGTGATGGCAGCTTGGAGCTCATAGGGCCCCTTGAGCAGGTCAGTGAGCTAATCTCCTGCTTTATTTTGGGCATTTGGTGTGTTGTGGTTGTATCGTCTAATTCCTGTTGCAAAGTTATGGTGATTTCTCTGGCAATTATGGAAGCTTGTGTATCTCATTTTGAGTCCCAGAGCTCTACTTTTGATTGACATAATGATTGATGATAATTTTCTGAGGTGCTGGTCTTTCTGCAGGCCTACATGGAAATCAAATGTCCTGGTGGAAATGCACCTTCTGGCCCCAAGCCAACGCATGAGGAGATAAATGCCACAGCCTTTCTTAGTGTTGTTGCAAGTCTTACACCGTGGTCTGACCACAATCAGAGTCCTCGTAACATGTATCAGTGTCAGGTAATCACTTGATCTCGAGGTGCAATGTTGGTCTTCTCCTGTTGGACATGGGGAAATGCATGTCTGAGGTTGATTGATTTAGTGCGTAGTGGTTTCAAATTTTGGCTGTAACTGCACTTTGAAGTGGCAGTGCCTTGTTAATGTGGAGGATGGTTTCTTGCAGATGGGAAAACAAACAATGGGGTTCCCTGCACAAGCTCTGCAATGTCGTGCAGATAATAAGATGTATCGTATTCAGGTATTAAAAACGTCTTGATCTGTGCACTCTAGTGTTTGGACGTTGAATCACTAAATTCTATGTTCTTATGCATAGGGTTGTTCGTCAGCACTTGTCTGCTAGGTTTTGTGCGTGCTGAAAAGGCGTTGATGTTCTCTGTATGTCTATCTCTACTTTTTGTGTATGAGGTGTACTTTGAGTGTACAACAATACTTGGTTAAAATTTATGGTTGAGTTTGGAATATTATGTTGGCTTGCAGACACCACAAATGCCAATTGCACAGACAGGAGGATGGAGCAAGTACCACATGAATCAATTTCCAACTGGTACCAATGCTGTTGTTGCCGTTCTTGCTTACACAGGGTAAGGATTGAGGTCACCTATGTGTAAGGCTTCTGAATGGGTGAAGTAGTTGTTCCTATGTTTGTACCATTTTCTGTGATTATATGTTACAACCATTTCTAATGTGTGGAAAATTGGTCTCATTTTTGGAATCATTGATCAGGTTTGATATGGAGGATGCTATGATATTGAACAAGTCGTCTGTGGAGCGTGGTTTACATTATGGCCAAGTGTACAAGGTATTCGATTTTTTGATGCAAGTTCTGTCCAGTTTGTTGCATTTGCCTACGATCAGGTTTTTCTCAAACCCTTCCTTGTTGGGGATGATGACCGTTGTGCTTGGATGCAGTCGGAGACAATCGATTTGACGGAACTTCGACAGCGAGGAGATGGCATCACAAACGTCTTTGCAAGGTCCGGTGCCATGGCAAGATTTAGAGAACAGGCGGACAAATCAGCAAACTTCATCGACACTGATGGTCTTCCTTACATTGGACAGGTATAAAAACTAAGCACAGACAACCTCTATGATATTTTACTTGAAACTTAGAAGGTTGGTTGGTTTCCTGGAATGTTTTTTGTCCCTCGTCATCTGATACAGGAACGTGATGTGCAGAGTTTGGTTGAAGGAGATCCCTATTGTAGTGTTTTGAACAAGATGTCAGGGATGACAAAGATATCAAAATTGAAAGGTTCTGAAGCTGCTATTGTGGATTATGTGGCTGCCATCAGTACAGGCAGTAAAGATCCTCTTCAGAAGGTTGCTTTCTAAGTACCTTACATTGGTTGCAGAGGCTTGCCAAGAGGATAGTGTTTGTTGTTTCCAACAGGAGGGTTAAATATGTCTTCATGTTCAATGTATGACTTGTGGATGCGTCTCAATGGCAGGTGACAATTCGCACTCGGCATCCACGATATCCACAAATTGGAGACAAGTTCAGTAGTAGGCATGGACAGAAAGGAGTGTGTTCACAACTCTGGCCGGATGTAGATATGCCTTTCTCTACTGTGACAGGGATGCGCCCAGACATCATAATTAACCCCCATGCCTTCCCTTCACGTATGACAATTGGCATGCTTCTTGAGTCAATGGCTGCTAAGGTAAACCTTATGTTTAATTTTTATCCTACGTTCTAAAGTTTATGTCATACTTGTTATCTTGAAAATTTTGTTATTTTCTTTTTTCTTTTGTCGCTGGTTTCTGGCTACGGTAGTAAATGAAAATCCATGAATAATGTTGAGGTCATAGCGTGTTTCTGTAAGCAAGCCGGCACGTGGATAACTTTCTGCTATGGTTTCTTTGTAAGTTTATTTCTGAATAGTGTATCACATGTTTTGTACTAATTTTGTCAGAGCTAGATCAGATGACATTAGATATTTGAGCCCTATTAGTTGCTGATCGATTCAGCTCCTTCAAGCGAACATCCTCACAGAAGGAAGTGCATGCAGACTTAGGGAAGTGGGTTTTTACCGATTAAGTGAAATTGCCCCGTGGAACTGCAGGCGGGTGCTCTGGATGGTAAATTTGTGAATGCAACTCCATTCAAGAAGTGCAGTCCGGAAGGAGGTGATGGAAAAGACTTTGCCAAGAAAGGAGGGAACGACGGAAGCGCAGATATGTTCGGAAAGCAAATGAATGCGCATGGATTTAACTACCATGGGACTGAAGTCATGTACAGTGGTGTCTTAGGCACAGAGTTTGTTTGCGAAATTTACTTCGGCGTGGTGTACTACCAACGGCTTCGGCACATGGTGTCAGACAAGTACCAGGTACAGACACTTCAGTTTATGCATGAATTTGATAGGAAGGTAGAGGATACTCACTTAAAGCATCATTCTCAACATATGTAGGTAGGAGTGTGATTTTTGGGAGACATGTAGAGATCACTTTGGGTACAGGAGCCAAATTTGTTGAGACCAGTTTTCATCACTATGCATGACGGAATTTCTTATGCAATTTCAAAGTCTGTGGGTGGTTGTAGACCACTACAAGTGACAGTAGACAACCCCTGCTATGTCTATTGAAAGACGAGTGGCCATCGACATTTATGCTTACATCACGTGCATGAATAGATGAGTTCCTGTTGGTAATAGCGTTCTGTATAGAAGACAAGATCTGGTCCCTCATGGTTTAGTATCTTCTACCTTAGTGTCTGTAGTATGCTCATGCTCTGATCTTACTTTCAAACTCTGTTTTGCAGGTACGGTCAATGGGTCCCGTGAACCCTGTGACAAGGCAGCCCGTGAAGGGCCGCAAGGTTGGAGGAGGTATTCGATTTGGAGAAATGGAGCGTGACTCGTTGCTAGCCCATGGAGCAGCGTATCTGTTACATGACCGTTTACACGCGTGCTCGGATTATCACACTGCCAATGTTTGTGGCATCTGTGGAAGCTTACTGTCAACAGTGCCCCTGCCAACTACAAGAAGCTCCCTGGGGTCCCTTGGGCTTGGATTCCAACAAGGGGGGAAGAAGATTTGCCGCGTGTGCAACACGAGTAAAGGCATTGAGACAGTGGCCATGCCCTTTGTGTTCAGGTATCTTGCTGCTGAACTGGCTGCTATGAATATCAAGCTGACAATGACTCTCTCTCAGAGTTAGTCAATTCATTCAAGGCCTTAGATACTCCTGGGAACCCAGTGCAGACACTCAAACACCAGATCAGTTAATGCAGTCAGAAGCTGGGCCATAGTGGAAAGTTTCTATCTGGTGTTCACAGCTCTCTCGCTACGAATTATCCGCCAACTTCTTCCAGGTAATCAATTTATTTGTTCATGAATGGCTTTAGACCGGAGGTGAACCACTGTTGAACGTATGCAGGACTCTTTAATAGCATTGAGGATGGGATTTTCCATCAGAAGTAGCGATTCAGGACAATGGAATAATAGCATATGGGCTATGGATTCTACGGAAACAGTTTTGCGTGAGGCATGTATTATACAAAATTTGGCAAATTTTTCAGAGTCTGTATGTACTTTCTAAGTGCATCTGTTTTTGATCTTGACGAACAAGACAACTAAACGAATATGTAGATTGTGAAGCAGCATGTTCATTTGTTGGGGGTGTTGAGGGATGTGCATGTTTCAGATTACGAGATCTAAATCACCTTGTATGATCTCTTGTCATCCAAATGTAGACTTTCTATCTGAATCTAAAACTGTCATCTTGTCTTTTGGAACACTCCGATAACATTAACTCTCGCATTCGGACAAAGAAGCCTCAAGTGCGCCTCATGTCTTTTTAACCCTTAAGCGTGCAAGGAGCCCCGTGGGGCTATGTTTGATCATTTTCCAGTCCCGCTGATTTTCACCTAGTTCCTAATTTCAAATGAAATTGGTTCCAACTAAGAATGTGTCGGAGTTGTCTTCTACTTTTTAGTCCAATTTACGGTTGTTCAAAACTGTTAAAATTGCGTTTTTTACAGCACTTTAAAGCTCACAGCCCTAAAATTCCAATATACACTGCAGAAAAAGTTTTTCAATCGAATTTCTTTTTATGAAAGCTCGAGAAGCATGCAACCTACACCTTGTTGTTCATCACTGTTATTTACATTTTTTCTAAAAATTTCATACTACAGTGACGAACAAAACTGAGTATTGATTTGAAACTTTTCCATTCAAACAACCATACCATGAGCATCAATGGGCAAAGTCCAAAAGTGAATATACAAAAGTTGTAGTGTGCGATATATTACACATTACTAGTACAGAAGTTTGAAGAAAAACTCAATTGTGATTTGAAAGAAAATGGATTTCAAATGCCATGTCTAAAACTCGGTTTTGTGTGATATAATTCGGAACTACTTTAAATTTTGTCAATTTTTTCTTAGAGCTTCAAAAAACCTTTTTGTGCCTTGGCATATTGGTATACATCATTTAAGATTGTTGTACACAAAAATTGAAGGAAGTTGATATTTATAGAATTTAAAATATTCACAATTTGACAAACATGCAAATGATGTTGGTTCTCACGATATTTGAATTTTTTTTGGAATTGAGAGCATGGGACTACATCGGCCATTGTATAGAGAGCATAGGTTGCAACATGAACCATTGTTATATCTTAATGCCCTTGCATTTGAAATAGTTGTTGAATAGGCCAATGCATTCAATTTATATATCAGAGCTATATGATACAGTTTTTTGGTCTAGGTTTTTTGTACAAAAACTAGAGTTCATGACGCACATAATCAATCCTACAAATCATAAAAAAAAAACATATCATTTTCAATATCATAAAAAAGTTCAAAACTGCCAAAAATTACACTGACTTTCATAAAATTGACAAATTTCTGATGATACTGAACATGAAAAAAACAAGTTGTTCAATTGGTTGATTGAGTATGTGCGTCATGAACTCTAGACTTTGTACAAAAAGATTAGACCAAAAAACGGCATCATACAACTCTAATATATAAATTGAATGCATTGGCCTATTCAACAACTATTTCAAATGCAAGGGCATTAAGATGTAGCAATGGTTCATGTTGCAACCTATGCTCTCTATACAATGGCCAATGTAGTCCCATGCTCTCAATTCCAAAAAATAATTCAAATATCGTGAGAACCAACATCATTTGCATGTTTGTCAAATTGTGAATATTTTAAATTTTATAAATACCAACTTCCTTCAATTTTTGTGTACAACAATCTTAAATGATGTATACCAATATGCCAAGGCACAAAAAGGTTTTTTGAAGCTCTAAGAAAAAATTGACAAAATTTAAAGTAGTTCCGAATTATATCACACAAAACCGAGTTTTAGACATGGCATTTGAAATCCATTTTCTTTCAAATCACAATTGAGTTTTTCTTCAAACTTCTGTACTAGTAATGTGTTATATGTCGCACACTACAACTTTTGTATATTCACTTTTGGACTTTGCCCATTGATGCTCATGGTATGGTTGTTTGAATGGAAAAGTTTCAAATCGATACTCGGTTTTGTCCGTCACTGTATATCAGGCATTTTTGTAATTATTATGGCTATTACAAGAAAAAACTTTGAAAAATATTATAAAATTCATTTTCATTTAAATATTTGTTAAAAAATTCAGTGTAAATTGGTTTTAAGGATATGTTATATGAGAAAAATACCAAAAAAATATAACACATTTGAAAATGTGAGAAATTGATGAGGTTTGACTAGATAAATGTAGTGTGGACACTTAAGGGTTAACCTTTTAATGCCCAGGGTGGTTTTGGAGAAACCAAAGCTTTTTGGTGATTTTTTTCTTAAAACTTTTTATGTTTCAAATTGTGGATATTATTAATAGTATTTAACCGTATAAATGTAAGCATAGCTTAATCAAACAAGTGCCAGTTAAACTTGGGTAAGATTGGACCGTTGGATTCAAAGATTAGAGTATGTCTTTGAAAAGTATAATGCACAATGAGATTTTGGAGATTTTGGAGGGTGTGTGACTTCAAAATTAAATAGAATATGGGTTAAATTTTCAAAAATGAAAGTGACGAGGTTCAACAATGACCTATGTCAACACCTCTCTGTTGCAATCTTTCACGTCAAAATGGACTCGCATACTTATTGTGAATTTTATAAGTGATGACTTATCCATATACGTTTAAGACAAAAAATCATACGTTTATAAGTTGAATTTTGGTATGTTGTAAAATCGCTAAGTCATGAGTTTTGCGGTTGGTTGGTGAAGGGCAATGTATCACAACTATGTGGTCTGGGTTCGAATCCCGTTGGACCGTTTGAGCAGTAATGTGATATACATGACTAGGTGTTGCTAATGAGTTATTATAGGGAGGAAAGTTGTACCAACCAACCGGCCCCTTCCTACCTTCTTGAGACAAGTGATTACACCGGGCTAACTGTAAAAGAAATAAATAGTGGTTTTCACTACTATCCCCTTTTTTTCTATTTCATTTTAATATTTTAAATTCTAAAATTTAAGTTTTTTTTATGGAACATGAACAAGAAAACGCAATCCAAAAAAATAAAATAAGATAACAAACTTCCAAACACAAGACATACATCCTAGTACATGTGTTGTATTTGTGAGTATTTATTTTATTTTCATATATTTGCAGTATTTTCACGTTTTGTTCATAGGTATTTTGATAGTTGCACAGCTCCAAATAGAAAAAAAAAATTCTAGAAGATGTGTATTATAAATCTACAACTCTGAACCTTACAATTTAAATCCAATTGTTTACGATTTTTCCATTATTTGCATTTTTGACACATCAGTGACCACGGTGTGGTCTCCTGGGCACTAAAAGGTTTAACAATTTCTAGTAAATCATATTTATGTGGACTTTCTTTTCTTTTATTTATTATTATTATTTAATTTTTTTTAATTTTTTAATTTTGAAACAAATGGACAATTTCCATTGATGTAGGAAAAAATGCATTGAACTTGGGGGACAGAGCCCCGGCAATGAATTTTCTGAATTTTCAACAACTACAACGAAAGAACTGAGATGTCAATTTATTTGAAATTTTGATTGGATAAAAACCCTAATCCCTCTTGTTATTTAACATAGTTGAATTTGTACATCATCCAAAATCTATACATTAAATTAGGTTGTTTGTTTTGATTTGTTTGTTATGTTACATTGAGAACTTCCCAACCGTGCGCCTCCCGGTCACGTTCTTGGTACTGTCGGAAAGCTCTCAACGAGGAGGGGTGTATGGAGTTCGTTTGTTGCGTTTGAACCTATAATGTGAAAGTTATGGACTTTTAATCGAATTTCCTCACCATAGATTGAATTAAATTAAGAAAAATGAAATATGGGGGTTTTTGATGTCATTCTTGGCATCATCGAAAGCTCTCGATGAGTAAGGGTGCTCTAAAGTGGTTTCGTCGCTTTTGGACATAATGTGAAAGTTATAGATTTTTAATCGAATTTCGTCATTATGAATTGACTTAAATGATGGATAAATAATTTCTAAAAGGAAAAAGCAAGAGCAAAAGTATGGGGATCACGAGGAGCACAGGGAGCACGGGAACACGAGAAGCACATCAAACACAGGAAGCACAAGGAACAAGAGAGACATGTGGAACAAGGGGAACATTTAGGCCAACGGCATATACCCACACTAGTTGTAGATGGTATGAGGGTTAAATTTATTTATTATATCATATGCTATGATCATATTCGTTAAATAGTAATTCAATAAAATTGTCATTTTTCAGAAATTATAAATTGGTATTATTGAATAATGTAGTAAATATTAATTAAAATAATCTAAATTTTAAAAATCAATTTTTTGTAAACAACCTAGATAAGTAGAAATTACAACACTTACCATCAAAAAAATCATCACAAATTGCAAAAGGAGAAGAATGCAATCATCTTGTGCTATATCAATGTCCAAATTTGTTAACAATGAAATGCTCAATGAGGTGAAACAAACAGAGCTTAGGATCAAAAGTGACGAGAAATATTAAATATCGAACGAAATGAAATTTGAAGAAAATAAAATTTCACTTGATGAATGAAAAATAACCCTTAAAATAATTCATTTTGTACGAGACCTCATGAATATGACTCGAGGGTACGGTGATTTGATTTATTGAGCTTTGCAAGTACCATGTCTCTATTTTCCTCTGCTACAAGCCGTTCTTGAATTGTATAGTTTAAGATGCTACGAGCGTTTTGACAACTATTTGAAGAAGCTCTAGAATGAAATCTAGCACATATTGCCTCTTTCTTTTCCAAATCTATTTTGGCAGCATCCTCATCAACAATAAGTTGATAAATTTTATTTGAATAAAAATTCAATTGCTCCAACAAGTGACTTACCTCTCTTGTCCTCTGTCTTGTCATGTATCTTGGCATTGAATATAAGTGTATTCACACACACAAGTGATATATAAACACACTATGTAAAAATTAAGAGAAGGGTGACATATACTATGTTGTATTTATAGAAAATATCAACAAAACTACAACCAATACAATTATATAACATAGGATTTCAAACAAGTTTAGTACATCGTATGAAAAAAATAAAAGACCCTTTATAGAATTTCTCAGATTTTATATACTGCTAGATGGCAAACAATAAAATTACTGAAGTATGAGATAGAGTGAGCCAAATATGAGACAAAGTTATCAAAGATTTATATAAATATGAAATAAAGTAAAAGTCAAGGTAAAAATAAAAATATATGACAAACATATAAAAACATAAATTATATATTTACAAAGAGAAATAAGTGCAAAGATATATTTTGAGACTAGTCTACATTAAGGGGTGTCAAAGACTGACGTACATTAGAGTTGCCAATGGGAAAGCCTATTTATCGAGCCTTTCTAACATTATTCCTAGTTGTTGTCTCCTGCAATTCAAGGTCAAAATGGAGAGACTCTCACTATGGTAGTTACATTCCTCTTATAAATTGAAATTGAGGGGTTTTGCCACCGCTTTTAATAGAGATAGGGTCTACACCCTCTTTCGTAAGCTTATTGTCTCACCATGCAAAAGCTGGGGTAAACACTCACATATTGACACCCCTACTAAGAGTCATTTAGCTTAACCCTTAATGGCACCGACGTTCACACTTTGGGACAACTACAACTTCGAAGACTTGTATCTTCTATTTCAGGTGTTGGATTTCAATACTCAATATTGGGATTTCTTCCTTTATGTGTCTATCTTTATTCATGAAATTTTCAATTGATTCAAAGATGTAATGAATTTTTGGGAAACATTTTAGTAGACGGGGGCTTAGAATTTGACACCAATGTGTAGATTTGCATTCATTAATGACTGCAATTTCGAGGTCTTAACCCCTAAAGGACCAAGTGTCCTAACTAGCACATTTAGAGAACCCGGTAGGTTCCAGTGAACACATTTTTGATGGAATTTTGAAGGAAATTTAATAGTGGATTCCCCAATGTGCACTGGGGCAGAAGATAAATAGTTGAATATCGGGGGGGGGGGGGGGGGGGGGGAACAAGATGGGCAAAGTGTGGAAAATGGGGCGACTGTGGGGTGCAGAAGACCACCCCATTTTCCAAACTCATTAAAACATAAATAAATAAATAAATAAATAAATATAAATATAAACAAAAATTATTATTTAAAAGTGAAAATTATTACTTTTAATTAAAATTATTATTATTAATTTCAATTTCAATTTTTATAATTAAAAACAATTATTTAAAAAAATCAAAAATGAAAATTAGTATTTTAAAAATAAAATAAAATAAGAAGGAAAAAAAATCATCCAATGGAGGACTGTCATGTGGCAGTCTACCTTGAGAGATACTGGGGTCATGAACATTGGAATGGGTTGGGTGAGGTGGCACTTCGATTCCCTTCCTCCATCCTTTATTTCCCTCCTAACCCCCAAAATTTTTAGAAAATATGCTACACGTCTTTTAAAACTTGGAGATTTTTATTTTTCTCAAATTTCTTTTTGCTATTCTATAGAAGGTGGAATGTAATTATGTTTTCCCGCTCGGATTCGTATTTTACATAAAGAAAGTCGAAAATATTGCAATCCCCAAAACAAAGAGTCTTTTTTGAAATTTTAAACCCCCAACAAGTGCAGGGTGTTCTTCAACATCCTAAACATCTCCAAACGCAATGAAAATTGGTACACAACTAAGTAACATTATATAGAATGTGAAAGAGAAGTGCGACAACTTTTCGTAGTAAGGCTTTTTTATGTAGCCACGGTCAAAAGTATCTGAAATTTTCGGGCATGTGTTTTCTTAGGTCAAGATTCTTTCCATCAAATGCAATTATCTTGCAATCCGTGCGGTCAAAATCAACGAAATTTGTTGTGTATGCTTTTCAAGTAGTTTAGGACAAGATTTACAATTACAAGGTAAAAACTAACATTTTTTTGGAATTTTTACATGGGGGAGTAAAAATGGTAGCATTGGAGTACTTTTGGAGGAAAAACACTCCGGTCCTTTAGAGGTTAATTCTCCTTCACCAAACATTCGTATTCAATAAAATTTGTTGGCTTAAATCTCCCTTGGAGTCAATTTATAAGCGCTAAATTTTCATAACAATCCATGATATTATGAATGTTTGGGAAGCGATTTAGTGCATGGGGTCAATTTTTTGACACCTTTTACTTTTTAAAATTGGGCAACTTTATGACGCACGGCTTCCTGGCTCCAATCCGCCCGGCGCCAACCTGACGGCCGACGACCACCTGTCGGTCGCAAAATTTCAAATATCAAACAGCGAGAGGCGGCCTCTGTTCTCAACGGCTCTGTTGGGAAGCTCGTCCTTGTCGTAGCCGAGTCCATTCCACAGTGAGCTTTTCTTTGCCGATTGCCGAAGCTTAAGGAGCGAAGTTCGAGGCAGTTCTGCGAGAGTGCCCAATTGTCGTGACGATATTCCATCGGCCATTTTACCGCTCGAACTTGCCGGCTGTGGAGATTGAATAAAGATCGGGCGGTAGCGGTCTGTGATTGTTTTTCTACCAAAGGCATTGTGCTGCCGGCAGGCATTGCATTGGAATGGACAGCTACGAGAAGCTGGAGAAGGTGGGCGAGGGGACGTATGGGAAGGTGTACAAGGCGCGCGACAAGCGCACGGGGCAGCTGGTGGCGCTGAAGAAGACTCGGCTGGAAATGGAGGAGGAAGGCGTGCCTTCGACGGCGCTGCGCGAAGTGTCGTTGCTGCAGATGCTCTCGCACAGCATCTACATCGTCAGGTGTTGATGACTTGCAAGCGGGGATTGATTGATCGATTGGTTGATCGATTTTCGAGCAATTTGAACGTGTAGGGTTTGCAGTGCAATGGAGGTATACAGTGTCGCTGGAAATAAAGCGAACCGTACGCCTTGATTAGTGATCGGTTGCAATGTGGGATACTTGGATTGGTGCGGAAACGGTGTTGTCAACTTTTGGTGATTTTTGATGGTCAGGTTGTTGTGCGTGGAGCATGTGGAAAAGAACGACAAGCCGATGCTGTACTTGGTGTTCGAGTACATGGACACGGACCTGAAGAAGTACATCGACTTACACGGTCGTGGTGCTACGGGGAAGCCGCTTGCCCCGAAAGTGGTGCAGGTACGGTGGGCTGGCAACTAATCTGGTTGCAGCTGTGCATTGTGGGATATATCAACGCTTGATTGAATGCTCGTGTTGGTAAATCAGTAACGCAAGCGCAGAATATGGAGCGAACTGAATTGAACATGTGTTGGGATGTGGCGCAGAGTTTTATGTATCAGCTGTGCACGGGGCTGGCGCACTGCCACGGGCATGGAGTGATGCACAGGTACTGATTTGTAGGTTTGTGTAGGGTCCGGTTTAGGGTCTTGTGCACTGCCCTGGCTTGTGTGTGGTCCATTTCGCCAATGGCGACGGTAATCATGTTGATTGAGATCCACTTATGGTGTAAATTGAATTGAGTTATAGTTGGTGGCATCTCTTGATGTCTTGTTGGGCGAGGGTCTCAGTTTGCTGAGGGGGGTAAGGTGGCACGAGGTCCTGCAAGCGAGGAATACAGTAGTTTACCTTTGAGTGTGGAATACAGTTCCATCCATTGATGGAGGAGAGTGTTGTATATGAGCACAGAGATAAGAATTGGCTGGTGGTTTATTCAGAGATCTGAAGCCGCAGAACTTGTTAGTGGATAAGCAGACGCGGCGTCTAAAGATTGCAGACCTGGGGCTGGGTCGGGCTTTCACGGTTCCAATGAAGAGCTACACGCACGAGGTAAGTGAGCGACGCGTCGTAATTAAGATGGCAGTGGTTTTACATGTAGCGTGGTTGAGGATGGAAGAATTCTTGTATGGTGCTTGTAGCGCTGATTTGGTTTGGTTGAGCGTGACAGATCGTGACTCTGTGGTACCGCGCTCCTGAAGTGCTTCTGGGAGCGACGCACTACTCCCTTCCAGTGGATATCTGGTCGGTTGGGTGCATCTTCGGTGAGCCGAGCAAATTTTGATGACACCCATGCATATGATGTGGGAGTGTGAGAGCAATAGTGAATAGGAGATGAGTACACGGGTGTGATCGGAGGCGATGTTAGTGATAAACGGGTCTAATTGGACAGGTTTGAATTTTTGTATGTGCAGCTGAGCTTGTTCGCAAGATGCCGCTGTTCACAGGGGATTCGGAGCTTCAACAGCTTCTTCACATCTTCAGGTTGGACGTGATTCTGTGACGATAAAGATATCACGTGCTTGTGTTGCATGGTCACTGCGTTGCTGGGTAAGATGTGTTGTAGGTTAGAGTTTGGGTGGGAGAGTGTTGATCCATGCGGTTCCTGACCTGGTAGCGTTTGGGCACTGCGTGTAGGCTACTGGGCACACCGAACGAGACGACGTGGCCGGGGGTGAGCCAACACCGGGATTGGCACGAGTTCCCGCAGTGGAGACCGCAGGATCTGTCCCTGGCGGTGCCTGGGCTGAGTGCCGTAGGGCTGGACCTTCTGGCTGTAAGTATATACTGACATGGTGCACGAACGTTGAACTGTTTGGGGAGTGGTTTTGTAGAGGAGTGGAAGTGAGGGATGGGCTTAGGTCTCCCTTTAGCTGTGGGTAAGTTTGGGGTGCACTGACATGTGGTTTTGATTGTGCAGAAAATGTTGGTGTTTGAGCCGTCGAAGAGGATTTCAGCGAAATCGGCATTGAACCACGCCTACTTCAACGATGTTGACAAGACAGCAATCTAAGAATGAAAGTGGTCTGCTGACGATGCAGCATGGTACATAGAAGAGGATGATGGTAGGAGCAGGAGTTGGCCAATCATGCTGATTGGCGATGGACAGCAGCATTGTCGTGATGGGAGAGGGGGCCACCTGGTTGGTAGAATGGTGTAAATTACCAGACAGTGAGCATGGTGAGATGGCGAGATGTGTTTGACGCAGTGTGACAAGTGCTGGGCTGTTTGTTGTTTCTACTTAGTACGGTATGGCTGTGGGGGCCATCATGTCAGATAGTGACCCAAAATTCATATTTCCTGACCCTCGGTTCTGATGGGCGCGGTATTAATAGTGTATACAGACTCTTTGGTTTTTGGAATTCATGACATGATTTGCGCTTTACTAAACGTACTGGACTTACTGGGTTGAGTGATCCACTGAGCGGTGTGTTGTGTAGTGAGGTATGTTTCATGCAAGTGCTGCAGAATGGGTACGGAGGAGGATTTGATTTTCGGAAGATAACGGAATAGAAATTCCCTAGAGTATGTTGTTTTTATTTTGTGCTATGCGACTTGGTTTAATTTGTTTGGGTGAATGTCCTACATGGCGTGTACAGTACATGAGTTCTATAGACTCAGTATGGTGGCTGTCTCAAGAAGATATCAGTACAATTGTCCCATGGATTATACCTTTACAATCGTACTCATTTATATAATATACATTTATGGACAATGTTATGTCAATTGAAATGGATTACGATTTTTCATTAGTTTCTTTTTGAGACAATACGGTAGTCACACAGAGAGTTCTTCTCTGCCGTGTGGAGTATCTATAAAACGTGGACAGAGTTGGTTCGGCATTAAAAATTGTACTTTTAGAATATTTAAAATTTTGAAATGAATATCGGTCAAAACCAATTGGTTATTAAGCCAGCCTAAATGCCCGAGGCTTTTGGACATAACTTCAAACAATAAATATTGTTTACTTTTTTATCTTGAATTTTCACAATTGCCCGAGATAAACATTGAAAGGTAAAGACACTCAAAATGTGTTTTAAAATAAACTTCATTTTATACAATGAATTGAAACAAGACTTTATGAAGTAAACAAAATTTCCGATTAGGAGGGAAAAAAATACTAAAAAATTTAAAGGGGTCGAATAGAAATTTTCTCTGGCTTTTTATAGCCTGATTGCTACAAATATCCACGGGGAGAATCACCATGTAGGAACGTAATGAAAAAATGTCACCTCATGTAGCCACCAAGGCAATGGATTGCACTAGTTGCAAGCCAAGCTCGGACTTTGTCTGCGACACGCCGTGGATGAAAAGGCCAAAATGTTGAATGAAAAGACAAGATGTATGAAGGTTTTGCGAAAGGTCAATATATTGGATGAAAAAGATAGGATGTATGGAAAACCAGAGATCCGTCACTAATTTTTTCAAATAAAAATATAAAAAACAGGGGATCACACAACCACCTCGTTCACTTGCATGCGAGCTTTGTTGCCTAAAGTTAGATAACCCGAAATCCAAAAATTGCCATGGGGTGGATAGAGTAGGTTCCTTAGGGATAGTAGATATGTTGGCGTATATTTCACATTTGTTGTAAATAGAAAGTTCCAAATTGGGATCCCAACAGCTCAGGAAGACTATGTTCACATGAATTTTAACTTCACTTTCAATATGAAACTCATAGGGGGCATAGAGCCATTTCAAATACAACGGGATACAACCGTATAATACTGGCCAGAATGGGCTCTCTGGACCTTTAAGGGTTTAAACAAAAAGTTGCATACAAGAGTATTGTTAGTAGCAGCCCCAACCACGAGATTTGAGTCTCGTTTCTAAAATTCCTCTAAATGTGGGATAGAATTTGTGAATTTTGACACCCCTATGAATTTGATTCCTTATATGTCACTACGGCAAAACGAACTTGACTTTTTCACTGGTCACTGCTCACTTGGTGAGTGCAACTTGTTACATAAGACAAAGTTGGTTTTTGTCTTATGTGACCAGTTACATTCACCATGTGAGAAGTGACCACGAAGAAAAGACTCATTTAGTTGTAGTGTGAGCTTAATTCCTAACATGGTGTCATTCTTCAATTGGTTAGAAGATTAGTGAAGAGTTGCTTTGTGTTGGAATCGAGGAATAATTGTTTGTTTCGATTGGTGCGAAGGCTTTTCATTTTTTCTGTTGCATCAGGTTCATTATCGTGAACTGGCAACTGGGAGCAAGTGTTTAGAACAACACTATATGAACGGCATTTCTATTAGTTTTGTTCTAACATGGTAGAACAACATTGAAATGTTATTGCAAAGCATTAGAACGACATTGAAAATTGATGATGTTCTGGAGCGGTAGAACGTTGCAAATGTGGTTCTAAATTGCTCAAGACACTTGTGTCAGGGCGGAGTGATGTGGCATAATCTTTACTTAAAGTTTTGGGAGTGTATCAAGGTGTTTTGTGAGGCTATTGAATTGCGGCGTGTATCATAAAGTAGAGCAGCTGGGTCCTGCTTGCTGTGTTTCTTACGTTGGTTTCGAGTGAATCGTTTTCAGTGGTTAATGTGGTGTAGTTTCGTAATTGCAGCCTTCGTTGAGAAAAACAAGGGTACCGATGTCCGAGTTAAATTGTCCTTTAGTTCATGAATGCTCTTCATTTGTAGTATCTATATCTCTGCTTGTGTGGACGTAAATTGTAGTTGTAATAATTACAAGTATGTTTTTCTGTGATTTTCTCGCTCAAATCGAACTACTGTGAGTT
Source organism: Pohlia nutans (assembly GCA_022496805.1). Lineage (NCBI taxonomy): Eukaryota > Viridiplantae > Streptophyta > Bryopsida > Bryales > Mniaceae > Pohlia > Pohlia nutans. The sequence goes on along the minus strand of CM040088.1, from coordinate 31,952,545 downwards.
GTTTCAAATGATCGGGATTATTTTACGATACTCAAAGAACAACGACATCGGCTCCGAACTGAAGAATCTCCTGGAGTGCCTCCTGCGGGAGTGGGCTGCGGAAACCTTCGTTGAATGCACTGTGCTGTGCTTGTGGAATTTAAAAATTCCATACTGCGTTCATGCATCGTCACAGGCTGTGGAAGGCGAAAGTGCTGATGAATACCGATTTCCACTTGATCGCGGGTGATTGTCATCAGAGGCTGATCTCCAGGCATCTTTCTCTAACGCAGCGCAGTGATGGACATGTTTCGGAGCCAAGTGGGGCAAGTTTATGATATATCTGGCCAGGGTTCATGAACATATGCGATCAATGATTTCAGAAACAAAGGTTATATAAATATTATGGTGGTGATCGATTTTTGTCAAAGTAGAAAATTGAAGTGTCGACCGGACAGGACGGTATTGTATCAATTCCTGCTGATTGCATGAGGTGTTGCTTACGATGATCGATTTTGGTCAAGTTTTAAATTTCCATGAAGCAGATTATATATGGCAGTTGTACGCACATTGACAAAGTGCCTTCAGGAGTATTCGATTCGTTTCGTACGCACGTGGTCTGTTACCGTGGAGTTGTCCAATAAGGTTTGTGGAAGTCAGAGCCGGACTTGGAGTATATAAGTTGTGGAGTGAGCGTGAGAGAGCATACCTTTCTCGGCCTTTTGGCTAAGATCAAGTGTAGTATCTGTTCTTATCAGTTTAATATCTGATACGGGGATCATCATTCCCCATTATATTAATCTAATTTTTCAGTGGGTGCGGGTCCATCCGGCAGCTTGCTGCCCGGCCCCGCGAGCGTCGCATTGGTCTTGCACTAGCTCCTTGGCAGGCGAAGCCCTCTTCCCCCTCTCCCTGGGGACCCAATTCAAAAACTAGACTGGATCACCTGTTCCTCCACAATGGACATTAAATTAGCACTTTCACTTTGATGTTGAGGGCTCACCATCTCGAAAACTTGTCATGCGTGTATCAAAATGTGTAGTGACACATTGCACAATAGAATTTTTTGGTACATAGACTCCAAAGAAATTACAAATGTGGATATAATACATTGAATGTGCGTGGACATGTTCGTATGACTTAGTGGTGGTATGAGAAATCATGGAGATGACTATAATACAAGTGGGCAAAGACTTCTTCATGCAATTTAGTGGCACTTTATACAATCAAGTACAAAAAAAGGGTAGGAAGAGGTTGCATTTGAAAATTTAGGTTGTGGGTTGTAGAAGTGTTAGCAAATCGTGTTCGTTGCCTGTAAAGGAATGAAGTATCATCCACGCCCAAGTAAGGTTCACTTGGACAATGCGGGTGGCAAAGGGGCACGATATTTCAGGTGCAGTGCTTAGCATTCATGGGTTTTTCTTCACATGATTTTATAGTGTAGTTTGTTGTGATACAATGATTTTGCATCTTAGTTTGTGGTTTTGATTAAGTGTAGCATTGCGTGCTTTTGTAGTGAGACAAACTAAAGCCATATGTCAAAGCCAACTACAACACCGATCTTACTAGTCGTAGTACTCTTTGTGGTGCAGTTAAGCATCATGGCTTTAGCCGCTGATGCCTATGTGAACATCATCAAAGATATTGGAGACACGCTAATTAGGGTACAGTGTTTAAATGATGGCCAACACCTTGGGTGTTTTTATGGTAGGCGTCTAAAATGTATAGTATGACATCACATAACATGCAAAATTCGGCGGTAAACATTTTATATTCGTGATTGAAATTGGATTTTTGGCAAAAAGTTAACCACAGAGGTATGGTATTCTAGGATTGTATGTATACTAAAAATTTCAACAATAATATAAAATAATATTTGGGCACACTTTGTTGGGTGACGCTGTAGAATAAATATGTAATTTCCTTAATTGATACGTTTCATTGAAAATGTATTGATGGCAATATTTTTCCTCAATTTCTATAACAGAAACGTGTCGTATTGAAAAATTATTTCAGAAAGATGTTGTGAGCAAGGTGGATATTAGAGGTTTATGGCAACAATTTTTTTCCTTACCATTAAACACCCTTGAAAATGGCGAGTTTCCAAAAACATTCTTGCAAGCTTGGTTGGCTAATTAAAACGGAACTTGAAGTGTGGTTGGAATATGCATTCGACTTAGTTTGCAAGCAAATAAAATGACATCAACATGAAGATTCTAAGAATATTCCAAAGATCCCCAAAACAATGTAATCTTGAGAATATTCCAAAAGATTCTAATTTTACTATATTAAAATATTTTTGTTATTTTCCGTGTTTATTATATTATGTCATTGAATCAACTGCTTTACAACATTACACACATTTTTTGTTCAAAACTATGACATCCGTAGAACAAAAACACTCGCATTTATATCTAAAGCACCCTCAACAATTTGGGTGGGGATTTACGCCCAACAGGTTTGGAACTACTATGTACCAATGTAACTTTTCACAGCTAACTAGACACCAATCTTTTGTCGACAGTGTGGCGAAACAGTGATACTTTGCCTATTCCTTGTGTTCCTTGTGTTTATCATCTACAACTAGATGACTTCTATCGAGCTGAACAAAGAGGACCACTTGTTTATGTAACAAGTTGGTAGTGATAAAACTAATCGGAAAGGTTATGTAGTCATGACAATTCTTGCAATTGCAAAGTAGTAGAGACAAAACCTCTTTTTTCTGCTTGGTTTGTAAAAGACCATCAACGTTATAATAAAATAATACTCTTGTAAAAATTCTTTTGGTATCAAATACAAAGTATGTTCCATTTTCTATATGAAGTTTTTGCCATCAATCTTGTAATTGCAATTGCGATGTTGAGAACAACTTCACATGAGGGCATCAAGCAACCTCTATCACTTTCATCACATGCATATTGATTCATGTTGCACTAAATATTTCATTTAAATGCAAAATTGCTTCATCTTGCTAAGTACACCCTAAAACTTCAATTCAATCTTGATTTCATTGTCAATTAATGGAATATTTGTTAACCCCTAAGCGTGCACGGAGCCCCGTGGGGCCATGCTTGGTCGTGTTTCAGTCAAACGTTGATTTTGACCTAGTTCCAAATTACAAATGAAAACGGTCTCAACTAAAAAAGTGCGGAGGCTATCTTCTACTTTCTAGTCCAATTTACCATTCTTCAAAATTGTTAAATTGTGTTTTTTACAGCACTTTAAAGCTCAACTGAGCCCTAAAATTCCAATACACATTGTAGAAAACGTTTTCCAATCAAATTTCTTTTGATGTAAGCTCAAGAAGCATGCCATCTACACCTTGTTGTTCATCACTATTATATACATTTTCAAAATAAATCATACTAATTTAAGCATTTTTATAATTACTATGACTTTTAAATGTAAAAATCCTTGATGAAAATGGGTGTTTCATGGCAACTAGTGGCACCTGTTGCAATGTAATGGTGCAACGAAAAATAGATTTGAGAACTGACAATACTTGGATTGTATGTTGTAGATCTTAGATCATTCATCTTCAAGACGTTTAAAGTATGATGCTGACATCTTTGGTGCAAGATTCTCCAAGTGTGTGGTGAGTTGAAATTTGTTTCTCATCTTTGTTACTGGTTTTTGGCTTTTGCAGGCATATGCTAATAGTGCTCTTGACAGATTGTGGTGCAAGACAAAGCTTGTACATTTAAGTGTAGTGCTAGTTTTTCATTTGCCTATGATTTCAGCTTTGCTTATTTTGAATGAATTTTTGATCCATCAAAACATATACTGCATCTTCTTCGTGAGGACTTGTTTGTGGAGCAATGGTCTGATATGGGTACCCGAAAAGCCCTTTCAACTTTGAAATCAACCCCTATAGCAACTTTGAATGAGTCCCGCTTTAAAACAAAATAAAAAATGAATCAACCGGATGTGGTTTTGATTTCCTACACTCATGCAATACACGAAAAAAAATTCACGTAAACATGGAAGAGGTTTAAAGATTTTAAAAGTCTTTTTGTACAAAATTCAGAATTTGTCCTAGCTGCTTAAAAAAATCCAAAACATTTAAAAAAAAAAATCAAATGACGTCATTTTGGTACCAATTTTTGATATGAAGTTCATTTAGATATGTGTTGTTTGAAATGATTAATTTGAACAATTAAAAATATTATTTATTTTGTACTACAATGCCTGCAAATGCTAATTTTTGGCAATTTTTCTCACAAAGCATAAAAGCATGAAAATTAACTTATTCAATTGAAAATTTGAAGTTGAATTAAAGTATTTCATGTCATCCAGGTGTGGATTATTTTTTAATTAAAAATAATTAATTTTATTTAATTGAAATGGATAAATTTGTCAAAATTTCAAAATTTCAAAATTTCAAACATATATTTGCTTTTCCAAATTTCGACGAATTTGTTCATTTCAACTGACTAATATTATAAATTTAAAAATGATAAAAATTTCCACATCTAGATGACATGAAACACTTTAATTCAAGTTCAAATTTCCAATTGAATAAGTTAATTTTCTTGTTTTTATGCTTCGTGAGAAAAATTGCCAAAAAATAGCATTTGCAGGCATTGTAGTACAAAATAAATAATATTTTTAATTGTTCAAATTAATCATTTCAAACAACACATATCTAAATGAACTTCATATCAAAAATTGGTACCAAAATGACGTCATTTGATTTTTTTTTTTAAATGTTTTGGATTTTTTTAAGCAACTAGGACAAATTCTGAATTTTGAACAAAAAGACTTTTAAAATCTTTAAACCTCTTCCATATTTACGTGAATTTTTTTTTGTGTACTGCATGAGTGTAGGAAATCAAAACCACATCCGGTTGATTCATTTTTTATTTTGTTTTAAAGAGGGACTCATTCAAAGTTGCCATAGGGGTTGATTTCAAAGTTCAAAGGGCTTTTCAGGGTACCCATATCAGACCATTGCCCTGTGGCTGATATTGGTTTGTTGAGGTGTATTAGTCATTCTATTATGTTTAATTCTACCATTGTCCTATTTTTATCTGGTACATTTGATATCATTCTATATTTGATATCATTGTCCCTTAAATGTTTAGTTTCATGGAGCTAGAGCATCTTAATTTTCTAAGTTTTCCGCATAACCTTAAATTTCTCGAGACTTGTGCATAGACAAAATCTACTCATTCAAGTTGAATTTTGGAATCGGACAATTCAAAAAACCTCCACGATGCTCTCCAAGTAGTCTAGCCATAAAGCACGATTGGCTTGCCTACCAAGTAAAGGGCATGATGAATTATGACTTTCACTTCATCGACGGTTGTGTGTAGCGTCGCGTAGCCCTAGTAAAAGTACATTTTACCTTTTCATTTAGAAGAATATACACCAAAGGAGCCAAAAAATGATATACTAACCTTGAAACTAGCAATTTCAAAACCTTGAAATCTTGAACAAGTACAGGAATTAGAAACAACAAGCGCTTAGAAAGACGTACAAAGAACAAGGCCAAGACCAATTGGAGATAACAAGACGTTACAATGTGAAGAAATAAATGGCCTCTTTATACCCAAATCATGAAATCAAGATACCTCTTCTAAACCTAACTTGTTCTTCAAGCCTGGTAATGTAGTCTTCTTTCCAAGCCATATAGTGACTATTCAAAACTTTTCAGATTTTGTTTTATTTTATTGTCATAACACTTAAGTGCTTTATTTTGTTGTTATTTTGTGGTACTTTAATACTTTCTATAGTTGTGAAAACTTTCTAAACATTTTCTTTTTAAAACATTCTTGAAAGGTTTTCAAATAGGTTGTCATTATTAAATGGATGAACAATTTTTATTTTTATTTTTATTTAATTGAATACTAACATTTAAAACGACCTACCTATAAAGCACCTATGAGCAATTTTTATCCGCTAGCCATAGTAATAATAGTAAAACTTCGGTCCTCTTTCGAGGCGAGCATGAATTAAGTGTTTATTCAACCCACCCTTGACCAGTGTTGTCACACAAGCAAACAAACAAGATTTAATCAGATAAGTGTAAAGATCTTGCTACGAGTTTTTTGTTCATTTCGGGGCACCTTATACTCATCATTTGGTCAATTAAGAGCAAACAACATCCTTATGTGGTATTCTCGTATAAAAGAGTCCATACTTGCGCCAAGGTTTTTACTCCATATTAGTGATGCATGTGTGGACATCACTTATCCTATACAATAATATTATGAGATCAAGAACAAGTTATGAATTAAAATTAAAATAAAACTTTCCTTCTTTAAAAGTTTGGTAATATGAAATATTTTAATTTCTACTTTCTATAAAACAATCGAAAAAAAATTCAATGTCTATGTACACTCTAATATTGTAAGAGGTTGCAATACAAATGTAATAAATTGTAAACATAGAGATATTTGAATGTGAAAAAGGTTTAGGTCTTAGATGTTAAGATTTTAAAAGTAAGATGTGTTTTTCTCCCTCTCTATTGGCACAAATACATATTAGACAATATTATCACTCCTTTATATCATAATGGAAATAAGAGAAAATCGAAACCTAATATGCAACATGAAATAAGTTTAAGGTAAGAGGGTCAATGAGGTGGCTTAGTAGCTACAACATGAACTTTTACTTTTTGAATATAAAACTATAAAAAAACCCACCAGAACACATTATCTATCTAGTGTAGAGTATGCTAATTAGAATGAAGAATGTAGTTAACAAATGGCTTACACAAGATCCAAAGCTTAATAAATGATGTTCAATAATGAAAATAGTTGTAAAGATAATTGTAATTATAGTACTCAACAATAGAGATAGTTTTTTTTCTCCTCCTTTCTCCCATTTTGGACGCATGCATCTAATGAATTTGAAGTCATGCTCCAAATGTTTAATTCTTGACCAAAAAAAACTCGTGGAAAATAGCACTATGACTTTACTCAACGGTTTCACCTTTAGTCTTGTGATGCCATAAATACAGTTGACTAAAAAGATCCGAACCTCCTTTGGAGCTCTTGGAAACTTCTGATCACTACTAGCTAATCGGGAATTTTTGCCTCAGAATACGCAAGGAAAATATGCCACATCGTGATTAACAAGCCTCATCCCCTCCTGGGGAAGTCACTGTCAAGAATTTAGATAACTATGAGAGAACAAATATAGGATGTCTTTTATTCATTTGATATAAAAATTATAAATTTATTGAAATAATATAGGGTGTTTTAAAACCAATTTGGGAATATTTTATGAATATTCCCAGAACATATTTGAAATGTACCCTAAATATACTATAAATAATAGAATATTCCAATTATATCATAGCCCCCCATCAAATACCCTTTGTTCACTCATATGTACCCAAAATTTGCACTAAGTGATTTCCCCGAGCATCCCCTCTTGCATTGCATGCTCCAATTTGGCAACATCACTATAATGTGATGCGCCATGCCTGCTCTTGTTAGCGGGCTTTACAAGCGGCAAAAAATTGTTGTTGAAGGCCATAACCGAATCAACAACAAACTGGCACTAGTAGGAAGACCGTCACATCTCACTACCAGAAACGGGGGGTGCTTGACAATTCTCACCGTACAACGCTCTGACCCAGCTATAAGAGGACTATTCTGAACACTACAAGAAAATGTTGAAGAATCAATAGGAATCCCTATTATTTCTTTATATTAGTACAACTTCTAACCGAGCTTGCCTGAGATTTTCTCTTAGCCAATAGGAGACCCACACCGAAAGCATTTGATGGACTTTGTGCACTCTGTAGAACTGGAGAAAGTAGAAATTTGGAGACTCCGGGCCCTGTCCAATTGCATCACAGGATTTTCCTGGAATTCCGACAAGGTTTGGTCCCTCTGGTGCTACCCCACTCGCAGTAAACAAAGGTTTTTAACAAATGTAACAAGACTTCACCAAACATATTCGACAACGTCAGAATTTGAGAATTCAAAATAAATGTTGTTCTTTGGAGTAGAGGACTTTAGGCATGCATAAAGTCCTACCTATAAATCTTTGTATTCTTTAGTATTGGTTGCATAACTCTTGTTGATTGATCGATCGTGACTTTCGTGACTTTGAAGAAATTTCACAACTTTTTTAATTTGCGCTCCTAATTTTGCGGAGAGCCTCACTGTAGACGGTTCAATGCAACACCAAATTGATGACACATTGTAGAGGCCCGTCCTATGTGACGAATCACACTCAACAACTTCAAAGTACCCCATGACTATATCGAGAGCGAAGTGGCTCCATCTGACTCAATTTCAGAGTGAAAAACGTCACTGTATCCCACTAGTGTATGCACATGATGCATGTCTATCACGTTGTTGGCGTCTTAATGCCATAGACTCATGGTATTACAAACTGCGCCTCTAGCTTAAAAAGAACAAAATGGCCTGTCCATTACGGAGTACGGTCGATCGGTGCGCCACCTCCGGTTTAAGCGCAGTGCTAATTGTGGGAATATGTGGTCAAAGAGAATCGATCCGGAGACCTTTGCGGGTCCGGAGAACCGAGTACTCTGGCTGTAGTCAGCCAACCGGTGCGTTAATTCCGGTGTATGTCGATTGACAATGCTTGCTGATTGTTGGCGCTGAAACTGCAATTATATATAGAACTTGATGTAGTACAGGGAATCCTCCGGACCAGCCGCGGAAATCGCTTTCCTACCCTGTACGTACACAGGACACTGGAATATATGTTTCACGAATTGAAATTCAGGCATCCTTAAACACTAACTGAAAGTCACCTGCAAGACCGGTCCAACTTCAGATGTCGGAATTCGTGTTAATTGGATGCAAGAGTACCTCTTAATTATCCGGTATTTATTTGGGTAATTTCAACAGCTCTGTGTCTTGTGACCGTTCCAACTTCGGATACCACAAGGAATGATGATCTTCTCGTTGTGCAGTGGAAGGGAGTGCAAAGGTTGCCGATGGAGGTGTTTTTTGCTGTGCATTTCGTTTACATCACCCGCTCTTTTACAAGGAGATCCTCTGAAATTCCCTGATACACATATGGGAGATCAAAGCAAATTCCCTTGTAGGAATGGACATGTAAACGGGATTCAAATTTTCCCTGTTAGACGTGTATATGGGAATTTTAATTTCCCTGCTACTAGTAAGGGAATATTACATCACATAGGGAATTTGACCTTGATTGGAGGATTTCCCAATTTATCTCAATGAAGTATGAATTTTATTCATATTTGGTATGGTAAATTCATAATGATTTTGATAATTGTTTTCAGTATAGAGCACACTATACCTACATTACCACAACTACTACAAGTTACTCAATTACTTCGACTCTGACTTTCTTCAAATTCCACAAGTGGTCCAAATTTTTGTTATTAGTCTGGATCGGATTAAATAAGATAATTGGTGTAGCGTGGTATACATTACTTCTTAAGTCCTAACTACCTACCCAATCATTTTTTGAGTGATGTATAGAATTGATTTCGTTTTCTCATCTATCATGCACTTTTTGCAGTAAAATAAATACTACAAAATTCTATGGTTAGATAGCTTCATCACCTTCATGCATGTGTGATCCGATTAGAAAATCATTGCACTTAGAATATTACATTTCAACCCACCACAACAAATTTCATCTACAAACTGTCAATATCTTATACCTAGTTGAATTACAGAAGAATGTTGAATTTTACGTTTCAAATTTATACAAAAATATTGGTGATTGTAATCATAGATCTAACTGTATGGATCGAATCTAAAATTCATGATGTGCAACTTTTATTCATACATTAAGTTCAAAATATCCCTCTTAATTGCATTTTATAATGCATCTTTACAATTCTCCAATTCTCCAAATCTGGAGTGGGCTGAAGATATTTAGAGATTAATCTCTATACTATTTATATTTATATTATATAATGTCAGTCCAATAATTTATTATTGCATATTAAGAATATTGATTAAATTACATTTTAAAAGATACTATCTAACCAATGTAGCTTATAAATATAAAAATGGTAGAATTTTGATGAATTTCCTATGAAATTATCAATACTATTCTTTAAAAATTTTAATTTATCATAAATTGGCAAATTACATCATTTTTCATACTACACCACTGAACCTAAACAAATGCACTTACTCCATCAAGCACTAAGATCTCAAAATATTTTAATATTGTAAAATGGAATCTTTTGGAATCTTTTGAAAATATTGTATATTATTCTAGAATATTTTGGAATATTCCCAAAATCTTCAAAAAAGTCTTTACGGTCTAAATTCCCAAAATAGTTTTTGATCTTCATTTATAGAATTTAGAAGCATCTAACATTAAAAATTCAATAAACGTACATTTTATATTTTTAGAATTCTAATTTTGGTATTATTGGTTATAATTGAACTTTTCATCATAGAAAGAAGGGGAAAAAAAAAAAAGAAGATGTACTAAAAAGAACAACATTACTTTTCCTAAATAGTAAAATTTGTAACACAAAACAATGTAGAGGTGTTGGTTTTTTAAAAGTTCCCCTAGGTGGAGTTTAACTTGGATTGGCATGATTCAAATTGGGTTCGAGAGCATACTTGATTTCCTATTAGAAGATAATTATAATTCAATCAATTTTTTAATTTTTTAGTCTCGTGCAGCTCATTAAAGGGGGCATCGACTAAAAAATGATCTCTCAAAGCATTACAGGTTAAATTGAGTTTAAAATCAGACTTTCTTTGAACTCAATTTCAGCAAGTTTTCAAAAAATATAATTGCAAAAGCTTTTCATTGAATTTTTTTTCTTTTCATCGCAAAAAATATCTAAAGTCCACTGGAGGAAAAAAAAAAAAAAAAAAAAAAAAAAAAAAAAAAAAAAACAGATCTCAGCCTTCACGATTTTGTCAAAAAAAAATTCAAAAAAAATTTGAATTTTTTTCTAGATACAAAAATATCCCTGCTTGAAATAGTGCAAAAAAATAGTTTCAAAAAATAGTTTTTTTTAACATAGGTAAAAATATTCAAAGTTTGCTGGAGAAAAAAAATACAGCTCCAGCCTTCAAGATTTTGTTAAAAAAAAAAAAGAATTAAAAAAAAATTGAAATTCTTTCTGGATACAAAAAATTCCCTGCATGAAATAGTGCAAAAAAAAATTTGAAAAAAAAGTTTTTTTTACATGGCAAAAAAATCGCCAAATGGTTTAGTTATTTTATAATTAACAAGAAAATTCGTTCACTTGCATGAACGTTTCTATGTGGTGTGGTGGCTTAGTACTTGGTTGGGAGCTAGAAGGTCTTGTGTTCAAATCCGGCTGTGGACGATTGATCTTGGGTCAACCGTGGTGGGCCCCGTGGTGGTGGTTGGAGCTCTGGGTATTGGTCCGGCTTGTCAAAGCCTTTTTCGGGCAGCCAAAAATTTCGGGCAGCTAGTTTTCCCCGGGCAGGCCAGAAATCATTTCAATAAAAGAAAAGAATTCAATAACTTACTTGGTCAAACTGTGAAGACTATTTGAAGTTTTACATACACTTGAAGGGAAAAAATCATATTCCTTATAGGAATTTTAGATTCAACATCATTCCCTCATCCTCAAAGTCCCAGATCAATTCCCATATCCATTGAAATTCCCTCATTCACAATGTGGGAACTGCCCTTTTTTTCCCTCATTGCCACATTCCCTTATAAGTGTAAGTAGATGAGGAAAATAAGAGAGAAAATAGAGCAAATTCCTATATGGGATAGCCATAAGATCTCCTCAAGCTTGAATGTACGTACATTTTTATATATATTTCCTCATTCAGTTGACAAGAGCCTGATTTAGAAGCTTTTTAATTTCTGGAGAGCTGTGATCAGCCTCGTTTTGTAACTATATGTTGATGGCTGCTTACGATCTTCGATCTCGTGTAAAGCTGAATCCCAGTCGGGTGCATAACTATGGGATGATGTTTTAGTACTTGCAAATTACGTCCACTACTTCACTGCTTTTCTTCTTGTACAATACTTACATTGATTGTTCATACGTAAACAGTCACTGGATTTGCTTTCGATTTCTGGAATAACAACGTAAAATGGATTTCAGGGAACGCCTACAGGTCTTAGTCAGATCTTTGACAATGTCATTCATGGTAAAAGTAGTTACAAATATCACAGCAAGTCAATGTTTAGAAAAATGCTGCATACTTTACCTCTTAAGGTAGGAGCACCTAAAACCAACACTGTACCTAATTGCGACATGATCTAGGCGTACTGGTCATTCTAGAACGTAAATCTAGGTAGACTATAGATAGCTTATCATTTTGGTCAACATACAATAAGGGCTCTAAGATGTGCCTAGATTTGCGTTCTGAAATGGTTGCATGGTGTAGATTTTGTCGCAATTAGGTGCAGTGTTGGTTTTAGGTGCTCCTACCTTAGTGCCCAGGGACCCTGATCATCTGTTACAGCCCCTAGACTACACATGATATGAATCCAGAAGTCAATTACATGATTTATGAATCCATAATAGGGGAATGGCCTGATATGGGTACCACTTTTACGCGTCTCACATAGTATGACTAATGTTTAATTCATTTTATGTATGTTAGAAATTCCGTCTTTAACACCATGTATATAGTTGCAACCATGGTGCCTATAACATCCTCTAATTTTTGTAATTTTCAATGGTTTTTTATTATCAAATGATATTTCTCGAAAATCACACTATTTTTGGAAGGGTACCCATATCAAGCCATCACCCAATATTATATTATGAACCCAGAAGTCCGGATGTACATCACAAACGGAGAGAAAGATCATGGCATCCTATTTCCAAACTACAACAATGCCACAACCTGTATCTAGCTGAGAACAACGCATTTATGAAATTGGCCTTGCCAGAATAAGCCTCAAAATTGGACTAGTGAGTCAGCAAAAAGCAAAGTGAATACAAAACAGGCACATATGAAGACAGAAAAAACCATAGGGCATCACTGGAATTTGATCGTTCATAATTGTGGAAAATATAATTCAGATGCATGGGACCAAATTTTATATCATTGGAATCAATGAAGAATATTGCATTTGTTGATCAAAAAACAAATAAATTAAACAATAGGAAATTCAGATAGAACGTACTCATAACCGCTAACAGGACTCTCATTCATGTGTATCAAAATGTGTAGTGACACATTGCACAATAGCAAAATTTTGGGAAATAGACTCCAAACAAACTACAAATGTGGCTATAATATATTGAATGTACGTGGACATGTTCCTATGACTTATTGGTGGTATGAGAAATCATGGAGATGACTATAATACAAGTGGGCAAACACTTCTTCATGTAATTTAGTGGCACATTATAAAAACAACCACAAAAAAAAGGGTAGGAAGAGGTTGCATTGTTTCTACTTTCTACTACTCTAAAATGGGTGCATTATTAGGTTATGAATGCATGTGAAGAGCACAACTTAAATGAGTCATAGTAATTATAAGCCATACTTACATTAAAAAGTCATAGTAATTATAAAAATGCTTAAATTAGTATGATTTATTTTGAAAATGTATATAATAGTGATGAACAACAAGGTGTAAATGGCATGCTTCTTGAGCTTACATCAAAAGAAATTTGATTGGAAAACGTTTTCTACAATGTGTATTTGAATTTTAGGACTTTGAGCTTTAAAGTGCTGTAAAAAAACACAATTTAACAATTTTGAAGAATGGTAAATTGGACTAGAAAGTAGAAGATAGCCTCCGCACTTTTTTAGTTGAGACCGTTTTCATTTGTAATTTGGAACTAGGTCAAAATCAACGTTTGACTGAAACACGACCAAGCATGGCCCCACGGGGCTCCGTGCACGCTTAGGGGTTAACAAATATTCCATTAATTGACAATGAAATCAAGATTGAATTGAAGTTTTAGGGTGTACTTAGCAAGATGAAGCAATTTTGCATTTAAATGAAATATTTAGTGCAACATGAATCAATATGCATGTGATGAAAGTGATAGAGGTTGCTTGATGCCCTCATGTGAAGTTGTTCTCAACATCGCAATTGCAATTACAAGATTGATGGCAAAAACTTCATATAGAAAATGGAACATACTTTGTATTTGATACCAAAAGAATTTTTACAAGAGTATTATTTTATTATAACGTTGATGGTCTTTTACAAACCAAGCAGAAAAAAGAGGTTTTGTCTCTACTACTTTGCAATTGCAAGAATTGTCATGACTACATAACCTTTCCGATTAGTTTTATCACTACCAACTTGTTACATAAACAAGTGGTCCTCTTTGTTCAGCTCGATAGAAGTCATCTAGTTGTAGATGATAAACACAAGGAACACAAGGAATAGGCAAAGTATCATTGTTTCGCCACACTGTCGACAAAAGATTGGTGCCTACTTAGCTGTGAAAAGTTACATTGGTACATAGTAGTTCCAAACGTGTTGGGCGTAAATCCCCACCCAAATTGTTGAGGGTGCTTTAGAAATAAATGCGAGTGTTTTTGTTCTACGGATGTCATAGTTTTGAACAAAAAATGTGTGTAATGTTGTAAAGCAGTTGATTTAATGACATAATATAATAAATACGGAAAATAACAAAAATATTTTAATATAGTAAAAATAGAATATTTTTTAATATTCTAAAGATTACATTGTTTTGGGGATCTTTGGAATATTCATGTTGATGTCATTTTATTCGCTTGTAAACTAAGTCGAATGCATATTCCAACCACACTTCAAGTTCCGTTTTAATTAGCCAACCAAGCTTGCAAGAATGTTTTTGGAAACTCGCCATTTTGAAGGGCGTTTAATGGTAAGGAAAAAAATTGTTGCCATAAACCTCTAATATCCACCTTGCTCACAACATCTTTTTGAAATAATTTTTCAATACGACACGTTTATGTTATAGAAATTGAGGACAAATATTGCCATCAATACATCTTCAATGAAACGTATCAATTAAGGGAATTACGTATTTATTCTACAGCTTCACCCAACAAAGTGTATTACATTTTGGTCCAAATATTATTTTATATTATTGTTGAAATTTTTAGTATACATACAATCCTAGAATACCATACCTCTGTGGCACAAGGAGATCCTCTGAAATTCCCTCATACACATATGGGAGATTCAAGCAAATTCCCTTGTAGGAATAGTCATGTAAACGGGATTCAAATTTTCCCTGTTACACGTGTATATGGGAATTTAATTCCCTGGTACTAGTAAGGGAATGTTACATCACATAGGGAATTTGACTTTGATTGGGGAATTTCCCAATTTATCTCAATGAAGTATGAATTTCATTCATATTCGGTATGGTAGATTCACAATGATTTTGATAATTATTTTCAGTATAGACCACACTACCTACATTACCACACGTACTACAAGTTATCTCAATTATTTCGACTTAAACTTTCTTCAAATTCTACAAGTAGTCCAAATTTTTATTATTATTCCGGATCGGATTAAATAAGATAATTGGTGTATAGTGGTATACATTACTTCTTAAGTCCTAACTACCTACCCAATCATTTTTTGAGTGATGCTTGCTAAGACATTTTGACCATTCAATTTTTTTCCAATCAATCCAAATTTATGCACTTTCAAGTTTGCTTTTTTACTTTCAGTCTACATACCTCTTTTTTTTACTTCATTTCAAGGTGAATATCCAAGATTTTATGTTTCTTTAATTTTTTTTATTAAACCCACAACTAGTTTTTCTTAACATACAATCAAAAAACTGCGATTGAAGTAAAAAGGCATATATGATGAAATGTCATAAAGTGGTAAAGAAGTTACAAAAACATAAAAACACTTACAATGATAAAAATAAAATTTGGTTGACTCAAACATAAAATGAAACATAAATTGGAAATAAATGTCTCTATAACATAAAATAAAAAATATATATTGGAAAATAATTTTTTTTAACATCACTAAAAATATGCAAATTGAAAAAAAAAAACCTTTCAACCATCATGATTTCCTCAAAAAGAAACAATTTAAATTCTTTGAATTTTTTTTAGATATAGAGAAAAGCCATCATGATGTAGTGCAAAAAAAAAAATTGGATCATTTTTTTCTTTTCATCGCAAAAATATATATAAAGTCCGATGGAAAGGGAAAAAAAAGGAAAACAAAAAAAAAAACAAAAAATTCAAAAAAATCTGAATTTTTTTCTAGATACAGAAAAATCCCTCCATGAAATAGTGCAAAAAAAAATTTCAAAAAAAAGTTTTTTTTACGACGGTAAAAATATCCAAAGCTTGCCCGGGGGGAAAAATACAGCTGCAGCAGACCAGCAGTCTAGCCCCCAAGATTTCGGCAAAAAAAAAAAAAAAATTCAAAAAAAATTGAAATTTTTTCTAGGTACAGAGAAATCCCTGCATGAAATAGTACAAAAAAAAAATTTAAAAAAAGTTTTTTTTACATAGAAAAAAAATTGCCAATGGTTAAGTTATTCTATAATAATGAAGAAAATCCACCCACTTGCACGAACATTTGCATGTGGTGTGGTGGCTTTGCATGTGGTGTGGGTTTGGAAGGTCTTGGGTTCCATTCCGGCCATTGGCGTTGTCCTTGTGTTGACTATGGTGGGCCCCATTGTGGTGGTTGGATCTCTAGATATATTGGTGAGAGTTGTCAAACCTTTTTTCGGGCAGCTAGTTTTTCCCAGGCAGGGCAAAAATAATTTCGAAAAAAAAAAGTTCAATAATTTACTAGGTTAAACCGTGAAAACTATTTGAAGTTTTACTCATCCTCAAAGTCCCGGATCAATTCCCGGATCAATTCCCATATCCATTGAAATTCCCTCATTCACAATGTGGGAACTGTCTATTTTTTCCCTCTTTGCCACATTCCCTTCTAAGTGTATTTAGATAAGGGAAATAAGAGGGAAAATAGAGCAAATTCCCATATGGGATAGCCGTAAGATCTCCTTGTGTGGTTAACTTTTTGCCAAAAATCCAATTTCAATCACGAATAGAAAATATTTACCGTCGAATTTTGCATGTTATGTGATGTCATACTATACATTTTAGACGCCTACCATAAAAACACCCAAGGTGTTGGCCATCATTTAAACACTGTACCCTAATTAGCGTGTCTCCAATATCTTCGATGATGTTCACATAGGCATCAGCGGCTAAAGCCATGATGCTTAACTGCACCACAAAGAGTACTAAGACTAGTAAGATCGGTGTTGTAGTTGGCTTTGCCATATGGCTTTACTTTGTCGCACTACAAAAGCACGCAATGCTACACTTAATCAAAACCACAAACTAAGATGCAAAATCATTGTATCACAACAAACTACACTATAAAATCATGTGAAGAAAAACCCATGAATGCTCAGGACTGCACCTAAAATATCGTGCCCCTTTGCCACCCGCATTGTCCAAGTGAACCTTACTTGGGCGTGGATGATACCTCATTCCTTTATAGGCAACGAACACGATTTGCTAACACTTCTACAACCCACAACCTAAAATTTCAAATGCAGCCTCTTCCTACCCTTTTTTTGTAGTTGATTGTATAAAATGCCACTAAATTGCATGAAGAAGTCTTTGTCCACTTGTATTATTTATAGTCATCTCCATGATTTCTCATACCACCACTAAGTCATAGGAACATGTCCACGCACATTCAATGTATTATAGCCACATTTGTAGTTTGTTTGGAATCTATGTACCAAAATTTTGCTATTGTGCAATGTGTCACTACACATTTTGATACACAGATGACAAGTTGTCGAGATGGTGAGCCCTCGATATCAAAGTGGAGGTGGAAGTGCTAATTTGAAGTCCATTGTGGAGGAACAGGTGATCCAGTCTAGTTTTTGAATTGGGTCCCCCGAGAGAGGGGGAAGAGGGCTGCGCCGGCCAAGGAGCTAGTGCAAGACCAAGGCGACGCTCGCGGGGCCGGGCAGCAAGCTGCCGGATGGACCCGCACCCACTGAAAAATTAGATTAACCCCTAACTGCCTGAGCGACCAAATATGGTCGCCCGAAAATTTCAGCTCAAATCTGTGAGGGCAGTTTAATTCTCCTGACCGGTTTAAATTTTTTTACGGGCAGTACTACGAGTTAAATTTTAGATTTTTTAATTTTCAACCAAAAAAGGTAAATTTTTTATTTTAGGGAGAGACTCAAATGCACTTATGTCTCAACCCCTAATTGCCTAACCGACCATATTTGGTCCATCAAAATTTCAAGATTACCAAAATTTCAGCCAACTTTAAATGTCCATATCTTATGCAAAAATAACAATTTTTGAGCGTGATTTTTTTTCCCTTGTAGATATTCAAATTGATCAACCTTCCCAAATGAAAGACCTAATTTTTCTTTTTATTGATATCCTCTAAAGCCCTCAAAGTGATAGTATCTCAAACTATCACAAATTTGAAAATTTGCTCAGAATGAAATCTTTAGGTTTTTATCAAATGAGATTAGCTCTAACATGAACAAGGTAACCACCATGTAAAACCAATGTTTTTGACCTATCATACTTGATTCCAAGTCAAAATGACTAAACGTGCATTTTTTATGAATTTTCAAAGATAATTCTTATAAATTGATTATTAAATAATTCATAGTATTTTTCCAATATTAAATCGTGTGGATGTTGTCTTATTGTTGTGCTCTACATATATTTAAGGTTTGTAAGTCATAAAAGTTGTGTACGATGGGCTTTATAACACGTCTAGTTTCTTATGAAAACCCTTGGGCATTTAGGGGTTAATATCATGGGGACCGATGATCCCCGTATCAGATATTAAACTGATAAGAACAGATACTACACTTGATCTTAGCCAGAAGGCCGAGAAAGGTATGCTCCCTCACGCTCACTCCACAACTTATATACTCCAAGTCCGGCTCTGACTTCCACAAACCTTATTGGACAACTCCACGATAACAGACCACGTGCGTACGAAACGAATCGAATACTCCTGAAGGCACTTTGTCAATGTGCGTACAACTGCCATAATCTGCTTCATGGAAATTTAAAACTTGAACAAAATCGATCATCGTAAGCAACACCTCATGCAATCAGCAGGAATTGATACAATACCGTCCTGTCCGGTCGACACTTCAATTTTCTACTTTGACAAAAATCGATCACCACCATAATATTTATATAACCTTTGTTTCTGAAATCATTGATCGCATATGTTCATGAACCCTGGCCAGATATATCATAAACTTGCCCCACTTGGCTCCGAAACATGTCCATCACTGCGCTGCGTTAGAGAAAGATGCCTGGAGATCAGCCTCTGATGACAATCACCCGCGATCAAGTGGAAATCGGTATTCATCAGCACTTTCGCCTTCCACAGCCTGTGACGATGCATGAACGCAGTATGAAAATTTTAAATTCCACAAGCACAGCACAGTGCATTCAACGAAGGTTTCCGCAGCCCACTCCCGCAGGAGGCACTCCAGGAGATTCTTCAGTTTGGAGCCGATGCTGTTGCTCTTTGAGTATCGTAAAATAATCCCGATCATTTGAAACAACTCACAGTAGTTCGATTTGAGCGAGAAAATCACAGAAAAACATACTTGTAATTATTACAACTACAATTTACGTCCACACAAGCAGAGATATAGATACTACAAATGAAGAGCATTCATGAACTAAAGGACAATTTAACTCGGACATCGGTACCCTTGTTTTTCTCAACGAAGGCTGCAATTACGAAACTACACCACATTAACCACTGAAAACGATTCACTCGAAACCAACGTAAGAAACACAGCAAGCAGGACCCAGCTGCTCTACTTTATGATACACGCCGCAATTCAATAGCCTCACAAAACACCTTGATACACTCCTAAAACTTTAAGTAAAGATTATGCCACATCACTCCGCCCTGACACAAGTGTCTTGAGCAATTTAGAACCACATTTGCAACGTTCTACCGCTCCAGAACATCATTAATTTTCAATGTCGTTCTAATGCTTTGCAATAACATTTCAATGTTGTTCTACCATGTTAGAACAAAACTAATAGAAATGCCGTTCATATAGTGTTGTTCTAAACACTTGCTCCCAGTTGCCAGTTCACGATAATGAACCTGATGCAACAGAAAAAATGAAAAGCCTTCGCACCAATCGAAACAAACAATTATTCCTCGATTCCAACACAAAGCAACTCTTCACTAATCTTCTAACCAATTGAAGAATGACACCATGTTAGGAATTAAGCTCACACTACAACTAAATGAGTCTTTTCTTCGTGGTCACTTCTCACATGGTGAATGTAACTGGTCACATAAGACAAAAACCAACTTTGTCTTATGTAACAAGTTGCACTCACCAAGTGAGCAGTGACCAGTGAAAAAGTCAAGTTCGTTTTGCCGTAGTGACATATAAGGAATCAAATTCATAGGGGTGTCAAAATTCACAAATTCTATCCCACATTTAGAGGAATTTTAGAAACGAGACTCAAATCTCGTGGTTGGGGCTGCTACTAACAATACTCTTGTATGCAACTTTTTGTTTTAACCCTTAAAGGTCCAGAGAGCCCGTTCTGGCCAGTATTATACGGTTGTATCCCGTTGTATTTGAAATGGCTCTATGCCCCCTATGAGTTTCATATTGAAAGTGAAGTTAAAATTCATGTGAACATAGTCTTCCTGAGCTGTTGGGATCCCAATTTGGAACTTTCTATTTACAACAAATGTCAAATATACGCCAACATATCTACTATCCCTAAGGAACCTACTCTATCCACCCCATGGCAGTTTTTGGATTTCGGGTTATCTAACTTTAGGCCTCGAGGGTGCACTGTACCAAACATGTACAAGTATACGTGAGTGTACAGGAGGGATATTAAATTGAATATTGCCGTATTACGTATACATACAATAGACATGTTTAGAGAAGAAAATATTAACGTATACATACAATAGACATATTTAGAGAAGAAAATATTAACGTATACATACATTAAACATATATTTAGGATGGAATAGATCTGTACACAAAAGTTTTAGATATATAATCCCTTGTATACAAGGGGGTTTTCATAGGAAGTCATGAACTCACGTGATTCTCAAACAGTGTAGAGTGCACCCCCGGAGCTTTAGGCAACAAAGCTCGCATGCAAGTGAATGAGGTGGCTGTGTGATCCCTTGTTTTTTATATTTTTATTTGAAAAAATTAGTGACGGATCTTTGATTTTTCATACATCCTATCTTTTTCATCCAATATATTGGCCTTTCACAAAACCTTCATACATCTTGTCTTTCTCATTCAACATTTTTGGCCTTTTCATCCACTGCGTGTCGCAGACAAAGTCCGAGCTTGGCTTGCAACTAGTGCAATCCATTGCCTTGGTGGCTACATGAGGTGACATTTTCTCATTACATTCCTACATGGTGATTCTCCTCCTGGATATTTGTAGCAATCAGGCTATAAAATTCCTATTCCACCCCTTTAAGTTGATTAGTATTTTTTTCCCTCCTAATTGGAAATTTTGTTTACTTCATATAGTCTTGTTTCAATTCATTGTATAAAATGAAGTTTATTTTAAAACACATTTTGAGTGTCTTTACCTTTCAATGTTTATTTCGAGCAATTGTGAAAATTCACGATAAAGAAGTAAACAAAATTCATTGTTTGAAGTTGTCAAACAAATGAAATTTGTACATGATGAAACTTAGACGACAACCATAAATTTTGATCAAGTATTTACTTTAAATTGTATTTAAATTCTATATTTGAAGATTTTACCTATATAATTACATTAAAAAACAAAATAACTTATCATATTTTTAGTTTTGGAATGAATGTCCAAAAGAGTATAATCAACAAAATTGAATTAAAATAACATTATTATTACCTAGTTAGACAACTTACAATCACTTTTATCACGACCTCCAGACATATCTACAAAATTGTAATAGCACTCAAGTGAACAAATTCATCACTTGAGGAACATTGTGAAATTATACAACTAGAACGAAATTCAAGTTTCAAGTGTCAAAAATGTAATTTTGGTGACTTTCCAATAAATAAAACTTATAAACCAGTTTTAAAAAGAAAAATTTCGTCATCTCATACTTGACCATACTAATGTCTTTTAATCAACATACGTTACACAGATTTCCTTTGAAGTTGAAACTTAAAAAAGGGGCCATATCTTATAACACATCTAAGTTATGTCGAAAAGCCTTGGGCATTTAGGCCGGCTTAATAACCAATTGTTTATGACCGATATTCATTTCAAAATTTTAAATATTCTAAAGTTATAATCTTTAATGCCGAACCAACTCTGTCCACGTCTTATAGATATTCCACACGGCAGTGTAGAACTGTCTATGTGACTACCGTACTGTCTTAAAAAGAAACTAATGAAAAATCGTTATCCATTTCAATTGACATAACATTGTCCATAAATGTATATTATATAAATGAGTACGATTGTAAAGGTATAATCCATGGGACAATTGTACTGATATCTTCTTGAGACAGCCACCATACTGAGTCTACAGAACTCATGTACTGCACACGCCATGCAGTACATTCACCCAAACAAATTAAACCAAGTCGCATAGCACAAAATAAAAACAACATACTCTAGGGAATTTCTATTCCGTTATCTTCCGAAAATCAAATCCTCCAACATACCCATTCTGCAGCACTTGCATGAAACATACCTCACTACACAACACACCGCTCAGTGGATCACTCAACCCAGTAAGTCCAGTACGTTCAGTAAAGCGCAAATCATGTCATGAATTCCAAAAACCAAAGAGTCTGTATACACTATTAATACCGCGCCTAACAGAACCGAGAGTCAGGAAATATGAATTTTGGGTCACTATCTGACATGATGGCCCCCACAGCCATACCGTACTAAGTAGAAACAACAAACAGCCCAGCACTTGTCACACTGCGTCAAACACATCTCACCGTGCTCACTGTCTGGTAATTTACACCATTCTACCAACCAGGTGGCCCCCTCCCCCACTTTCATTCTTAGATTGCTGTCTTGTCAACATCGTTGAAGTAGGCGTGATTCAATGCCGATTTCGCTGAAATCCTCTTCGACGGCTCAAACACCAACATTTTCTGCACAATCAAAACCACATGTCAGTGCACCCCAAACTTACCCACAGCTAAAGGGAGACCTAAGCCCATCCCTCACTTCCACTCCTCTACAAAACCACTCCCCAAACAGTTCAACGTTCGTGCACCATGTCAGTATATACTTACAGCCAGAAGGTCCAGCCCTACGGCACTCAGCCCAGGCACCGCCAGGGACAGATCCTGCGGTCTCCACTGCGGGAACTCGTGCCAATCCCGGTGTTGGCTCACCCCCGGCCACGTCGTCTCGTTCGGTGTGCCCAGTAGCCTACACGCAGTGCCCAAACGCTACCAGGTCAGGAACCGCATGGATCAACACTCTCTCACCCAAACTCTAACCTACAACACATCTTACGCAGTAACGCAGTGGCCATGCAACACAAGCACGTGATATCTTTATCGTCACAGAATCACGTCCAACCTGAAGATGTGGAGAAGCTGTTGAAGCTCCGAATCCCCTGTGAACAGCGGCATCTTGCGAACAAGCTCAGCTGCACATACAAAAATTCAAACCTGTCCAATTAGACCAGTTTATCACTGACATCGCCTCCGATCACACCCGTGTGCTCATCTCCTATTCACTATTGCTCTCACACTCCCACATCATATGCATGGGTGTCATCAAAATTTGCTCGGCTCACCGAAGATGCACCCAACCGACCAGATGTCCACTGGAAGGGAGTAGTGCGTCGCTCCCAGAAGCACTTCAGGAGCGCGGTACCACAGAGTCACGATCTGTCACGCTCAACCAAACCAAATCAGCGCTACAAGCACCATACAAGAATTCTTCCATCCTCAACCACGCTACATGTAAAACCACTGCCATCTTAATTACGACGCGTCGCTCACTTACCTCGTGCGTGTAGCTCTTCATTGGAACCGTGAAAGCCCGACCCAGCCCCAGGTCTGCAATCTTTAGACGCCGCGTCTGCTTATCCACTAACAAGTTCTGCGGCTTCAGATCTCTGAATAAACCACCAGCCAATTCTTATCTCTGTGCTCATATACAACACTCTCCTCCATCAATGGATGGAACTGTATTCCACACTCAAAGGTAAACTACTGTATTCCTCGCTTGCAGGACCTCGTGCCACCTTACCCCCCTCAGCAAACTGAGACCCTCGCCCAACAAGACATCAAGAGATGCCACCAACTATAACTCAATTCAATTTACACCATAAGTGGATCTCAATCAACATGATTACCGTCGCCATTGGCGAAATGGACCACACACAAGCCAGGGCAGTGCACAAGACCCTAAACCGGACCCTACACAAACCTACAAATCAGTACCTGTGCATCACTCCATGCCCGTGGCAGTGCGCCAGCCCCGTGCACAGCTGATACATAAAACTCTGCGCCACATCCCAACACATGTTCAATTCAGTTCGCTCCATATTCTGCGCTTGCGTTACTGATTTACCAACACGAGCATTCAATCAAGCGTTGATATATCCCACAATGCACAGCTGCAACCAGATTAGTTGCCAGCCCACCGTACCTGCACCACTTTCGGGGCAAGCGGCTTCCCCGTAGCACCACGACCGTGTAAGTCGATGTACTTCTTCAGGTCCGTGTCCATGTACTCGAACACCAAGTACAGCATCGGCTTGTCGTTCTTTTCCACATGCTCCACGCACAACAACCTGACCATCAAAAATCACCAAAAGTTGACAACACCGTTTCCGCACCAATCCAAGTATCCCACATTGCAACCGATCACTAATCAAGGCGTACGGTTCGCTTTATTTCCAGCGACACTGTATACCTCCATTGCACTGCAAACCCTACACGTTCAAATTGCTCGAAAATCGATCAACCAATCGATCAATCAATCCCCGCTTGCAAGTCATCAACACCTGACGATGTAGATGCTGTGCGAGAGCATCTGCAGCAACGACACTTCGCGCAGCGCCGTCGAAGGCACGCCTTCCTCCTCCATTTCCAGCCGAGTCTTCTTCAGCGCCACCAGCTGCCCCGTGCGCTTGTCGCGCGCCTTGTACACCTTCCCATACGTCCCCTCGCCCACCTTCTCCAGCTTCTCGTAGCTGTCCATTCCAATGCAATGCCTGCCGGCAGCACAATGCCTTTGGTAGAAAAACAATCACAGACCGCTACCGCCCGATCTTTATTCAATCTCCACAGCCGGCAAGTTCGAGCGGTAAAATGGCCGATGGAATATCGTCACGACAATTGGGCACTCTCGCAGAACTGCCTCGAACTTCGCTCCTGAAGCTTCGGCAATCGGCAAAGAAAAGCTCACTGTGGAATGGACTCGGCTACGACAAGGACGAGCTTCCCAAGTCCCAACAGAGTATCGAGAACAGAGGACGCCTGTCACAGTTGCAACGGCTCTCTGGCGTTTGAATTCGCCGTCACCGACCCGAGGTCGTCGGCCGTCGGGTTGGCGCTTAAAATTGAACTCTCAAAATTGCTATGTCCAATTACCAAAGAAAGTGAAGTGCATAGAAGCAATGTTTCAACAAAGAGCGAGATAAATGGAAAGGCTATCGCCACCTCTTAGAGACCTTAATCTTTGGAAGGCCATAATTTCTTCAATACGTGCTATAATAAATATATATGTTTAACATCATATTAATCAAGTCAAAGCATAGATGAAAACAGACTTGCCTTGGAGAGTCATACACTTCTAAATGGGAACCATATGCAATCAAGAGGTATTGAATTGGAGTCTATGAAATAATTGGAATATTCCTCAATTTAAAAAATATACATAGTGTATTCTAGATATATTTTCAAGATATTCTTTAATTGACTTTAATAAAACCTATATTACCTCCTAAATTTTATTTTTTAGTAGAAATTTTACCTTGCAATAAATAAAAGCTACCTAATATTTGATCTCACATAGGTATCTAAAACTTTACGAGTGCCCTCCCGGGAGGTTGCACTTGGAGTTTGTTAACAGAAACAGAAATTATGCCGGTTGGAAGTTCAAAGGTCCTTTGAGGGGCAATTTCTAGATGGTGACATAGAAGTAGGTGGTCTTTCAACAAAAAAAATTGTGTCTAGGAAGTAACCTAGACCAAGAGGATAGGAGGGGAGTGCTCTCCCTCCTCTCTTGCGTATAGTGCCAAGATGAGCCGCGGTGGCTCTCAAGGGCTGAGGCTACTATTATGGCCTCACTTTGACTCCTTTGGCATTGTGAGGTTTCAATTGCATCTCTTGGCACTAGTTAGGAAATGTCCCGATGTAAACTAGGCCACTACCATGGTGTCCCGAGTGGTGAATTTTGCATTGTGAGTCTTGCAATGAGATTATTAAGGGCCTAGTGGGGAGTTGGGCATCAACTAAGGTTGGTTAGTGTTTGTGGCAAGGAGTGCCGCTACCAGACACTTCGACATTTGTGGATGTTTTGCCCTATGTCATTAAATGACATATCTAGTTGTTTTATGGAAGGTAACTGTAAGAGGTACGGGGTGTTGGGACTTAGAACAAGTTTGTGATGTAATATTGTAGTTTCGTGGCATGTGCAATGTTAGAAGTCGTGATTGTTGGTAGTAAAGGACTAAAGCGCCATTCATACACATAAACGAGTCTTGAGAGTACAAAGGACAAGAGGCAGTGACGTGTCATAAAATGACCATTGAAGTAAATTTTGTCATTAATCCCATTTTGTATATATCATTGTTTATATATATAAACAAACAATGATATATGGTACATCCATTGTATAGATTCAATCCAACTATTGATATAGAATTAGGTAACCCCTAAAAGATCCCACTTACATCCCAACTTGAAAGTTTGTAGAAATTCATTATAAAATACTCCCTTCGTCCCACAAAAAGACCTTCTTTTCACTGAAAGCCATGGATTAAACTTAATCCCATGATTACAGGGGGAGTATATTGATTGTGATGCATATCCATGGATTAAGTGAGTATAGAGGGAGTATTTTGACTGCCACAAAGTGTACGTATATGATAAAAATCCATGACAATAATCCATTATCAACATGATTAAGTCCATGGATGAAGCTGCCAACATTGTTTGCAATGCCTTGAAGCACTTGTCAAGTGTGCACGAAGCTTAATTGTCGGCAGTGAATGGGGTACAATTGAATGAAAGTTTGTTATTGTGTACCAAAAAATTGATCCGCTCTGTTGAGATTACAATGTTTTTGGTCAAAGGCTATAAAAGAGTATCAAGTTGTCTTTTCTATTGGTTCCAATTTTATGGCGCCCACTGTTGTTCTTATAAGTACTTGAATCCAAAGTTTCAAAGTAGGAATCATTAGAAAAATTACCAGAAGTAGAGCTTGATAATAGATGTCTAAATCCAATTTCGAGAGCAAATTTGATGAACTAGATCATACTTAATATGAATATAAATTTTTATATTCTTTAAATCCATTGTGCATTTGAGGGCTCCAAAGAAAAAAATCTTGAAAATAAATAAATATTTAATGCATTTTTAGTATGTTATATATCAGCTTTTCAATTTTGGTTCAAAGCTACTTTTTCAAATTTGACTACTTCAATAAAATATATATAAATAATTATTGAAGAAGAATATTGTGAGACTTTATTAAAATTCATGTCTTTTATTTTATTGGCAAAAAAAATTCACAAAAGATAAAATTTTAATGTATTTTTCAACCTTGCATTGTTGATTCTTTGTAGGGATCAATGTTCGTCCACTTTACCATGCTTTCACCCAATTGGTAAAGTGGACCAACATTTAAGTCAATATCATGGCCTTTTTCGTGGATCAGAGGGAGTACAACTTAGAAGAAAAATTTGAAGCTGATGTGTAATGAAAGATGTGGATTTTGAATTTTAGACTATATTCATATATTTAAGTTTTTGGTCTCTATCACCAAATTATTTATATGAATTTTAAAACTTAAAATCCAAAGTCTGTTCAATTTTTTTATCACAAACAAGATATTGACAATTTTGAGTGAATTTTTATGAAATAGATCCGAATTGTGACACTTTTAAAGTAAATACACCTTAAATTGTCAAAATAAACAATTCAACATAATTGGAGGTACATTCTTTTGGGGTAGAATAGGTTTGTAGTATTAACAATTAAAAATGATGATTTTACAAAATATACAATAGATTTTTTTTGGAATAATCCGTATAATGTCTGCATTTTATAAACAAAAGTTGACTAACCAATTAAAGCTTCCCATAGAAGACTAATCTCTATAAAATCCAAAACTCAATCAATGATAATTTAGTTTAGAGACAGTTTAAAATCACTTTGAATTTTCTTGGTGAAACATAGTTTCTAAATGTATTTATCATAGGAAATTCACACTAATTCATCTTAGAACTAAACCATCCAAATAATAAAAAACTAACTATAGAATTTTTGAAAATTTTGATTTGATAAAAAAATTTGGTCCTTCTTGTTGAATTTGCACATTCTCCAAATTGTCAATGAGGGTTAAATTTATTCTCTACTTTTTAATTTATTGAGCTCTGCAAGTACAATGTCTCTATTTTCCTCTGCTACAAGTCGCTCTTGAATTGTATGATTTAAGATGCTACGAGCATTTTGGCAACTACATGAAGAAGCTCTAGAATGAAATCTAGCACATATTGCCTCTTTCTTTTCCAAATCTTTTCTACCAGCATCCTCAACAATAATAAGTTGGTGAATTTCATTCCAATAAAATTTCATCTGCTCCAACAAGTGACTTAACTCTCTTGTCATCTGTCTTGTCTTGTATCTTGGCATTGAATATGAGTGTACTCACACATACAAGTAATATATAAACACACAATGTAA
Organism: Pohlia nutans; assembly: GCA_022496805.1. Taxonomy (NCBI): domain Eukaryota; kingdom Viridiplantae; phylum Streptophyta; class Bryopsida; order Bryales; family Mniaceae; genus Pohlia; species Pohlia nutans. Next base: position 31,923,774 of record CM040088.1, on the reverse strand, counting down.
AAATTAATAGAAGGTTGACAATATACTATGCTATATTATTAGAAAATATCAACAAAACTACAACCAATACAATTATATAACATAGGATTTCAAACAAGTTCAACACATCGTATGAAGAGAATAAAAGACCCTAAAGAATTTTTTAGATTTTATATACTCCTAGATGGTAAACAATAAAGTTATCGAAGTATGAGATAGAGTTGACACTTGGTCCTTTTGGGGTTAAAGTAAAAGATTAGAATTCATTTTGATTGGTTGATAGTGAATTCTACGAATAAAACTAAAGTAAAAAAGATAGAATACTTTGTGAGAACTCAAGTTGAAACTCTAGTTAGGACTCTAGTCCAAGTGTGGAGAACTAAGAGTCATTTTGGGTAAAAATACTAGAGGTGAGAGCTAATTATGAGATAGAGTCATTGAAGTATGAAATGAAGTAAAAGACAAGATAAAATATAAAATCGTATAAATAAACACAAAAAATAGAAAAATAGAAAAAGTTTATTTATAGAAAGAAATATGTTCGATTCTCATTTTGAGACTCGTGTACATTAGGGGGTATCAAAGACTATTGTTAATAACTGCTTTAAAAATGCAAGCCTCTCAAGCAAGACTTTCCTATATGATTCCTAGGTATTGCCTCCTGCAATCTAAACACAAAATCGTGAGATTCACCGAAACGATTAACTTTCCCCGTACAAATTGAAATCTCAACGATGCTAGCATGCGAGTCTAGAATAGAGAGCCTGAGAGCGGAGAGTAGGGATTTGGAGAGCCTAAAACCTAAAATCCAACTAAATTTAAAAGTAGACATTATTTTTAAAAATTGAAAAAATATTTTTAGAAAATTTTCTTTAAATAGTAAATTATGGTCCCTATGACCGTGGGTTAGTAGTTTATAGTCAGCCAAAAAAATGTTTATAGTCAACCAAAATATTTGGGAAATTTTGAACTACGTTGAGTGAAATTGAATCCCAATTTGAGAATCTTTTGGAGAGATAAAGAAAGAAAGAACGACAATTGGACATTAATGTAGGATTATATTTTTTGCTCTTTCTAATACATAGTCATAGTAGCAAAACTTAACGAGCACTATTAGAAAATTCTTCGATCGTATAAACAAGAAAATGTTGATCGCGGCAATTGATTAAGACAAGTTGTCCCGGACGTTTTCTAACCGAAATGTGTTGTTCCAGACTGTTGTTTTGGTCAAAATAATTTTATTTTCTTAAAAGAAAAAAAATCCACGATGAAATATATGAAGCCTGCCCAAAAAAAAATTCGCATGCCCGGGGAAAAGTAGCTGCCCTGAAAATTTTGGCTGCCCGCGAAATACTTTGACAGCATGGGCCAATGCCTAGAGCCCCAACCACCACCGTGGGGCCCACCACGGTCTACCAAAGCTCAATCGTTGGTGGCCAGATTTGAACAAAATACCTTCTAGCTCCCAACCAAGTACTAAACCACCACACCACATAGAAACGTTCATACAAGTGAATGAGTTTTCTTATTAATTATAAAAGAGCTTAACCATTGGCGATCTTTTTGCCATGTAATTTTATTTTATTTCTTCAAATATTTTACACTAGCTCATGCAAACATTTTTCTATACCTAGGAAAAATTTCAATTTTTTTTTAATTTTTGTCTTTTGCCAAAATCTTGAAGGCTGGAGCTGTTTTTTTTCCAGCGGACTTTGGATATTTTTAGCGATGTAAAAAAAAACTTTTTTTCAAATTTTCTTTTTGAACTATTTCATGCAAGGATTTCTTTGTATCTAGAAAAAAATTCAAAACTTTTTGAATTTCTTTTTTAGACAAAATCTTGAAAGCTGGAGCTGTTTTTTTCCCAGCAGACTTTATATATTTTTAGCGATGTAAAAAAACTTTTTTTTTCAAATTTCACTTTATTTCAAGTAGGGATTTTTTTGTTTCTAGAAAAAACTCCAATTTTTTTTTAATTTTTTTTTCTTGACACAATCGTGAAAGCTGGGAGTTGTTTTTTTTTTTTTTTTTTTTTTTCATTCAGTGGACTTTGGATATTTTTAGCGATGAAAAGAAAAAAACGATCCAATTTTTTGCACTATATCACGCTGGCCTTTTTCTATATGTACAAAAATAAAGAATTATGAATTGTTTCTTTTTGAGGAAATCATGAAGGCTGAGAGCTTTTTTTTAATTTGCATATTTTTAGTGATGTTAAAGAAAATTCTTTTCCAATATGTATATTTTATTTTGTGTTTCAAAAACATTTTTTTCCAATTTATTTTTCATTTTATGTTTGATTCAACCAAAAATTATTTTTTTCATTGTAAGTTTATTTATGTTTTTGTAACTTTTTTACCACTTTATGACATTTCATCATATATGCCTTTCTGCTTCAATTGAATTTTTTTGATTGTATGTTCGAAAATCTAGTTGTGGGTCTAATAAAAAAATAAAAAATAAAACCTTGGATATTCGCTTTAAAATGAAGTAAAGAAAGAGAGGTATGTAGAATGAAAGTAAAAAAGTAAACTCAAAAGTGCATAAATTTGGGATTGATTGAAAAAAATTTCAATGGCCAGAATGTTGTAGCAAGCAATGAAAAGCTTTTGCAATTTTATTTTTTTAAGAGTTGCTCAAATTGAGTTCAAAGAAAGTCTAATTTTAAACTCAATTTAACCCGTGATGCTTTGAGAGATCATTTTTTGGTCGATGCCTCCTTTAATGAGCTACACAAGACTAAAAAATTAAAAAATTGATTGAATTATAATTATTTTCTAATAGGAAATCAAGTATGCTTTCAAACCCAATTTGAATCATGTCAATCCAAGTTAAACTCTACCTAGGGGAACTTTTAAAAAACCAACACCTCTGTATTGTTTGGTGTTACAAATTTTACTATTTAGGAAAAGTAATGTTGTTCTTTTCAGTACTTTTTTTTTTTTTTTTTTTTTTGCTTCTACAATGAAAATTACAATTATGACCACTAATACCAAAATTTCAATTCCAAAAATATAAAATGTAAGTTTAATGTTGATTGCTTCTAAATCCTATAAACAAAGATCTAAAACTATTTTGGGAATTTAGATCGTAAAGACTTTTATGAAGATTCAAGGAATATTCCAAAAGATTCTAGAACAATATGCAATATTTTCAAAAAAGATTCCAAAATATTTGATTTTACAATATTAAAATGTTTCTGGTATTTTTCTATTTATTATAGTTTGTTATTAAATCAATTGTTTTACAACATTAGAAACTTTTTTTGTTCAAAATTGTGACACTCGTACGAAAAGTCGAAAACACCCTTGAAAATAGTAGTATAACATTATAATGTTATATAATATTTTTATGTTCTATATATATAATATTACTACATTATTATATACAATGAACTTGTTGACTCTATTTTCAAAGAATTAATCTAAAATATATATTTTTCAATCTAATATTTAATGCTTTTGTAAATTTGACACTTTATAATGCACTTTTCAACATTTTATAAATTGGTCATTCAAGAAATTTGTTGAAGTTCTGTTGATTTGGTCACGATTTTTCTTATAGTGCCTAAACCAACAAAAATCAGACGAATTGTTTTAGTTGCCTAACAGGAAGTTCGAAAATCAGTGAAAACGGTTATTACAGTGTACGGAACAACAAAATGTTGATTTTTTGTTGATTCAGTCGTCATTGTTTAGTAGTGGAGCAAATACTTGAACCAATTAAAAGTACTAGTCTTGCAGTAATTCACAATACGAAGCTATTGCTTCTATTTCTAATTTCTCCTTCTAAACACCAATTGTGATTCATTCTTCAATTCTCAGTCTTGATGATCCCTGCGGCGACAAGATTTTTTTAATTTCATCCAAGCTGAAAGTAGGAACATCGATGTACGTGTCGACTTTATAATCTAGCTTGCAGAAAAAACAAAAGATATAGTAAAGGTACTTGCAGTTGATGTACTGTCCATGCCACCCAACAACTGATGAGTTCATACTAGTGTAATGAAGGCATCATGTACATGATGGGAAATTACACAATATGATATTGTTCAAAATCAATGTTCGTCGGGCTCCACCCCAGACTAGAGCACTATGATGGCACCAAGGCTGGGGTAGGAAAGGAGGTTGACGTGAAGAATATTGGCTTTCACATTTCTTGCACTCTCCCATTGATTGCGGTGAATTTCCTTGGGAGCATTAGTGTTCCGATGTACGTTTTAGCCATTTTGGGAGGATGGAATCCTATCAACATACAATAACCTCGGATGAGTCCACAACAATGGTTCAAACACCTTAAACGTCGTAAAGAGGCAACAAGGTGAAAGGATTGTAGTGGATTGAAGACAAAACTCAGCCTTTTGGAACTCTAGGATCTCGGAACACGTGAGGAAAATACCTGTGAGGACGGGCCATATGTCCGAGAATTCTAAGCGATCTATGATGACAAAGCGCTATAGTCCCATGATACATTGTGCGATTTGGTCACAAAAAACCAAGAATGAGCCCTTTGGAGGTTTAGTCCCTTTGTACTCCGTCTTGTTGTCTCGGTAGGTAGGGGCAGCTGTAGCCTTCTTGTCCTTGGCAATCAACATTTTGCACTTGTTGCCATTTCCCACTTGTACTGAGTGACACTACTTTTTGGACTTGTGCGATATCCTTGCAATGTGCCATTTCAAGGTGTCCCAATCAGTCTCCAACACCCTCGGGGGGTGCACCTTTCATTAAAACCTAGAATCACGTGCGTGCGCTGCCTACTATAAAAACCCCCTATATACAACTTTTTTTTTGTGAAATGGGGTAATACACATACAATTGCAACAATAAATATACAAGTGACAATATGTATACACAAAAAAAAATCCATTCATATATAGTCATTAACATAAGTATACAAATATACTTTTGAACAAAAATCAACCCCTACAATATGTATAACAAAATATTCTAACTTTCATCAGTAAAGTCGTTGAAAACTTTTTCATCTCCTGGATGTAACTCATAAACATTTGATTTGGCAATATATGTCATTGTAGCCAATGCAATTATTGTCTCCAAGTCTACCATCAAATGATCAGTAAGATCATATGTCCACTTGTTGTTAGTCCCTTTTTGATACCAACATAAACCAATCTCCACATTTGATGGACGGTCCATCAAGTCAATTGGATCCCTATACTCCACCCAACGATTACCAAACTTTCTCCGCATCCTATAAACCCTTCCAACAAACCAAACCTTAACTCGAGTAGATTTTTCTGGCCTACCTCGTTTTTTCACAATTTTAGCTTCAGGTGTGTTCAAAAAACACACACCACAGTCACAACCAAGCTTTAACAAAGTATCATGGTTTCCGGGACTAAGGAGTTTAGGCTTCATATACAATATGCCAACCTTAATTCGAGTCAACCGATCTTTAGACAAAGAAGGATTGCCATTCAATTGACTAACAAGTGTACTTTTAAAAATTCTAGACTCCCCTACCATTACATAAGCCACAGTTGACTTTACATTTGATAGAGAGGAAATTTCAGCACCTTCATGTTCATCAACAAGAACATCCAAAGTATGTCGAAGTTGACTCTCTAACTCAACATCTTCATATATGTCATCTTCAGCCAATGACTGCAGTCCTTCAGCCTCTATGAAAGCATCCTTGCATGAATTTGAATTGCCTCCTTCAACACCACAATTCTCCTTTTCACCACCTTGTGTAATAGGATTATCAATCAATATGTGATCATAATCACATTCATCTTCCTCTATACTTCCAAACAAATGAGCTTCAATTTTCTTTTCATGTATCCATGGTTCTACCTACCAACTCCCATCTCTCACAACATCGGGTTTCATACCCAATTCACCACACATTTCTTGAGCCTCTTGAAATCCCAACTTCAAAGCTAAGACAATGAGATCATCATTTTCCACACATGAATAATCTCCCAAATCTGCAGCTTCTAATGTAGAATTCTTCTCCAACTCATTCCATATGTGAGTTTGTTTCTTGTGAGCCCTCACAAAACGTGGACCACTAGGATCAGCCTCAAATTCCGCAATGCGTGCTAATGCTCCTGCACTTTCCACAAGATCAATCCTATCATAGCTCCTCTCGTTTGAAATCATACCACCGACTTTACTGAAAAAAAAATTCACAAACATCAGATCCAAGCAAGCCAAATGGAACTTCTAAGTGGTTGTACTTATCCTTGAACAACTTGATAAGCAACACAATATAATGACACGAAATCTGCATATCTAAATAAGCTTGACAACTAATAAAATTGTCTTCAAAGAATAAGTGTGGGTCCCTAAATGCAACCATAGTTTCCACAAACGAAGAAAGAATGATACTTTTGATGCAGCTTTACATCTATCAAACAAAGACAAGTGAGTCAAAAGAAAGATATCTATATAGGAAGATACGACCTTTAAGTAGTATTGTGTACCCTTTGTCCTCTCCTTTCGATGTTGTACACCTTCTCGAAGTTCCAATAAACAATTTTGCACTTTTGTGGATGCAAGGCGTTGAACGGCAGTCCAATTTTGTCGATCCTCTCTCTTAATGTCTCCTTCCTGCAACCCATGTTGATCAACAGAAAAAGAAGCATATACAAGATAGATATGGTTAAGGGATGCATGTTCGTTGCCCAAAATCAAATGGCGTGTAGGTGAGTCCAAAGGATTTACAAGCTTCTTCCCATTGTGCACAAAGTCTTGATCATGTAAACCATAAACGTTGGAATTTGCTAAGACCTTGGCACTAAATAACCATCCATCCTATGGAATGGTAAATCTAATACCATCTGCTGCCCCATAATCCTCAAGCATCAGCTTTCTCCTACGAGCATCTCCATCTGATGCATGACCTATCAATGGCCCAACAACATCCAACAAATGGATAGACCACAATGCCCTTACCTTTTCCCATTGATTACGAAGAAACGCATCATCAAAACGGTTGCAAGTAAGTTGAATTAATATCACTAACCTAGGCAATCTAGGATGCAAAGGATTCACTATCAAAACCCGGGCAAAATGAGCTCTAATATTCATTTTAAACGCTTGCACAATATTTTCATATCCCTCAAATTCAGACCCTACATTCACAACAAAATTAGAGGTGCAATGATGATTTTCAGCAACACCACAAAATCCAACCAAAGTATTATCCCTAGCTATCTATCTCACAGCATTTTTAACAACGGTTTCATCTTCAGCTATCATAGAAGGTACCTTTCCAAGGGGGATATTTGCCATTTCCATAACAAATTTATAGACACTGGCAATGTGGCTGAAAACTTCGTCACATTCTCCAATTTTGTATTTCAATCCTTTTCGAAGTCTTCGCTTGGTGGTATCCAAAGAGGGACCAACCATGTTAATTGATAAGAAATGATGGAGTCTAGGACCACCCCATAACTTGATGGTTTCAAACATTGCTTTGGTCGTCTTGTTGTATCTTTTTGCCTTATCGTCCTTTCCTATATTCTTACCTATATCAGTAAGAAAGTCCCATAATGACTCCTTACCTTCAAACTTACCATGGTTATGTGCCACAATGATATTGTGACAAGAAGCTTTCACATCACCTCTACCATGATACTCAACTGAAGATTCATGTAATGATCTGACCTTCATAGAAAGAGTTGCAACTCTAACTCTTGCTCTCCACAAATTAGACCGTAAAGACCTAGCTTCTTTTCGAGAGGATTGAGTAAGTTTAATAATTTCAAGCCTACCATAATATCCCAACCGGACACCTCTGCTGAAATTCCGTTTACCTCTGTGAGTCTTGCTCTTTTTAGAACGATAAACCCTCATTCTAAAATCATTTTCAGCAGGAATTGAAGAATATTCAGAGCATTGAAGTCCAACAAAACCTTCACCTCTACTCAAAGAAACGCGAGCACAATTTATATGACGAAAAGTCCCATTGATAACATATACATTGCTACCATTTTGAATGTGAGCACGAGTGAAAGCTTCTGCATACCACTTCTTTCCTTTCTTCAGGTCGTCCAAGAATGGCTTTAAATCCATTGTCACACCATTATAGTCCCACCTGTCATCCCACAAACCCCAACACATGGACAAGAGGTGGGAATAATTGTTTGATTGCTATAAAGCATCAACCCCATCATTAGTAGAAGAGTCATCACAACTTGGAACACCTACATTCACCAAAAATGAACTTAGATCTTTATGCCTAGGATCCTTTGATGATGAAGGTTTAGAAGGACGATCTTTAGGTTTGGGATCTGATTTGGTGGAACAATCACTAGAAATGTGTGAAACTGCATCATGATGGGACTTTCCAATCACATGCTCACGCAAGTTGCCCTCTAAAGAGCCAGTTTTTGGAAACAAATTCATCCACTTGTTATCGACAGTACAACGAATTTTCACTGCCCCGAGTCTAGAATAATTGCCAATGGTGGCATCAACAAGTTCAAATTTACTTGTAGGAAACTCAACTTCAAAGAGTTTAATTCTTCCAAGTGCTTCTTGGACCCTAGACTTGTTCTCAGCCAAGGTTTCTTCATTGTCGTTGTTATAATCCGTTTTTGCATGTTCTAAATTCTTTAGCAGCCCATGCCTGACTTCGTAATTCCTCAAATGTCCATCTGAATTTATGTGTGACCGTAAATAATTAGCACATGCATCCCATGGCTTGTTGCTACTTGATCGATGATATCTCTCTTGACATTCATGACAAAAGAGATGGAAAAATACACTTTTTCCTTGATCCCTTGTTTCCGACTCCAAAGCATCATGTCGCCCAAGTTTCTTAATTTTCCTTCTTGTATTAAGAATCTCACGGTGCCACTTCTGAACATCTTTGGCCAATGCAAGCTTACTGTTTAAACGACTTGCAAGTCCAAGTACAGCCCCATCAAGCTCTAGATTGATCACCTCAATTGAAGGTTCTTCAATTCTTGGTTGTTTATTCATGTTATCATTTAACCCATTTCTACAACCATCACCCTCTGAGGATGTGGTGGATGCCATCGATGACAAAGGACGCTTGTTAGTACCTCCATCTGAAGTAGTATTCAATCGGATGTGAACAACATCCCCTCTTAATTTCATTTTCTCTTCTTGTTTAGATGAAAAAACACTCCCACCAATACTCAACATCTGAAATTCAGATGTGGTAATCTCATCCTCTTTGATTGCCAACCTTATATCACTATAAGTGGCACCCAAAGAAGAGAAGACAAAACCCAATTGGGAATGTTCGTCATCACAATTTACAGACACAACCTTCACTTCTAACTCTTCATCCATTGCTCTAGATGGTAGAGATGTTTAGTTTTTGTACTAGAAAGTGGAGCTCCTTCAAAGTTACCTCTTCTTGGTCTTCTTCCTTGCAACGCAGTAGAGCTTCTCCAACCACATTCCCAATTGCCCACGCAAACGGCTCCGCTCCTTGTGCTAGAATTTTCACTGTTTTCACAAAATTCACAACACATGCTTTAAAACTTCTACCTAAACTTCAACAATTTCAAGATGTTTTTACAAAATTCACACAACACATGCTTTAACTAAACTTCAACCTAAGCTTCAACACTTTCATGACTTAGAGATTTTTATGAAACTTAGCTTCAGTTCATGAAGTCTCTGTATTCAAAAGCTTGATGAAGACTTCTATTCTAGAATATATCTTGAGCAATACGATTTTATGTTAAATTTAGGTCTATAGTAGTTTAATATACTATCAACTAAAGGTGGAATTGATTTTTTAGCACATCAGTTAAACCCACTACTAGAGAAATGGGGTTCGTAACCCGCACAAAATCAACATAAATTCTGTTGGTTCTGTGCGGGTTAGGAACAGTTGATTCCGGAAAATCAACAGGAACTTGTTGGTTCCAAGAGAAAACTTGTTGGTTCTGTGCAAATGACTAAATGTTTGCTATGTTAAACCCATTCTCTGTTGGTTCCAACAGATGTGTGTTGGTTTTGTCTTGGTTTTTACGCACTCTCTAGTAGTGACCCTAAAGGACCATAAGACCACCAGGTGGCTGCTGTTTTTTCAGTGATTTTGAGTAGGTTTTATGTTGATTCTTTTTTGTTATTTTTAAATTTAATTCAACATGTAATATTATTCACTAATTCTAGTGATATAAAATTTGGTCCCATTCAAATTATAACTTTCAAAATATGATCGATTACACTTCTCATTTTAAAACCATAAATCCTTTTTATTTTTAGGGGTTAACTATCTGTTAATTATCAGTTAATTCTACCTAATAGTTAACTGATTTCCACCTTTATAGTACTATTAGTTAACTGATTTAACATCACAGTAACTGATTTCCTAGCAATTCCACCTTGATACATTACACTACTACAAACCTAAATTCCTATCAAGGTGGAATTGCTAAGAAATCAATTACAATCAAGATATCTCTTAGTCTGAAGATTACTATGTGAATATTATTTTCACAACGAATTGTAATAGAATGTAGAGCAGTCACCTTAGTTATCCTCTAATCAATCAATCCCACGATTTTAGAAGATGAAATTGACCTCCAAGATGATAAATAAGAAGAGGCAAAGCTGGTTCCACAGCACGTGTTTGTTCGAGATCTCCCAAGGCAACCTCAAAGAGCTGCCAAACAATACAAATACGCAAACTACATCAGTATCATGAGATCATCACTTGTACAAAATTACACATTCAATGACACTCTTGGTAAATTGACTTGAGATCCCAAGATAATTATCACAACATCATTCAATTCCTAAGCGTGTAAAACGCCAAATATGGCCATCTGCATCTGTGAACTTTGCAACGGTGGCATTTTCTCATTTTACCTTGATTTTCTGATTGCAATACATCATTTTTAAAAAGCTCTTGAGGTTGATACAAAGAATTGCATAAGCATACGAAGAAAATAATAATAGCACGTCGCTTATTATAGACTACTTACTAGCAAGAAGGTTTACTATGTGCTCAATCATGAATTGAGTTAAAGTGAACACTGTTAACTCCTAAAGGACCATAAAGTGACCTTGTGGCTCCTGTTTTTTCAGTGAGTTTTAGTAGGTTTTATGTAGATTCTTTTTCGTTATTTTTATTTTTATTTTTTAGTTCAACACATGTAATATTCTTCACTAATTCCAGTGATATAAAATTTGGTCGCATTGAAATTATAATTTTTATAATGTGATTGTTTAAACTTGTCATTTTAAAACCATGAATCCTTGGTCCTTTAGGGGTTAATACCACCTGAGCATGTGACGATAAACTTTCCTTGTGAAAAAAAGGGTTCCAGGTCAAGAGCCCACATTGATCAAAACATGCAACCAGTCTTCAAACTTTAGTGTTAATTGCAAATGGTTGATTATCCAAACCAAAATACGTGGCAGGAAAGATCATCATGGAATGAGGCGTGAAAACCAGAAAATAAATACATACCTGGCACAAGTTGAAGCTCCTCTTTCGACGCTACTAACAGTCTGCTCATACTTCCAAACCACTTTTTCAAGAGCTTGGCAGCCGAGGTACCAACAATTGGAATGCCTAAAGCTATTATAAGCTTGCTTAACGGTTTGCTTTTACTCTCCTGCATTAGCGCAAAAATCCAAAGATTATCACCAGGAAACATGAAGCAGGAGAAAAAAGAAAACCCAGCGAGCTATAGATAAGTAGGTATTGATTTCAAAGCGCCTTGGGGAGACAAGAATTCAAAACTAGGTGATGCAGATTGTCTATCCTAAACCTTCTAAGGTAGAAACTTAGGCTAACATCAAAAAATGAGTAACAAATCACTGGTCAATGCTCCATGGGCACAGAATCGAAACTGAGAGAATTCCCTACACTGTATGAAATGAATACGGCAAGCTACATCACAGCCATAGACTGAGTGCGAATCAAGTCTACAATAAGCTTCAATGGTACTCATACCGGGAAGTCAGAATAGCTGGTTGGCTGTACAGTCGACTTGGCATCCTATGCATAGAAACATACCCATACTTGTTAAAATCTTTACACATTTAGAGCCCAAGAAACCAGTACATAACTCAAATGATCCTTCACAAAGAAGGAAAGAATGAACGCTCCGAAGCTATGAACGAAAGAATAGATTACGGACTACCATATGCATAGCAGGACAGAGACGAAGGTAGTTAAATACTTCTTATGCAACACTTTGCACCGCCCTATCAAACGCAGCTTCACCAGCACCAGCACGCTCCACAAGCACATGGGTTGGGTGTATTATCTTCAACTGACTGGTCACACAAGCACAACACAAATGAGAACTAACGCTGCAATATTTCCCTTTCTCTGGAAGACCCATCCATGTAATAGCATACGCTGGTTAACATACAGAAATCTGATGGGCAGGAGGAATCCAGGAAGATATTGATATGCACTAGTAGATGAGTTAAAAGGACTCTGAAGCCATTTGTTTACCTCAGGTATTGTGCAGTTGGCTTGCTCAAGTGTAAACTACAGACGATCAGATTAGCAATTGTGTTGGCGTCCTTCGGATCCTGCAAATATTACCCAACGTAACCAACAATACTGGGATCAGTAACCCTACTGCAACTTCCAAATACTGAAGCGTGAATAAGAGAAAAAACACACCGAAAACTCCATCCACAAAATCCAGCTTCAGGTTGTATTTACTTGGAGAAACAAGCAATCGTACTAAGAGTAATCATACTTCCAAAATCTCTCAAAGAGTAATGGCTACCTGCCAATATTACTGTGATGCAACAGTGCCCATCACCAATGATTCAACGGTGTTATCTTCGTTCACTCTTAAACAACCCCCATCTTCAAGAGCTTGCAGAGTGTCATTCACAAGACTGTTCAATAAACAATGAATCCACAAACTGGCGTCAGTCATAAGTTAACAGACTACTATAAGTTAACATCCTTGTAACAAAAAAAGGTAAGATAAGCTAGAAAAGACAGAATTAGCGAGTCTCAAGCTGATAAAGTATTTAATTTTCTGCCACCTATGCTCGTCTTTCCTTTTAGTTGGAGTAAACAAAGACCCAGACCAATTTCATTGAGTAGCAAAGGCCCGCAAGAGAATTAGGTTTAGTACTTCGATAGGTATGCATTGATAGAAGTTTTGCTGGTGTCCTCAAGATCATAAAACCTGGGGTTCTTGACCTGAAATTCATCAAAACACCAGGTATTTATAAATCATGAAGCTAATAAAATTAGAGCAAATGGGTGGATTCTAGTACAAGGAGTATTGAGAACTAAGGCCCAGTTTGAGCCACTCACATATTCAATGTGTATACGATAGTACATCAACAATAAACTTTGATAGCTCCAACAACTGAAGTAGCAAATGCAAACAGTCAGTCAAGAGTGGAGGTTAATGTCCAATGGAACCGTAGAGCAACTCACCAAGTGACGGAAAAGGTATGTCCAGGTCAAATAATCAATGGCATCTTGCTTGCTTGATATTGTGCCAGCCACCACCTCAGCATTAAAATGGTCATGAAGATGTTGCGTAAGCATGCTTTCCACCGGAAAAGGCTCATACAAAAACTGTATAGATATGACAACGTTAATACGACAACCACAACAGTTTGTACCCACTGCTTGACTAAAGGAATCATTCATGTATGCGTGCCACATGATCATACACATAGAGGTCGTACCTTCTTGTAGAAGGTCTTCTTGGGATCATGAACTAAGATCACCGCTTTCCAAATTGAGGTCGACCAGCACGCCCCATCATCTGCAGAACATCTGTAATAGGGAAGTCTATGTAGCGCTTAGTCTTGCCATCGAAGAACTTAGTGCCCTGTCAAAGCCATAAACCAATTCTAAAGACATGCTTATTCAAAATATTCAGCTAAATGAGTCGCTCTAATCAAACCATAATAATTGGGTCACTGATTACCTCTCGAAGAAGAACTCAAACCACGCGATTGACTACTCAGACTACGTTAAACAGAGACCAAACTGAGACCTCTCGAAGCAGAAGGAAACAAAGTGGCGAAACAAAGAGCAAGCTGCCTGGCACGCCCGAAAGGCATGAAGAAGCGAGCACCCAAACCAAAGAGAGGGTGTCGTCATGGCCACATTCCACACGCGGAACAAACAAAAGCAGGAGGTGGAATCCGACGGAGAAACAACGGCATACCTGGACAGCAAGATTCCCTTATGGCGAGAAACAGAGAGTCGAAACAGGAGGTGGCTGTCGAAAGAAGAGCTCCGCGCAGGGCCCTCGAGACTCTCCAAAGGCGATGCAGAAGACCTTGGAACGAGCGCTCAGGCAAACGAGATAGCGGCGGCAGACCACAACAAAAAACAAAAACCTAAGATGGCAGGGAAAATGAGCTCAATGAATACTTCAAAACCCTAATACGACCTTTTTACCCTGATACCCTGTACGTGCCCTATAAGATTGCTAACGAAAATCGTTCATCCTAGTTTCATCCAATATGAAAACTTATGCTATGTAGTATAGTAACACAACCATACAAGTACAACTGTTGTATACTTTTTAACCCTTTAGTGCCCAGCAAGCCAGATTATGGTCACTGCAACGTCGGAAATGCATATAGCAGAGAATCCGTGAAGAATTTGAACTTCAGTTCTGAAGTTCAGATTTGCAGATTTACATTACACATCTTCCTGAAAAAGAATTTTTCAATTTGGAGTTGTGCAACCATCAAAATACCTATGAACCAAACGCAAAAATACTACAAATACTTGAAAATACAGTAAATACTTACAAATACAACACATGTACAATGCAATATTTCTTGTGTTTGGAAGTTTGTTATCTTGTTTTATTTTTTTGGATTGTGTTCTCTTGTTCATCTTCCATTAGTGTGTGTAATCCGATCTTGATTAATGTATCCACTCCTTTCAATTTTCAACGTATAAAATTTTGTCCTAAACCATATATGGATAAGTCACTTTCACTTATAAAATTCACAATAATTATGTGTGAGTCTATTTTTGATATAAAAGATTGCAACGGAGAGGTGTTGACATAGGGCATTGTTGAACGTCTTCACTTTAATTTTTGAAAATTTAACCCAAATTCTATTTAACTTTGAAGTCACTTACCCTCCAAAATCTCATTTTTGAGCGTGCATTATACAGTTCAAATACATACTCTAATCTTCCAATCCCACCATTGGATGATTCTCAAATTTTAGCAAGATTTGAGCTCTCCAGTTGAGAATAGAATTGTACGGTTACTTTCTAATTTAATCCATTCTATTTCCGGTAGTCTCAATCACGGTGGAAAAATCCAGTGAAATCCAGTGCTCCCAGCTACAGTACCCTGGGCACTAAAGGGTTAAAGGCCCTCCATATATGTACGTAATTACAAGATATAATATGTATACCATATGTATACGTAATACGGCATGGTTCAAATCAATACCCCTCCTGTGCACTCACGTATACTCGTACATGTTTAGTACACTGCACCCCCCGAGCCAACACCCTAGCTGTGAATGGTACGAGAGAATTAGATTTTGGTATTACCTTTGAGTTCATTCGAGTTGCGACAAACCGTGCTTGTATACAAAGCCTGCAAGGAGTTCACTTTGTCGAGGTGATGAAAATTACCCTCGCGACCAATAGGCATATCGAGCTTCCTCTTTACTGATCCAAATACCTCTTCTCCATCCAAGTGTGGAACTCATGGTCTCGTGTAGAAATATCCGTAGTTCCCGGCATGTTATTCATTGCTTTCGGAATTTTCTTACAGTCATGGGATGCCATTGCCCTCTTTTGCTTTAGATTGTGTTTCAATGGACTAGTTCTAGACAGAACTCCACATAAGGATTATCTATAGTTTGTCATTTGCATAAAGACACGGGCCAAATCATCAATGGATGCAACAAAAAGGTCCGAGCCTCGCTTTCAAAAGGCTTGCATCCACTTGTTGTGAATAGTCTTTGTGAGGTTGCAGGTTAGAATGTCCATGAATTCATCTGCAATAAGATTCTGCAGTAATTGTAGAACACAAATCATTTTATATACAATGATTCAAATTTCATCAATACCTACAAATCTTTAAAAAATTACGTTGGCAAGAATAAATTTCAAAATAATTAGGTTACACTACTAGAAAATCACGACCAAATCAACAGAAAATCAACTCATTCCTGTTGGTCCATGCACTGTAAGTGCCTTTTTCACTGATTTCTAACTTTCTGTAAATGCAACAACAGAAGTCGCCTGATTTCTATTGGTCTGTGCACTGTAAGTGCCTTTTTCACTGATTTCTGTTGATTTGTGCACTATAAATGCTTTTTTCACAAATTTTTAACTTTCTGTAACATTAGACGAAATCTAAAGCCTCATCAAAACCGCGAATTCTCATGCATAAAAATAAATAAAATAAAAAATTATTAAAAAATCAAATAATTTTAAAAATAAAATAAATAAATAAAAATAAAAAGTGAAATCTCATGTGGATCTCTGGCAGCATATCGGCCATATCAGGTTGGATAATAATTCTTTAATATTCTTTTAATATATTCTTAATATAAAATATATATATATATATATATATAACACTTTTAAAATAATTTTTGAACATTATAAAAACATTTTTTAAACATTTTGTAATACTTAATATTAATATTTTATTAAAAAATTATAAAAATTTCAAATTAATTTTAATTACAAAAATAACAAAAAAAAAAAAAAATTCAAATTTTTTTGGGAGTGGATCAAGTAAGTTTTTATTTGTACTTACAAAAAGTTTCAAAAAATTCCAGAAATATATTTTTTTCAACGAAATTTTGATGGCTGGGAGCTGTTTTTTTTCTACAGTAGACTTTGGATATTTTTAGCGATGTCAAAAACACTTTTTTCTTCAATTTTTTTTGCATTGGATTAGGCAATCTTTTTTGTGTACCTAGAAAAAGTTTCGGAAAATTCAAAAAATATTTTTTTTAAATTTTAATGGCTGGGAGTTGTTTTTTTCCCACAGCAGACTTTGGATATATTTAGCGATGTCAAAAATTATTATTTGTTCAATTTTTCTTTTTGCAGTGGATAAGGCAGGCTTTTTTCTATATGTACAAAAAGTTTCAAAAAATTCCAATTTTTTTTTTTTTTTCGACGAAATTTTGATGGCTGGGAGCTGTTTGTTTTTCCACAGCAGACTTTGGATATTTTTAGCGATGTCAAAAACTTTTTTTTTTTCAAATTTTTTTTGAAGTGGATTAGGCAGGATTTTTTCTATATCTATAAAAAAAATTCTAAAATTTTCTAAAAACATATTTTTTGGGTATCAAAGACAAAAGTTATTTTTTGTTGAACCCCCTTCTACTAAAATGTCTATAAAAACTTCACAACATATCTGAGTTATCCGTAAAGTCTTGTGAAGAGAGGGTTTAGGGCCTGGATTTGATTAAAGAGAGGATCAGCCCCTAAAAGTGGGAGAGGTGTCGGAACCTAAAAAAAAACACAGGCAGGAAAGTTTTGAACCATCGAAATTGGTCATAAAATTTTTTGGGCCGGTGTTCAAAACGCGCCCCAGGATCATCGCCGACGTGCCCGACGCGAAATAGGCTCTGACGAATCACTGGCAGAATCAACCATTGGCCTTAAATGGATGGAGAACTGGCCTTAAATGGATCAACTAGTGAAAACATAGCATAGTATACTGGAGTTAAAGCGCTGGCCTTAAATAGAGGATGGCGAAGGAGTGAAGCAGAGAATCAACCACTGGCAACGAAGCAGTCAATTGAGTTATTTCTCATCCCAAAATACACGGCTGACGCGGGCACGACCCGAGGATACTTTATTCTACAAACCAAATTTGATTAGACCAGCATGTCACCGTGGACTTCGCCTTCTGTATTTTGCCCCGGAATTAAAGCGCTGGACTTTGCGTTTCTATGGATTTTCGTGAACAGTGCACCCATAATTCTCCAAAACACAAGCTTACTTTACGGATAACTCAATTGGATCAAACTAAAAATTTTACCACTAATACTAGACTTTAAAACGCAACTTTTCCAATAATTTTTATTAAAATCGGACACCGTATGAAGGAGAAACAAGCCTTCAAAGTTTACTGAATTGCCAAAAGTCCAAAATTTTGATGTCGGCATTTATAAGTAACAATAAGTAATCGGTTGTGGCACAAAGCAACTCACCAATAGTGTGTTGGTAAGATCTTGTAGTCGTCATGTAGGAGGTCTCGTGATCAAACCCGGTGGGCGGAGATGTTAGGATATGGTAGTCTTGGTAACCGGAAAGTGTGGCTCGGGCAATTGGATATTTGGGCCCGGGCAGTTGAAAACTACTGCCCGGGCAGCGGGAATTTTTTCCGAGCAGTTGAAAATTTATGTCTGGGTAGCCGGAAATTTTCGTCCGGGCAGCCAAAAAATTATGGTATGGGAAGCTGGAATTTTTATTTCGGGTAGTAGAATTATTATTTTTGTGTAGTTGATTTTTTTTGACCAAAACAACAAAAATCAAACAACATATCTCTGTTGAAAGATGTCCAGATCAACTTGTCCAAATCAACTCCCATTATCAACAATTCTCTGTTGATTTTTTGTTGTTTTGGACACATATTTTCTAGTAGTGTTAGGAAGAAAAATCTAGACAAGATTGCAGATATTTGTTTTTTTTACTACAGTGATTTTCGAAAATCAAACCAACATTTTGAGTCCACAAAACAACCGTCAGGGCCAACATCTATTTTTCCTGTACTCTAATTTAGGAAAGCTCTTTACACAAGTTGGAGGTCAACAAACAACCGTGGGGCCGATGGTCATTTTTGTTCTATAGTAATACATTATGCTACCACTAGAAGTTCATCAAACAACCCTCCGCCCCAAGGGTTGCTTTCCTCCAAAAAGTTTTGGTTTTATTAGCCTTTAAATGGAAGGTATCCAAACGACCATTGGGCCCAAGGGAATAGCAGTCAACCCCGACAAAAGTACAGGCGACCCTGACGGAAGGACTATTGACTCCGAGGGACCAAAACTTATCCCAAAGAATGATCCATGTTAACTGAAGAGTGCTTTTAGGTTTTACCATTTCTATGAAACCAACCCACTGACAGTAGTGAAAGAGCCAAAAGGCCCACCAATCTTCTAGCTCTTGAATCACATCTTTAGATGCAGCACCGGAAGAGTTTTACCACGCTTTCAGGATTATTAATGCATACACCAAAACACATCAAAAAAACACTCAAACATTTTTCAAAAGATAATGATCGATCGATGGTGCAAGTGAATTCATTTGAGGCACTCTCCCATCTGTCAATTTAACACCATTGGAAAGCCCTTGACAAGAGCTTTCCAAAAATATATGTCAAACTAGACATTCAAGGTACTACCGGTCCCGGCACCACATCTTGGTACAAGTTTAGGGTTCATGATTCTGAAAAATGAGATCATAGTATGAGATCTATTGACAAATCGTGATTCTTTTTTAATGGTTTTAGTTTGTGCATACATGTTGGAATCCGAAAGATGGTAAACTATGCTTGAGCAGGGTGATTTGATGATGTAAGTGTCGGGTTTTTAGGGTTTCGTAGATATTGCAATACCAACATTAGATTTCGCTATCTTGAGTGAGGTTCTTAGATTCCATAGTTAGGGTTCGTGTTTCCAGAGTTGAGGTACTGCTGGTACCGGCATTAGAATCGGCTGACCTCTGAGCTTTTAGAATCAAGTGAAAGTGTGTTGAATATAGTTCCAGTATTCGTGATTCCACTCCATATTTTAGGCCGGGTATTGAGACGTAGGATACTGCCGGTATTGGCATTGGGTCCGGACTCACGAGTGATGTTTTAAGTAACACTCGTTCTCATGGGACACGTTGTAATTGCGCACATAAGATACAGACGTTTTGAGCTCTTCATCCAGCCCGTCTTGAATGGGAGAGTGCCTCAAATTCACTCGCACCATCTATCAATCGTGATCTTTTGTAAAATGTTTGAGTGTCTTTTGGACGTGTTTTGGTATCGGCGTTGGTAATCCTGTAACATTTGTATCAAACTTGTTGACTTGTTCGTACCAATCATTTATGACATGTATGATTTAATTATTTATATATGTCAAGGTTGTCAACCAATGTGGATGAGTGCTTGCTCATTTCATTTGCTCAAAACACGGCAAGATTTTAGGCACCTCATAATTGCCGATTTCAATAAGCGAAGTGGAATATCAAATTCACGGCATCTTAAAGACAAAGACTGAAAATACCTCTTTACATTTAGAAAAATTGAGATTCCAGCCTCGAAAGTAATCTAAGCTCAATATCGCGTATTTCATATCTTGTGGGTATATAGAAGGCAAGGATGTGTTTTATGTTTCACTTGAAAGCAATGAGGGCAAGACTGTGGACGTTACACCAGATATTATTTCAACTTGGAGTGACCATTGGATTCAGGTAAATGCATAGTTTAAGGAATAATTGAATATTGATGATGACTCGAGAATATTGTCGAGAAAAATATTCATGGTCTGGAATGGGAATCACCGCATGGTTGCTAATCATAAACAACGAGCACAAGGACGACCCTACTTGGCATTATGCAGTGGATAATATTGTTTTGGTTGTATATGGTGATCTTGCTAATATGCTCATGGCCCTTCACGAAGTGAATCGGTAACCTTCCTCTCTCACATTCTAAACCAATTGCATACTTTGATTCTTTTTTTCGGTACTTCTTCGACACCTATCCTAGCAAATTTTATTTCATTGCAAATCTCGTTGTTTGTTGATTTTGTTGGATTTTTACTTGCACAAGAAAGCAAAAATCTTCTATTACAACAAATCTTGTTTACAAATTGTTTCGTGTGCAAAATATTGCACAGAAACCTCTCACTTATTTCCAATCACTAGTCTTTAACCCCTAACTGCCCAACCAGGCGTTTTTGGCCTGATGTACAGATTTCATCCGTATTTTCTCATCCGTCATGCACTTTTTGTGGTGTGATTTTTTTACTGAGTTTTTTATGGGAAGTTAACTTCATGTATGTGTGATCCGATCGAAAAGGAAATAATTTTTGAAAAAATTATGCCTCATTTTGTGTTGTAGTGTTTCACCGAAAATCTTGAAGATTTTGGTCTAAAAGTGTTCATGAAAAAAAAAACTATTAAAATCAAGCATCCAAAAAATCTCCAAAAATCACTACACCTAAAGTACTACATTATAACCCATCACAACAAATTTCATCCACATATTGTCAATATCTTATTCGTAATTGAATTATGAAGTAATTTTTTATTTTATGTTTCAAAATTTATAAAAAAAGATTAGTGATAGTAGTCATAGATCTAACTGTATAGATAGAATCTAAAATTAAAAATGTATAACTTTTATTCATACATCAAGTTCTAAATATTCATATTAATTGCATTTTATAATGCATCTTTGCAAAACTGCCTAAACTGGACATAGGTGAGGACGTTTAGGGGTTAAGGAAGTGCTATTTGCATCTGAAACTAAGCAAAAGTCTTAAAAAAAAACTTGGTATACACTCACGGCAAAGGCTCTCAACAATGTTTTCTACTAGGTAATTAATGAAAAGAACAACATTACTTATCTTAAATAGTAAAATTTGTAACACTAGACAATGTAGAGGTGTTGTTTTTTTAAAAGTTCCCCTGGGTGGAGTTTAATTTGGATTGACATGATTCAAATTGGGTTCGAAAGCATACTTGATTTCCTATTAGAAAATAATTATAATTCAATCAATTTTTTGAATTAAATTTTTATCTTAGGCAGCTCATAGAAGGGGGCATCAACCAAAAAATGGTCTCTCGAAGCATCACGGGTTAAATTGAGTTTAAAATCAGACTTTCTTTGAACTCAACTTGAGCAATTTAAAAAAAAAATTGCAAAAGCTTTTCATTGCTTGCTACAACATTCTGACCGTTGAAATTGACTTCATTCAATCCAAAAATTATGCACTTTCCAATTTAGTTTTTTACTTTCATTCTATATTCCTTTCTTTCATTACTTCATTTCAAGGCAAATATCCAAGGTTTACTTGTTTTTATTTTTTTATCAAACCCACAACTCGTTTCTCCAACATACAATCATAAATTTTCAATTGAAACACAAAAGCATATTTGATGAAATGTCAGAAAGTGGAAAAAAAATTGCAAAAACATAAAAGAGAACTTACAATGAAAAAAATTGATTTTGAGTTGAATCAAACATAAAATAAATTAAAAAATTGGAAAAAAAGTTATTAACATGACTAAAAATATCCAAATTGAAAAGAAAAAAAACAAAGCTCCAAAACATCACGATTTCGTCAAAAAAAAGTTTAAAATTTTTTGTAATATTTTTCTACATATACAGAAAAGTGTGCATGATCTAGTGCAAAAAAATTTGAAAAAAAAATTATATGAAAAAAAATTATATGAAAAAAAATCCCCAATGGTTATGTTTATTTAAAATTAACAAAAAGTTACATTGTATTGCATGAAGAATTCTACTTGGTGTGGTGGTTTGAATGTTTGATGTTTGGTTTGGAGTTAGAACATCTTGAGTTCGATTTCATCCGCCATCAATGGAGTCTAGGTAGATTGAGGTGGGCTCCACCATGGTGTCCGGGCAGTCAATTTGTTTTAGGCAACCAATTTTTTCTCCCAGGTAGCCAGAAACTTTCCTCTAGGCAGGCAATTTGTTTCCTCCGCGGATCCCAAAATAATGTTTGGGCATGGCAGAGAAAAATTGTAGCAGGTTTCATATATTTCATCGTGGATTTTATTTTTTTAATTTCATTTATTTTTAAACTTTTTTTAGATCAATAGTTCCAGAACAACAGATTTTGGTTGGAAAATGTCCGGGTCAATGCGATCAAATCCACAGCCGCAATCAACATTTTCCAGTTGATTCGGTCATAGGATTTTCTAGTAGCGTAACTTGGAAATTACATTCAATTGATTCCCCTTCTCTAATCATCATGCTAGTGATAAATTGGTCTTTCCATTTCAATGCTCTATTCTCGTTGGTTCATTTGGTACTTAAAGTAGAATGCATATTATATTAATTGATTTTGATTAATGCAACAAGAAATCGGAGATTCAGCTGCAACATCTCAACAAAAGTTCTATGATAAGTTTACAAACTATGAAGATTGATTCCCTAAAGGTATATATGAGTTTATAAACAAGGCCATTCATAAGGTGAGGACTTTTTTACTCTCCAAGTTAAAGAAGTAGCTTCTAATCGCGAGTAGCACACTCTACAATTCCACTAACAAATCAACATCATTACGAATGCCACGATGATGATCCCCAGATGCAGCAGGAGAAATTATGAATGTTTGCTACTTCGGCTATGAGCAGAACTATGAAGGTGAAGTGGCTCAAGCGATGGAACTAGTCTGCTAGTCTCCAAAAAACTTTGAAATTTTCCAAACTCGATTTCAATGATTTGATATTCCCAGATTGGCTTCACATAGCAACTTGTGGAATTAGGTACATTCCATGCTCTGTTCTGTCATATCATTTCAATCATTATTTAATTTTAGAAACAAGATTATTAAAAATACACGGTTATAAGGGCTCTTATAATCCAATATTATATTTCAACACTCAATTCTTTGCTCTCTAATCTCTGCTCCTCGCTCTTCGCTCATTGCTCACATATGAGCATTTATCATCCAACGGTCAGAGGTCCACCTAAAACAACTTAAAAAAAGTGTAAAAAATTGAAGGCTCTCGGGCTTTTGGGCTCTTAGGCTCATGCTCTTAGGCTCATATACTAGAATTCCTATTGAAATCTCAAGGTCATGCCAACATTCTTTCTAAAGATATGCTTCACATCCTTACTAAAAAGCTTGTTATACAAGAGCGGTGTCGAGTAGAGAGGGTTTTGCTATGGGAAAACGCGGGGTTCCTAGCTGCAAACTAGTCTAAGTTCAAGGTACGGGGGGATATCATAGTGCAATTTGTTGCTTGTGCCTTTAAAATACCAAAAATTATGTTTTACATTACAAAAGAAACAAGCCGTATAGAGGCTTGAACCCTCAAAACTATTTTCAACACTCAAATGAATGTCATAGGTGCATAATTACTCCAAATCAAATGTGCTATGACTTTTAAGAAAGCCAACACAAAGCTACATAGTCTATAAAAGTTTCAAAAATGATAATTTACCGTTCAGTATATATAGTGTGATGAAGTTGAGACATCAAAATTCGTTGGCAGCTGTACATCTCCCTACTTTAGAGCACGTATCATATTCATAAATGCTCCAAATAGGTAGTCCCATAGCTTCATTATCTATGCTTTTTAAAAACTTTAGCGCAAATCGTGATACAATCCGGTTTTAATAGCTCCTCAAGAATGGAACTCCTAAAAGAAGCGGAATTTCTAAACCCCCTTATTTACACATCCATAACTTTTACATACAGACTCCAAATTAGGATTTTAATATCTTTTTAGAAAGCTATTAACATGATATAAGCACTCACTAAATCTTAGAACAAACTAATCTTTATATTGATTTCTACAAACTCTCAAAGATCGGGCTCTTGAATTTCGACAGCAGTAAATCACCCTTCACTTCACAAGCCATAACTTCTTCATAATAACTCCAAATGAAGAGCACCATACACCATTGGAATCACAACAAAAAAAAACTCTAAAAAAATCCCATTAAAATCTGAGGTATACACAGTAAGTTGCTTCTTCTCAAACACACGACATAAACCATAAAACTAGAAAATGAATACAAGAAAGGATGGGGGTTCGGGAGAAGAAGGCCCCCCTTATCATGCCACAAGGGGGGACACACATGGGCACCCTAAAACTAATTGAATGACCTAAATACCCCCATACCTCTATCCATTCACTTATTTTTATCACAAAATCACAAAAACAAAAAAAGGTAAATCAATCTTCACCCTTTTTTTCAACAACTATCAACAACTCAATTAGAACCTTGTAGAGACCGTCATTCAAATCTTCATCATTCTTTGATATTCCCTATTTATTTCTTCTTCAAATGGATTATCTCAAAACTCATTAAAAAAACAATACTATATATTTTTATATCATGTATGCGTTTGCATCGCGACAACGGGCAAAACCGAGGGCAAATATTCGTACTTTCACATAATCGGAGTCTCTTTTACTGTACTAACCTCTAAATACTCAAATGACCATTTTCAGGTCACTGCCCGAATCTAACAGGTTGTCTAGAACAAATAAATAAGTTTATGAAAAAATTAAACATATTTAAAATACCACATCAAATCTACTTTACAATGGAATTTGAATTATGTCAATCTGAGTTAAACTCCATCCAGAAGAATTATTCAAAGTGGATCCCCTCAATATTGTCTCGGTGTTGTAAAATTTGCTATTTGAGGAAAGTAATGATCTTACCTCCATCATTTCTTTTGATTTTTAAAATTTTACAATAGATAAACCAACTTTAATCAATCACGGCAAACTTCAAACTCTAACACTACAAATTATAGTTTATACAAATTTTCAAAGGTTACTACTTTTACATTCATTAACAAGACATCTAAAATTATTATTGAAAATTTGACTATGTGGATAATTTATAGAGATGATGCCCTAAAATTTGCCTATTAAATCATAAGGAAGACACAAATTATAACTCACATCTATGTTTTGTTCAATGTCCCTTGGGATTTTAAGGGTTAACCCCTAAACGTACCAGGGTGTCTCTGGAATTGACTATTTGAGAAAAATCATCATAAAGTACTATTTGGAAGAATATTTTGGAATTGATATACAAATGAAAGTTCTAGATTTTGAATTTTAGATTCCATCTCTCCGGTTTGATTCACTAATACTATCACCAATATTTAATTATAAAATTTGAAAGTTAAAATTAAAAATTCCTTCTAAATTCGATTACAAACAAAATTTTAATATTTTTTGAGTAAAATTCGTTGGAATGAATTTGAAATGAGATACTCTTAAACATGGTGATTATTTGAAATTTTTGTATTTCTTAAATCTATGACCTCATTTTTGCAAGGTCACTTTTGAACTACGGTCAACGCAGTTTTGGCTTGTTCAACGAATTGACATACTTCTACATTTGTAATTTTAGAAAAATATGTAATCAAGTATGACTAAATCCAACCGTTAGATAGGACAACGACTTGGTGAAGTATCTCCAAAAATTTAGATGCCTTTCATTGAAGCATTGATGAGAACGTAGGGAAGGTTTGAATGTGTTCGTCGTCCACTATCTGGACACTCTGACGTTTAGGGGTTAAGCAGGGGGTTAACCACTTTTTGGACGCCGTGACGTTTACGGGTTAACCTTTAAGCGTCCACACTACATTTATCTGGTCAAACCTCATCTATTTTTCACATTTTAAAATGTAGTATATTTTTTTGGTATTTTTCTCAAATAATTTATTCTTAAACCAATTTACACTAGTTTTATTTTGTAATTATTCAAATAAAAATGAAATTTAAAAGGCTTTTCAAAGTTTTTCTCTTATAATACCCATATTAATTACAAAAGTGCCTAAAATAGTATGTTTTTAAAAATAAAAATGTAAATAAATGTGATGAAAAACAACGTGTAGATTGCATGCTCACGAGCTTACATAAAAAGAAATTCGATTGAAAAACTTTTTATGCAGTGTATATTGGAATTTTAGGGCACTGAGCTTTACAGTGCTGTAAAAAATGCAATTTTAACAATTTTGAAGAACTGTGAATTGGACTAGAAAGTAAAAGACAACTCCCACACTTTCTTAGCTGAGACCAACTTCATTTGAAATTAAGAACTAGGTGAAAATCCGCGTTGGACTGAAAAATCGATCAAACATGACCCCACGGGGCTCCTAGCACGCTTAAGGGTTAAGGCCCACCGGACAAGATGAGCTCAAGACTTCCGAGCTCCAATCTGCCGGTCGCCGACCCACATCCCCGGAGCGCCAACCCGACGGCCAACGACCTCGGGTCGGTGACGGCGAATTCAAACGCCAGAGAGCCGTTGCAACTGTGACAGGCGTCCTCTGTTCTCGATACTCTGTTGGGACTTGGGAAGCTCGTCCTTGTCGTAGCCGAGTCCATTCCACAGTGAGCTTTTCTTTGCCGATTGCCGAAGCTTCAGGAGCGAAGTTCGAGGCAGTTCTGCGAGAGTGCCCAATTGTCGTGACGATATTCCATCGGCCATTTTACCGCTCGAACTTGCCGGCTGTGGAGATTGAATAAAGATCGGGCGGTAGCGGTCTGTGATTGTTTTTCTACCAAAGGCATTGTGCTGCCGGCAGGCATTGCATTGGAATGGACAGCTACGAGAAGCTGGAGAAGGTGGGCGAGGGGACGTATGGGAAGGTGTACAAGGCGCGCGACAAGCGCACGGGGCAGCTGGTGGCGCTGAAGAAGACTCGGCTGGAAATGGAGGAGGAAGGCGTGCCTTCGACGGCGCTGCGCGAAGTGTCGTTGCTGCAGATGCTCTCGCACAGCATCTACATCGTCAGGTGTTGATGACTTGCAAGCGGGGATTGATTGATCGATTGGTTGATCGATTTTCGAGCAATTTGAACGTGTAGGGTTTGCAGTGCAATGGAGGTATACAGTGTCGCTGGAAATAAAGCGAACCGTACGCCTTGATTAGTGATCGGTTGCAATGTGGGATACTTGGATTGGTGCGGAAACGGTGTTGTCAACTTTTGGTGATTTTTGATGGTCAGGTTGTTGTGCGTGGAGCATGTGGAAAAGAACGACAAGCCGATGCTGTACTTGGTGTTCGAGTACATGGACACGGACCTGAAGAAGTACATCGACTTACACGGTCGTGGTGCTACGGGGAAGCCGCTTGCCCCGAAAGTGGTGCAGGTACGGTGGGCTGGCAACTAATCTGGTTGCAGCTGTGCATTGTGGGATATATCAACGCTTGATTGAATGCTCGTGTTGGTAAATCAGTAACGCAAGCGCAGAATATGGAGCGAACTGAATTGAACATGTGTTGGGATGTGGCGCAGAGTTTTATGTATCAGCTGTGCACGGGGCTGGCGCACTGCCACGGGCATGGAGTGATGCACAGGTACTGATTTGTAGGTTTGTGTAGGGTCCGGTTTAGGGTCTTGTGCACTGCCCTGGCTTGTGTGTGGTCCATTTCGCCAATGGCGACGGTAATCATGTTGATTGAGATCCACTTATGGTGTAAATTGAATTGAGTTATAGTTGGTGGCATCTCTTGATGTCTTGTTGGGCGAGGGTTTCAGTTTGCTGAGGGGGGTAAGGTGGCACGAGGTCCTGCAAGCGAGGAATACAGTAGTTTACCTTTGAGTGTGGAATACAGTTCCATCCATTGATGGAGGAGAGTGTTGTATATGAGCACAGAGATAAGAATTGGCTGGTGGTTTATTCAGAGATCTGAAGCCGCAGAACTTGTTAGTGGATAAGCAGACGCGGCGTCTAAAGATTGCAGACCTGGGGCTGGGTCGGGCTTTCACGGTTCCAATGAAGAGCTACACGCACGAGGTAAGTGAGCGACGCGTCGTAATTAAGATGGCAGTGGTTTTACATGTAGCGTGGTTGAGGATGGAAGAATTCTTGTATGGTGCTTGTAGCGCTGATTTGGTTTGGTTGAGCGTGACAGATCGTGACTCTGTGGTACCGCGCTCCTGAAGTGCTTCTGGGAGCGACGCACTACTCCCTTCCAGTGGATATCTGGTCGGTTGGGTGCATCTTCGGTGAGCCGAGCAAATTTTGATGACACCCATGCATATGATGTGGGAGTGTGAGAGCAATAGTGAATAGGAGATGAGTACACGGGTGTGATCGGAGGCGATGTTAGTGATAAACGGGTCTAATTGGACAGGTTTGAATTTTTGTATGTGCAGCTGAGCTTGTTCGCAAGATGCCGCTGTTCACAGGGGATTCGGAGCTTCAACAGCTTCTTCACATCTTCAGGTTGGACGTGATTCTGTGACGATAAAGATATCACGTGCTTGTGTTGCATGGTCACTGCGTTGCTGGGTAAGATGTGTTGTAGGTTAGAGTTTGGGTGGGAGAGTGTTGATCCATGCGGTTCCTGACCTGGTAGCGTTTGGGCACTGCGTGTAGGCTACTGGGCACACCGAACGAGACGACGTGGCCGGGGGTGAGCCAACACCGGGATTGGCACGAGTTCCCGCAGTGGAGACCGCAGGATCTGTCCCTGGCGGTGCCTGGGCTGAGTGCCGTAGGGCTGGACCTTCTGGCTGTAAGTATATACTGACATGGTGCACGAACGTTGAACTGTTTGGGGAGTGGTTTTGTAGAGGAGTGGAAGTGAGGGATGGGCTTAGGTCTCCCTTTAGCTGTGGGTAAGTTTGGGGTGCACTGACATGTGGTTTTGATTGTGCAGAAAATGTTGGTGTTTGAGCCGTCGAAGAGGATTTCAGCGAAATCGGCATTGAACCACGCCTACTTCAACGATGTTGACAAGACAGCAATCTAAGAATGAAAGTGGTCTGCTGACGATGCAGCATGGTACATAGAAGAGGATGATGGTAGGAGCAGGAGTTGGCCAATCATGCTGATTGGCGATGGACAGCAGCATTGTCGTGATGGGAGAGGGGGCCACCTGGTTGGTAGAATGGTGTAAATTACCAGACAGTGAGCATGGTGAGATGGCGAGATGTGTTTGACGCAGTGTGACAAGTGCTGGGCTGTTTGTTGTTTCTACTTAGTACGGTATGGCTGTGGGGGCCATCATGTCAGATAGTGACCCAAAATTCATATTTCCTGACCCTCGGTTCTGATGGGCGCGGTATTAATAGTGTATACAGACTCTTTGGTTTTTGGAATTCATGACATGATTTGCGCTTTACTAAACGTACTGGACTTACTGGGTTGAGTGATCCACTGAGCGGTGTGTTGTGTAGTGAGG
This sequence comes from Pohlia nutans, assembly GCA_022496805.1. Lineage (NCBI taxonomy): Eukaryota > Viridiplantae > Streptophyta > Bryopsida > Bryales > Mniaceae > Pohlia > Pohlia nutans. The sequence goes on along the minus strand of CM040088.1, from coordinate 31,893,971 downwards.
TATGTTTCATGCAAGTGCTGCAGAATGGGTACGGAGGAGGATTTGATTTTCGGATGATTGGGGAACAGAGTTCCCTAGAGTACCGCGTTTTTGTACTACTAGGCTCGTGCATAGTTTGGTTTGGTTAATGTCCTGCAGCACCGGTACATGAGTCATGTAGACCCAAAATGGTGACTCTCTCAAGAAGATGTGATTACTCAATGTTTGATCAGTTTAGCCAGTCACTGTATATTGAATCTCAATGGTATAGCAATGGCAATGGACAAGGATTCGTCAGTTTATCTGTTTCATATTTGGATACCGTAGGTGCATCGCAGATTCGTCACTCCCGTGTTGAATATTGATAAGAGTGGACAAAGTTGGTTTGGCATTTAAATTAAACTGTAATATGAAATTCGGCCATTGCTTATCAACCTACAATATTAGGGAGGTGTCATAGTTTCATATTGTGATGCGAGATTTCAGTTTTCACTTTCTAAATCAGGCCCAATACGTTATTGAAGCCCACGATCGCGTACAAAAGTACGGGTAGTAGCCCCAACCATGAAATTTGAGTCTTGTATCTAAAGTGTCTCCATTTGTGGAATAGAAGTCGTGAACTCTGTTAATAATTTTCCTTATATGTCATAATATCAACTCTAGTGTCACCCACTCAAAATCCTTAAAAAGGGCTACGGCAAACCTTTGTGGAGATCGTGAAGCTCGGAGCTGCCCTATGAGACTTGGAGGTTGCTGGTTTGGTTAGATGATTAGTGAAGAGTTGCTTTGTGTATGAATCGAGGAATAAGTGTTGGTTTCAATTGGTGCAATGGCTTTTCATGTTTTTTCCTATCGCTTCAGGTTCACTAAGTGTGTTGTCAACTGGAAGCAAGTGCTTAGAAAAACATTGATATGTTATTGCAAAGTATCAGAACGGTAGTGAAATGTTTTCCGAAGCCGTAGGACGTTGCAAATGTAGTTCTAAATTGCTCTACGTGCTTGTTTGATGGCGGTGTAATTTGCATAATCTTTACTTGGCAAGGGAAAATATTCTTGACCCGGTTATGGGACATAACCTATGACTAAGAATTGGCACTTTTGGATCGATTATAAAAAGAAAGCTAGTCTTACAATACTTGCATGGAATGACTCAGTAGTTCTAAGAGGAAGGCAAAAGTTATGAAAAATAACCACGAGTGATTAGTCAACTACATTGTGCCACCTCTATGAAGCTCACTATGGAGTAGGTTATATGTAGGGTAAGGTCCTAGGACGTGGATGTTCCCTGTGTAAGGGTCCCATCGTCGTAGGTCGAGTTGGATCCCTTACACAAGGAACACCCAGTCCAAGGGCCTCATCCGACGTAAAGAACATAGTATTTTGTCAATTCTTCATCCTCTCAACTATAATGCACCCTGATTTTCAAGGACTGTTCTTTGTTATAACTATATAGTTATGTTTCTTAATTATTATTTTTGACCTATTTAAATGACAATATTTTGGTGTAGGAAACTAGATTTGAGAATATTGTAGTTTCCTCTACAATTGTAAAAATGCTATATGATCAAATTTGGAATGTACAGTTATTTGACATATTTAATGTCGTCCCCTATCATGTATCAAGTTTTAGTTGCCACGTAAAAGAAATTCAAGTGAAGTTTCTTGGAGAGTATAATCTTTAGTGCATTCCTTTACAAAAAGGATCATCTATGCAAAATTTCAATTTAAAAGGATCAAAATTCTCTTTTTTATGCATTTTTGAATTTTTTTTTACATTGTTCTACAAAATAATTATTTAATCCCTAAACGTCCTCATTTTCTCCAAATTCGGCAATTTTGCAAAGATGCATTATAAAATGCAACCCATAGGGATATTTTGAACTTGATGTAAGAATAAAAGTTGTCCTATATGGATTTTAGATTCTATCCATATGGTTAGATCTATGATTGCAATCACCAATATTTTTGTATGTAATTATGAAACTTAAAATTCAAAATTCTTTTGTAATTTGATTACGAATAAGATATTGACAATTTGTACATGAAGTTTTTTGTGATTGGTTGAAACGTAATGTTCTAAGTGTAGTGATTTTTGGAGATTTTTTGGTTGCTTAATTTTATGAGTTGACTTTTTTAAGAGCACTTTTACATTGAAATCTTCAAAATTTTGGGTGAATCACTACAACATGAAAATGAGGCATAAAAATTTCACAAATCATCTATCAAATCATCTCCTCTCTAATAAGATTACACATGCATGAAGCTAACATCCTATAAAATATATAGTAAAAATCCACATTGCAAATAGTCAATGACGGACGAGAAAATTGTATTTGAGTCTGTACATTGTCCACTTTCTTGATGGTTGAACGTTTAGGGGTTAAAAAACATTCGTAAGTTTTTGCAATATCCTCCAAAATGAAAGCTGCTTGTTTTTATATTGCCTACCTATTTCCAAAAACCAAGTATGTAAAAAAGTTGTGGAATTTGTGCAGAACAAATTCAAGTTTTACTGCAAGACTAGCACAATAACAAAACCTCAACAAATTGCATTACATTCAAACTAAAGCCATTAATTGAGTAGTGGGTATACACGATGGTAAAACGTGGGCATACTTGATGATTATCACCACTCAATACAAGGCATTAATTAGTGGCAAACATCTATAGAAAAATTGTTGAAAAATAGCATTTGTAGGCATTGTAGTACAAAGTAAGTAATATTTTTAACCCTTCAAATTAATCATTTCAAATAACTTATATGTAGATGTACTCCATATCAAAAATTGGTACCAAAATGACGTCATCGGATATTTTAAACAACTGTTTTGGATCTTTTAAAGTAGCTGGAACAAATTTTGATTTATGTACAAAAAGTCTCTTTTAAAATCTTTAAAACTCTCTAATTTTTACGTGAATTTCTTTTTGTGTACTTTATGAGTGTAGGAAATCAAAACCACATCTAGTCGATTCATTTTTTTATTTTGTTATAAAGAGGGACTCATTCAAAGTTGCCATAGGGGCTAATTTTAGAGTTAAAAGGGCTTTTTGGGGTACCCATATCAGACCATTGCTTGTGTGGCAGTAATGGCACTTCAACACTAAGAGATGGTCCGGGAAACTCTCATTAGCCCTTGGTTGTTGGGTGTTTTCACGCTAGGGTGTCATAGTTCTCAACAAAAAAAGTTTCTAATGTTGTAAAGCATTTTTATTGATGAAAAAATATAATAAATAAGAAAAATACCAATTTTTTTAATATAGTAAAAATGGATTATTTTTAGAATATTTTGGAATAATCTCAAAATATTTTGGAATACTAATAATCTTACTAATGTCATTTAATCCACTTGCAAACTACATTGAATGCATATTCTAGCCACACTAGAATCTCCGTTTTAATTAGCCAACCAAGCTGGCAATAGTATTTTTGGGAATTCGCCATTTTATGGGGCATATAATGTAAAGGAACAAAAATTGTTGTCATAAACCTCTAATATCCACCTTGCTCACATAATATTTTGGAATCTTTTTTGAATACGATACCTTTATGTTATAGGAATTGAGGAAAATTATTGCCATCACTATATCTTCAATGAAATGTATCAATTAAGGCAATCAAGTATTTATGCTACAACGTTACCAAATGCAATGTATTACATTTTGGTCCAAATACAGTTTTATATTACTTTTAAAATTATTATATACAATCCTAGAATACATTTTCACTATCGTTAACTTTTTGCCAAAAATCTAATTTCATTGACCAATAGAAAATGTTTACCGCCACATTTCGTTTGTTATGTGATGTCACACTACACATTTTGGACGCTGTACCGTGAAATCACCCTGTTGCCAATACTAGGGGTACATGATACCAAATGCGTGGAGGACATCATGCTCTGGAAACCGCCTGTCCATCTCCACTGAAAAGGCTTCAACAACCTCTAAAGATCCAAGCACCACATTACAAGTTTAGAACTTAGAAAAACATGGAAAAGGAAAAAAAACATAAACTTTAAAATAAACTTTAAACAAAAACCCAAAAAAGGAAAGAAAAACCACAAAGATAGAAGGACACCTAAAATTTGCCTCTCCACATTGTCACTACAACAATTTTGCTCGCAAATAGTTGGTTGCCCGTCACCTTGTCGTGGTTGTGAGCAAAAGATTTGGTTTTGCCAAGGTCAAAATATAAGTAGGAAATGCCACTTTCGCCCGGTAAGTCATTCTAGCCCATAGGAAGAGCATCTTGTTTGCATGCAAATGGCTCGTGATATATAGAGTAGTCCTCTTTTGAGAAGGTAGTGGCTTTATCTATGTATTTCATAGCGAGTTGACTTTGACAAACCTTCATATCATGGAAATAGTCACAGATGAATGCATCTTGAGGTTGTGAAAACTTAATGGGGGAATGTACAACATTCAACAAGGGGTGGATGCAAGCCAAGGACAAAATAACGTCCACATCGACTAGGAAGTCAAAGTTGCCACTAGCTCTAGTCATAACCTTACTCTCAAGAAGAAGTTTGATGTCAAGCCCCATCTTCATAATAAAGGTCCTATACTCCTCAAGAATTCTCTTTATGGGACTTCTCATGGGCATCCAACGCGTCGTATTGTTTCTAATAGTCTTATTTCCCTTAGTTTCTATGAGGTTAGCAATCTTTTAGAACTCAACATGGCGTTTGTTACTTCGACAGAAGTAGCCATACAAACTTTGTATGTGAGACTCCAAAGTCCAAACGTGACACCATCGAAAAGTTAGACAACCTTTGCACACAAAGGTTGAGCCTATGACTCGTGCAATAAATAGCCAACACAAAAGGGGCCTATTTATCTCGAGATCTGGGTTAAAACACTATTGGTGCGTCCTTGGAAAGTACTCACTCTGTTTACTCCAAAATATACAACCTTCTGATCCTTCTCTGCAATCTTCATTCATCAAAGACCGTATGATAATCTCAATGAGGGCATCCGCACCTCCATTCTCCGAAACTATAGACAGATGCAACAGATAGCAGACCCTCTTCCAAGATTGTACCTGTACAATATAAACATGCACCCCAACCCATGTTGTGTTGTTAATAGACGTAATCTCATCTACGCTAATCGATATGATACTAGTAGATTGTACTATAAATTTCAAGGCCTTCAAAACAGACTTATGTAATATGTATGTGTTCACTCATTTTCCAACTACTAGTTTTAGAGCAATGTTTTCCAAGGACATTTTTCACTTTAAGGTGTTTACAGAGAAATTGAGAATGTTCATAATGAACCATAGGACGACCATGATGTAAAATTTGGAAGTTAGGGAGTGGAGAATTGCACTCCCTTTCTTTTGTACTCGCCATTCAAGCTTTGCTTCACTTGCTCAGCTATTGAATCAACTTTAATTCGAGATGCCCAAAGCTTGCAGTTCAAATTGTGTTTGCAATCAGGTTGAGATACGTGTGCTCCACCTTTAGATCCGGTACGGGCACACCATCCTCAAGGCAAGACCTCTTCTCCTCATGCTTCTTCAAATTATCATTCTTTGGCACTATCACCTTTTGGTGCCCGTTCAAAGTAGTACATGTTGTGTATATTACGCCCGTCGGTTCTCCAAACTCATCAAATACCCCTCTAGTCCACTTGTATTTTGTGGCCCACACCTCCTGCCATCTTTGTGTCATGATGCTTATCCTCGTGAACTTCCTCTTCTTCCTTGTAAGACTAGGTTTGGCCTTCGCTTTCGTTTGGCCACCAGTAGTGCCAACTCGATTCCGCGATCTGCTCAACACAATAGCCTCCACGGGGGCCGCAATATTGACATCATAGGTTGGATTCAGTCTCTCCTCCAACGTCACGCTCATAGCGCTTGCACATTGACGCGCCGAATAGAGGACAAATTCCTCTAAGTGGGTCTCATTCACGTGGATTAAATCATTGGGGATGATTGTGTCATCGTCAGTTGGCCCAAGGCTGCAATGAGGGGTTGGCATCAGGTATTTGCCAATACTATTGCTGTTGCGTAAGCTCCCAAAAAGCTTCACGCGAAAATTCTCCGGGAGCCTCCACCATGGTGGCATCGCTGTAAAAACTGTTGCCACCTTCACTCTCTCATCCATGATTGAACAGAGCACACTATCACAGTAGAGGCAGTACAACAAAACTGAATCACAAAAGATAAGGCAAGTGCTCATAGCAGTAGACTATGCTTGAATCGCAAAATACAATAAGAGCCGCAGAGCGCAAATACTGATTCGCAAGAAAACAATGAGATCGCAAAACAATAAGAGTGCAATGGAAAATTGAAAGACAGGTAATAAACCGAGATGCGGCTAGGATTTTATACAAGAACTCCTTCCTCTTACAGCGGCCTCCATTCCGCCATTGCTGTAAATGCAATGGGACTTCCACCTCCTCGAATTGATGACAGTAGAAAAGTGGAGCTCGCCCAAGATGTCCATTCAAAACTTTGGCGCTCCTTTCATAAATGGCAGAATGAGGAAAATCTCTCAAACTTAAATAGGGTGCACAAATCTCTAGAATCTAAAGCATATGATCGGTAGCGATGGCACCAATGCACCACGCAGAAGAGAAAACCTTGGAGGTAGCGTGACATGATCATAGAGGGCCAAAGGGGAAGGGGCCTGCAGATCATCAACAATGAGCTGTTGTGCACGCGCTCAGAGCTCTCAGGAAAATGAGTGATGCAGGTCTGGCTAATCAGACTAACCCTAGGAGCGCTTATGTGGCTATCCCCCCTTAATTATAGAGTTAGGATTTGCTACTTTGATGGCTAAGATGTGGCTACCCGACTAGATCTGAACGGCCAAGAGAGCCGTTTGACTACTCATGAATTCTATCCGGATGGATGGATGCTCCCGCGATGATGGATGAAATCGTGACATGACAATCCAGTACCCACGTCATGAGCATTTTTACTCAAATGTCCCAATCACATGACTCTTTTTACACTGTACTTGTAGTTCAATAGTTTGTGTGGTAAAAATCCAGCAAAAATTAGCCAGTTTTGGGATCACTGCTACAGACTAGGTAACTGTTGAGGCAACGAGACTGGTTATTATGATACTCATGGACGAAATTTGAGCAAGTTATGGATGAATAACTCATTTCTTGGATGAGAACATGCGAGGGTTATAGACAGATTCCGTGTTTATGGATGAGCAGCAGGTTACGGTTTACGTTCATTACACTCGTGTTGCCACTCTTGGTTTGCTGGTTTTGCTTGGTTTAGAAATTTGTATCTACTTGAGGAATTGTAGAATCGAGACGCGGGCATGGAATTTTGTGCTCCAGGCTCCAGTCTGCATTTTCCTTTCATGGAAGTGGAATCGTTTGAGAGCTTAGCTTGGTAATTTGAAGGTGAAACCAAAAGTTAGGGTTGCGGATTGAGCTTCGGCCGTCTTGAGCTCGCTCTCATCTGTTCTCCATCAACACAGGAAGTTAAGTTACATTCGCCTCATTCCCGCTGCTCAGAGGAAAATACTCTCAAGAACCGATCCTCGTGCTTTCCATGGCCTACCTGATGAATTTATTTGAGTCGATTCTGCAGTCGGCTGCAATTGAAATTTATCTCTGCGTGCTCTTCGTCAAGAAATTTGGATACCTCTGCTCTGCGGTTTCAGACTCGTTTCTATGTTTATCCCTTTCACCGCTGCATGTGAACTACGAAAGGCAGTGATTATCACCGTTGAGATTCCACGGCAAAGGAGACTCAAGTGAAGCGCCTTCCGCACGCAATGGCCTGGTCGGGATAATACTGTACATAATGCTCCGGTAAGGTATTCTCCGTGAAAAAGAAATCGTACTCTTACATTCGCAATGTCTTTAGACTAGAGCTTTGAGCATTGTGTATTCACATTTGAATGAGAGAGCCTTCATTTACGATCGAGTCCTTATATGCTAATTGATTTGTTAGCATCATTAGTCCTGCATTACTTGATTCCCTTCTTGGATTTGAATGTCCCTAGCGTTTACAAAATGCCAACAAGAAATTATTATTTAGCGTCCTGAGCATTGAATTACACGAAGATGATACATGCCGTTGCTCTGAGTCACAGCAAGAGCATACGAATGTCAGTGAGAGCTGAATAAGCGTCTCTTCACAGTGGAGGCAAGATGGAGGTGAACTTGAAGACGATTGAATGGATTTGCAATAGGTTTGCTAAATCAAACCGCTTCTATATATGTGTTACAGGTATAGTAAAATCATGCTGAATCACGACAAAAAGTACAGAGCAGACGATAGTGCAGAATGCTGCTGGATATAGCCTAGCTATATGAGGAACTATACAGACAAACAGCGGGATCAACTGCAAATCCATTAAAAGAAACACTTGAGGTACAACCAACAGGCCTAAACCCTTACTCTAACCTATTCCTGATTACCAGAAATGATCTTGTTCGGGCTCGAGAGGCAACCAGATTGATGCCAGTGAGTGTTGCAGAAATGCCGAGTTGCTCTAGCTTATGAAAATGATACTGAACATTGGTCGAACAAGCTTCCGAAGAGACTGTCCAATATCCAAGAAACACATGAGAGGGCTGCCGCTGCAACTGCTTTAGTTACGTGAGAACGGTCGTAACCACAGCTGACGTTGCATGAGTGTCCTCTCAAGTATTTCTCAGATGTGAGACAGTCTCAAGAATGTGCATGGCTTTGAGAGGAAGGACTGTCGCCTTTTGTATACACTTCATGTTCGTTTGCACAGTGACCTGAGCCCGTGTCCTCCTCATGACAGCCAAGCCTGACAGCTGGAAAACCTCTCTCGCCGCAAACGATGGAGATTAGATTTTGAGAATCTTCAGCGCCATCGACTGTCAGGTACGTATGGTGCTCATAGAACCTAAAATGATCCTTCACAGGCACATCATGCTGTAGTGGACTAGTGGACCAAAGTAGTGAAATACATGGCAATTAGGGGTCACCGTCCTCTCTCCGTCTGTCGGTCTCAGAAGATGGAACTTTCCCGAAGAGGCCGTCCGGGGCTCTAGGGGACACTTTCATTGCGAATTATATCGTCTCGATTTCTTTCTGTCGGACTCATGATTGTTGAATTGTTGTTGTCGACGGAGGGGATTATATTTTCAAATTCTGCCTGTAACTCAGACAAAGTTGCGTCATGAAGCTTGACTCTGCCTGGGGGTCAGGTAAGAGAACAAATGAATATCAGTCTCTTCTAACAATGTATGTACAGTGTATGAGGAATGTTTTTACTGTAGCACAAAACCCATGCGTGAACCAGTCAGCGAATCTATGTCAGGGTCACGATTTCTGCAAATGTTTTCGGTGGCTTACCGTATCAAGTTTGCGGTGGACCCTGCTGCATGCACCTACATAAGTAATAATTACCTTAGCCTCCGCAGCGTGGCTAGTCAAATCTCCTTTAACATGAATCAGAACTTCTATGATGGAATTCCCGTCCATGCGCAGATTTTGTGCGATTTCCCCACTTTTGAGGGTTGACCAAAATATATGGGGAGATGCGTTAGTCAGAGGGTGATGAATTACTTTGCAGCGGTCGTGTACACTTGTTCTGTTTTCATGATGTCAAAGGGTTAAATTGGGGAGAAGATTGAGGAATGGTCAAAATTGTGATCACCCTTGCATGTTTGCAGACTGCACTAGAGCTCTCATTCATTCAAAGAAAGGCGGTCGCTGAATGAGGTACACGACAGCTCGGACAGCCCGCAAGTAACTGCGGACCACGTTGCAAGAATTACGTACTTACATCTTATCCTTCTACGGAAATCTAACCTGATCAAGTGACACGATGGGCAATTTACCTGTCTGGCTGAAGAACCCACCAGAAGCCAACCACCGTCCATGTAGTGGATCTACGACGAAGCCAACATTAGAACTTCCTCCATTGGCTGTCTATCGATGGCTGTTGCAAGTTTGCAACCAGCTGGCATCGGCACTGTTGTTTTGCCGGTCAAGTGTTCCTGATCATCTTCCTGCTTTTTTATTGCATGGCACACACTACTGTACTCGAGTTCATAATGGGGACAACGCAACACCCGGCCCTTGACTGAACTGGCGGAGAACAAGGAGATGATGAAAGAATGATCCAGTTGAGCCTCGGTGCATGTCGCAAAGAAGACGCGCGATTCGTTGAGGCTTTTGTTCTTTTTCAACAGTTCCCTTCTAGGCTGCTATACTCCAGCTTAAAATTTCTGCGTACACTGTTGGCATCTTGGATGGTTTTAGAGTTGGCTGAAAAATAATAATAATACACAGAATGACATTGCTGTGATGCGGGAACAGAATCTTGGTTGCAAAACTGTGTCGAAGGTGGCGCTTGGGCTGGGATTCAAGATTCCGGTGCGAATGCATCCGCCTGAACGGCTTCACATTATAGCCTGTTTGCAAGCACACCATTTATCACTGCAGCGCCGCAGAGGTACTAATGAATGAAATGCATACTCCCAATTTAGGATTGATTCACTGTGCTGATCAATTGTGAGATTTTGGATCATTGAAAATGTAGCACTTGGCAAATGTTTTATCAGTGTTAATGGCGATTCATATGTGTACCGGATTTTCTGTAAACCTCACATTGCAGGATACGTGCGCATATTAATCAGATATATTTTCAACATAATTCTGACACTTCTCGTGTGCCTTAGTATGATTTGTTATTACCTCTACTAGCTTCGAAGTATGATATTTCTAGGGAATTCCCACCGTTATTTGAAATAATTTCTTTTCGCTGCTTTGACGACGACAAGGTTCCAGTACTGCTTCTTGAGCTTTGAGCGTTTCAGCAGGAATTGAAGAGTAATGGCACCTACAGGGTTTTACTCATTGGCAGTCAAATACGAGCGCGGGAAATCAAACTTGTAAGCTCTTTTCACAAGCCACTTGATTGAGATACTACACTTCACAGAATCATGTTGTGTGGTTTGCCATACCACCAACAGCCATTTGCTGGATGTTAATATATGATTTCACAACAACGCAGACTCCCTGTTTTGATGATCTTTAACCCCTAACTGCCTGAGCGTCCATTTTTTGGACGATGTACAGATTTCATCCATGTTTTCTCATCCGTCATGCACTTTTTGCAGTGTGGATTTTTTACTATAGATTTTATGAGAAGCTAGCTTTATGCATGTGTGATCCGAATAGAAAGGGGACGATTTGTGAAATTTTTATGCCAAATTTCATGTTGTAGTGATTCACCCAAAATTTCAAAGATTTTAATGTAAAAGTGCTCTTGAGAAAGTCAACTCATAGAATTAAGCAACCAAAAAATCTCCAAAAATCACTATACTTAGAGTATTACATTTCAACCAATCACAACAAATTTCATCTATAGATTGTCAATATCCTATTCGTAATCGAATTACAAAAGATTTTTTATTTTTGAGTTTCAAATTTTATACAAAAATATTGGTGATAGCAGTCATAGATCTAACCGTATGGATAGAATCTAAAACTCATAATGTACAACTTTTATTCATACATCAAGTTCAAAATATCCCTTTTAGTTGCATTTTATAATGCATCTTTGCAAAACTGCTGAATTTGGAGAGGGCTCTAGGCATTTAGGGATTAAACAACATGAGCATCCAACCCATGCAAGAAGTACAAAAGAAAAAAATTATGTACAAGGTACTCCAGTAAGTTCTTTTCCCCTTACCTGCCACAAATCAATTCCTCTACCGGGTCCATTCAAGCTAATACGAGCCAAGGGTGCCTCGTTTTGAGTGTTTTGAAGAGTCCTTCGGAGAGTCCTTTGGAGACAAAAAAGTCATGATTTTCATTCAAAAAACAAATTTTTAATGTATAGATTTTATTTTTCATTCACATAATCATCATTTTCATTCGATTATCCCAAAATTTCTATTGAAAAAGCGTTTTTTATCATTTAGAAAATTCTTTAGTGAGTCATTAAAACAACTGATGACAAAGCTATTTTAGTGCTTTTAATACCCAAAATTTTACAACATTGCTTTCATCTTGTACCATGTGTTTAATATACATGTTGCAAACATTGACATATCACGTTCTTTTCTAATAACAATTTAAATCAATCATCACATTGAAAATGCCTCCAAAAAAGCACTGAAAAACACATCTAACAACTTAGCCAGTTTGTATTAGCTTGAATGGATCCCACCATGCTTTTTTTGCAACAATTGGATGAAATATTTCTTAGTGCACAAGTTAGCGCACAGTCTATCACTCAAGGGAGTAAGTACGTACTTAACAGTAAACACATACAGTCACTCAAAAATCTGAGTCTATGTTTGAGTCAGTTTCTTGAGATTGAGAATTCTATGAAAACAAATGAGCAAATTCAAAAACCTTCTACACAAAAGTTGTAAAGCATGAAGTAATGAACATCTAAGTGATAGAAAACAAAATATATTAACTCATTGTGAGATATAAGATTTTGAAATTAGGTATGTACATTTACTCAGTTTTTTTAGCACTTTCTACAAAGCACTCAAAATTTTGTTCCCCTTCCTTTTGCATCCAAAACAACTGCAATTTGAGCAGGCATGCTAGTATTTAAGTTCCTACTCTCATCTACACTAATCCAAGGGTAGACATCTTGGACACGATTCCACAACCCATGAAGATTCTTTGGAGCAGTAGAATTGAAATTCAATCGTTGTTTTAAGGAGGCCCAAACTTGTTCAATGAGATTGAGATTAGGAGATTGTGCATGCCATTCCATAACATCATAAGGTTGCTCCTAAAACCATTCCTTAACAATTCTAGCTGTGTGCATACAAGCATTGTCTTGCTAAAAAATGACTTCATCTAGATCAAAGTCAAAATCAACCAATGTAGAGAACAATTCCTCTTGCAACAACTTCAAATAATATGTAGCCTTCATCCTCCCATCTATCTTACACATAGTACCTACTCCTTTTGATGTTAAACAACTCCAAAACATGATTGAATCTTCACCATGTTTCACTGTTTAACAACACAAGCTGAAAGGCTTTTTTTATCACAAATCCAACACTAAGTCCTCCCATCAAAGCTGAAACAATTGACCTTTGTCTCATTACTAAAAACAACCCTCTTCCAATCACTAATTGTCTAATCTTTGTGTACTCTAGCAAAATCCCATCTATTATTCACGTTCTTAGGAGACAAAGCTGGCTTAGAAACCTTCTTTATTGATCCTAAACAAACTTCTTTCAAGGCATTCCTCACTGTTTCAACACAAACCTCTACTCATGTCTCACTCTTCACCGATTTTGTTGACTCTACTACGTTTTCTAACTCCCCTACAGTGACTGCACGTACTACATATTGCTTCTTATACTTTATTAGAGCCTTTGGACGCCCTCCTTTTGGCATGTATATGCTTTGAAAGCATTTCTTTTTAATCCTATTTACCGCAGACTGTGACAAACCAGTAGCTTGCATAACTTCTCTACTGCTTTCATTTTTTTGCAAAAAAGCAACAACATTAAGCTCTTTCTCTTTAGAAATTGACCTCATAGTGCCTCACAACCTCTCTATACTCACCCTAAACCTTCTATAGCTTCAATTCAACACCACCCTCAAAAATTTCACTCCAAATGCATCAAAATTAACAAAGTTTCATTCACAGGAGGTTGCTTCAAAAGTGCTCTAAAAATTGACTCTATCAAGGCAGCCTCTCTTCTTCCCTTCTCTCTCAAGTTTGAACTTGTGTAGTGAGATTAGGGCAATGTGACATGCTTCTACACTCAATTAGCTTTCAAATGGGACAATTTCTAAAAATAGATCACATCTACATCTCCAGCTGTAGCATTGTGAAGTTGACAAACTCAAACATAGATTTAGCTTTTTGAGTGACTATATGTAGAAAGAATGGCCATATTCCGTTAACCCCTAAATGCCTAGAGCCTTCTCCAAATTCGGCAGTTTTGCAAAGATGCATTATAAAATGCAACCTAGAGGGATATTTTGAACTTGATATATGAATAAAAGTTGTACATTATGAATTTTAGATTCTATCCATACAGTTAGATCTATGTTTGCTATTACCAATAATTTTGTATAAAATTTGAAATGTGAAATTCAAAATTATTTTGTAATTCAATTACGAATAAGATATTGACAATCTACATATGAAATTCTTTGTGATTGGTTGAAATGTAATACTCTCACTCTCTAAGTGTAGTGATTTTTGGAGATTTTTTGGTTGCTTAATTTTATGAGTTGACTTTTTTTAGAGCACTTTTACACTGAAATCTTCAAAATTTTGGGTGAATCACTACAACATGAAAATGAGGCATAAAAATTTCACAAATCATCCCCTTTCTAATTGAATCACATATGCATGAAGCTAACTTCTCATAGAATCTACAGTAAAAATTCCACACTACAAAAAGTGCATGACGGATGAGAAATTCTGGATGAAATCTATACATCGTCCAAAAAATGGACGCTCAAGCAGTTAGGGGTTAAAATGGCCATTTTACAATCATGCACACCCCAATTTGTGGAGCCAAATCAGATCAAAATGAGCTCCGAACAACCTATCAGTTATTTCAAAGTGATCCAAAAGCATTTTGAAACAATCCAAAAAGGCTACAATACTATCTAGAATGACCCAAAACAATATAAAAAAATAAGGGCTAATGTCTAGATTTCTCACTTGAATGAAGCACCCTAAATTAGGCAACATAATATGGCCATAATTTTCAAATATTCAATAGCGCATTTCGTAAGACGTGAATCATGTTTTGAACTTAGAAAAAAAAACAAGGAAACATTATTAATTTCGTGGGATATAACTTCATCAAAGCAAGGAAAAATGAAGTTATTCAGGTCAATATCTGACATGACACACCTAAAGCTGTACTCTAGAAATAACAAGAAGTATAGTCTTTGTCTCACTGCGAGAAACACATCTCAACATCAAAATTTACGTATGTTGAACGAATGTCAGAAGTGTCCTAAAATTGGCTATTGCTTTCTATGATTGATTGCCACCACAATAAGACCATTTTTCACAATTACATATGACTTGAGGTTATTTCCAATGAGAGAACCTTGATCTCACTAATACAAATCAGGGAAAAGAAAACCGCACTGGATTTCAGCTGTAGTTCTTTAGACCACCACAAACCAAACTGCAGTAAAAAAACGGATGTAAAATATTCTTTTGCATTTAGCGATTGCGATATTGAGAATTAGGAGGCGTGTTATATATTGTTGGAAAGGTCTTGAAAATTTGCTTCCAACAGTATATTACATGCGTCCTAATTCTCAATATCGCAATCGCTACAAGTAAAATAAGATTATGTAGTCGTTTCGACTGCAGTTTCATGGTGGTCAAAAGAACCACAGCTGAGATCTAGTGCAATATATTTTTCCTAGATTTGTATTAGTATCTCCAAGCCATTTTATTTTTGTGTCTTTATAGAATACAACATTTGCGGAGGATTAAATTGATAGTCTGCTAATTAACTGTCGTTACAGCCCTCATCCATCAATTTGTGCCCAAGAATTCTATTAATACTAACAAATAACCCTGTACAAATCCCACTAACTCTTTTGATTTCCAAAATTAAGTATCATTTTACCCTACATATGACGTTACCTATTAAACTTTAGTTAACATAATCTATCTTCTCCACATGGAACCTATTTGCTAATTTTAATTCCGGTTGTTGTTGTTAGAGCTCATTTACTATATTACAGTAGACATGCTGGATTTCAGGTATGACCAGTTGGGTACAAAATCACACGGTCACACCGACCACATGACTTCAGGCAAACCATCCATTGCATCTCACCTTTGGGGAAGTCACTTAGCGTAAATTTTGGTCTACATGAGCAAACAAAGAGTATTTAATGGAGGGCTATGAAATAATTGGAATATTATAATATTTATAGTATATTTGTGGTATATTCTAGGAATATTCTCAATTTGGTTTTAAAACACCTTGTATTACTTCTAAAATTTTATAATTTTTATCTCAAATGAATAAAACACACCCTATATTTGTTTTCTCATGGTTTCTAAATTTTTGACAGTGACTTCCCCGGGATCTCACCATGCTGAACCTTGACATATGTAGAGAAGAGTTAATTGTGATGGAAGAAATGGTAACTGAAGATTAGATATGCAGTCTCCATAGGTCAATTTGTACCTTGTAATTTCATGCAGAGGTGTGGCATGGGGGAGATAACAAGCTGTGCATATTTGACATTTATAAAGAGAAGATGCCAAGGCGGATGTTTGGATAGGTTTTATTTCTCCTTAACCGCCACTATCTTTGGACCTTGAGGAGGCGATTGCAGTGAAGTGCATAGCAGCTCTAGATAATGATGTTGAAGAAATATACTAATTCTTTTGGGGACTTTGTCAGTAGAAATTTTGAAAATTTGGAACTTATTTGTTCTAAAAACTGAATAGAGGGCCTGCACACCATACGTAGTCTGTTGTGGGTACATAGTGTCAAAAATGCTGTGGGTATTTTGGGGACTTTGTCAGTAGAAATTTTGAAAATTTGGATCTTATTTGTTCTAAAAACTGAATAGAGGGCCTGCACACCATACGTAGTCTGTTGTGGGTACATAGTGTCAAAAATGCTCACAGGTGGGAAAATGAGAGAAAAAATCAGATTTGTTTTTTTATATTTTTAATGTGCCACATGGACCCCCTTGAGGGGGTGCCACATGGCCAAACCACAAAAAAAGCCAAAATTGGTAAAAGAAGCCAAAAGAAGCCTAAAAAAACCAAAAAATTATCAAAGGAAGCCAAAATTGGAAAAAAACCCAAAAACTTACAACATTACAAACACCTTGTACATGAACATTACCAAAAACCCAAATACAAAAGAAAATGTTCAACACGAACCACGAACCATGAACCCTCAGCAGTTCGCCCGCCACGAACCCTCAGCAGATCAAAACTCGACTCACGACAGATCTCGACACTCCCAACCAAAAACATGAAACCCTGCGCATCAAAAACCAAAACCCTGCTCAAACACAGACACAGAAGGCTATTGAACATAATTTCAAAGTGTTTTATTAAATCTTGAGCGAAAAAATTCCGTTGCTCACGTTGAACTGAAGGATCATCAAGGGTTATAATTTTTTCAAGTTGTAAGAAAGAAACAAGAGGTTGACATGGTTGCATTGAAACTCGTGATGTCAAGAGCAAAAAACGGAAACAGGGAAGAACACTGGAACTGTTTTGCATGAGAAAAAAGGACTCAGCTTGTGGCAAACTGAAGAAGAAATGGTGTAGTACAGTACATTGAATGAGAGCAAGGAAGCTCAATAAGACTCATCCTGAAGGGTTACAATAGACTAACATCGTCACTAAACCCGTGTGCTGCAGTATGACGGAATATCACACAGGAAGCATCAACTCATAACCTTCAATGGAAGAATTCATATAAAATTTATAACGGGGTTTGTTTGTAATCAACCCCTGCTAATTACATGACTAGTTGAGCTCGAGGTCACAGACATGGCATGTGCTCTGCAATTCGGCGACCTGGAACTCAAAGAATCTGAGGCCACTGTGTCTAGAAAACTGTTAGATTTCTGACTGTAAATTCTCCGGAAGAACATACCGCAATGAAGAATCACGTGCCGAGGATCCGCATAGCGTCCGCCCTCACCGCCTGCCATTGCAACCCTAAACTTGCACTTTGCATTGTCAAAACCTCAGCTTCAGGGAGCCACTGACATTCAGGGCCATTGCCATCACTACTGTGAGCTCATTGGTACGTGAATCCAATGCCTTTTGAATCTCTGTTTTTGAAATATTGAACCCCATTGCATTTTGTTCGAGCGCAATTTCCATATCTGTGTTACCACAGCCACAACAAGCAAGTTCTTGCCTTGACCAAAACCTCTCCACAAAACTCCTTACTCCCCTCGGAAACTGGATTAGCGCAAGCGACCGATCGAGCAGAGGAAATAAAACGAAAAAACGATAACTGATTGCGGCACTTCAATTCTCCGCTCATAGCCAGATCACTCCATCATAAAAGCTCTTTCACTATCGCTCTGTCTCACCAATGCTCTGTCTCACCGTCCTCTCTCACCATCGCTCACCAAACAATGAGCAGAGACTCTCACCCTCGACACGGATCTACAGACTCTGGCGATCGGAACACAGACTCGCGCGAGACCTCTGCGCACCTGAACCCTCGAACTCGCTCCCCTATGAACTCGCTGCACCATATAGTATCACTCGCTGCACCGTAACTCGTATGAACTCGCTGCACCGTAACTCGCCTGCACCACTCCGCCCACTCTCGAACACTCAACAACCCTCGAATCAACACGGATCTACACTGGCCTCCCCGATCGCTCACTCGATCCCTCGCGCTCCGCCCATCTCACAGGGAGCTCATATCGTTCCCCTGTGTTCATTCCCCCGTGAGTGCCACTTTCCCCTGTGATTTCAAGTTTTGACATGTGTACAATTCACCTGCTTGAGCTTAGTCACCTACTTATAAATGGAAAGTTTTAACATGTGTCGAGTTCTGAAGATCAGAGGGGAAAGTGGCACTCACAGGGGAATCACACAGGGGAACGATATGAGACCCCTGTGTCTGATCCGCTCCAATCACTCATCGATCGCTCACAGACTCGCGCGAGACCTCAGAATTGGAACAGAACAGATCACAGGACTCGCCATCGGAACACAGGCTCGCGGCTCAGAATTCCTCGCGCATCGCCAGGAGAATTCGTCGCCCATCACCATCGCCAGGAG
Organism: Pohlia nutans; assembly: GCA_022496805.1. Taxonomy (NCBI): domain Eukaryota; kingdom Viridiplantae; phylum Streptophyta; class Bryopsida; order Bryales; family Mniaceae; genus Pohlia; species Pohlia nutans. The sequence continues at coordinate 31,875,282 of CM040088.1, read as the reverse complement.
ACCTCGCCATCGCCAGACTGAGACAGGCTGAGGCCTGAGACAGACATGTCGAGAAACCCTGCTCCGCCATCGTGGACCCCGTGAACGTGAACCCCGCCGACGTGGACCCCGTGAATGTAAACCCCGCCAACGTGGACCCCTGCAGACCCAAAAATACGTGGACCCCTCTGACGTAAATCTGTGAAATACGTGGACCCCTACAAAATTTCCGTGTCCGCATTTGTCGGGCCAGCGCTGAAAAAACTTTTGGGGTCATAGTCTGTTTTTTCTTCTAAGTTCAAGTGTACTCCGAGTATTATTTTTGGGGGTTCATGAACAATACTGTACTGTACATGATGAAAGTGTGCATGCTGATTGCAGATATATATTTACACTCTGAACTCGTTCTTATCAAACTCTCCAATATCACACTCCAGAATATTTGCTATTTGTGTAAGTACGTTGGTTACCGAAGAGGTGATATAAAAGAGTTCTAAGTGTATTAACTGCAATCACCTATAATTATATAATATATCAGTGTGTCTTCAGGAGCTGCAGAGCATACCTGGTAGCCTTTCAAGGGCTCAATTCCTCCTTCACATCCTCTTCACCTTTTCTTTTCTTCACTGGGACGCGGATTATTTGCAAGCTTGAGGCATAAATTAAGCTCCTCGGTGCTGAATGAATTAATGTTGAAATTGAGTGCGTTTTTTTACCTTAATCTTTGACAACATGGTCAGGTTGTGAACCATGGCATGCCAGCGTCAACCCTGAATGAAATGATAGTAAGAAAACAGAGGTGTGACATAAAAGAAGGCGATAATAAAGAGGTCTGGGTGTGTACGTCAGTGACCAAACGTGCGATCAACATAGGCATTATAAACACCCAATTCCCTATTTTTGCACTCGGCCATATAATCATGCACTTGCCGCTTCCGGGCGCATTAAAAATTCAAACCGGTAGAAATTGCATGAAAATTTTGGCCAATGTTTCCTCCTTCTACAAATTTGGTTGCAAAATGGATAATTTGGAAATTGTCGAGTCATTTTTTTCTTGAAAAGTCATTACTTGTGCTTTGAATATTTTCTAATTTAATTATATACGCAACAAAACTCTCCTTGAAAATTGATCTTGACACATAGTATATTAGAAAAATACATGAGGTTAGAGTTCTCAAACAAGAGGTTAAGTACACATCTTACAAAACCATATAAACATATTGTAAGCAATTAGAAGTAGGCCACAAATAGACAAGTATGTTTTATATATACATTTTAGTATATAAAAACACTTTACTTATTTATAATTTATAAGAATAGTACAAACTTTTAAATCAGTACCTTGACAACTAAATTAGAAAACCACATACTATATAGTAATGTACTCATGTACTCTAGTAAGCATCTAGCAACCTCTTGTCACCCATGCCTTCGATCTACATTGCAATATATCAAGTATGTACGACTTCGCTTCATTTGAAATAGTGATTTGCTTCATCCGCATGTAATCATATAGCGCCACTATTGCATTTGTTGCTTCCTCCCTCCAAATAGCAACTCCACTATGACATTTTTTTACTATATTATCAAAATAGATTGTCCAACTTCTTCGAACAAACTCGTCAGAACAACGAGCTAAGCGATTCATTCCCCTATTCAGAATTCATGAAATTCCACATGAACAACATCATTGTCAACTCCAATAGGGCATTCAAATGCACTAAGAAAAGGGAAAAAAGAATGTGTGACCATACACACTCAACCACCTACACAAAAATAAAACAAAAAAATCATTAAATATCTATCTATCTATTTATAAATAAATATTATATATAAATATTATATATATATAATATATATATATACATATACTTTTTGCAGGTCGCTAATGATACATAGCCGTCCCTTTGCTTTCTTCCTTTCGTAAAGAAAACATGTGTATGTTCTTGCATACCCTCTCATAGCCGCCTCAAAAGTATACAAGGTGGTCATGGGAACATGGGAGGACACATTTGTGTTCTTTTGAGGAGAAAATAGAATGGGGTCCGCGCGTGCGGACCCTCAACCCCCGAAATCTCGAAAATTTCGGAAATCTCGAAAGTCCCGAAAAAAAGGAATTTTTATTTTTATTTATCTTAAATTTTTTTTGGGTGTGGCGGAGGGGCTGAGGGTACGCGACAGCACACCCTCCGTCTTACAGCCCTCAAGAGAACATGTTCTCTCATACCCTCTCATACCACCTCATGAGTATATAAGGTGGCCATGAGAGCATGGGAGAACACATTTGTGTTCTTTGAGGAGAAAATAGAATGGGGTTTGCGCCCACAGACCCTCAGCCCCCGAAATCCCATAAATTTTGGAAATCTTGAAAATCCCGGAAATATTATTATTATTATTATTATTATTATTATTATTTAAAAAAAAAAATTGGACGTGGCAGAGGGGCTGAGGCTTGAGGGTACACAGCATTCAAATTTTGTTTTGGAGGATGGAGAAAGGAGAAAAACCCAGCCTTAAGTACTTTTTGGCACACAAAAAAAGAAAAAAGAAATCGGAAAATAAGAATAAATAAATAAATTTCTTCTCCTATACACTCTGGCAACGGTGTTATAATGTCTTAATCTATTCATAATTTGTATTATTTTTTAAATAGTCAATCTTGCAATTTTAAAAATAAAGGAAATTCAAATTTTTGTTATGAAAAATTTGAAATATCAGTCTTTTATTGCAATATACTACAAGTTTCAACAAAGAAACATCAACAAATGGACAATGAACCCCATCATAGATAACGAAATGTCCAATGACTTCTGGAACAACCCAGAAATAACGGACTCACAAAAAACAAGCATACTAAAATTTAGAACCGGCCAGTACATGGGAAATGCCAGAAAACAACTAATTTTCGGTATACAAAGATTCCCCTCAAAAACATGTCCCATATGCATAACACACAAGATGCAGACACATGGTTACATGTACTTTTACTTTGCAAACAACACCATATACACGCCCTAAGAACCAAAAGACACAACAAAGCAGTATGGGAAATAAGAAAACTAATACTATCCTTGAATAAATCAAGATGCTACACTCTCATGAATGCAGGCACATTTAACAATAACCCACAAGAAAACACGGTCCCTTCATGGCTTTTACCATGCACTTGCGAACAGCAAAGATGCCAATGCAATGCTAGATTTAAACCAGATATACTATGCATTAAAGGCCTCCCCTATCAAAGTACACCACCACTAAACCCCAACGATAACCTAACAATACAATTTATAGAATTCACATACACCAACGATAGATTCTCACCAGAAACAATTGACAAAAAAATCCTAAAATACCAACCACTAATTAATAACATCATCCAACAAGGATGGAAAGTAGACCCACTAATAGTCATCACAGCTGGAGCTAGAGGTACTACACACGCCCCCTCAATGAAACAACAAGTAACAAAATTCAACATCTGTGAAACCTCCACAAAACACACATTTAAAACAATAAACACATTAAAGAAAATAGGAGCCCTATAGAAGGCCCCTTCAGAACTTGGGGGGTGCACTGTACTAAATATGTACGAGTATACGTGAGTGCAATGAAGGGGTATTAATTTAAACAGTACCGTATTACGTATACATACAATAAACACATTTAGAACTGAAAATATTCACGTATACTTACACTAAACATATTTTTAAAACGAAATAAATCTGTATACAAAGGTATTTTAGACATATAGCCTCTCGTATATAGGAGGTTTTTAGAAGGGGTCATGAACGCACGTGATTCTCAAACATAATGTAGAGTGCACCCCCCGAGCTTCAGAAGTCACGAATGGGACCTTCAATTACATTTAAATGTGCTAGGGGAATGAAGAATCCCCTATACTTGCTCAGGTAAGTGAAGGCGGACAATTATGAGGGTAGGACAGGGAAGGTGGTTCCAATTGGTAGACAAAAGAAGTTGTACTTGTAACCTGTATTACTTGTAACAAAAGAAGTAAGTAAACTGTATTACTTGTAACAGTAATAACTTACCAATAATAACTTACAATCAACTCCTCAGTAACTTACTCCTCAATAACTTACAAGTAATAACTTACCAGTAACTTACCTATATGCAGTAACTTACCTGTAACCGTGATTCACTTGTTGGTTTTTTTTTTTTTTGAAAGCAGATCATTAATCAGAGGTTCCATATGGAAGAGTCTTGGGGACTATGCTAGACATGCCTGGAATGAGGTTAAGATTAAAATCAAAGGCAATCCTCAGCTTAGCATCCATGAGTATAATAGATTTGACAACTCGTGGGCCAGGCAACAGCTTCTGTGCAAGAGGCATGGAAGTTACATCTCTTGGGTTAACTATAACCCTAATAGCTTTACTTAGGTTCTCATTTTCCTCTGCCCCTCGGCTGATTGGCTGTGGTGGCTTTGTACTTTATCTTCTTTGCAATTGATTCTTTCAATTTGTGCCAAAAAAAAAAAAAAAAAAAACAGATCATTAATGAGAAACCCCTTCCATCCTATTTTCTCCAATGCTATTGTATGTATAATTGCCTTCACTTATCTGCATGGTCCAGCCACCACATCCAGGTATGCATTGGTCCTAGTACAGTTGTACTTTACAACTTGAAAGACTTAAAAATTCACATTTTGAACTAAGTTAATGCTACAACCCGTCAGAGGTGTGTCACAAGGCCATTGATTTAAACAAGAAAAGGCACATTCACCATGAACTAGAACTCATTTACCTTGGGAAAATCACATGAGATGGTCACATTTTCCTGTCAGAAATTGTGTACATCATTAGCTCTCCTACACTACATTGTATAGTCTTGCACTGTCAAATTTTGAAGGCCCTCTTTATGGCTCTTTTTTTCTCTAATGACTATTGCCATACAATATACTGGATCAATTCTTCTACACAAAAGACGTATTGAAAATAATCAGCCAATACCAACAGAACAAGTGAATTAAAAGAGGGAGGGTAGTGGTGAAAACCACTGCTAGCCACTCTTTTCAAACACTGGCTTAGCACAAACACTTGTCTCAGGGGATAGATAGGGCCGGTTGGTTGGTACAAATTTCCTGCCATGATAACCCACTAGCAGTACCAAGTCATGTGTATTACACCATTGCTCAAACGGACCCAACGGGAATCGAACCCGGACCACATAAATGTGATACATCGCCCTTCACCAACCAACCAAAGAACTCATGACTTGATGATATTACTTAACTCAAAACACAATTTACTCAAACTAGCACCCATCCATCAGTTCTTGGTTACTTTATTTTGTTACTGTTAGTCTGTTACTATAGTGTCCATTCTCGGAAGTGAAGAGTAGTTTTGTTCCAATAGCCCTTTGTCCGGTGGACACCAGGTCATTGACATTACGAACGGACACTTTATTCACGTTGGCCTTCAACTGAGAGTTGGAGTTTCTGTCTATCTATCTTTCAACAAAGAAAGAAATCGATGTTTTTTCGTCAATTTTTTTTAAGAATTGTTTTTTTTAGCACAATTAGGTCCGGAAATGATTGCACTTGGCCAAGTGCAAAAATAGGGAATTGGGTGTTTATATTGTTTAGGATTTTATGAGAAGATGTGGCGCGTAGGCTGGAATATTGTTGCAGGAGATGGTGATGTTGCGGAGAAGAGCTTGAGAATGAGAAAAATCACAGAGAACCCTCACATTTTGACTCCGGGGTCAAACTCAGGTGGGGTAAAAATGAAGGATTTTTACCCCGGGGCAGTTTTTTTTTCCCCACGCCTGTCAAAAGCACTATGGTTTTACTCCGGTAAAGGTTCCAAAAAGGGAGTCAAAGTTTGAACCCCGAATCTCAATCTGCACTTTCTGTCACAGTGCTAAATGGGGTAAAAATGAGGCCAAACTATCCACTTTTTACCCCGACAAAAATGTCTAGGACCCCTGTGAATGATAGTGCTCCACAGTTCTTAAAACCAAGCAGAAATTGCCCTAATCACATAGTCACCGTCTTGAAGAGAGGCCTAGAATGGACTGGAATGATCCAGAATCCACCGTCTTGAATGCGAGGTAGGCTTCACTGCAGCAATTGTCGTGATCAGCTGAATCATCTGGAGCTTGCGAAGTTCCCTATCGTCTCTCGGTCTCGGGATGGAGGTGCTCATGCCGGAGTGGTTATCGGGCATGACTAGAAATCATGTGGGCTTCGCCCGCGCAGGTTCAAATCCTGCTGAGCACGAGTTATTCCTTTTCTCATCATCGACAGAGTAGTTGTTTCAGCTGCGTTTTATTTTGCTCTATCTACCTGAAGAAATTTATTTTTATTTTTTTCACATATGACATAGCCGGAACGACCCTGGCCCGGCATCTTTTCAAAAGAGTTACTCTCAACTGTCACAACCAAAATGCATGTGATTTTATTACGTTCTGTAACATTGGAATTATAGGAAGGTGGTTTAGAACGTTTGTCGAATTCCTTGTGTGTAACTCAAGGGTCTGATACCAGCAGTGAGAATACAGAGTGAGTGAATACTGTGGAATGATCCAGAACCGAGGCAACTTGCCGCTCACTCCAGCGAGATGCATCGAATGATCATAGATGGCAGCTTGAGCTCCAGCAGCTCCACTGATCGATATCCAATCCTTGGCATTCGATCCACGGGCCACAATTGACACTACTAAAGTTAGTGCATTGGGATGACCTTCATGACCTCGTCGAAGTCCACATTCTTGTCACTGAAGAGTATGTTGTGTAGAATAGCACAAGCACAGACAACATTCACAATTGGAAGCAGGTGCACGCGTAGAACAACCTACATTGTCAGAACAACAATCTCTATAGAACAACATTTCTATAGAACCTGCCAGAAAGACATTTCAATGTCGTTCTGACGTATTGGAAAGGCATTGACATGTTGTTCCGATGCCTTAGAACTACGTCGGTAGTTTCAACGACATTCCAATATTGCTTAAAATGTCTCTACCCACTTGTGATCGGGAACAATTGGCACCTCCAACTCAGTTCGGTGATCAAAGAATTTCTCGCCAAGTGGATTTCAAAATTCCAAATGCATTTTCAAGCACACATCGTTCTGGGCTTAGGTTTTTGTTGTATGAGTTTGTGTGGACTCTTGAATGACTCATGAGGATAAACTTTATCTCCTAAAATTTATGGCTTTGTGTGGAATGCCATCAAGAATGCATGTGACGCTGCATGCAATACGTACACGTACTCTTACAGTACAAGCCACTTCGTGCATCATTATACTCCTAGGCATTCCGACGAACAAATCCAGGAAGAAATAGTTTAAATTCTTGGACACTGGAAGGAGAAGCGACGCTTCTGACTGCCGTTGGAGGTGCTCTTCAGTCGGAAAGGACACAACAGACAAATTAAAGTGTTGCTTGTCAGTTGGGGAGGACACAACAGACAAATAAAAGCCGGATTCTCCGTCGGTCAGAAGCGTCGCATTTCCTACTAGTGTGGAGTTCACAACTGCTAGGGCAATGATCGATGCAGTGGCCGCCTGCCAGACTTGTGGTGGCTAGTAGTAGTCCTCCACGCGGTTTGGCAATTTGGATATATGTGCAGTGTGATGCATGCAGTCGTCTATAGATGGCTCCTTGAATGCATGCCCGGCAGATCGATCGCACCAAAGCCCACGTACTGTACAAACAAACTTCTATCTTGGTGTGAGTCAGCCCAAATTTATTAAATTTATTAAGATTTATGATTCCACCATGAGTCAGCTCCATACTCTCCTTGTCTGGGCCAGCTCTCCGAAACTAGCATCAAAAATTAACATCTTTTACGTGCTCTTTGCGAACTCAGTTACATTTATACCTTTTCGAAACCAAAATTGTGTACTTATATTCTATCCTGAACGCCAGGGATTGACAAAAGTTACTCATGCGGTGAGCGTGGATCGAACACGCGACCTTCAGATCTTCAGTCTGACGCTCTCCCAACTAGCTATCCCCGCGCTTGCTTACTACCGGGACCGATTCAAAGTGTTGGATTGATGTGTGACTCAAAGACTCCACGGAAACCAACCTTTCCGACGGCAGTTCTCTGTCTAACTTGGTCCCGCAGGCATGTCCCAGCCATGTTCGATTTCAACCCTCCTCTTGTTAACTATATTGAGGAAAGAGTGCTACACTCTCTCACCTGGTTAACTCATTGGTGAGTGACCTATCAATAATCTGATTAGCTCTTAGAGCATCTCCAACGGTGACTTGCTAAGCTTGGATGACCTTTCAAAATATTCCAAAATATAGTGAGCCTAAAACTAAAGTCCCTCGCTCAAGGCACTTCAAGGATGGCCATAATTAATTAGAAAACCAATCGCATGCCACCACATGGAAAGTGGTTGAACAAAAACTTTGTCCATTACAATAAATATACCTAAATATAATTTGGGACGTCATGGAGTGGGAAAAGAATTGGCACTAGCATAACATTCAGTAGCCTTCCAAGAGGGTGTCTTTTAGTTTCATCTGCCTTTATATATGGAGTGACCAGTGATTTGTAATTGAATGGACTATTGAATCAAATAAACAATTACAAAACACTGTTGAATTGTGATTGAGTGAGTGCTTTTAATTACTATTCACCATGGTTGATTGCTCTTGCTTAATAGTTAATGTCACTTGCCCTTGTAGCTACTAATGTGATGTGGAATATCCCACATCATTTCACTGGGGGATGAAATGATGCGGGATATTCCACATCATTTTGTTGGGGGAAGGCAGCAGTCACAGAGGCTATTGAATGTTATGAGTAAAGAGAGGTCTTAACACTAGAGTTATCACTAATCATAAAGGCTCCTTGCCCTCAGATTCATAAACTTTTTTAGAAACGCTAACTAACAAGGCTAAAAACATTAGTAGCAAAGAAAGGGGTTGGTTGGACTCACGAGATTCCTTTCTTCTTTTATTGCATGAACAGTGAGTTTATATTCATATATTTTGACATTCACTGCATGAATGTCAGTGAATTTATATTTATGAGTTGGAGCACTATTCACTGCATGAACATGACTCACGTTCCTCTTCACAATATGAATACTTACGCTCTTATTCCTCAATTAGCCAAAAGCCCCTTCTTGCTATGATCGTGGATTCGTGACAATTGCTCAATCATGTTTTAAACCTCCAAACTGAGGACCAAACTGAAAATAATTCTATTATTCAGCAAAATGATTTCACGTCCTCAAAGAAGAATTGAAGTTCTACTTTCGCACCTCACCTTCTCTTTTTGGGGAATCAAGGGGTAGTAGCCCCACTCTATGAATTAGCGAATAAATCTCTTATGTGAACTTCTTTTTGTTCAAATTTATTTAGTTTCTATCAACGCATACAATGTTTTTCACTAGTTTAGTGAAACAAAATTGGTTCCACCTGAATTTTTATTTTTTTACAATATAATTGATTATCAATTGGATTTTTCATTTTAAAACCATGAATCTTTGGTCCTTTAGGGTTAAACCTCTCTTCCATTACAAACTAAAGGTTGTTGGTGTTAACATACTGGAATCTACAAACTCTATGACTTAATTGGTGGAGAGGTTATGTTTAACCAAATACGTATGCATGCCCTTGGCATGATCTAACTCTCAAAAGCTTAACTAAAATGCAAAAGTAAGAAACAAAAGATCAATCTTGCTGCCGATCGATACTCCGTACCATCTCAATAATCTGATTGACTGATCTAACGACTTCTGGTCAAATTCAGATATTAAATAAATTATTGAAAAAGCGATCGATCCGCTAATTAATGCATGTTTTCCGGCAGGAACTGGAGTTCCCTCCGAGTTCCGCAATGGAAGGCGAAATGAAAACCAACCGCCAGAAAGCACCGAGCAATGAGGAACTCCGCCCTCTGAATCCCAAGTTACCGAAATCATAGCCTCGTCGACCCAGCTACAAACATGCATGAATCATCTCTTCTCAAACCGTAGCAGAGCCCAATCGTGGATTACTCTATCTAGTAAGTAATCAATCCCATAAGATCGAGCTCCACTTCGATCACTTCGATCATCTAGCCAAATCCTGACTGCCAGGAACCGATCCACCGCGCGTAGCAGAATCAGAGTCCCGGAGCTGGTGGCCATGGGATTCTCAATGCTGTCACTCGTGGTGGCCGTGGCGGTGCTGGCGACGACGGTGACGGGCCTGCTGTCGCCCGATGCGAACTCACCGCAAGCGTTTCTGGCCCCGCACAACGAGGCGCGGCGCAGAGTGGGCGTCCCGGCGTTGAAGTGGAGCACCAGCCTCGCAACCTACGCTCTGAAGTACGCGAATTCGCAGAGGGGCCGGTGCCTGCCGCTGACTCACTCGTCGGGACCGTATGGGGAGAATCTGTTCTGGGGCTCGGGGAAGGCGTGGACGCCCCGGGAGGCCGTAACGTTTTGGGTGCAGGAGCAAAAATACTTCCGGTACGCCACCAACAAGTGCCAAGCGGGCCAGATGTGTGGACATTACACTCAGGTGGTGTGGAAGACCACCACGCAGGTGGGCTGCGCTTCCGTCCAGTGCTCGGACCAGTCCGTGTACGTTATTTGCAGCTACAATCCGCCTGGCAACTGGATCGGCCAACGCCCTTACTAGGAAGTTAAAGAATCACCCTCTAGGAGTTCGTTTTCTTGAATAATTGATGCGTGACAAGTGCCGGTTGCGATGATGTACCTGGTTATAGAGAAGGAAGATTCGGAATGGTCACCGGTCGGTAGGGCTCTACTAGAGCTAGAATCAAGTGTCCTACCTGCATTGTGTGTGGAATCACTTTTCTATGAATTCAAGTGTATGTCGATGGCCTGTTGCGCCGATTGTAGTTAAGTACACACGTACTGCTCGTGATGCTACTCTCAGCTCGTTTCTTCTGTGCATTTGTATGAAGTTTCTGTGTCGAACATTGATTGATTTTTGTTCATGAAGGAACTGAGAGTGTTCAACGTCGTAACAGAGATCTTGCACAAATTGTTAACAGAATAGTTAGTTTCTCTTGCGCGTCAATAAGGGGTGTCAGTCTGTCAGAGTGCAAGCTTGTGAGGCTAGACTCTGAATGATGCACGAATCCTACGTGGTGCATCCCGCAATTCACGTTTAGAATTGCAAGACTTTCCTCAAAACATAACAGGACCTTCTACTCGCGAATTGAAATCGTAAGATTTTGCCACAACCGTACCGAGTGAGACCCTTCAAGAAGAGAGGGGCCACTCCCTCCCTCAAAAGCTCAGAAGAGCGCTCAAAAACTGGAGCAAATACTCACACTCTGACACCCTTAATTATGCATTCCCAGTTTTGGAAGTTAGCCGGGTGGTGAGTATGACTGCGAAGATTGTTGTCAAATGAGTACTTGGTCGGGTTCTCTCCCTGGCCGGCTCCGGCTGGGGATCTTGTGTCCCTTTTTTTTCTCTGCAATTGAAGGCTCTTCAATTTGTTTCAAAAAAAAAAAAAAAACAAATGAGTACTTGAGTTATCCTACGCTTTGAATTGATGATGCTGTGTTTTTCCCTCCTTGAAGGAATGAAGGTACAATTGTCTATCAATTGAAGTTGACTAATTAAATCGTCACAAGAATAACTTAAAATTCTATATAATTTTTGGTAGCTCGACGCCGCAGTTAGCGCCGCTGATCCTCACACGCCGTCGAGCATGCATGCCTTGAGTTTGTTCGGTTTAATTGCATGCTATTTCTCGGAGTAGTGGCGGTGCTACAGTGCAAGTGGGATTACCGTGACTACCGTATTGTCTACAGTTGATGGCCCATTCACACCAAGAAGCTCCGGCACTTGCGTTGCGTTCCTGGAATGCTGCAAGGTAAATTTCAAAAATAATATACGATTTCTTGCAATGTCAGAGCCTTGACTCTTGGCCCGTTCACACTAGTGCTTGAACGTGTGTTGGCCACCGCAGGTTCTTGTCGCCTAGCGTCGCCGACCTCGAACGCGCGGCCTCAACAGACGTTCTGTCAACGCACATTTCCCTCCCTTGAAAAAACGCGTTGCTGCAAAAAATCACAGCGAACGCAACTCTCCACCAATCATAGAGCAAGCCCCTTTGGGTTATTATAAATTATCAATTATTTTTTAGAGGCATGGTGAAAAATGTGTAGCCCACCGCATGCGTTTCTGGGTTCATATGCGAACGGGCATGCGGTGGGTCATGTGGTGGGGCTTGCGGTGGCTCACCGCACGCAAGTTCTGAACCCTGGTGTGAATGGGCCATCTTTCTGCTTTTGGCCAACACATGTGCGTTGGTAAAGCGCAAATTTCTTAAAGCATGCCCAGCAGCAAAGGAAAGTATCAGTCAAGTAGAGAAAACCGAAAAGAAGAGAGGTTGCAACAGGAGTCAAACATGAGTCTTGGCACTAAAAATATGATCCACTGTCACATATTCTCAGTGAATAGTAACTTGGTCTCCAATTAAATAGCAAATGAGGGTTGGGGGAACGTGTTCGCAATTGAGGGTCCCGCAGCCAAGACATTGTCAAGTGCTTGTTTTAGAGTATTTAGAAACTCAACTTAGTCTCAGTTTTGCACATATTCTCTGCTCAACATGAGTTTTGAGCTGAGTTTCCTCTTTGAGAGCTTCTTTTGGGTTAACTCTAATGCCAATAGAGTTTTCCGCAAATTCAACCTAAGTCTCACAGGCAGATTGCTAAACTTCTTGGAAAACAAAAATCCACCCGCGCAAATGGGGGAGGCGAAATTTTCTAATTTTCGCCAAGAAAAGGGAGGCATCTGGCAAGGCCGGGCCTGCCGCCGGCTCAGCCCCGCCTGCCGCGGGCTGGCGGCCTGCAGCAGGCCGGGCTGGGCCCGCCGCGAGCTCCGCCCCGCCCACTGCCGATTGCCGGGTCGGCCAGGTCGGCAGCCGGCTGGGCCGAGCCTGCCGCCGGTTCAGCCCCGCTTGCCGCGGGCTGGCGGCCTGCAGCAGGCCGGGCCGGGCCCGCCGCGGGCTCCGCCCCGCCCACTACCGGCTGGGCCGGGTCCCAGGGTGGGCGCATGGGGTCCCATGGCTGACCCAGCCCGTCCATGGGATCCCATGACTGACCCAGCTCGGCCATGGGGATCCCATGGCTGACCTAGCCCGGCCATGGGATCCCTACACTGACTCAGTTTGGGCATAGGGAGGGGGATTTTGGGGAACTTCGCCTATCACATTCATTTTGTATTGTTGAGTGCTAGTATAAGAGATGTCCGTGGTGTACTCTTCAATAACCATGTGCTACAATTTTCGATCAAAGGTATCATTTTTGTTTGGGCTTGTAGATTGTTTAGAGTGCTATGGCGTTGTCATCGGATAGCGATCTTGAAGAAATGGCGCTCTTGGAGTCAAGTAGTAGCTCTAGCGATGATGAGGTGTTCGAATTAATGGAGGAGGAGGCTCAAATGGTCATGCAAGTAGCTATGGCGTCATCTTCATCATTCCATTTATTTAATGGGAACGAGTGGACCGAGGGAGGTTTTCACACGGTGAATCGGGAAGAGGGAGTCCGTGACGTGCTTGCCTCCATGCGAACCACGCCTACACTATTCAAGGGTAATACTAACTTCACTCTCCCTGAATTCGATGAGTTGTGCGCACTTGTGACGCCATTTATTGTAGACAATGCGAGAAGTACGGGTGAGGGTCACATTAGTCGTGGGCGTCCTATGAAATTGTCACCGGAGCAAAGGTTATTGAATTTTATTCTTTACCTTAAGCACGACAATATTACACTCTTTGATACTTATTTGTGGAATTATAGTAAGAGTGCGGTTTGTGACGACACGATTTTTATTGCCTCTTGTATAAATGAGGCTCTTCGTGATGAAATCAAGTGGCCAAGTGAGGAAGAAAGGGTCGAATTAGGACAATGCTATGATGAGTTTCCAGGGTGCATAGGGTTAATCGATGGCACACTAGTAAAGATTAGACGCCCGTGGAAAGATCCAAATCACGGACGGTATTTTAACGGTAGGAAAAAAATGTATTGTATGAATAATCTAGTGGTGGTGGACCACCTCGGATTGTTCATTTACATAGAGGCAGGGTTTCCTGGAGCTTACCACGACGTCAATACTTTGCGCCACACGGACCTAGCAGAAAATTGGCGTGATTATTTGACGCATACCGATGAGTATTTTGAGTACCTCCTTGGAGATCCGGGGTACCAAGGTTTGGAGAGCTTCATCATGCGCTGCATTGCCCCTCGTGAAGTTGATGGGGGAAATGATGAGAATGCCGTTACCGCTTACAACAAAATGCATGTCGGTTATAGGGTGCGTGTCGAATGGGGCATCGGTGGGATGAAGCAAAAATGGCGGAAACTGATGAAGAGGTTTGATGCCACCAAGCCAAAATTCCACCATCATTTTCGAGCTGCGGCAATACTTACAAACTTTTTGCAACGGCGAAGACAAGACCTCTCGTACGCCATCATAGGACCGCGCAATATGGACGAAAATGATAGGGGGTGGGAAGGGGATTTTTGAGATGAGTTCTTATTAAGGTTTTATTTTTGTTCATAGATTTTGACTTCAATATACAAGACATTATATTTTTTGAGTTTCGTTAACCCCTAAAGGACTATGAACTTGACATGTTTTTTAGCATCATTTCCACCTCATTCTATTCATTTTCTGGTGAATATATTTTTCCTCTTCATTGAAAATAGCAACAAGACATTTAAATAAAATGTAAATTTTTTTTTGACAATTTAACAATTTTTAGGTTCTTCTCAAAGACCAACAAAAATGACAAAAAAAATTGCAATTTGTTCGGTCAAACTCTATGAAAATATCAACTATGTGAATTTTCCAACTATATGAAAAATTTTGAACAATTTGGCCACTTGATGTGAGAGTTATGGAAGAGTTAGTGTGATGTGACTAATGTGACTAATGCCTTGCTAGGGCATTAGTCACATTAGTCACAGCACACTAAATCTTCCATAACTCTCACATATCGATTCTAAAATGCACGCAACAAACCCTCGAGTTATAATAATACCAAATGAACACATTGCCATACATAGTGGGACCCCAATTAACAAATTTATTTTTTATTGGGGGTTTAGAGTTAAAATAACTCAAAAATTGTGAAAATTCATCAAATAGTTCATTGGTTGCACAAAGTAACATGATTGTGCCACTTTGAAAAATTCTCCCGGGTGGAGTTTAACGGGGTTTGACATAATTCTATTTGGGTTGGAAAGTAGACTTGATGTAGTATTTTAAAACTATTTTTTTCAAAAAACTATTTTTTAAAATTCTAGGCAGCCCATTAGATTTGTGCAGCGACCAGAAAATGGTTGTTTGGACATTTAGGGGGTAAAGATGATTTTCCAAAATAAGTAGAATCAAATAATGGAAACCATACTATCTTGTATTGCATGTTATTCCAATTTAATTACAATTTTTTTTAAGAATAATCCATTGATTAATGAATTTTAATTGATTTTCAAGAGAAAACCTTGCAAAATTAATTTAAAAATAATAAAGAAATATATGATAAATCCAACTATAAAGATGTAATCTTCACATTGGCATTTACAACTTTTCTTTGTACATCAACTCCATTTTTCTGTTTCATCAAACATTTCATAATGAATCTCTGAAAACAATGTTGAAATGGGACGTTAACCCTTTAACGTCCCAATTCAACACTGTTTTTAAAGAAGTGTTATAAAATGTTTGATGGAAACCGGAAATGGAGTTGATGTACAAAGAAAATTTGTAAATGCCAATGTGAAGATTACATCTGTACGGTTAGATGTATCATAATTTTTATTAATAAATTTAAAATATTTTTGCAAGGTTTTCTCTTGAAATTCAATTAAAAATCCCGAATTAACACCAAAAATTTGAAAAATATTGGAATGAAATTGGAATAACATGCACTACGTGATGGTATGGTTTCCATTATTTGATTCTACTTATTTTGGAAAATCATGTCTAAGGTCTCACTTTTTGAACTAAGAATGAAACTTGACATAAACCAATTGTGTAATTTTTCCAAAAATCATGATAACATATTTTGAAGATCCACACCGTACAAAGGATAGTCAACTTACACAAGAACCCAAAAAAAAAATTGGTGGATGAAAACTATCCACTTTGGATGGAAATCAAACAACTTTAATTTGTTCGTCGTTCAATATATGGACGATGGCGCGCTAAAGGGTTAAAGGATTAACTGCCCAACCATGCAAAATTTGCTTTGTGCAAATCGGCCATTTACTTCTTTATCCAACACTTTTTGTGGTGCGAATTTTTTTTGCAAGAAACCATGGATAGTTACCTTTACTAACTTGAAATGAAATGGTAAAACCTTCAATATGATTATTTGGCATCCAATTTGAGGTGGTACAATTCCATTTTGAGGGGAAAATTGAAAGAGCCCAGACTGATTTTGGAGGTCATGGACAGGGAATGATATTTTTTTTCATTTAACACCACACTCAAGCCAACACTACAGTCAAACACATCTGTACATTTGGGGAGTTTTTGAACAATGACCAACATGCGAATTGTTTCAATGATCAACATACAAATTGTTTCAATGACCAACGTGCAAATTTGGTGAACCTGAACATGCATGGTGAATGTAAGTCTTTATAAAATCATGAAAAAATTTATACATTCTCAAATGAGTCCATGATCCGCCTTGATTCAGCCCGGAACTCATCATCCAAGTAAACACTCGCATCACGCAAACGAAAAAGGTCACTAAGCATCACATTCTTGGCCTTAGCACTGAAAAATATGCCCTTCATCTTCTCTGAGTCTATCTTCGCCCGAGCTGAGTCTGTCTTTGCTACCATGACAGACTCCCGAGTACCCTCACCAGACTTGTAAGACGTGGCGATTGTGACAATTCCACGAGCCTGCTCTGCCAAAATCTCAGCCTTCGATAAGCATTTCTCCTTCTCCATTTGTGTCATTACGGACCCCGAGCGGGTGGTACCTCCACTGCCTTGGCCTTGGGAGCCCTCCAACCTAATTGGTCTAACTGCTGCAGCTGCTACAGCGCTGCCCGACTGCCCGCTACCCTGCTGCCGCGCAGCAGCACCTGCGCCAGACTGCCTGCTAGTGCCGGCGGCGGGGCTTAGTTGTCTACTGCAGGTGCCGGTGTCACCTCCATGCGTCTCAAACCCATCTTCTTGGTAGCCCGTATCAGTGCTCCCAAAACTTGGGCTTCGCCGGTCAATAATCAGTTGACGTGCACGTAAAATGTTCCTGGCAGCATGCCCATCTGTGCCCCGAATTTTTTCCAAGATTTCGTCCGGTTGGATCGCAGCTTTGTCGGAGTCTTCATCGTTGCTAGTGCCAGTTTTGAGCTCCTTAAGTGTATTGCGCAAACGCTCTTTTAAACTATCCTCCAAGAACTGATTATTTGGAAAACGCTCCAAGTAATCATTGTACACAAGCTTCCAAACTAGACTAGGAATCAACTGAGAAACTTGTTTTCTAGAATTGGAATAAGTGCCAAAATGGCGATGGTAGCTCGATACCATTACAGCAATTTTCTCAGACTCTACAATCGAACGACTACCTCGCGATTTAGGGTCACTTGTAGGTGGTCGAGGTCTCTTCCTAGGAGGAATTTCTAACCAAATCTGGCAATCGTCATCATCCGGTGAACTAGGAAGGGGCGTGTGCAATATCTCTGGCGGTGGGGAAGGGTCCTGCAATCCAAACAGATGCAAAGAAAAACGAAAAATTAATTTCAAATAAAGAGAGAACCAAACTTAATCTCAAATCTTGGCATGTAATGTGCAGCATAACCAGGCCTGATCCATCATGGCCCACAGGCCAGTCAGGTCGAGCAGACAGCACGAACCACAAAATTGAAACCCTAAATTTGACTCAGCAATAAAAATCACGCAAAGAGAAGAAAAAAAAACCATGTCAAGAAATCGCATCAACTAGACCTAAATTTTGCTATGACAACATCCCAGGAGTAACCCTAAACACAACCAAACTTAATCTAAACGGGAACCAAACAAAACAAAAGCAAAAAAAAAACGAAAATTTTGGGCATTACGACGGCCTCCATAGTCTTACTACAGGAACCCTAAATTTACCACGCCTTGTGCTACAGCAACCCAACAAAAAAGGAAAACCCTAAACCCTGTGCAACATCCATGAGCAAAAAATAAATTTAAAAAATGGGAAAAAACATACCTGGGAGATTGCCGGCAGCGTTCGGTTGAAACTGTGGCGATTGCATCCTCCGCTGCCGATTGCCGCAGTTGCCCCGCCCACGTCCGGGAAATTCGCCGTCGCCCCGCCCACATCTCTGCAGATCGTCGCCGCATTGTCTACGTCCCTGAAATTCGCAGTCCGCCTGGCTACATCTCCGTAGTTTGTTGTTGCCCTGCCAACACCCGGAAAATATGTAGATCTGGCCGAATCTATCGGCCCACCCACGTCCCTGAAACTGGCTGGTGGTTGCAGATCGAAGATTTTGCCGAAGCTCCGGAGCACGTCTAAACCGCTCACATTTGACCCTAAACCACCATCGCCAGCGCTTGGACGTTGCCACGCCCCAGCATCTAAATCAAAAAATTCCGCAGATCCTCCTCCACCAACGAGTCCACGCACAGAACTCCCATGCCACGGCGCAACTCCCCTGCCGTCGCCCACTTCTCCTACTCCACGAAACCTCAGATCTGAGTGCGAAGGAGCTTGTAATCCTCCTCCAACCCCTACACCAAGGCCCATCCTCAGATCGTCTGAACCGCCTCTCCTCTCCATCGGAAGGCCAAGTGAGGAAATGACCGCGTGCCAAGAGAGACCCCTGTCAAAAATGGTCAAGTGAGGAAAATGCCCGCTTCCTCCCCATCCGGCTGCCTCGGTGGAATGTTCCTGTTGTCAGACTGTCAGCCTGGCGCGCAGGAAAACTGAGGTCGTCAAATCAAAAGGCACCGTTTTTGGACTCTCCAACCTTCAGACCTGTAGTTTTTTTCAGGCAACTAACACGTCTACTTTTATTGGGAACTCAACCTCTCTTTTTAAAAACTATGGTCCAGTCACCCTACTTGGGACAACTTTGCGGATTACTCTAATATAGTGGAAGTTTGGGGTAATTATGACCCCAACAACAATAGGAAACCATCAGTCAAACACCAAGATACCTTGGTGGTGACTTTTATTTGAGTTTAGGTCGCCATATACTTCTCTCTTGGTGGCTTTGATTTTCTGACGCTAAGCATGGGAACCAACGAAGCAAGGGGAGAAGCACAACATGGGGAGGGACTAGCACGGAATGGGCATGCGATACATGGCACTGGAGTAATTAGCTAACTACAGTATCTTGTTATTATACTCCCTCGTGCACTGGATTTTACACATGCGCTCTTTTTTTGGGGGTTTTCCAATATTTGCCAATATTTTTGGTTTGAAAAAATGAGCTTGCTACTAAGGTGGCATGTTGGCCGCCCCCTGCAATTCTCATTGAATACCAAATCAGATGACGTTGGGGTGAGGGTTTGCCCTCTCACTGTTGGACATGTTCTTACGGCACCCAAACTGCGTTGGAGCAGCTTCTTCCATGCATCAAGTTAAAAATATAAAAAAATTACAGGAGCACACTGTAGCTACCAAAAACTTACTTGACGAATGCAGATTCTCTGCCGTATTTGCGTTGCGTGACTGGTGTGAATGGACTATGACTCGGTGAGAATTGGCTTGAAACACGGGAGATCGTCTTCTATGAGCATTGCAGATGTCAACTGAACTATTGTCTACGATATTGAAGGCTCATTTACCCCTAAGAACATGGCCACCCATGCCCTAGACAGAGGGCCGTGAGAGTGGGGCGTGGTCAAGCTTCCAAGTTCTCCCACCATTGATCTAGCTTGAGTCCGCACTGCTGCAGCCTCGTCCAAAACAACCTCATAATCTGAAGATGACACAGTTTCATAAATTCTTCCATGCGCCCATATTGTAGTGCCTGGACAGTATAGGACAATACAACATGTCAACCATCACGTCTTTCCAAGAGGACGAGCCAACAAACAGATGGCGTGGATAACTATTTAAAGAGATGGCACAATCACTAGAGGTTCCCCACCTAGACCACGCCATTGAACCACACAAATGACTATCTTGGTCCATCCTCTTGTAAAAGTTGCAAAGCGAGACGCCTCCAACCTCTTATTCATCCTATATTCAGAAGATTGGGTGGTAAGAGTTGATCAAGATAGACATGAACAATGATTTGGAAGGACATGAGGGCTCATTGTAGGATATACAGTGGTCAGCAGAAGTGTTCGGACAGGATGCTTCCACTTCCAATATGAGCTAGTTTTCCTACATAACTCACATTCAAGTTGTAAAAATTTAAACATACAATCACATAGTTACAACAAACATGTAACATAACATTCATAATCAAAAATGTCAATCAAGAAATCAATCAAAAATAAAACACATGATGTGGGTGTCCAATTCTTTACGCAAAAAGTGAAGTGGTTATCTATTTACATTGGAAACAAAGCCATGAGCTACAAAATCAAGCTAAAAACTTGAATGTAGAATCATGATGACTACCTAAAAACTTGAATGTACAATCATAATGAATACCATCGTGTATAGCCACCTTTTGCTTGATAAACATCTGCAGCTCTCTCAGGCATAGACATGATCAATTTCCTCACGGTATCAATCTCAATGCTATACCAAATTTCTTGCAATTTCTCCCACAAATCCTTCTTGTTAGTGGGTTTCTTCTCGGACATTCTCATACAACGATCTACTTCATTCCAAAGGTGTTCTATAGGATTCAAGTCAGGAGATTGAGCCGGATGCCAAATTAGTTGAAACTCATGTGTTAACAACCAATCTGTAACATACTTAGAAGTATGTTTGGGATCGTTGTCGTGCTGAAAAATAACATTCTCCTCTCCTAAATCATGCATGTGTATAGTATTCATGAGCTCCATCTCCAAAATTTCAAGATACACAAACTTATCCATGTTCCCTTCTATAAGACGAAGGTTGTCAACTCCCTCCCAAATCATACATCCCCAAACCATAATGTTTCCACCCCCAAATTTGATAGTAGGTTGCACATGCTGATCTAAAAGATGCTCTCCACTCTTCTTCCAACAATACTACCTCCCATCTGAGCCAAACAAATTGAATTTTGACTCATCTGAAAAAACCATATAACTCCAATCCATCCAACTTGCATGCCTACACTTCTTTACCCATGCATATTGACGTGCTTTGTGCTTCTTTGACAAGAATGGATTCTTAGTTTTCACTCGTGCTCTCAATCCTTGCCTCTAAAGACATCTTCTAATTGTATCATCACTCAAATCCAATCCTTGAGATCGCATTTCTCTACCCTCTGCTGCAGCTGTACCATTAGATGGTGCATTCAACAACCTTACAACCTCACGATCACCACGTTCATCAAGAATTCGAGGTCTCCCTTGTGAAGGAGCATCTCTCAAATGACCTCTCATTGTAAACCTCCGCACAATAGCATGGCAAGTGCTTTGAGAAATGCCTAGAACCGCTGAAATTTCAGAGTACGAATTCCCTCTCTCATGCATCTGAAGAACTATCTCACATTCAGCAAGAGACCTTCTAGGAGCCATAGCTAATCAAGAGCAATCTTACTCAATCACAATGAATCTTGAAATGCAAGAGGTCTCCATAAATACATGTTGATTCTTAAGATTTTTTAGATGCACAACTTGTGTGCATAATGAATTGGACACCCATGATTGACACATCATGAACTGCTGCCCTTGCAAGTGGCTCAATGTCAATGATTGTACTCTTTCTAGTTTACAAATGGCTCTTTAGTTATAATTAGCTGAAAAAATCAGCCCTACCTACCAAACTTGACAAGTGTTACTACTAAACTGAGATTGTCATTACTGTCCGAACACTTTTGCTAACCACTGTAGTTTGAAGTGGAGTTTTTGCAGTGAAGGAGGGAGGTATTGTTGACGCCATTATATATAGTAGGGGTTGTCTGGTACATTCGAGCGCACTAGAGCCTGTTGGCACCACCATTGGTGCCAGGGATGGCAATGCTCTTAGTGTTGAAAACTTGAAGTGACTAGTTTGAAATTTAAGTGTCAAAAAAATTTAACGTTATAAAAGAGGATTGAAAATAGTTTCCAAAACAATGTTGCTCACTCTGAAAATTTATAGTTAATTATACAAAGGTCCAAAAATTATAAAGTTGAATTTGACTTTTTTTTGTTTTTCTAAGAAAAATTATTGAAAACTGTTTTGAAGGGTCCAACACCTCCAAAAAGGGATGAATACTAAGAATTTCAAAGAAGATGTACGAATATCCCCATTTTATATAAATTATGAAAAGAATATATTCTAAAAAGTGTTTCACACATTCAAAAATTAGTTTTACTACAAAATAAAAATCATCATCTATAGTGGTGAGCACAAGTGTTCGAACAACGAGTGATATTCCCGAAATAGAAAGAGCAGTGATCAAAAAGTCAACCTGTAAGGGATTTTTTGGCTTGCATTAATGACAAAGAACACATGGCATCTAATTAGCAGCATATCTTTCGAAATTAGCCACATGGAAGCTCTCCAAAACGAAATATCTGCAGGTGGTGTGTACAACTTAATATGCACACAAGTTGTGGACACCACCACCATCTCAATGCTAACATTGCTTTCAGGATTTCATGTGCAACAACTTTCAGAGTTCGAGAGAGGTTTCCAGTGACTCATAATGGCTCCTAGGAGATGTGAGAGTGAGAGAAAGGCGGTTTTGGAGATGCACAAGCGAGGCAGTTCCTATGGTCAAATTTCAGCACTGTTGGGTGTTCCTCGAAGTACTTGCAGTGATATAGTACGAAGATTTGGTGAGAGAGGGAGTGTGAAAGACAAAATTTCACCTGGTAGACCTCGAATTCTTGATGAGCGCGATGATCGTGATATTGTAAGGAAGTTAAACAATCAAAGTACTAGTACTGCTGCAGCTATAGGAAGAAAGTTAAGGTCTATGGGCATGCAATTGAGTGATGATACAGTTAGAAGGAGTCTTTAGAGGCAAGGCCTGCAAGCACATGTGAAGGTTAAGAAGCCACTTTTGACTAAGAAGCATCGAGCACAACGTTTTCAATGGGCAAAGAAGTGTAATCGTTTCACTTGGGAAGATTGGAGTTTTGTCATCTTCTCTGATGAGTCAAAATTCAACCTCTTTGGCTCAGATGGACGGCAATATTGTTGGAGAAAGAGTGGAGAAAGTCTTTTAGAGCAGCATGTGCAATGTACAGTTAAACATGGGGGAGGAAGTATAATGGTTTGGAGTTGCATGAGTTGGGAAGGAGTTGGTAAGCTTCATTTGATTGAAGGGAAGATGGATAGATACATATATCGAGAGATTTTGGAGACAGAACTTATGGAGACTATACGCATGCAAGGTTTAGAGGAAGAGAGTGTCATTTTTCAGCAGGATAATGATCCAAAGCATACTGCAAATTATGTTGTAGATTAGTTGCTTGCACAGAAGTTCAAGCTTATTTGGCATTCACCACAATCTCCCGACCTTAATCCTATAGAACACCTTTGGAATGAAGTAGATCATCGCATGAGAAGGTCTGAGAGGAAACCTACTAGCAAGAGTGATTTATGGGAGAAGATACAAGAAATTTGGTATAGTATTGAAGTTGATGTTGTTAGGAAGTTGATATGCTCTATATTGAGGTAATTGATGCAACGTAGTATTGCTAGAAGCCAAAGACGTACGGGTGCTAAATAATGGTGTGTGGGAGGAGGGGTTAGGCATGGGCTGATCTCTAGAATGTCCTTGTGATGAGTTATCCCATATGGTTTGTCCATGGTGACCTCCTAGTGTACACTACTTAAGGTGGAAGGCCTTTGAGTAAAGATCATCTCTTTCTACGCATTCCTTGTGTTTGTGTGTGTGTGCCTTGTGCAATCTTCTCTACCTTCAATAGGTTATGGGCCCACTCATGTGTGTTTCATGAGTATTAGATTGCATTTGTGCAAGTATTTTGAGGTCGGTGCGCAACGGGCGGTTTTGGAGCATTGTTGGAGGTTTTGGAGCTTGTTGAAGCGTTGGTGTTTCTTGGAGGTGTGCATGGGCTGAAGTTACATGTTGGAGCACTCTCTTTGGTCAATTTCTTCCCTTGATCTCCTTCTTTTCTTTCTTCTATCTCTTCGTTGCGAGTGGAACTTCGTTTGGTTCAATTGTGAGCATTTGAGTAAATGCAAGTGATTTGTGAGGTGTGAAGACTCTCGTGGAGGGTCTACCATCTGATCCTAGTGATTAGGCACTTGCTTTGAGGTGTTGCATGTGTTTCATGCTCTTGGGGTGCTCAAATTTTCATTTGGAGCTAGTTTGTGCACAAAGGTGCGGTTTTGAGCAATTTCAATGCGATTGGGGTTTTGAGGGACTTGTGTGAGTTCATGTGCATTGAGTGAGTGCTCTTGAAGGACACAAAGGTGTCATTGACGTGCATTGAGTGTTTGGGGACACTAAGGCGTCGTATTGAAGCATTTGGAGTTGTTTTGAGCTCCATTGAGTGATTTGAGGGGTTTTGGTGAGCCTCTTTGCATTTTTGGGTGAGGGTTCTCACATTTGAGTGTTGGGAGGCGTGTGTGGAGCACAAAAGTGCTGATCTAGTGTTTGGGGTTGTTTTAAACCCATTGGGTGCACAAAGGTGCAATATCAAAGCAAAAAAAAAAAAAAAAAAAAAAAAAAATCACAAAAACAAAGTTGTGTGTTTGAGTTTGAGGTTTCATTTGTGTGGGGAGGCATACGTAAGTGAGGATCATGGCATCTTTTGAGGGTGAGGGTCCCAAGGTCGTGGACAAGTTCGATGGGGTGAATTTCCACTTGTGGAAGTTCAAAATGGAGATGGTGATGGCCGAGAAGGAGTTGTGGGAGATTGTCGAGGGTAGTGAGGAACCTCCTTTCTCTTCTACGGATCCTAGGATCATGCAAGCGTACACGAGGAGGGAGAAGAAGGCATTTGCCATTTTGGCACTCAACCTCGCGGATTCGCAACTTGCGCACATTCGTTCGTGCAAGACACCCGCGGAAGCATGGTCCAAGCTTTGCAACATTCACGAAGCGAAAACATTGGCCAACATTTTGTTTTTGAGGCGCAAGTTCTTCACCATCAAGATGGGCGAAGAAGATGACATGTTGGCGCACATCAACAAGGTCAAAGCTCTCGCGGATCAACTCAACGGTTGCGACATGTCGGTTACGGATGGTGACATCGTGATGACACTTTTGGAGAGCCTTCCATCATCATACGAGTACCTCATCGTGGCGATGGAGTCAAGACCCATTACGGAGCTCACATTGGACTATGTGACCTCACGGTTGTTGCACGAGCTTTCGCGGCGAAAGGAGAACGAGTCTCGAGAAGATGGAGCGGCACTCGTGGCGAAGCAATCCAAGAATGGAGGCGGTGGGAGCTCAAGCGACAAGGTGTGCTTCTATTGTGGTAAGAAGGGCCACATTGCCAAATTTTGCTTCAAACGCAAGAGGGATGAGAAAGGGGAGAGTGCAAACAACACTAAAACTCGTGACGATGATGAGTACGCATTTACGGCTAGATATGAGGCAAGCATGAGCGATGGCATCGAGGGTGATGCAAGCATGAGTGATGGTATCGAGGGTGATGCAAGCATGAGTGATTGGATTGAGGTTGGTGATGAGTATGCAAACATGGCAAGCAATGTATCGTGCAATGGTAGTACGAGTGATTGGATTGTTGATTCGGGGGCTACAAGCCACATGTCACCACATAAAACTTGTTTTCATTCGTATGCTCTCATTAATCCAAGGAGAGTGATTTTGGGAGATGATACGGTGCTTGAGGCCGTTGGCAAGGGCCAAATTGTTGTAGACACCGAGGTGAGGGGTCGTGTGAAGACAATCACTATCCAAGATGTCCTCCACGTTCCCAAACTAACGGCAAATTTACTATCGGTGAGGCAACTAGTGGCAAAGCACTTGAGAGTAGAGTTTAGTGATAAGGGGTGTTATGTGTTGTCACCGAGTCGAGATGAGGTGGCCATCATTGAAGAACACGAGGGCTTGTACCACATCAAGTTCTCCAAGGTGCATTCGAAGGAATCGGCAGCGTTGGCGCATTCAAACTTGAAGGACGACTAGTTGGCGTTGTGGCATCGTCGACTTGGCCATTTGAACATCAAGAGTGTGAAGACACTACGCGGCATGGTAAGCGGTATGGATCTTCATCAATTGAAAGTGGATGCTTCTACATTCACGTGTGAAGGTTGCATTGAAGGCAAGCAACAACGGTTGCCATTTGCGGGTGAAGGGGCGACACGGGCCACAAAAGTTTTGGAGATCGTGCATTCGGATGTGTGTGGCCCCATGAAGACCACATCGATGGGAGGTTGCAAGTACTTTGTGACCTTCATCGATGATTTTTCAAGGAAGATATGGCTCTACCCTATCAAAGCCAAGAGTGAGTGCTTTGAGAAGTTCAAGGAGTTCAAGACATTGGTGGAGAACCAATCCGAGTTGAAGATCAAGGTGTTTCGGTCGGACAATGGCGGCGAGTACATGTCCAAGAAATTTGACGAGCTTTTGAAGAATGAAGGCATCGCACGCCAAACTTCGGCCCCGTACACGCCTCAACAAAATGGAGTTGCGGAGCGCGCAAATCGCACCATTGTAGAGATGGCGAGGAGCATGTTGCACGCTCAAAACTTGAAGTTGGACCTTTGGGCGGAAGCGGTGGTGAATGCGGTATACACACGCAATCGGTGTCCAACAAGCGCGGTTGAAGGCATGACGCCGGAACAAGCGTGGAGTGGGAGGCAACCATGTGTTGCACACATGCGCATCTTCGGATGCATTGCATATGCGAAGGTTCCCGACGAACGGAGGACGAAACTCGAGGCTAAGGCCTTGAAATGTGTGTTTCTTGGGTATTGTGAAGGTACCAAGGCGTATAGACTCATGTCGGTGGACACGAGGAAGATCATTCGGTCACGTGATGTGACATTTTGTGAGGAGTCTACGATGGAGGCTCCTTTGGAGGTTGGTCCAAGTGGGAGTAGTGGAGACGTTTTGGTGGACACACCCTCCAAGTCTCCTAGTGTTGTTGATGTAGGTGATGATGACGGTGATGACGAAGCTGGCGACACGGAGGTTGTTGAAGCGCCATCGAGCTCAAAGGCCAAGAATGGCGCAAAGGGCACGCAAGAGGAGCAAGTTTCTTCAAGCGAGCGGCGGTACCCCGAGAGATCGCGCAAGCCACCTGGAGAATGGTGGAAGAACCACATCTTCCCTCAAGTGGAGGACGAGCATGCGAATGTGGCATTATCGGATGGTCCATTGACCATTCGAGAAGCCATGCAAGGTGAGGATGCGGTCAAGTGGGAGCGCGCCATGCAAGAGGAGTACGACTCTCTAATTGCTAACGGTACGTGGCAATTAACTCCCATTCCAAAGGATCGCAACCCCATTGGTTGCAAATGGGTGTTTCGGACAAAGAGGGATGTTTCGGGTATTGTTGTGCGTCACAAGGCAAGATTAGTAGCCAAGGGGTTCGCGCAAGTGCATGGGGTGGACTTTCACGAGACATTTGCTCCCGTGGCCAAGTTCACCACCATTCGATGCATTCTTGCCATTGGAGCGGCCTTGGACTTGGAGATGCATCAAATGGATGTGAAGACCGCATTTTTGAATGGCGATTTGGAGGAGGACATCTACATGGTGCAACCTGAGGGGTTTGTGCAACAAGGTAATGAGCACCTTGTTTGTAAGTTGCAAAAATCATTGTATGGGTTGAAACAATCTCCAAGAGCGTGGTACCAAAAGATTGACACGTTCTTGGTTGCACACGGGTTTACTAGGAGCATTGCGGATCATAGTCTCTACTTCATGCAAGAGGGGCAACATGTGGTGATTGTGATCATATATGTTGATGATTTGATCATTCTTGCAAGCCTCATGAGTTTAATGAATGCATTAAAAGGCATGCTTGAGAGAGAGTACGAGATGAGTGATCTTGGAGAATTGCACTTTTGTCTTGGTGTTGAGTTTGTGCGTGATAGGGCTACACGCACTATCACCATGAGTCAAGGCAAGTATGTGATGGACGTGCTCAAGAGATTCGGGATGGAGGATTGTAAGCCCGTGGCAACACCATTGGATGCAAACTCCAAGCTCGTCAAGCTTTCGGAGGAGGAGTATGCGATGGAGGCTAAATCGATGGCGGAGGTGCCATACAAGCAAGCGGTGGGGTCGTTGATGTATGCGATGATTGCGACACGGCCCGACCTTGCGTATCCAATTAGCGTGGTGAGTCAACACATGGCGAGACCGGGCTCGATGCATTGGATGACGGTCAAGAGGATCATGCGTTATTTGAGGGGCACAAGCGATGTGAAGTTGTGTCTTGGAGGCAAAGACATTGTGTTGAGCGGCTATTGTGACGCGGACTACGCGGGAGACACGAGCGATCGAAGATCGACAACGGGCTACATGTTCAAGGTCGGATCGGGAGCGGTGTCGTGGAATAGCAAGCGGCAACAAACCACGGCGACATCAACGGTGGAGGCCGAGTACATGGCTACGAGCCATGCCACGAAGGAGGCCATTTGGTTGAGGCAACTAATGGTGGATGTGGGTTGCACACAAGGTGAGGCTACAACGATTATGTGTGACAACCAAGGGTGCATTTCACTTGCAAAGAACCCTACACATCATTCACGCACGAAGCACATTGATGTGCAATACCACTTCATTCGGGAGAAGTTGGAATTGGGAGTTATACATTTGGAGTATTGCCCAACGGAGCACATGGTGGCGGATGTGCTCACAAAGGGTCTTTGTAGAGACCGACACCAACGATTAGTAATAGCATTTGGACTTAGAGGCTTTGGCTCTACGCAAAGTGGGAGTATTGAGGTAATTGATGCAACGTAGTATTGCTAGAAGCCAAAGACGTACGGGTGCTAAATAATGGTGTGTGGGAGGAGGGGTTAGGCATGGGCTGATCTCTAGAGTGTCCTTGTGATGAGTTATCCCATATGGTTTGTCCATGGTGACCTCCTAGTGTACACTACTTAAGGTGGAAGGCCTTTGAGTAAAGATCATCTCTTTCTACGCATTCCTTGTGTTTGTGTGTGTGTGCCTTGTGCAATCTTCTCTACCTTCAATACTCTATGCCTCAACGAGCTACTAATGTTTATAAAGCAAAAGGTGGCTATACTTGGTGGTAGTCATTTGGATTGCTTAGACATTGCATTCTTGAGTTGTAAAGTCATTTTGTAGCTTGTACTTTCATTTTATACAAGTAATGCACAATGTTTCTAGTTCTTGCAAAAAGAATTGTACATCTTAGTTGTATATTTGAATTAAACTAAATTTTTTGGGTTCACATTTCAACTTCAAAAGTTGTACTATATATTTGTTGCAACTATATGCTCTTATACACTTTTACATTCAATTTTATGATGTAATCTGTAAGAATGGTAGCAAATTCTTTCAATTAGCTTCCTCTGTACGACTATTTATGTTAGCCACTGTATATTCATGAGGTTGGAGGATTGAAAATCATCCATCTAACTAATGGCGGGTAGGCAACTAGGTGGACAATTGCCCAAAAAATAGTGTTGTAAATTTTTGATAATTTTTTTTTGAAAAAAAATCAAGCAAATACGAACCGGCTAAGTTTTCAGCAATGCAATTTTGGAGGCATTTTCAATGTGATGTTTGATTTAAATTGTTATTAGAAAGGAAAGTAATATGTCAATAGAGTTAACCGAAAAGAAGGCCATGGAACCTCCCTTTTCAACCTCCTTCTAACCTCTCTTTTCAGCTATAGTTGGGTTGAATAGTGTCGTGTCATAACTTGTCCCCTTGTGGGCCATGGGCTTGGAGCTTTGGTAGGAGGTGTGGGAGTCATTACGAGGTGTGGAGAATAATGGCAGTGGCTTGCTTTAAATTGTCTCCAACTCATCGTGAACTAGTTTTTGGTCTATTTATATTTCCATATGAATTCAAGAGGAGTTCAAGAGGAGTTTGCTAAAACTTTCCTCTTTGAGCTGACTTTTCGGTTAACTCTAATGTTTGCAATATGTATATAAAACACATAGTACAAGATGAAAGCAATATTGTAAAAATTTGGGTATTAAAAGCATTAAAATAACTTTGTCATGAGTGGTTTTAATGACTCTATTCACCAAGGACTTTTCTAAATGATAAATAACACCTGCAGGTCACTAGAATCAATCTAGGTGGCGCATATACTACTCTACAATTCAAGCTATATGAATATTCTGCAAAGGGAGGTGATCATGCACAACAAGTTTACCGAATGATCGAGCCGCTACGTGTCTACCCCGGACTCCAAACTTCATTCAATGTCGTCTTCGCTACATCCCAAGATCGACATTCAAGAGCTGGAATGCACTAAATTCTCACGACACACGTTTCATTGAAGCGCTGATTGATATTAGAAATCACGCTGGATTCAGACATTTGAAGCCTTCAGCAGAAATTCCATACCGGCGACGTTACGGTCCAGAATGACGATTGTCAGCTTAAACCTTAAACCCTAACCAATTGCTCTTCGCGAAAGATAAAACAGTCACCAATCTTGACTCACCAATCGACATATAACTGAACCCAATTCTGGTGAGCAAGTCTCCAATCCGCCCGCATATGATCGCAGAGGACAATGTAAATTACTAGTACTCGTAATGGCATACAGACGATGCTGGCATACTGACGTTACTGATTATTCAACCAACTGACCTATCATGCAGAGACAGAAACCCTAAACTGGTATATACGCCGACCAAGGTGCCAGAACCGACAAGAAAGAAACACCTGCACAGGATATGCTTTCCCACAGCACAGCCTGATCCTGCAGAATAAGATCCCTAGATACAAATTGCAACAGACTCAACAACCCTCTTGGAATATGCTCAGTTCAAACAACCGATCACAGAATGTGCTCTCAGAAATGCCCCAAGAGAGGACGAAGCACATGCACATTGCCATTTGAAACACAAGTACATTGATCTGAGCAAATGATCCGACGAATATGTCATTGCAAGGCTGCTTCATAAGAAAGCATCGATCGCAAACTGTCAAATGAGCCAGAATGTGCCCCCACCTTACCTTCTTGAAGGCTCAGCTATGGCGATGAGATCTCTCGTCCTCCTCACGGTACTAGCGGCTCTCCTTCTTCACCAAGTGAACGGCAAGGACCCTTGGAACCGGGCCACAATGTCAGTGCGCATCCGCAACGAGCTTCCGGGCGTCCTGGCCGTCCACTGCAAATCCCGAGACGACGACCTCGGGCAGCAATACCTCCCGGCGAGGGGGACGCCCTACTACTTCTCCTTCAAGGACAACTTCTGGGGCTCCACGCTCTTCTGGTGTCGCTTCAGCTACGGCCCCGTCCTGTGGAACGCGTTCGAAGTGTGGAAGGGACCGGGATTGTTCGGCAAGAGGAAGATGCCGTGCGAGCAGTGCGTGTGGGCTGCCAGGGCCGACGCTTTCTACCGCGCGCAGGAAGGCACGGAGCCTCTCTTCATCGCTGTCTACCCGTGGCGGAGCGATCACCAGTCCCAACCTCAAAACGTTTCGGAATTGCGCAACTGTACTGATGGACGGATCCATTCTTGAGGTGCAGGCCTGCCTGCCATGAAGGAAGTCGGAGTCCCTGAAAGCGATTGCATTGCATGTCTCAGAAATTAGCGATTTGTTTGTCGTTGATGATAACAATGTGGATTTTGAACAATCCTTGACTCACTGGATTGTTGACATGGTACATGTACACCGTTGACATGTCTGGAATAAAGTCAACTGATTATGGATTACATAACCTTTGAGAGCCACGAGGTTATAGAAGGTTAGTGGACTACATAATGGCAAGTTCTTTTTTGGAATCTTGAGCATTCACATAAAAGGTAGTTTTCATTTTTATCAGGGCTTTCAATAAGGAGAGTCACAACCCAGAAAGGGTACTTTAATCGAATTTTGTGAAACATTGACAATAACCAATAAGCACTTTGGTTCATGTGCAGCAATGGTTTGACTCGTGCCTTCCGTTTCAATTCACGTTAATAGTCAGTCATGTTGAAAATGTAGGGTAAGCCCTTGGAGCAAGAGGCTTCACTGGAATAAGCTTTCATCATGAAAGTGTAGCCCGAATGGCGAAAACTTATTCCTGTGAAGCTCAGTGCTCCAAGGGCTTATCCCGCATAAAGAACGTTAAAAAAAATTCCGGCTTTCCTTTTCGTGGTGCATGAAAGGTTTTTGCCTTTGGAGTGTCATGCCACAACACTTCTTAGACGTGTTGTATTTATTGTTATCAATGGTTGCTTTGTTAACTTTAGCATGGTTTGTACATGTTGGGCCTGTTTTGATCAATCAGACTTTGCAATCTCTGGACTTTTTCAAATCTTGTACCAGGGACACATGTTGCAAAGGAACCCCGTCATGGCCACCCAGACATACTGGGGGTCGGAGTAGGGGAACCCTGCAGAACCAATGACAGGCAGGGCCTGGAACAAGGCTTCATCCGCAGTGTGATATGCTTCATCCACGTTCCTTCATCTGTAGTGCCCCGCCTTCATCCCATATGCGACTTCATCCATTTCTCATCTTCCAACGCCCCTCCCTCCAGCCTGATAGAGGCCATAAGTTTACAAAGATTCCTGGTCTTTACCCACTTTCTTTGCTTTGCTCTGCGCCTTTCGGCCTCGCTTTTTATCCATCAACCAATTAAAACCATTGAACAAACTCCTCTCTTTCCGTATTGCTAGGAATGCTTAACGCTGCTCAAACCCATAAGGTTTTCAAAAATTAGAGAGTTTTGGAATTTTGAACCTAATCCTTGTCCTTCTAAAACTCCCTCTCACTCCACAAGTGCAAATTACTACTATTTCACATTCTTGTGTAAATTAGTATTAGTTTACATTCTTGGGCAATAGAAGTTGAATCTGTGAGTATGCATGAATTTGTATCTTTGACTTCCACCATGATACTTATTTAGTTTTTGTCATGGACCTTGAATTAATCCCCTATGACCGAGAGTGACAGTTGTGGAAATCCCATGGGACGTGTGCGGGACTGGAAACGTCTCGATGGTTTTCGATGGTGATGTGGGCGTCGAGGTTGTAGACGGTTCGTATCTGCCTAGGCCGGCACGTGGTTCGAGAAGTCAAAGTTGACTTTACGGCAGGGATTGACTTTGATGTATTGTTGGAGCAACAAAGACACGCAAATCAACGCAAGACTTCATGTAGGTGTTGTTTCGGGTCACACTTCAGTTGATTGGTATAATTATTGTCAGGAAATATGTTTTCTGGCTGTGACAGGTGAAAAGGAAGAGAGGATCGGCGGCATAAGAAAATTTGTTGAGGTAGATGAGAGTAAGTTTGGGAAACAAAAGTTTCATCGTGGCCGTAGAGTAGAGGGGCAGTGGGTTTTTGATGGTGTAGAGCGCGGGTTCGAAAAAGGTATTTGTAGCTACAGTGCCAAATCGGACGGCACTAACGCTAGAGGAGATTATTGTTCAGTACGTGGAGCTAGGGACGACTATCGTGAGTGATTGTTGGCAGGCGTATGGCACGGAACTCCTCTTGCATCTCGGATATTTTCACAAGACGGTGAATCATAGTTTGCATTTTAGATATCCGGAGACGGGGGTTCACACAAACACTATTGAGGGGACTTGGAGTGCGGTGAAGAGGTCTTTGCTACGGTATGGTACGGTAAAGAGTCATTATGATGGCTACTTTGCTGAATTCATTTGGTGGCGAAAGTTTGTTCATACTTCAAGCACAGCGTTCTACATTTTTGTAGAACATGTATTGCAGTTTCATCGAGAAATTGATGGAGTTGTTTGATATAGTATTTTTTATTTTATATATTTAGTATATTTATATAGTAATTAGTATATATATTTAGTTTTTAGTATATTTACTATATTTACTATATCTCCTATATCTCCTATATTTAGTATATTTTTATTATATTTACTATATTTACTATATTTACTATATTCCCTATATTTTCTGTATTTAGTATATTTATTATGTTTAATATATTTATTAGAATTATTATATTTACGAACTCTAGTCTATACATATATTTAATATATCTTCTATGGTTAAATGTATTATATTTTTATTTTCATATTTTGTATATGTTTTATATTTATATATTGTTTAATATGTTTAGAATATTGTATACCTAGTTTATATGTTATATGAAATTTTTATACATTTAATATGTAATATTTTATAGTATATTTTATACAATATTTATATAGTCATATACTCTATATTCGTGTATTTTGTATATTATCTTCTTTATTTCATATATTTTATCCTACAACTAACTTATTTATTATAGGCCAAAATTATGACAAAAATTCAAGTTCAAACTTCATTAAAAATACTAAAAATATTATTATGGTAGGATGCGCAATAATTACATTAGTGCAGTGTGACTAAAGTAATATATATATATATATATATATATATATATATATATATACATATATATATATATATATGTAAAAACAATAATATATATAAGTTAAATTCATACAGAAATAAAAGTCAAAATCCACAAATACTTGCATGAATCTTGAAATGAATATGTTAGATTTTTGAATGATTTAGTATGTTGTGACTAATGTGACTAATGTCTTTTTAGGATATTAGTCACATTAGTCACAGTGCACTAATGTAACTAATGCCCAACTAAGATATTAGACACATTAACCCTTAACTGCCCAACCATGCATATTTTGCATGATGCCTACAGAATCAAACTCCGGTTTCTCATCCATCATGAACTTTTTGCAGTAAATTTTTTTTATTGAATTTTTTATGGGAAGTTAGCTTTGTACATGTGTGATCCGATTAGAAAGGGGACGATTTATGAAACTTTATGCCTCATTTTATGTTGTAGTGTTTCATCAAAAAATTTGAAGATTTTAGTCTAAAAGAGTAAAAGTGCTCTTGAAAAAAATAAATCATAAAAGTAAGCAACCAAAAAATCTCCAAAAATCACTACACTTAGAGTATTACATTTTAATGCATCACAAAAAAATTCATCCACAAATTGTCAATATCTTATTCGTAATCAAATTACAAAGTAAATTTGAATTTTATCTTCCAAACTTTATAGAAAAATATTGGTGAAAGCAATCGCAAATCTAACCATATGGATAGAATCTAAAATTCATAGTGTGCAACTTTTATTCATACATCAAGTTCAAAATATCATCTTAGTTGCATTTAATGATTCATCTTAAATCTTTTCAAAATTGTCCAAACTGGACAAGGATGAGGACGTTTAGGGGTTAATGTGTTGTGACTAATGTGACTAATGTGACTAATGTGACTAATGCCTTGTTAGAATATTAGTCACATTAGTCACAACATACTAATGTAACTAATGTGATTCAATTTAGTTCAGTTTAATTCTAATTTAATTCAATTTAAAATTTCCAAATTTATTCCCAAATTCAATTCATTCTCCCAATTCATTCCCAAATTAAATTCATTCCCAAATGAATAATGTGGGGTCGGGGCGGGAAGCTATAGAAAGAGATATACATAAATTTGGTATGTTATATTTCGTTAAAATATGCATACATACATACATAGAGAGGGTCGTGAATGCACATGATGTCGTATACAGTACATAATAAGGATGCATCATCCCCGACTCTAAATCCACCCCCCCCCCCCCCCCCCCGGACGTTAATGCAAACACTGTTCACCCATGGACCCTATTTTCTGAAATTTCCATTTTGGACCCTCTAGGGTGTTTTTTTGGCAATTTTTTTTGCAAATTTGGGGCCTACGGGCCAAATTTGGTCTAGGGGGACCCCCTTGGGAATTTTAAACCCTTAGAAGAGGAGGTTATTTTTTAAGGTGGGCCCCTACACGTTCAAAATAAGGGGCAGTTTTTGCCCTCTTGCATTAACGTCCGGGGGGAGGAATTTAGAGTCTTTCATGCATCATCCTCCTTGCACTGAAAATGTCAACTAAATTCCTTTCTATGTTGGATGAACGACCATTATTCTCATTGAGCTAGTCAACTACAACAAACAATGTATACCGCAAAGCTGAATACAAACAATAATCAGCCCATCCCAATTGGATGATTCTTTCCTCACCCGTCGTTCATGATGTGTATTTTCAAATGATATAAACATGCTTTTAAACAAAAAGGAAAATGGATGATTCCTGTCAACGCGGGGGCCGCCCAAGTGGAAGTCCACGTAGATGGCGCAGTGGAAGCCCACTGTGGGTATACTGTGCATGGGACGGGCATACTGTGGATGACGGGGCTGGATGACGGCTGCCCGTCCAGCCCGTCCCTTCCACAGCCGGGTCCCTCCTGCCCCGACCCCGGGTCGCCATGGTGGGGTTCCCGATACAACAATCTACCCGAGCTGCTACCACCGTGAGGAGGACGAGAGATCTCATCGCCATAGCTGAGCCTTCAAGAAGGTAAGGTGGGGGCACATTCTGGCTCATTTGACAGTTTGCGATCGATGTTTTCTTATGAAGCAGCCTTGCAATGACATATTCGCCCGATCATTTGCTCAGATCAATGTACTTGTGTTTCAAATGGCAACGTGCATGTGCTTCGTCCTCTCTTGGGGCATTTCTGAGAGCATATTCTGGGATCGGTTGTTTGAACTGAGCATATTCCAAGAGGGTTGTTGAGTCTGTTGCAATTTGTATCAAGGATCTTATTCTGCAGGATCAGGCTAAGGATAGGATATCGGACTGTGCAGGTGGTCCTTTCTTGTCGGTTTTGGCACTTTGGCCGGTGTATATTCCAGTTTAGGGTTTCTGTCTCTGCATGATAGGTCAGTTGGTTGAACAATCAGTAACGTCAGTAGTACTATTTCCTGCATATTTTCCAGCATCGTCTGTATGCCATTACGAGTACTAGTAATTTACATTGTCCTCTGCGATCATATGCGGGCGGATCGGAGACTTGCTCACCAGAATTGGGTTCAGTTATATGTCGATTGGTGAGTCAAGATTGGTGACTGTTTTATCTTTGGCGAAGAGCAATTGGTTAGGGTTTAGCGTTTAAGCTGACAATCTTCATGAATTCTGAACCGTAACAACGTCGCCGGTATGGAATTCCTGCTGAAGGCTTCAAATGCCTGAATCCAGCGTGTTTTCTAATCTCAATCTGCGCTTCAATGACGTGTTGTGAGATTTTAGTGCATTCCAGCTCTTGGATGTCGATCTTGGCATGCAGCGAAGACGACATTGAAGCTCGGAGTACGTCCGGGGTAGATACCTAGCGGCTTGATCATTCGGTTTGTTGCACATGATCAGCTGGCTTTGCAGAATATTCGTACAGCTTGAATTGTAGAGTAGTATATGCGGCACCTAGATTGATTCTAGTGACCTGCATTATGTATATTGCTCTCAGATGATGACTTTGGATTCTCAGGGTGTAATCGTTCTTTGATCGCATCACGTGGCATTCCATTCTATCACCACAGGCATATATTACATTGAAGCAGTGTTTGGAAACTTAGCAGAAACACCTCTGGCCGGGAAGACAATAAATGCTGATTTTGCTGACCAGGAATGACGCCCCACTGGCTCTCTTCATGAAAGGCCTTCATATCACTTGATACATTGATGGACTAGCTGATGCAAACTTGGTGCCGACTGATAGGGGAGCTCGGAAAGCTTTACTAAACGCTTCAGGCATCCTGATATTCACTTGCAAGATTACAATCTCGGTCATTGTCTTTAGGCAAATTAGTTTAGAATTTGTGAACTGTGAACAAAATTTAGTATCTTGTTGTTTTTGTCGAGATTGTTTGAAGCATCTAGAGATCATGGCTGCGGCCTGCCAGAGCCCCATCAAAAAGGGTCCCAAAAGTATGGGTACAAGATTCAGCATGTTGAGGTAATTGAGCGAAGTAAACGCCAAGCAGACCAGCATGAAGCTGTACAGTACAGCACAGGCGGTGTACAAGTGTTTGGTGAGCGTGCCCCAGACATAAATTGCACATCGGGAAGAGCTACAGCGAAGAGCCACGTATATCATAACCCAGACAACGCGATGCACGTTTACATCCCAACTCACAACCTTTGATCTCAAGATTCTTTCTCATTGCCGCCAGTCATGGTCCGTTGTATTTCGAACAGCCAGATCAGAATACTTGCTTTTGAAATTAGAACATAACTGAGAGCAAGCCCAATAGTTGCCTCATTGCGCACCAAATTCATATCCAAGATGGTGTGTGAAGCTCTTATGTGCCAGTAACAAGTACCAAATATGACCCAAATGAACTTCATGTACTAATTACATATCACCACTTGGGCATCAATTTCTAACCATCAAATTAGGAGAAGAATTTTCGTAACTTTCAGCTTCACTAAGTGATAGCATGGTCTTGTAAGGGATAATTAGGACAAACTATTTGATGTGATAAAAATCACACTCTCCAAGGCGCAAATGTTTGGCAAGCTAGAATCAAGCTCCACACTTTAAACATACTTTTATCATCTAAAAGTTGGGTGTTGTTGGCCATGCTCAAAGATGAATGTTTTAAGCATCTTGTCTATACCAATGATGGGTCGGATATTGCAAAGGGTAGCTGAAATCTAGACCACTCTAAGTAGATTTTAGATACGCTACCCTTTGGAAAAGGTAGTTGAGATCTAAAAGTAATCTAGATTCAAGCAAATTATCTATTCATACACTTGATTGGATTTCCTAGCAAGTGGTGCAAGCATGAGTTTGCTAAATGTCTGACCACTCATCTTTGAATAAAAATAGGGTTGTTTGTTGTCACTTATAGTGGTTTACAACCTCCCACTTTGAAATTACATTTAAGAGATTCCTACATAGTGATAAAAATCCAATATCATTGTATCCAAAAATATCTTCACATCTCTATCATCATCTACAAATCACATTCTTTCATGTGTTAGCCCACTAGGTAAGCATGTTCCATGTCTCTAAACGTATCACAAATGAGATTCTGGTATATGTTCACCCACTAAGGACATGGAGGCCAAAAAAACAATCTTTGAATGATATTTTCCATGCTATTGGATGATTTATGTGCACTATTTTGAATGGTCATAGGTCCTATTGGTGCATGGTGATACGCATATGCTTTCAGGGTTAAAATGCTTATACGGTATGCTCTACCACATGTGTAAATATGAGCAGTCACACAGCAATTTGCTGCTCACCGAAATGAGCTACACATGATGTATTGTCACAACCACCAAACGAAACTTGAATGGCCGAGAATTTCATCTCGTGCTATAGCCATGGCCAGCTAATCATTGAGTCATTCCCGGCACATTAAATTGGACATGATTTAAGGAGGTATGCTGAGCCCAACGGTAACTCCAGATGCAAATTCAAATGATAGCAAAGAAATCCAACATTCAAAGTGAGCTACTAGCATCTCTTCCTCTTTTTTGGGAACAAGTGAGAGACCCCATTTCACAAAGAAAGCATCAGAAATCTCCAAACATGTCCCAACCAGAACTCAAAACGTGAAAACGATGTCATCAAAACAAAATTGTCACTGGAAACGCAGAGGGCAAGCCACCCGCATAATAATTAAATAGGGGGAAGGGACAAACTAAAATCTCAAGCGACCAAGTCGCAGTGGTGGTGGTGCTACTACCTAGCCTATCTAGAATCATGTAAGCATACAGATCAAAAAAGAGTAAGGGAACAAAAATCTCCGTCTCAAAGATCAGGTTGGTAAAATGCTAGACCTGCCAACAAAAAACGAAAAAAAAAGTACCATCTTATGATAATACTAATCCTCGAGAAAACAGATTCCAGTCCCCCCACTATACCACGAGGTAATTCAAGCTCACTGATATTCACAGTTCAGGTGCTTTCAGACTTGCGCCCTAACCCAGCATAATAGAATCGAGTTCTAAAAAACTAATCAGGTTGTATTCACAGGGTATACTTTACAGAGTGGGGATTTTTCCACACTACTGGATTCGGGCGTGATAATTCTCTGCTGAAAATGATGTTTTTTTTTGGGAAGGAAAAGAAAAAGGAGGCTAAGAAACCAACAAGATCATTGGAAGAGAATATCAGAAGCTTGCAAGCCCACCCAAGGTTGCGAAACCACGTCTTCATGGTACCCTGAGAAGCAATTGCTAGGCAAACACCTGTCGTCTTCACCGGTGATGTTGCTTCCATTTGGCGAAACGTTGTTCTGATCCCATGATGTGTTGTGGCCTGGGACGAGCCTGTCCTGGTGCATCATGGGCCTGCTAGTATTCTGTGGCTGGAGTAACGATGTGTCCCAGAACGCCGCTTGCTTGGAAGACCAGCTTTGGGGCAACACCGTGGCGTTCGTCATTTTGCGGGACTCGTCGCTGTACCCGCTCAGTTGCTGCAACAGGGAGCTTGAGGAATTCGTAGCCTTGGGCTCCCATGACGGTGGCGTGCTACCGCCGGTCAGTGCTTGCAACTGCTGGACGGGAGTCGATGATGACCACAGACCCGCTTTGGACATCGCGGACGTGAGCGCTTCGCTGCCATTGAACTCCGGCAGAAAGAATCCGTTGGGGTTCAGCATCGGCGACGACGTGACGGAATTCACGAGCTGGGGCACCTGCGGCAGCGAATTCTTTTTGTCAGGAGATAGTTTAGCATTTTTGAAGAGCAATCTGAGCTCTATCGATGCTCTTTTCATATCAATATATAAGTAATATCAGGGTAAAACATGTGCGCTACCGAGGCAGTACCTAGGTTTAAAAAGGCTACACATCTTGACTCCATGTAGAAAATCTGGCCATTATTCCTTCTGTTTTTTTCGAAAATCCTTTGTATCAATTAGCCAACCCAAATTTTATGTACTCTGTTTCATATTAAGCTTCCTGTACCCTGAGCACAACAGTGTGGACCCTGAGCCAATAGGAGTAGTAGTTTGAGCAAGCAGGAAGCTTAATATGGGACAGATTCACAACGCGCTCAGGAAGCTTAATACGGGACAGAGGGAGTAGCAATTTGGCTAAAATTAGCAAGAAAGAAAAATCACTGACCTGGGGGACGTCGTAGAGCGATTGCAAGTCGGGAACCTCCTGGAGGCCTGCGAGCGGGCCTTTGCAGTGCGGGAACAGGCCGCCTTGCTCGAGCGCGAACTGCAGGAACGGAAGCTGCGAGCCTGCGGGCGCGGCGAACGCGCTGGCGGGGCCGAATCCGCCCAGCGCGGGTGGCAGCATGGAGAGCTGCTGCATGCACGAGCTCGCGTTCAGCAAAACGTCCGGTGCGGCGGCGTCCGGCGACGCGTG
The DNA here is from genome assembly GCA_022496805.1 of Pohlia nutans. Classification (NCBI taxonomy): domain Eukaryota; kingdom Viridiplantae; phylum Streptophyta; class Bryopsida; order Bryales; family Mniaceae; genus Pohlia; species Pohlia nutans. The sequence continues at coordinate 31,833,997 of CM040088.1, read as the reverse complement.
GCCGTACGGGTGCGCGTCGCTGCGGGAGCGCGTGCGCGTCTTCTTGCGAGATCCGCCCCCGACCGGCACGTTCCGGAGCGTCCCGCCCACGGTCCAGTAGCGCTGGCAGTTTCGGCAGAAGTGGCGCGGCTGGTTCACGCTGTAGTTGTTGTAGTAGCAGAACTTGGTGTTCATCGACTGGCACCGCGGGCACGGGATCACCTTCACGGGCCGGTCGCGGATGCAACCCCCGTTCCCTCGGCTGCTCACGGGAGAACCCCCATCGCCGGATCCCTCCCCGCTCCCTGAATCCGCCATGCGCTCGTGGTGCTCGTCCTCATGAAAATCTCCCAAGAGCGACTGGTGATTCATCGGTATATGCATGCTCGCTAGCTAGCTTCCAACACCAAAATGTTCACAAACTCCTTCCTAATATCCAAGCAACCTCACTTTCATGAAACCGAACTTTAATCCTGCACATTCACGAAATCCGCAATTCCTTTCTCCACCTGTAATCACCGAATGGCGGAATCTGCACGGTTCCCAAGAGAACTTGATCAACAAACAAACGCGAAGCCAGCTAACTGGATTGATTCTTGAATGCAACAGCCAGGGTGCGTGGTAGTACTAGAATCTGAACTCTGTCTATGTAAGTGACTGACGAACTCAGAAACGCTGCAAGAGGGGGGGAGAGAAGTGATAGTGGCTTTCTGGCTAGTACGCTTTTGCGAGCTCAAGGGGACTGGGTGTGTTTATCTATCACCTAGCGCCGGCTACAGCCCACGATCCTCTCGCTCCAGTCCTAGGCTGAGATTGGAGATCAGTAGCAGGGAAATAGTATTAACAATAAGGAGTAAAATAATGGTATGATTCCCATGAGGATTCTCTGCCCGCGGACCAACCACGGTGATTGGCCAAAAACAGACACATGAGGAAAAAACACAGAAGAAATTATCCACTGCCCAGTGGTCCCTACTGTGTGGTCCCTGGGTTTTATCTTCAGCCCATGCCCCGCCATCCATGCACCGGACCATTTGTACCCTGCCCAGCCCATGCACCCCTCCATCACCCCCACTCCATCCATCCCTCTACCTCCACATATCTCTCTCCATGCATTAGTCAATCGCCTAGAAATTAGATTCACAACTTGGGTTCTCTGACAGCAACCCCCCAAAAACAACTATTATAATTTCTCAGTGTTAACTACTCCCAAAAGTACCCATAAAGCTCTCACCGTTGGACCAATGGGAGGCCAGCTTCCCTGGTAAAACTGGCCCCCCAAAACCAGCGTTTTTCCTGGAGCTCCATTAAATGCATGTTATTTAGCCCTTCCAAACTTGGCACCCCGGGGGGCTCGGGGCGCTATCGACATCTTATTCTCCGAAATAGAAACTCCTTGTTGGGGTCTTCCATTAAACTCCCACTCCGCTCGGATTTGGGAGGCGAGATGTAATGAAATCTCTGAGATCGACATTTTGAATTGTAAAGCCCAGGTGTAATTTTTCTGATGCATCGATTGGTTCAAGAAAATAGTAAAAGTGAAAATTTTATATTAAAAAACCAAGGCTTGTTTCTCTTGTTTCTCTCTGCTACAGCTATGAAAAATCTGGAAACAAATTATTTTTTAAGAGTAAAAGGGGGGCGAAGGATATGATTATTACTTACCCCCCTGGCACGGGAATTGAAGGCCGGTGGGGGTGGGGCTCGTTCTGACCAGTAAACGTCAGAGCGTAGGAAAGAGCGGCTGGCGTGGCCCAATGGAGGGGCGCCACTTGTCGCGCCCCCAGGATGTGGATGCTAAACTGGGGCAGGGTGAGGCAGGTTTGTCGCCGTTGTCATCCTCATCCGCCGGCCATGAGGGCCCCTGAGCTTCATGAGGGGAAATGGGAATAATAAAATTAAAAAAGGACGCCAGAGGCTGTTGTTGTGTGCATGTGGTTTTGGGAGCCCACTGTATTTTATTTTGTTGCTTAGGGCGTTTTGGATCGAAGGAAATTAGATTTTTTTGAACTGAGGGTCGGGCTGTGCTGCCTAGCCATCACTTTCCATGTCGGTTTACGGCCCTGGCTCAGAGCCCCAACTTCCATGGGTTTGAGAAGTTGTTTACCGTATGCAAGTAGTGGTATTACATTTTGTCTCATACGCAGTCATGAAGTGGCGCAAACTTCTATGGACTTGAACATGTTGAACCATGGAAAGTTTTGATTGGTTAGGGAGAAGTGGGGTGAAACATGAACAAATTTGATTGGTTAAGGAGAAGATGCCATGAAGTCTTGGGATTGGGAACCCTCCATACTTTATGACAACTTTTCACCCCACTTTTTTCTCAAAAGTACACTTGAAATCTAGAACTTGGTCCCCCAAAGTCCCTAAAAACTTGTTTTTTTAGTGAGAAACTTCACTAATGGAAGTTGTCTCTCAGAGCATCTCCATAAGAACTATGAACATGTCCTACCCTCTAAACAATGGATGAAAAGCAAGCTTGAAATCACCCCAGGATCTGAAAAATCTCCTAGATACTCAAAGTCCTCAACTCACCACTGTTAAGATGAATAGTGGCACATATTGATATGCGTTGACACATGTGATGGCGCGTGGTTGGATCATCTGGTAAATGCAAGGTGAAATAGTCATTTGCTGCTGGAGAAGTATCGCTGAAGATGACGCAGAGTCTGTCTGTCTGTTTTGCAGAGTTCTCCTGGATATGCTCACATGATAGGATGTGAACCCATGTGAATTTGTGCTGATTAGCAGTTTAGCACTTTAGCGGCAAGAGTGTCCTTTTTGCAGCCGCAGCTGTTCTCACCCCCAAAGCTCCAAACTGTTAGGAGCTTTTTCACATGTGATTTGCCCTTGCAAAAGCTGTGCAGATAAGTGTCATCTTACCTCAGAAAAAGCCGTGCAAATATGTGTCATTTGAGTCCTAAACATAATGGGGGTGTTTGTGATTAGCTCAATCTGGATTGCTTCCGTCCTTACACCTCCTCAAAGACATAACCAGAACAGTCTTGAGCTGCTTTTGCTTGATCCCTTTTCTACATCAAAAAATCTTGGATTACATTAACTGTTTCAATGTTACCGTGGAGGCATCGTTTCCATTATTGTGGAATAATATGTCTCTACATTAGCACTGTAAAGATAGACTAAACCAAAGAATGTTACAATTGTTTCTGCTTGTCACACATAACATTCAGTAGCCTTCAAGAAAGTTGCTTTTTAGTTTCATCCACCTTTTTAGATGCAATGACCAGTGATCTGTAATTGAATGGGCTACTGAATCAAATAAACAATTACAAAACACTATTGAATTGTGCCTGAGTGAGTGCTTTTGATTACTGTTCACCATGATTAATTGCTCTTTCTTAATGCCACTTACCCCCATAGCTACTGATGAGATGTGAAATACTCCACATCATTCTGTTGGGAAAGGCGGCAGTCACAAAGGTTACTGAATATTATGCAGGAAGTACAGATTGGAGTTTTTTACTAACCTGTAAAATTCCCTTGAGCATTGAAAGTTTGATGCAATAGTTGTTTCTAACTTTGAGTTTACTGTACTGTAGTATGGCTGGGTATCTAGCACACACCAAGGACTACGACATTGGATACAAAGAACAGTACAGGGCCAAATTGAAAGTGACAGTGGTTTTGTTGTACGTGTTGGAATTGTTGTGATTCAGGGATTCTTTACCCCACTTGACCACATGGTAGTTGCCGAAGGAAGTAATTGTTGCACAAAAGTTGCACAATGTAAAATTTGATATTAGTCTTCTTTTGAAATGTAACGAGTATTTCAATTCCCTTTTCAACGTTCCAAATGTCACATAATTTTGATTTGTATCATTATTTCATTACTCATTTTAAATATGTGAAATGGTATGCCATACAAAGTAAAAATTCAGCCATAGTTTTATCCATATGTGATGATTTAAAATAGATTATTAAGTGAATTCAAATGGAAGTGAAAGTAAACTTGCATATCATTCTATGAACATAATAGATTGTATTAAAAGCAAAACAATTTTCCCCGTTGTAGCTTTTTTAAGTATATGAATACCTGCAAGATCATATAATTTGCAATCTTTTTATTGATAAAAACAAGACGAATCCATATTTTACTAATTTCCACTCACTCACACCAATTGGTATATTCTACCTTAACCAATTATGAATGTCATAAATGTTGTTTACTAAATGTTGTTTCCTAGCTTCTTGAAATTTTAACTTGATAACTTAAATGAATTTTTTTCATTGAATTTTTAAAGGGACTATAAGACAATTAATTAGTACATTCGTTATTTTTTATTTTATTTTTTCTAACTACTAGAAATGCACTTTATAGCTTGATTTGTATTTAAAATTATAAATGCAAGTTTACTACAGTAAACATAATTTGACTATTGAAGATGGAATTCGTCCTTTAAAATTAGTATTCTATTGATATCATGAAATATTTATCATTCAACAATATTTTTCTAATATTAATTCTATTGTGAAAAGAAACTAAAAATATTATTATAGTTGTTCCCATATATCTTTCTACTTTACACTACATGTCATGACCAAAAGTAATAACCATCAAAAAGATTTGTCTTCCTCCCAGTCACAAGTGTAAAAGGCCTATCAAAAAAGAGGCACATCTTCCATAATAACACATAACTTCATAAACATAGTTTGTGTTCTAATAAACCTTTACTTGACCAACATCAAAATTTATTAGATATTGATATGGGTATTACATGGTTTAGGGAACACTCGTGATGTTCTTTTTACTTCAGATTTTCAAATTGACTTTTGTTGCCAACCCTCAGTTTATTGTTGGAAGTGTCAAGAGACCACAAAAGCCTTATGTTAGTAATATTTTGAAGGCAATGCACTAGCAATCTCAAAACCTTCATAAATTTTAGATTTTTACACAACTAAAAGACTACACATTTAGATAAGACAAAAATAAGGTGAAATTTTAGAATAATTAACAAATCAACAAATGAATTCTCCCATGACTCAATCGAGCAACTGCTAGTGATTTTGCTATAATAATCTAGAGCAAAAAGAAGAACATCCATTTTGTTTTAAGTAATTTAACCCCTAAACGTGCAGCCACACAAAAGAAAAAGTTGTGTATTTTGCAAAATTTAAGTACAAATAAGAAAAACGGCCAAGAACATCACATATACACAAGCTTGCATACTTAGTGAGAGCGACACTATATACTCACTTGTGATGTAAAATTCTTGTAGAGTTAGTGAGTATGAGTACTAAATGCCAAAAAGACACTCAAATTCGGGGCTCCACAATGCATACCGAGACTCTAAAAAAATCTCACCGTCAATAAATAAAAAAACCCTATATTGCACCCAAATTTTTTTAGTTGGTGTTAAGCTCCAATACGGTGGCGAGCATGGAAAAATCTTGAATGTGAAGATTCACTAGTAGAAAAGGTGGCGCTCCCTAGGGAGATGCCCATTACAAAATCACTATGCATGCATGGAATTGAGCACCACATGCCTGGGCAACTCTCTCGAGAATGCCACTTTTTCTACTAGTGATTTTCATGGACACATTTAGTCCGCTTGCATGGCTTGGGGTTAAATGAATTCAAATGTATCACTAAAAAAAAATTTACTTAGTGTGGCCCACAGTATTTGTACTTTTGGTTGAATTATATGTATACTATATTGTAGACGCTTTATATGTGTTACATTATGGTGAAGGAAAGCCATTGCACCAATTCCAAAGCAAGTGATGGGCCTACTGTCCAACTGATGAAACAAATCTTGGCTGCTAGTTCTTGGACTCATATGACATTCCTACTGTATATTAATAAAAAAAATTCCTGTGAATATGGATGGAGATGCATTCCAATAGCTAACCGTACTAAAGATACTGAAACACAGAACTGTAGTACTCTATGTACTGTAGGACCTGGTCCAATAAAAAGTGAAACAGGTCAGTTGGTGGATTCAAGAGACATGTATTTATGTAGAAAAAACTCAGATTACAGTAGTGTTGTACTTGAGCTAGTTTCTAGAAAATAGGGGGCACTGGATGAGTGCAACTGCAGAAGTGATGATCATGTAAGAGCATTCCCACCCATGCACGCTAGGACTAACTGTCTGAAATTATTCATCTATATTTGAAGGGCCATTGCACTCACACTCCCCCACCCTTGCACGCCCCTCACATATCAAAAGTGCGTATCAAATAGCACTACAAGAAAATAGTGTCCAAATTGACACGTCCTAATTGACAAAAACTGTCCAAATTGATAGAAATTTGTCCAAAGTGACAGAACTCTGTCTTAGAGCCGAGTTGATTCGACCATGTTTCTATCAATTCGGACATTGTTTCTTGTAGTGTAGTCAATGGACCAATCACAAGTAGAATGTGAGGATATAGTCAACTAAATAGTGATTTGAAGGCCCAATTTCTAACACGCTAGGATCCAGAGTCAAGAGGCATTTTGGAAGGGCCCTTGGCACTTTTCATCTACTTCTTAAGTGTGAAAGACTTTGGGAGGGCATGGGTGGCCCTGCTCTAAGGGGATACTTAACCCTTAAACGACATTTTAGGTTCTCAGTGGGCAGCCCGAGGATCTCTGAAAGAATATGGTTTATATTTTAGGTCAGGCATGGGTATATGACCAATCACAACAAAAAAAATAAGCACACCAGGAATCAATTGGGAACTTGTGCAAGAATCAAACTATAACCCTCCAATATTTTTGATTTAGGGTTGATTGTCCTATTACCAACCACGTACCCAAAACCAACCACCCTGATTCTTGCCTAATTTCTAGATATTAAAAAGGAAGATGTACCTCATTTGTACATTAGAGCATGTGATCGGTTTTGGGTCGCAGGTTACTTTGCACTTTGGAATTTTGTATAAATTTGAGAAATGCAAATTATAAGTTGCAATTTTTTGCAATCCTCATGAAATCCTATTTCGAACGCGGTCATAATTTTTTTCCGGATTTACCACTGCCAAATATAGGTCAGATTGCTTAAGTGGTTGGTAATAGGACAATCAACCCTAGACATTACGAACGAGCACCGAAGAATTTGTTATTGAAACTTAGCACATCAGATGCCTCACCGCGTTGTGCATCCAATGATCTATGCCTGGTCCCAGTGTCACAGTGTTGGTACCAGTGCTCTTGTGTGGACTTGGGCTGTGCATGCCTGCCTGTGGCTCTGCTTGGCTGTTCATTTATTTTGTGGCCTCATGTTGTGATACTGTAGATTCGATCTTGGATTTTTTTTTTCTTCCAGCTCATTCACGTGCCCAAAGTGCAGAGTCTTTGCTTCTCATTCGAGATGATCTAAGGTAGACCACCCTAACCCACATGGCTACTCTCATGCACATGCAGCACACAAACATAACATTCAGTAGCCTCTGTGACTGCTGCCTTCCCCCAACATAATGATGTGGAATATCCCACATCATTTCATTCCCCCAATGAAATGATGTGGGATATTCCACATCATATCAGTAGCTATGGGGGCAGGTGGCATTAAGCAAGAGCAATCAACCATGGTGAACAGTAATCGAAAGCACTCCTCAATCACAATTCAACAATGTTCTATAATTATTTATTTGATTCAATAGTCCATTCAATTACAAATCACTCGTCACTCCATAAATAAAGGTGGATGAAACAAAAAGGCACCCTTCTTGAAGGCTACTAAATGTTATGAAAGATGTCAATGTGACACTGGTAGAAACACTATATCCGTAGACTAGAGAAGCATGGCCTAACAGGATACACAACCAGTGTTTTTCTATTTTATTTCTGGCAATTTACAGCTTCTGGCAGCTGCTTCTAAGTAGCTGCCAGAAGCTGTAAGTTGCTAGAATAAAAACACTGCACACAAAAACTTTACATTTTATTTTTAATGAATGTAAAAGCATTGAACTTTGGAAAAAATTGTATAAATTATCATTTTCACTTTTAGAGCTTAAAATTTAGCATGATTAGTTAAAATTGGTTTATCTATTGTAAAATTCAAAAAAGAAAAAGAAAGAACATCATTTCTTTCTCCAAATAGCAAATTTAATAACACTAAGACAATGTCAAAGTGATCCACTTTGAAAAATTCTCCTTAGTGGAGTTTAATCCCTAAACATCTTCACCCCTCTCCAAAATTCAGTAGTTTTGCAAAGATGCATTATAAATGCAACTAAGAGGATATTATGAACTTGATGTATGAATAAAAGTTGTACATTATATATTTTAGATTCTATCCATACGGTTAGATTTGGCATTGCTATCAACAATATTTTGTATAAAATTTGAAAGTTGAAATTCAAATATATTTTATAATTCAATTACGAATAAGATATTGTGTCCAAAGATAAGTGTATAAAAATTATTTATTTAAATGAAGAATATGAATCATGGAAGTGAAAATGAGTTCTTTACTTGAATTGTAGATTTTGTTAAACAATATTTTAAAAACCTAAACACTTTGGAATTGATTTTTTAATTGATACTTTTGATGTGCCAAAATAAAATTATTAAAAATTAGCCAAAACAATTAAGTATAGTTGGACTTGCTATTGATAGGGCATTTACATTTTTTGCCATAGGGTGGCAGGCATACTATTTTCAAGTAAAATCAAGAAGTTCTAAATATGCCTTTTGTTTTCTAGTTGCAGACAACTCCATGCTACAACAACTTAACATTTGTAGTGAAATTTAGCATGAGTTTATGAAAATTGTAGACTGTTGTGTGGGCCCTAGGACTTTGGTTGGGCTGTTGCATCCGTGGCGAGACGACGTTGTTGTATCTGCGGCTAAATTACCTCACCCTAGTACAACATATGTAAACTATAAAACAATGCAAGTTTGGTTGGAGAGGATTGACGCCACTTTCAAATGGCATTTCTTGAGACCCCGAGAAGCTTTACAACTACATTTGATTTGGTATTGGGTGGATTACGGGAAAAATGCGTGGAGTCATGTCCAAGCATTAAATAAGAAAAAAATGGCCAACACTTTGAAGATTGAAAAGAACAAGGTTACGTGGGGTCATAATTGGATTTTTGTGGAGTGGAACAATTCCCAATCGACGTAGCACTTTGTATGTTCCAATCTCAATTGTGATTAGTGTTGGCCTTTGATTCCCTCTTTCTTCTTTTTCCCTCTTTTGCTTGGTTCTTGGCCGGCCATGGTTGGAAATCTTGTTGTATTTGTATCTCTTTTTCGCAGTAAAGATTCTCTTTATTTGTGCCATTTTTTAAATAAAAAAATAACATAAAACATAAAACAGTGAAGCAAATCTTTGCTCATGCCTGCACAAAATGTGTAAACGCCACATGAAGTAGGGTACCAGTACATTGATTATTGCCATTACTATGAGTCATAAAATTAGTGTGAGATTTTCCACCAACCCTCAATTAGTGTAAGACTTGGTGGAACGCAAATATCTTGCGGCACTCAAAATGCGTTGCACCAACTTATTGCATGCGTCAGGTTAAAAATTTAATTTTACAAGAGCACACTGTAGCTACCAAAAATTTACTTGACGAACGTAGATTCTTTGATGCACTCGCGTTGGGTGACTGGTGTGAATGGCCCATGAGTCACACGTTGTTCTAATACCACAATTACTGTGAGAATACTGAAGCACACTGACTCATGGCCCATTCTCACCAAGCCCTTGCGGCACATCCATCTGCGTTCCCAAAATGGAGGAAGGTAAAAACCGAGAAACAAAAAAATATTCAAAGCCATGTCTTTTCTTGCTGCAACTACTGTTCGAGCACTCTGCAATTGCATTACAGCGTGGCAAGTAAAACCATGCTCCTTTTTTTGCGTTGCGTTCCTTTCTAAGGACCGCTTCATACTATGGCCGTCCAAGTCGAGAGGCCGTGGGATTGAGAGTCCAAACTTTGTTGAAAGTCCAAAGAAATCTACTGAAAATAGCCAATAAAATATAGTTTCATTTTTTATGAAAAGAAATCGACGGCCTCTCGACCATAGTGACGGGTCTTGCAAAATGTAGGACCCAAACTTCCTCTCGAGAGGCCGTCACCTTGGTCAAAAAGTGTTGCCATGTAAGCATTTTGAAGGTCCACGGCCTTTGGACTTTGGCCTCTAGTGTGAAGGGTCGAGAGGCCGAAACCATGGTTTCTTGCAATTTGATTGGTGGAAACCGACGGCCTCTCGACCTTTGGCCATAGTGTGAAGCGGCCCTAACATGTGTTAGAGTAATTTCTAATTATGTCATATTTATACTTCTTGGTTGACAACACTCAGATTCCCTCAAAATTACCTGACGCATGCATGCATTGGTGTATGTGAATGGGCCGTCACAGTAATGGCAATAGTGTGAAGTAAAATCCCAATATAGCAGGGCCGGCAGTTGGGTCGGCAATGGAACCGGCCAAAATGCAAGGGAAACGAATCGGCTAAGAGCATTCCCACCCATGGCCTCAACAAGTGGCCTTGGAAACTGATTTGAGAGGGCCCTGTAGCAGTGAGAGTGGCCTTCACAATTCTGCAGACCCACCGTGGAGATTCAAAACTGGCAAAATGCATTTAAGCCACCACATGTATTTGAGTCCCCACATGCAATTGAGTGGGCCAGGGTTGATCTCATTGAAATTTGAACATGTACAAGCCATGTCACAGGCCGGCCATGATTTGAAGTAGCATTTCCCAATGCAAAAGCATGTCCAGGCCATTAATGAAGATGATTATCCCACAAATAGCCCGGATTTCAAGCTCAAGAAGAAAATAGGAGACTCCACAACCTAGCGTGGCAAAGCTGATTTCTACAGAGGCCTTGCAAGAGAGGCCACTAGCAAACCCAAGGGTGGGAGAGAAAAAAGTGTGAGGCCACTCTACAGTGCCAAAAGGCCACTTGTTGAGGGCAAGGGTGGCCATGCTCTAAACATACCGGCAGTAAGTGTAAACAAAACCCTCACTGTTTATTCTATGCATGCAGAATAGGAAGCACGGTAGGAAAGTGCCCGGATGGCTCTCAGGAAGGAGCCCATTCCATTCCTAATTTAAATAAAATTAGACTGCATGCCATGCATTCCGTCCCAATGCAGTAGGCGTTGACATGAGTCCCTGCCTAATTATCCCACAACTCACATTCCCCAAACTCGGATTCCCGGAGAGCATCTGCAGCACTGCACCAAAACTTCATCCACACCCGGACCCAAATCCCCTTAGGACCATCCATTCATGGTTTTTATTTTTTTTATATTTTAAAAGAGTGAAACCAATCCAAGGAAAAAAAGGGGCTCAGAAAAGGATTCATGATTTGAAAAGGACAAATTTAATCAAATGTGTTTTGAAAAACATAATTTAGATGCATGGCACCGGATTTTATGTCACCGAAGAATTTTTGCATGTGTTGGTCAAAAAGAAAGGAATTTGAACGAAATGAAGTCCTTATACAACCAACCCAAAATTGCTAAAAAAATATGAGACGAATTTGGACCAAGAAGTAGCAACAAAAACTACCCTTGTCTAAGTCACTAAACATACTTTCAACTAGTTGTCAGTGCTACAGTGTGCAAAAAGCTTTGACATCATTTATAATCACAACTTGCTAATTGTAAAAGAAATAGGTAGTGTTTGGATGAGATATTGACCTCACCAAAAATCACTTATTTTTAGAAGTATTTTTTTGTTTTGTTTGAAGGTAGGGGTCCTAGAATTTAGTGTAAAATTTTGATCCAAAATTTGCAAGTGTTGGCGTATTTGAACAAATATTACTCAAAAGTTTATGTGAATTTAGTGCCAACATCACTGTAAATGAACAATATTTTGTAGAATCTACAAAATCTCACTAAGTCTAAAGACCAACATTCACCGTAATGTTCGTCTTTAGATTCGTAGCCAACTCGAGGAAATGCACGACACATGTGTCAATTCTCTTCATGCAAATGTTGCATCACACAACCGTTCTTACTGTATTGGTTCAAAAAGTTTTTTAACTTTATGTCGTAGGTTATGTTCCACAACCCGCACAGGACTACCGTCCGAAGTCGTCAGTTATGTAGTTTGTAATTTACAGAATTGTAACGTTATGATGTATGTTTCTAAATTCATAACCTACTCTCGGAAATGCACGACAAATGTGTTACAATATCAGTGGAACCTATGCATTCAAGGTTTATTGTCTCTGCCCCCCATGGGAGAGACTACGGAAACACTTCGTTTTTAAGGAGTTACATGGCTGAATAGTACAAACAACGTGTAAAAGTAAATTTGGGTAAATACAAAGGCAGAGACTACGCGACTAGCCACTTGTTCTTCATAACTTTTTGACTTCCATTTTGACTCCCACTTCTTTCCATGCAAGTGTTGCATTAAACAACTATTCTTACTACTTGGTCAAAAAGTGTTAATTCTATGTTGTAGGTTAGAGCATGCCCAACAGTTTTGATGAATTCATGGGTTCAACGCCATTTTAAATTGAAGGAACATGAGTATAGGGGGAGGAGTTTGCATGCTTGTCCCAGCAGCACTCAATATTTTGTTGTAGCCAGCACCTTATTCCATGTTGTCAGAGCATTGTAAATTGTGCCCCATCATGCTGTCAGTCAACTGCTGGCTACTGAATCCCCCACAACTCTTAATTAAGTTTAGTGCAAGAAAAAAAGCACCCACCAAGACAGTAGTGTTTGGCGTTGAGAAATCAAATTTTATGACGTTGAGCATCATCTTGGGGTTGGCGTCACTGTTGCTGGGGTGAACAAGGGAGCAACTGCCCTTTATCTTGACGTTGGGTCAAGGAAATTGCTGCTGCTGCTGGACATGCTCTTATGTAACATAACCGCCGTCCCTCGCCGGTTAGTCCATAATCTACAGAATCTAACCATACAGCAGCCGTTGCAATAAATTGGGGGCAACGGTGTGAACGGTGGTTAAAAAGTGAATCTACTGAAAATGGGAGGGGTGCCGTGTGAATAGGACGGAAATGGAGAATCATTTAAACTCGTACGCATGTTACACATGGCCACGACAAACCAAGCTATTTGGAGACAAGGACAATTCTGACCTTTTCCAGCACTTTCTGAATATTTATATTTTGTTTTGCTTTATTTTTATCCGCATCTTCCATGTCACGCCTACCCTGGATGCGGTCAGTGTCAGAGTGGAATGTGAAAATGGCAGGTTTGGTACAAGCACGTTCATCCAAAGATCCTTAGCCACACGATGAGAATCTTTTTTCCTAGATTCCCCGGACATCCCTACTTCCAATTTATTTCCCAGACTGACATGGTTCAATTGTGACCTTTCATTTTCATTAGAGTTAACCGAAAGGAGTGTCTGAAAGTGGAAACCCATCTCATACTCACCTTTAATCTCGTTTTCGTTTCAAAAAGACTACAAAACTAGTCTAAAGTGGGTTGGAGAATAGTTTAAAACAAAGCTTTGCACCGCATGTGGGAGTGAAACTTGTGACCTCCTTAATACTAGAGGAGAGTTTCAACAAGTCTTAAGCCTAAGGGACTATTCATAAGGAATTCTTGTCAGAAATTGGTAATATTAGGTCGCAGACTCCACATAGACTCAGCATCCCTCCTTGTTTGTTTTCGGTTAATTCAAATGTGACCCTTTTTTCATTCCCATAATAATCATCCTAATGCTGGTAAAAATGACAAAGGGGTCGTTTGTCTACTTGTGACTCGGGGCATTTGGGAAATAGAAGGAGTTGCCCATCAAGCAGTAGCTATCTTTATTGAAAACGTGGACAAAATTATTCTCTGCTTCATCCACTAATTAGTGAATTCATTAGTGTGCGTTAATATTAGTATTTGGTTTTGGTTTTCAAATTCCGGTTTTAACATGAAAAAGAAATTAAGCTAAAGCTAAAATACCCCAATTTTTTTAATTATCAGGTTGCATGATAGAATAACAATGGAAGAATGAAGGAGATAGAGAAAAATTGCAAAATTTTGAAAAGATGTTGAAAATCTTGCCCTCATGGATGGTTATTATGAAAACTTGATTTTTCAAAAAGTATTGACCTTCTTTTAAAGTAGACAGCATTAAAAAAAACTGTAATTTAAAAACCCAAAATCTTGTCTTGATGCTCTCCTATTGAAATTTTTAAATTTTTAAAAGAATAAATGTTTTTTTTTAAAAGGTTTTCAGTCATCGGTATTGAATACTTATATATATATAAATATATATATATTTATATATTTATATATATATATTTATATATTTATATATATATATTTATATATATATATTTATATATATATATTTATATATATATATATTTGAGTGATAAAAATGATATATTCACAAATTATTAGAGTGATATTTACATGAATGATGACTTTATATTGTTCAAAAGTTCAAAATGTAAATATGTGAACATATATATGAATAAATAAATAAAACTTCTAATATAACACGTATACAAGGCTTACAAAACAAAAGGAACGTATGTGCTTTAATTGACTTATAAAGAATACATTCATTGGTCACTGTCTTTCAAATATGGCAATATAAAATCAATAAAAATTGCAACATAACTAAAATTTCTACACAAGAATTTGTACGGTTTTAACCCTTTCATGCAAGGCTTTAAAGACTTGATGAAACATAATCTTTTGCACATATTTGGAAACGAGATTATTATAATTTTAACATTCATAGTAATTTCAAGATAACTCTACATTTAATAAAACAACTTGCATTGAAGTTTGTTCACTCTTTTCAAGAAAGAAGATATTTCATAATGAATTTTCACCAAATGCACATAGGTCTACTTTTTATTATGCCATTTAACATCTTTTTATTTCCAATTGACTAACAAGAATATTCTAAAATTAACATTTATACCTTTCTAATTTTTTTGTGAAGAAGTACAAATCTATTGTAGCAAGTTTCACTTTATTTGGAGACTCATAGCTTATACAAAAAAATATTAAAATATTGTAGAAACTATTGGAACATGTTTCTACTCAATATTGTATACGGAACCCACTTGTAACAAAACACTAAATTATCCTGTAAGGATATTGAATTTTTATTTTTAAATCGTTAAATTCTCTTTTAATTGAAAAAGAATTTTTCCGATACCAAGGTGTCCAATTAGACCTTCAAGTATGATACATGAGTACTGAATTTGCTCACCCTTCAATCAACGCAACTCATGAATTGTACTCTAATAGCCCCAATTCCACCCAATTGTACCATCAAAGGCATTTTGAGACCTCCAAAAGGCTATTAAAACTGCCATGCAAATAAATCAATAAAATAAAAAATATTAAAAGAAATTAAATTAAAATTAAAAAAAAAATCTACTGTGGTCAAGTTTTGGCCCGTTAGATTGGATTTTATTCATTTTATTTATTTATTATTTTATTAATTTTTTTGCATGACAATTTGGTTGAACTCGGAGCCCTTGGGAGGCTTGAAATTTCTTCTAATGAAAGCATCATTAGGAATTCACTTTTGTTAAAAGTGCACATGCAATGTGAAATTTGAACTTGGTACAAAATTATGGCTATGAATTTCAGTAGTAAATTTTACGAAGTTAGCAATTCCCAACTCTCTTGTCATATTCATTTTGAAGTATATACTGTGAATTGAAACAAATTGTTGATCATCAAACTCTTTATCTTGCAACTTTGCAATTTTGTTTCTTAAAATGCAAAATCGATGTGCACATTTAACGAAAGCGATGTTAGTCGTAGAATTTAAGATCCTTGGAATGCTTTGGGAGATGAGGGCACTGACAACTAGCGATTATGGGGATTCCACCGTATTATTACAAGTTAGTCAAAGCTAGCAAGATTGATGGCTTCTAGTATCTCATGTGCAAGGATAAGTGTGCTACATGAACATTAGCAGAAATGTAGACTATTCATCAACATCGCCCAACACAAGGTGATAACCCCAATAACGCCCCTTGAATCTCATGCAGCAGCTATCATTCATCAGCACCAATGAATCACAACAACATAGACACGTTCACACATGAGAATGTGTTTTGAGTAAGGTATTAGAGCCAACTTCCATGGGTTTTTTTTTATAGAAGTTGTCCATGGAAATAGATAAGAGGAGGGGAAAAGTGGTATTACAATTTGTCTCATATTCTGCCATGAGGTGGTGCACTCTTTTATGAACCTAAACATGGTGAAACATCAATAAATTTGACTAGTTAAGTTAAGGTGAGAATTTTTTTGGTGTTACAAGGTCCTTATGACTCTATATTCTAAGCGTCTTTCCAAGAACGTTTGCAAGCCCGACCAAGTCTTCCTTGTCGATGTTAGTTGTCTCTCTCTTCGTAGGGCCCCGGATGCAGCTTGCTACATTCCATTGTCATTTCAGGGGGACTTGAGTTCATCATACAGGTTGGTGTTATTACTAATGTTGCTACCGATCTTCTATCCTTTATATATCCATTGCATAGGTTTGAGTCTATCAGTGATTACATTAAAGATTCACGGCGATATGGACAAATTCATTACAAAGTTGCTCATGCTATGAAGTACAACCATCTTTAAAGAATACTCCATGCCGTTAGAAAGTTCAATGCATTATTGTTGACGGCCGGGTGACATCTTTGGTTTCGCATTTACTTATGCAATTAGTTTGACACTTAGTTTTGGCACTTAGTTATGCAATTAATTTTGGCAATTAGTATTATCAAATAGTTTGGCTATTAGTCTGGCAATTATGTTTGTACGTTGATCTTAATATTGGAATCCAATTTTCTGTTGCGCACATCTCCATCTCCATATTGTGAATGTTTTATAGTCTCTCTATCTTATGTTTTATCGATTACAATCCGACTTATGAACTACGCATTTGTCCATAGTTAGTTAAATATCAATTTTATTCGTAATTGAATTATAAAATATTTTTGAATTTCAAGTTTCAAATTTTATACAAAATATTAGTGATAGAAATGCCAAATCTAACCGTATGGATAGAATCAAAAATTTATAATGTACAACTTTTATTCATACATCAAGTTCAAAACATCCCTCTCAGTTGCATTTTATGATGCATCTTTGCAAAACTACAGAATTTGGAGAGGGGTGAGGACGTTTAGAATTACATAGCATAGTAGAGCAATGGGAGCCATCACCCTTTTGCAATGGGACCACAATCAATTACAATTAGAAACTAAGTACATGTGCAATGACATGATAGTCCCAAACTTCATGGAATACAAATAGCATTACCTCATTTTTAGAATAGTGGATCTAAGTGAAGATTCTCTTTCGACCAAGTTTTCAAAAGGGTGCTCCATTGCACTGCTCTATTGTACTATGTAATCTCAAGGCTCTCATCTTTCAAAGAAAAAAAAATAAAAATGCACAAAAACTGATGTCAGTGACATAGTAAAATAATATTGTTATGAGCAATTTGAAGGCACCACAGTCCACAATTTCTTGATGGTCTATTCATACCAAGAAGCTCTAGCACTTGCTTTTCGTTCCTCAAATGTTGCAAGGCAAATTTTGAAAATAACATACAATTTCTTGCGGTGTCAAAGCCTTATCTCTTCTTGCTTTTGGCCAACGCCTGTGTGTTGGTGGAGCGCAAATTTCTTGCGACACCCAAAATGCATTAGAGCAGCTTCTTGCATGTGTCAGGTTAAATTTTTAAATTTTTACAGAAAGGCGTTTGTATGGTACGGTCCACTAAAATTCTTGTCCCTATGCACTCTTTTGAGGATTTTGAGAATTTGAGGAATCCATTTCAAAGAGAAAAAAATATTTTTGTGAAATCTAAAGTGGTAGGATGGATCGTACTTATAAAAGATAACAAATTTTTGATAGAAAATTTAAAAAATTGCATTATATTTAATGGAGGATGAAACAAACAGTAAACTAGTGCATTGTCACAATGCATAATATGCACTCTAAATTCTAAAAGAGAAGGGTTGTGGATGGACTTTTGAGCTATGAATTTTTTCCAATGTTCAAATATGTGAATAAAAATATCTTCCGATTTTTTCAAATTTTTGAATTGATTAAAGTTTCAAATTTTAAAGTGAGTTATTTTTGGGAGGGATTAATTGATTCTCTACTTAATTTTTTTTTGATGGATTTCTTTTTTTAATGTACTTGAGAATGAAATTTTGAAGGTTGGCTTATTTTTTCGTTTTTTAATATAGAATCAAATGTGAGTTATATTTGCATTCAAAGTTTGATCATAAATTAGTGCATTTGTACACGGTATGGTCCACTAACTCCTCTTGGTGAACTAACTACATTTTGTGCACTTTCAGCATTTTATCTAAAAAAACTAACTTTCAAATCAATTTGAAAGTTATGTAGCAATGATTCAATGAAAAATGAGTGAATCAACTTCTAGATTCATATACATATTATCCAAAAAATAAAATTTTAGAATGTTAAAATGATTTTATGTTGAAGATTTTGAGTATCAAAACTCCCATTCTAATAATAGTGGATTTTCTCAACCAAATTTGAAATAGATTGGTGCTTTGGAAAGGTGATGAAAAAACGAGGCTAAATTTAGCAAATTTGCCTAAATTAAACAATTGTGGAAAAATCCACAATCAAATGAAGGAATCGAGGGAAGGAGGGAGCTATGATTGGGCAGCAGTTGTGAAGAGAGTCAAAACATTTTATTTATTACAAAAATAGCAAAAACACTGGCCAACACAGAAAGCAAGCTGGCGGTTTTTTCTTTTATTTTAATTTCTTCTTCCAACTGCTGTATACTTTTGGAGATGCTCCTCGGGCTGTCCTCCAAGGACCCTCTTGACGTTTAAGGGCTAATTTATTTCATGAAAAGGGGATAAGTTTGGGGTAATATGCATCCGTTTTACTTGGCGTCAGCAATGACAAAGCCTGTCTACACCCTAACCTAGTATTCCCCAAACAAGTAAGGATTCAAGAGCATGCCCCGCAGCAGGTGAATTTGAGGTACCAATACCATAAATTTGGTGTAGCCAACTCCACTTGTTTCAAAGTCCGGTCCAACAACTACCCTCGAAAGCCAAAAAATAGTATTTAGAGCCTTGCCATCTACAAAAGCTTTTGAGCAAGCAAATTACTTACACCTAGTAAACATCTTTTCTCAATTAATAAAAGCCTGAGGGGTATTGGACAAAACATAAATGTATTATAATATGTGCTTTCCATATGTTTGATGAAGTTTGGTTCAATAGACAAAATGTAGGACATCATCTCTACAAATTATCCATATGGTCAAAATTCCAAAAATAACTTTAGATACATTTTTAATGAGTTTAAAAGCATTAACCTTGGAAAATTTGTATAAATTATAATTTTCACTTTTAGAGCTTAAAATTTAGCATGATTGGTTAAAGTTGGTTTATCTATTGTAAATTTCAAAGAAAGCAAAAGAAATAATGGAAAGAACATCATTGCTTTCCCCAAATAGAAATTTTTATAGCACGAAGACAATGTTGAGGTGATCCATTTTGAAAAATTCTCCCAGGTGGAGTTTGACTCAGATTGACGTAATTCAAATTGCGTTGGATAGTAGACTTGATTTAGTTTTTTTTTTTTTTTTTTTTTTTAATAAATAAATTCAAAAACATATTTATTTGTTCTAGGCAACCCGTTACATTTGGGCAATGACCAAAAAATGGTCGTTTGAGTGTTTAGGGGTTAAAGAGACACTTTCGTCCAAATATAGCAATTTTAGATTTTTTTGGGGGGGTTGATTTCATCCAATTTTTGCCCTTTTTTTTAATTTTTATTTTAGTTTTTTATTTTTTTTCCCACTAGTGTGAAAGTAACCACTCCCAAAAGTCAAATAAGATTTTGGCCAGAAATGTTTTGGCTGCTCCTAGCCAATGTACGAGGAGATCCAACAATTAGTGTAAAATCAGCCGAATAGAATTGCCAAATTACCAATTCAAACTCATAATTTTAGTTGATAAATTTTGTAATACTCGGGTGCTAGCTAGGTGACACATAAATAATAACCAGATGGATTCTTGTCTAAAACCGGTTGCTTTTGTAAAATATTGGATTTTAGCTGGCTCCCTTGGAAAACTCCCAGTTCAGTGCTCCTAGCCACACCTCAACTTACACTGGGACCACCCTGGCTAGTAACTTCCACACCCTTGTATTAATTAATTGATATTCCAGGGGGTTCGAACCCACGCCGTATTGGGTGCGCAGAACAAGGCGGCCCAAGCGCTGGGCTCGCCCATTGGTCCACGCCGCCCCCTCGTTTCAAATAGGCCTGGGTCTCCCGAGGTTGCGGTCGGTGCTATTTGACTGACAGGTCTGGTCATAGCCTACCGCCCCTCCTATTTCTAGGCACTTGAGTGCCTCATAATTATTATTAATTTGGGAGTCATCCTACGTGGCTGCCCGTTTGTCTATACTCTACGTCGTGGTCGGTTTCGACATTAATTAATTACTCTTTGTCCCAAAGTGCCACATGTCATCTTGTGATTGGTTAAGGGTGACGTGGACCTCTCAAAATCTGATGTGGAAATTCAATTTCGACACCTGCCTATCCAAAACCGACCACAACGTACGGTAATTCCCCCTTAAGACCGGACCCAAATGGTTTTACATGTGTTCTAAAATACTAGGGTAGAAGCACCCATAATTGGTAACTTAAGCTTTCTAGGAGTAGAAGGCAAATAGTAGTTTTCCTTCATAGGAAAATAGAATCACAAAGAATATAAATTTTACCATAATTTTATTTTAGAAAATTAAATTTCTACAAATTTTCAAAGTGAAAAGTTAGTCATGAGCCAAAATCGATAACTAGTCCATTTCAAATCCGTGAACATATGATTTCACAAACCAGCCCAAATTACTTTTTAGACTTGACTAATATAGGTAATAGCGCAAGAAGTTAATTGATTGAGTTTGGTTGTTAACCCCTTATAACCTAGGTGACCACTAGGTGGTCACTGGGCATGTGTAAATTTGAATTACTTAGAATCTGTGATGATCTGCATGTTGGAGTATGAAGTTCAGATGTGGGCATCGAGCATACATTTGCAAATTTGGGTTTTTCCATGCTCATATAGAGTTCATTCAAGCTTTCTAATCTTCATATGAAAAAACATGCAATAGAAATTTTGATTTGTGATACATTGATACAAAGATAATCCATTACACTATACATAAAAAAGAAAAATTATTGCCAATAATTGAAATTGCTGCACTAAGATGGGCACAAATCACAAAATGGTTGCGTGAGTCATTGGAGATTAAATTCAAACCAATCTTGTTTAAATTCTAAGAGCCAAGTGGCATATTGTCAGTGGCTGAGAGTGATATTAAATTCTATGTGGTATCCTAAAAAATAATCATTTGGGTGTTTGAAACCACAGTCCGGGAAGTTTTTTGAGCTTTACCGGTTACTTTCCTTTCATTCCAAGATTGAACCAGTTTTTCAAGTGTGGAGTCCGGTTATTTTCTCTATTTAATATATAAAATAGATTTTTTTTAGCTTTTTCACCCGGTTTTTAGCCGCTCCTTCTAAATTCCAATCGGTTTTTTAGAAAATCAACCGGCTCATCTTACACTAGCTGCCGGTTCTCCCCGTTCATTGTTTGAAACTAATAAATATAATTAATAATGGCTTGCTTGCATATATGATATATAGGGTCATGCTTGCAATGGCTCTGCATGACCCTGTAGGAAAATGTACAGCAGATTCCAAAACCCAACATGACCTTCATCAATAGCTAATTGAACAAGTGGAATCCTAAGATGACGAGGGCGTTTGTATGGTACGGTCCACCAACTCCTCTTGGTGAATTATCTACATTTTGGTGCACATTTGTGCACTTTGAGCATTTTGTTTAAAAAGCTAACTTTCAAATCAATTTGAAAATTATGTGGCAATGATTCAATAAAAAATGAGTAGATTTATTTACATATTATTCAAAAAATAATATTTTAGAATGTTTAAATGATTTTATGTTGAAGATTTTGAGTATCAAAACTCCCATTTTAATAACAGTTTATCAATTTATGGTCAAACTTTGAATGTAAATCTAGTTCATGTTTGATTTTTTAATTAAAAATCTAAAAATAAGCCAACCTGCAAAATTTCATTCTCAAGTACATTCAATAAAGAAATCCATCAATTTTTTTAAAATAGAGAAACAATTAATCCCTCCCATAAATAACACATTTGAAAATTTGAAACTTTAATCAATTGAATTTTTTTGAAAAAATTGGAAGATAATTTTCTTCACACACTTGAACATTGGAAAACTCATAGCTCAAAATTCCATCCACAACCGTTTGTTCTCCTTCTCTTTTAGAATTTAAAGTGCATATTATGCATTGTGACAATACACAAGTTTACCCTTTGTTTCATCCTCCATTAAAGTATAATGCCGAATTTTTAATTTTCTATCACTTTTTAAAAAAGACATCCACAATTGCAACATTATTATGGTTGCGTGGTCTTTTAGTTGTTACATAATATTCAATAGCTTTCATGCTCTACCTTTCCTTCATACACTTTGCTCATGGGCATTTGTATGTACGGTCCACTAGAATCCTTGTCCCTGTGCACTCTTTTGAGGATTTTGAGAATTTGAAAAATTCATTTGACAAAGAGAAAAATATTTATGAGAAATCTAAAGTAATAGCATGGATAAAAAGTCATCCACTAAAAAGTTTTAATTTAAATATTTTTCTTCTTTTATTTAGGATTTATGTGTATTACAAAAATAAGAATATATATATATATATATATATATATATATAACAAATACAATCAACTATTTCATATGTGGAAATGATTGTATATTGTTCAATGTCATCTCAATGTTAGAAATTATACTATTTGGGAAGAAAATTGATGCTCTTGCGATCAATTTCTATCTTTTGGATCATGTATCAAAATGATAATTTTAACCCCTAAATTTTCAGGATTGTACTCTCACAAAAAACCATGAAAAACGCAGCATTTGGAAGTTGCAGAAGAAATCATATGTTTTTTAGATTTTTCATCATTTAACCGTAAGATCTAATACCCAACTTGAATTTTCATGTGAGCACAAAACTTGAGGGCAAAGTGACCATTAGATTCTTAGATTATAAGGATCAAAGTTGCAAAAGAAGATTTTTTGGGGTTCAATCCGGTGACAAATTTGAACTTTAGAAATTAATATCTTTTTTTTGAATGGGTTAGAAATTCAATGAATGGCAAGGCCATGTTAACAATTGAGTTAAGTCTTCAAATATAAAATCTTGTAAGAAAAAAGCTCATATTAATTTTTTCATAAAACAATTACTAGAAGTGGGTACAAAGTGAAAGGAAAAAGAAAATCATTAATAAGTTTGACATGGAATTGTAAAATGTCAATCTTAACGGTGAGAATGTTGTACTTGAAAATCTTCACCTAGTGCCTTTTATTTCATTAAAAAATATTGAAAGTTGAGTTTAGAAATGAGCTTCAAAGTTTTTTTTGTCCAAACTGCCCAAAAAATAGATCTCCTCAACTTTTATCCCATTGCTCAAAATGGGTAGATTTAAAGCTTCATTTGTAGATAAAGATCAACCAATCATGAATCAAAAAAGAAATTTTGAAAAAGAGTAAAAAATAAAAAAAATCTTCCTGCCCGATCTCGCTTCAAAAACTTCAAATGCTTATAACTTTTGCAATACTTATCGGAATGACATGAAACGAAGTGCGACATGTAGAGTGTAGTTTTTGGAAGCTACACTGAAATTTTCATTGAAAATTTTAAAAATATGAGGTCCCTGGAGGCTGCCCAAAAAGTGGAACGACCAGAATATGGTCGCTCAAAAATTTAGGGGTTAACCAATTTATTTTTATATTAAACTCATAAAAATAGATATTTTATTCCTAAGGAATATTCAAAGTTCAATTTTTCTAAATTGATTTGATAAATTCTTGAAATAAATTTTCTCCTTTGACCACGTAGATAATTCTTTAATCTCTATATTTTATATGTTTCTCTAAGCGTATACTTCATCAAAGTTATTGAAGTGAATTATCAAAATACATTGGTGTTTTTTCTCAACCCTAAGGGATTGTAGGGGTTGATAATATTTTTTGATGACCTAACTATATGGATAATTTCAATATATTATGCGTGACATGTTTTTTCTTGAAACAATTTACTCCTATTATATTAAGAACAAAACCTAAGCAATATATCTACTAATAAACTGCCATAATAATGCTATATGCGAAATAAAAAAGTTATTCATGAGCTTCAACCCCTAAATGCCTAGAGCCCTCTCCAAATTCGGCAGTTTTGCGAAGATGCATTATAAAATGCAACCTAGAGGGATATTTTGAACTTGATATATGAATAAAAGTTGTACATTATGAATTTTAGATTCTATCCATACGGTTAGATCTATGATTGCTATTACCAATAAGTTTGTATAAAATTTGAAACGTGAAATTCAAAATTATTTTGTAATTCAATTACGAATAAGATATTGACAATCTACGGATGAATTTTTTTGTGATTGGTTGAAATGTAATACTCTAAGTGTAGTGATTTTTGGAGATTTTTTGGTTGCTTAATTATATGAGTTGACTTTTTTTAGAGCACTTTTACACTGAAATCTTCAAAATTTTGGGTGAATCACTACAACATGAAATGAGGCATAAAAATTTCACAAATCATCCCCTTTCTAATCAGATCACATATGCATGAAGCTAACTTCCCGTAGAATCTACAGTAAAAATTTCACATTGCTAAAAGTGCATGGCGGATGAGAAATTATGGATGAAATCTGTACATCGTCCAAGAAATGGACGCTTAGGCAGTTAGGGGTTAACACACAAGATGCTACAACCTTGTAAATGGTGAAAGGAAAAATAGCCAACTACAAGACAACACGATACCAACATGGTTATTGACATGCAACCCCTTCAAGATCATGCATTTACAAAGCCAAACTAAACCCAAACCTAATATTAGAAATAAACAAATCAAAATACAATCTTCTACCAACATATTAATAGAATTTGTAATTTTTTTGTTTTTTCATGAATTTTTATTTTTTCCTAAGTCACAACACTAAATAAATAAATAATTAAATAATTAAATAAAAATACTGCAAACTAATCAACAACATACAAAACCAAAGATTGAACATTGCACCGCTACTTACTATTGTAACTTTAGTAAGAGGAGCATTTAAAAAAAGATACAAAATGTAATAAAATACTTCATGTATGTAATATTTACAAAAAAAAAAAAAAAAAAAGGTTCAAAAACTAGTTTTTTTTTTTTTTTTTTTTTCCAAATGAAAATTTTAATTTAGTTCAAAATAGAAACAACGTCTAATGGCATAAATATCAGCTACACAAAATTTGAGTTTGACCTTCAATTATAGATCTTTTGACTCCTTGCAACAATAGTCAACTTAACCCCTAAAGGACCAGGAGGACACATTGTGTCCACGAATAATTTCATTACTTGAATAATTTGTTTGGATTTCATAATTTTGACTCAATGTTAACTAGAGAATTGAAAATGTTTGTTTGAAGAACACAAAAAAACTTCAAGATTTGCAATTACGTTGATTGATTCATTGGGAAAAAACTAAATTGTCAACGTAGGTGAACTTGGGACATAGTAGTTAGGGCGGTTGATGACTTGGAAGGCGTTTTTACACTTGGACGTCACATTCGTTAAAAAAAAAAGTATACAATATGTAAAATATTTGCCATTATTGCATCATTAACACTATATAATAATTATGGAAAATGTTTAAATATATTTAAAATGGAATCTTTTCAAAATAATTGGAATCTTTTCAACACATTTTATATTATTTTGGAATATTTTGGAATATTCCAAATATATATTTGAATTCTTTAAAAAAAATTGCAATGTAAAAATTAATAACGATCACAAAGACCGGCTCAACGAGTCACCAACAAGTCACCTCACCCAAACATAAATCTTTGAGAATCAATCATTGTTGTTGTATTTAGTTTTAGAACACCATTTTTTGTGGGCACCTAGATATAGTACATCTTTGTATGTTCCTAAACTTTCAAACGCTAATCATGGTTTTTAAATTTATGAGAAAGTTTGCAATGAATGACCTGTTGGTTTTATTCAAAATTTTCAAAAATCAACTTATGATCATACCTTATAATCATGTAATATATACGGTAGATTGTTCTGAAAATTAATGTGCAGTCTCATGACTAAGTCCTTTATGAACTTCAATGGTGAAGTTTTCTACATGAATACCAATCAAGAGATACAATTGCCTTTCTGAAAGCATCACGAGAAAGTGATAAAATTTTAGGAATGAGCATGGTCCTTTAGGGGTTAAACGAGCAATCACTAAAAGTCATACAAAAATAATATACTTGTTACAAATTGATTGCAAATGATTAATAATAATTACATATACTTGTTATTGACTACTATTAATTGGTTATTAACTACCAATTATTCTTTGGTGTCATAGAGTCTACCTCCATAAGGAGGTATCAAAGATAAACTATGCTATCCAAGTCTTTGATACATGGATAGACAAATTAACCCCAAGATACTCTTTATTTGCAATTATGATTACTGTTATGATTATTATTTTAATTTTTTGAAATTAATTCATCAAAGTTGTGGGAATTAAATATTATAATATATCTACGTTGTTTTCAAAAGTCTCCAAGGCCCTTAGGGCTTCTTTACACTAGAGGAGAGAAGCCGAGAGGAGAGAAATTTCAGCTAATGGGAGGTCTAGAAACCGAGAAGACCAATTTCTCATTGGCTGAAATTTCTCTCCTCACGGCTTCTCGCCTCTAGTGTAAAGAGGCCCTTAGCCTTCGTGGAGTTAAATGAAATAAAATATATAATCACACATTACATTAAAAAGAATATCATATACAAAATGAATAAAAATGCGTTTTAATCAAATTTATACTACTAAATTACCGAAGTTTACTAGCAGGTTTGGCACCTTGCTGCCTAATATTTAATTAAAGTTCAAAAAGTAGGTTCGGCATCTAAAAATAGTATATTAATAATTTCGCCATTTTTCTCTTTAATTTTTTTAAAATTCGGCTTGTTGTCAAGACCCACTCTCTTTTATTGGTTGACAAGTAAGAGTTGAGTTGCGAGGGTCAAGAATGCTATGTGCTTTATACAAGTGGAGTGGAGTTGTATCCAACAATGCATGTGGGATATGTGAACTTTGAGGTGAAGCACCTAGTTAGTCTTCATTTTTATAACACGCATAGTTTTTGCATAAAGTCTTCAAATGACATATAATTTGTTGGAGGTGAAAGATTACTTGATTTCAAAACTTTTCTTAGACCAACAAAATTCCAAAAACGTTGATCTTCTATGCACAAATGAGCTTCGAAAAACTGTTAGGAACACATTTTGATTTTTTGACCTTTACACGGCTGCGTTGTTTTGTCCATATCTTTTGCATAAAGACTTATTTTGACACAAAACTTGTTGGAGGTGGAAGAAGACTTGATTTCTAA
Organism: Pohlia nutans; assembly: GCA_022496805.1. Classification (NCBI taxonomy): domain Eukaryota; kingdom Viridiplantae; phylum Streptophyta; class Bryopsida; order Bryales; family Mniaceae; genus Pohlia; species Pohlia nutans. Next base: position 31,806,593 of record CM040088.1, on the reverse strand, counting down.
ACTTTTGTTAGTTAGACGCAATTCTATAAAACTTCATCTTCTATGCTCTTGTTGGACTCAAAAATCTGTGTAGTACACATTTCAAAAGCCTCGCCTAGAGTCTTGCTACTTCTTAACCCCTAAAGGACCGGGGGGGGTGTTGAACTTAGCTCTTGTTTTCTTGACTAGCTATTGTAGCAAGCTCAATTCCTCATTGGTGTGGGGTAATTCTAACGATCAGCACCGTTGAAACTAAAGAAGACTTACATAGTTTTTTTATGAAAAAAAAATCAACAAAATCGCACAATTTTTGAGAAAATGCCACCGTTGAGAAGATTGATGGAACTTGTTTGGGTTATTTTGTACACATGCTGAAATCGGATTGTTCAAAAGTGCTCCAAAAATTCTGAATTTTTTATTGTAAGTAGAAATCATCATTCTAAACATGTGGAAAAAATTTCAAGTAATTTGGAGGTGTGAGGAGGAAGATATGAGGGTTTGAAGTGACGCCTAGATACCCACCATGCAACTCAAAAAAATCACCAAAAATCGCTCACTTGATGAATTTCTGATCAAGAAGTACCTACAGATTCGGCTCTCAAAAAGAACCAAGGTCTCTTTGTTGCTCATCCTACAATTCAAAGCCCAAGAACCCAAATTTCCTCACTTTCTAGTTCAAGAAGCCGCGTGGGGGCTTATGGTCCTTTAGGGGTTAATCCATATTCTTTGTGGACTAATGTAAGTGAGTTTGATTATAAGAGCAGCACCTTCTCTCCAATGAAATTCACAAATGCCTCCAAACTAAGTGAAAATATAGTGGAAAGTAACAATTTCTCACTTTTAGGCAATTCTGAATTATAATATATATTATATTCGGCAAAAAATGCCAATAATTTCTCAAAATTTTAGGCATCTACTTTTAGAATCATTTTCTGCCAAACCTCCTAGGAAACTACGGTACTAAGACTGTCTATTGTTATGATACATTGTAAAGAATTGTGATATTACAATACATACTGTAAGTAGAGGGCATAGTCGACACATTTGTATTGATTTTATTTTTAATTTTTTTAATTTTCAAAAACAAAATGCCGAAGTGAATATCCACCAATTTGTTTCCTAAGTTCTCCTTTCATCATATTTTTTTATCAAAAAATAATTATATATATATATATATATATATATATATTTAAAATTTGACTTTTATTTAGAAAAATAATTTTTGCCGACACTCTTGCATTTGTGGATCTGATGCAATTTTGTCTTTGGAAGGTTGTTTGTCAGTTATTCACTAACCAAACACTTACAATATTGGTGAAGGGAACTGTCAAAAGAGTTCAAAATTTGGCTCATCTAAGATCACTTCCACATGTCTGTTAAAAGGAGCCCGAGGGGCCGGAAAAGAGCGGTGCCGTGTCTTTTGGGGCAAATTTGGAGCCCCAACCCACCTATATCAAGCTCGGGGAATTAGCTAGGACAATGTCATGATTTCTTTAGAAGCACGGTGAATGCACGTCGTTTGCCGGAGACTGCACTAGCTTGTCATTTTACTTTTGTTCTCTATCTATAGTTGTTCAAGGGGGGATTGAGTAAGAGGAGCATGCATGTCACTGCCGTGTTTTTCCGCATGCACATGTTTTTTGAATGTGAAAAGAATCTTAATTAGTATTCACAAATATTTTAGATGCAAAATCTTGGTTTTCTAAAAACATTAAATATTCTCCACAAATGTGTCAACCTTGCCCTCCACCTATAGTAGCATATGAGTAGCATTATTTTTGGTGGGGGGAACATTTTGGTTCTTCTTCATGGTACTTAGTGGTAGGCTTAGGTAGTTATAGGGTTCACCTTCGAGAAAAGGCATTTAGGGTTGTACGCGCTATTTAGGTCATAATGGCGTATTTAGTTACACTATCTCCAACGAACGCTCCATTCATGCAGGCCTATTGGCCCATGTTACTCTCTATCGTTGTCAAGCCATTAGATTCTAAATAGGTGGATGCATAAATGATACACGGTGTGGTAAATCAACCGCTAGAAATAAAGTGTCCTACACTAGATAGACACTTTGAAAAATCATTACGTATTAAAAAGTTTTGATTGTTGTATGTAGGGCTCGGTCGACAAAAAACATAGGCAATGATGTCAATCCCCATCCATCTCACATCAAACATAATGAGCGTGAATCACGTGATCGTAGAAGGCACACAATTCATAATTTTTGTTTCATACGTGCATTACGTACTCCAGTAAGATTCCACAGTACTGAAGTGGCTCTTCAATCCTCACGTAGTCACTTTTCAGAAGGTGGGTGGCTGGATCCAAAGGAGGTCTGGCTGGGGGCTGAGGCGGCTCGACTCCTACGAAGTCATGCACAACTTATAAACTTTGCATATGTAAATAGCACGCTACATAAGTACATTGCACAGTTCTGTATGGAATATAATTTTGGATACAACATAGATTAGTAAGAACTCTGGTCCTCATTTAGGTCGGCGTGAATAAAGTGTCTATTCTACCCACCCATGGTACAGTTGTCTACCGGACAAGGGACCAATGGTGCAAGACTACTTCCCCCTCTTGAGGTAAATACTATAGTGACCAGTAACCAAGTAACTAAGGGCGGGCTTCCATGTGAGGATCGGTCCGGTGGAAGGCAGTAGAAGACAAGAAACGAGGTCTCAACAGTCACCGATACTCCACCCATTTCGGTGGAAGTAAAAATTATACTCCTGAGTTTCACTGATTTTCACCGATTCGGTGAAGCTCCCCTCTTCTGCGGCCCGATCACCGATCACCCACCCCACATGGAAGTCGGCCCTAATAACCAAGTAACAAAGGAAAATTAAGCTCTGGTTTTTTAGCATGGGCAATCTTGTGCATATGATAGCTATTTTTCTTTTGTTGGACGCCAAGTCATTAGCTCAGTGGTTAGTTGTTAGAGGGTGTTCATTTCATTAGATCGTATGGGTTTGATTCCCATTGGGTCCATTTGAGTGAGTATAAGATATGTATAGTTTGGTGCTTCTAAGTAAGTTATTGCACACAAGAAAGTTTTAACAACCAGCTAGCTCTGATACAACATAGACCATAATGTCAAATGTTAAGTTGTCATGGCCAAAAACCAAACAACCATGGCTGAACAACATAGCCAAAGCTGAAAGCTAAAGACCACGCATGTAGTTGAAACCAAATAACACATAGTAAAAACCTAAAACAACAAAGACAAAGCAAAACTAAAGTCAATGATCAAAATGCTAAATAAGCTGAGTAGGCCACATAAGTCATGTATACAAGGTTGGCTATGAAAGCCATATATGCTAAGTAATCTAAGTAGGCCATGTAAGCTAAATAGTTAAGGCATGTACTACGTCAGTATGTTTTGAATTTTGGTTTTTGGTTTTAGTTTTGAATTTTTTTATTTTGGCTATTCATGTGGATTTTGACTTTGATTATATGGTCTTTGACATTATGGTTTATGTCATCTCTAAAATTTTATTCTATAGTTCTATTCATATACCATGAGGAAAACAAAATACTAGCACTGAAATACTTCATGTAACGATACATATTTAGAATTCATTTGATTTAAATAATAACTTTATTTATTTATAAATATATTCATAATCTAAAAAAAAAACCCCTTGACTACTAACAAACAAATCAAAAATTTACTTTTTATTAAACCAGTTTACATATTACAATAGTTAATTTGCACAAATCCCACAAAATATGGTTATTTAAAGAAAAATATGTACCAAGTGCGATTTGTGTAAGTGAATTTTTTTTCACCACCATAATCATTTGTTGCCGTTAAGATAGTGGATAACCTTTTCAATACTTGAAGGTTACATGGTTACTTATAGTTGGTATTTGTATTGTTGCATGGTATTTTAAATTTTAATCATGTTAAAGTACTGATAAAAAAATTGAAATCCACTTGGATCATTTCTAAAAATTTCTTCTACACTCATTACATTATTTCTTCTATTTACTGTTTGCAATAAATATGAACTTTGCATGAATCAAATTTTTGTTTCTTCTCAACATGATGCATTATTTCTTTTGTTTACTATTTGCTACGATTTTTTGGGCATTTAAAAGCCTTATTTCTGGTACGTGAACAATTTGTAAAATGAAGATGTGTAATAGATTTGACAAAATGGTAGTTGTCAGCATGTTCATTTTAAAAGCTGTGGTATGCTAAAGAAAAACACCACCACGCAAAAATTACAAATAGAAGTACATTACACAAGAATTTTCATCACATTTTAAAGGTAGTAAAAACTTTTTATTTGTAGGAAATCCTATAATTTATGAAGGAAACAATTACGGACTAGCTTATACTATCCTATTTCATTCTAAGTGACTCGAAAACTAAACTCTTGATTCAATGCTCTTGTCAAAATATGGTACAAGAACAAGGTGTTCCTACCTTTGCTGATAATAACCGATGGCTAGCTTTAGGTTTCAAGTCTCTTGCAGTGTTGCTTTGAGTTGCAGTGTTGCCGTTGACCACTAGTGGTCCCGTGATGACATTATCAATGGTATGTATTATGTGCTAATAATTTGGTCTTTGTCACTTACTAAATTACTTTTTGACCCTTTTAAACTCATAACATTCTTAAATAGTAGGGTACTGCAGTATCTACTGCTTGGTTGACTTTTTACTCATACAATAGCTTTCTTTGATACACTTGCCATTATATACAAGGAAATTTAGTAGGAGTCAAGCAAGTAAGACAAACTTAAGATGTAAAAACAAAGAGCATCCAAGAGCATTGGAGGAAATCTTGGAAACTTTAGTAGTCCGGTACAAAATCTAGAGCTGAAGAATGTTATGCTATATCAGGTTGGGATTTCTTGTAATTCTTCTCCTGCCATGGTTCTTTTTCATTTGTGTCAATTTGATTTGGATTCAATCCTAGTACCATAGGTGGAGGGCAGTTCTGCAAAAAAACTATTCTAAAAACAAATTCCAAAATAGGTGAGTAATAGTTCTTTCAAAGAAAGTTAAATTTTATGATTAAAAAAAGAATCTTGACAAATATTCACTAATATTCAATCCTTTCATTCATTGAGAAAATAAAATAAAAAATGTTTGGCACAAATGTGCTCACCTTGCCCTTCACCTATGGCATACCATGAAGAATTAAAAAATAAATAAAATAAATAAAAACTAAAAACATTCAAATTAGTCTGGCCAAACAAATTTGCACTTTTTTTTTTTTTTTTTTTTTTTTGTTCTTTTTGTTTTTGCATGTTTTCATGATGTAATATACACCAATCGCCACTATAAACACTGCTTGCATAGGCTAGAAAGAAAAGACCCACGAGAAGACCCCACACGACTCGGAACTAGATTAATTGTGGATCTTTTTGAGAGCTACGCGGGCGGTGTTGCTGCTAGTGAACTCACAAATCAGTCAGTGAGTAACTGAGAACAAAGAATGTTTAATTAACTTTATCTCAAAGAATTTCCATGCAGAACAAAGATTCTCAGCTTTGATCCTTGGCTTACCTCACTTTTTGAAACCACATTCTCTGAACTGCCGGCTCAAAGCACATTTGGACAGTGTAAGTTAGCCTTTTACTTTACAAACTGATGCACAGAAAAAACCTTCAACTGAATCCAAAAGGTGCCTTTGCAACTCTCTGCCTGCTGCTCTGACAACCGAGAATAACTGTGGCATCTTTCAGTCACATGGTTCATAATTTGAGCTTAGTTGTCCATCACATGTCCTCCCTTCTATAATAGATTATGATTCTAAAATCACAAAAAAACATTAATAATTATAATGAATTATAAACATCGTGAATTATCATGAATTAATAATTTTCATGAATTATAAAATGGAGATTGTAGTGATAAACATCGTGATATAAGGTAGAATGTCCTTAACCCCTAAATGCCCACAACTCTCTTCAGATTTGGAGAATTGCAAAGATGCATTATAAAATGCAATTAAGGGGGATATTTTGAACTTGATGTGTGAATAAAAGTTGTACATTATGAATTTTAGATTCTATCCATATGGCTAGATCTGGGATTGCTATCACTAATATTTTTGCATAAAATTTGAAACGTAAAATTCAATTTTTTTTTGGTAATTCGATTACCAATAAGATATTGACAATTTGTGAATGAAATTTGTTGAGATGGGTTGAAATGTAAAACTTTAAGTGTAGTGATTTTTGGAGATTTTTTGGTTGCTTAATTTTATGAGCTGATTTTTTCAAGAGCGCATTTAGACTAAAATCTTCAATTTTTTTTGGTGAATCACTGCAATATGAAATGAGGCATAAAAATTTCGCAAATCATCCCCTTTCTAATTGGTTCACACATACATGAAGCTAACTTCCCATAAAATCTACAGCAAAAAATCTACTCTGCTAAAAGTGCATGCCAGATGAGAAAACATGGATGAAATCTGTACATTGTCGAAAAAATGTGCACTCAAGCAGTTAAAGGTTAAGTGTAAAAATTTGAAAGCCGACCCGTGACTATTTTCCACTGGTAAACAATTATGATTAATGAAAACATAAATTAAATATAAAATTAAATAAAACTATATTTATACACACACACTATATCAGTTATATAGAATGTGATTTATATGAATTTTGAAAGTGAAACGATAGTCACACCCCACTTATGACATATAGGTGGTTTGTTTTTAACACAAAAGTATTATGAATTGCATCTTAGAAGCCCCGATTGAATTTAACCACAAGTGGTTGGTTTTAGGTTCCTTTGCTGATGATTGTTGAAAGTATCTACATGACTATAATTTTGGGGAGGACAATTCCACCTTATTTGGTGTAATATTTGAAGTCCTGGTTTGAAGTCATATCAAGATACATTTGATAAAGAAAGATTTACATGTAGTCTATATTTGAATTTCAAGACATTGGCTTATAAGGGATAAAAAATAGAAATTTAAATAGTTTTTGAGAAATTCAAAATGAGATAAAATAGAATATTGATGGTATTGAGATTTTTTTGATTGAGATTGATTGCGTTTGAATACAAGAACTAGGTGAAACTCAATGCTTGTCTTTAAAAATGTCTCTTGTATTTGCAATGTTATTTGAAGGTTGAAAATTTTCCTCCTTGGATGTCAATTTCATGTTTTTCATCAAACTTTTTATAGTGTCACGTGTGGTTTGCTCTTCAACGATACAGAGACTTCAATTCCAAAAATTTAAGAAATCTTGATTAAATAAATAAAGAAACTAAAGGGAGAATCTAATGAATATGTGTGAATATTTTGTCAATTCCATTTTTATTTATTTTATTTTTATTTTTTACAAAATAAAAATAATTTGATTTTAGAAAGACAAGTCAAACTACAGTTTAGTAAGTCATGATGACTTTCTACCAATGTTTTCCTATAGTATATGGTATGATGATAATTGAGTGATTCCTTGCTAATCAAAACCACTTGGGGGATTGAAAATTAGGATTGAAAATCATGTGTGTGCATAACTATGAAAGCCTTCTATAAAACTCTAATGATTGTTCTTAGAGGGTGATCACCCAACCATTAAATAGGCTTAAAAATTTATAAAAAAACCTATGCCCCTCAAAGTCTCTTGGAAAGACAAAAAATAATGGTTACAATAAATTTGAAAGATTTAAAATTTCAAAGCACATGTTTAAAAAAAAAATGCAAATATGACTTGTATCATTACCACATCCGCAATGGTGGCTCTACTATGCAAATAACCCTAGTGAGGATGGGTTTTGAGTTAGGTTTTGAAGAACCTTTTAAACTTGTAACGACAAATATTATTCAAAATTCAACATCTTCTATCCAATACTAGGTCTAAATCAAGTGTAACATTCACTATGTACACGTTCTTGACAAAGATTGTCATGAGATAATAAGAATGCCCACATTAACCCCTAAAAGACCAAGAAGTCCAAATTGGGCCTCATGTTTTTTAGCAGTTTTGAGTAGGTTCTATGTGAGCTTCCTTTTGTTCAAATTTGTTATTTTCTTGACCATCATATGCATTATTCTTCACTGATTCCAATGATACAAAATTCAGTCTCATCTTAGTTATATATTTTATAATATGATTAATTAAATTTGTCAATTTAAAACCATGAATCCTTGGTACTTTTGGGGTTAAGACCAATTGCAGAGACGTGTGCCCTGATTGTACAGTATGGCTATACTCAAAAGCTTTTGGGGAGAGTCTGCACCAATTCTTTTACACATTAATTCTGCATCCACACTAATTGAAAACTAGGCACAATATTTATCATGGACGGTAATCATTCTCAATCCCGTTTTCCCGTGGGTCTCTTATCTAACGGTTGGATTTAGTCATACTTGATTACATTTAAAAAAAAAATTACAAATGTAGAAGTATGTCTAGTTGTTGACCAAGCCAAAATTGCATTGACTGTAGTTCAAAAGTGGCCTTGCAAAAATGAGGTCATAGATTTAAGAAACACAAAAATTTGAAAGAATTTCCACGATTAAGAGTAGCTCATTTCAAATTCTTTCCAACAAATTTTACTCAGAAAATATTATAATTTTGTTTGTAATCAAATTTAGAAGGAATTTTTAATTTTAACTTTCAAATTTTATAATTAAATATTGGTGATAGTATTAGTGAATCAAACCGTACAGATGGAATCTAAAATTCAAAATCTAGAACTTTCATTTGTATACCAATTCCAAAATATTCTTTTTAATAGTACTTTATGATGATTTTTCTCAAATTGTCAATTCCAGGGACACCTTGGTACGTTTAGGGGTTAATCCCTAAACGCCGCTGAGACCAAAAAATGGCTTATGAATGAAGTTGACTGTTCAATTCTAACTGCTGCGTGGATGATTTCCATCCAATTCTTTATGTGAAGGGCTTTGCTTGGTGATGCCACCCCTTCAAGTTAAATTCAAATCATTTTAGCTATTTTTAGATTTTACATGGGGTCCCAACTACAAAAAGAGTTGTAAAAACGGTTCACCGTGTAGTGTATTTTGAATTTTTTTGCTTGTTCTACTTAAACTAAATTTAGGCCATGAAAATGAGTTCCATTGCATTTGAGCTGAACCCTTAAACGTCAAGAGGGCCTGGGCGGGGCAGCCCGGAAGGCATCTAAATTTCCGGGAAAAAAAATAATAATAATAAAAAATAAAAAAATGCAAAAACGGCTCTACGGGACACTGCTGGCCAGCACTGTAGCACTGTAGCACTGCGGCATCTCAGCTGCCCCAACCTCAAAAACTTGTTCAATTTCATAACTTCAATTGCTTACCAACGATTCTACAATCTCTCAAATGAGGCGCAAATTTGCAATCTAGATCGCTTTTTTAGTAGCTTTCCAACGCACCAATCCACGCTTGATTTGGTTGAGAAAATATACTTTTTTCTTGATTATTCTCTTTTAAATAAGCCCATGGGGCTTACCTTGACGTTTAAGGGTTAACTAGCAAAATAAAGCTTGCCAAGTCTAGTTTCTACTCCACTTTGTATTTTTGGAAAAATTTGAAAATTGAGTGTTTTATTATAGTCACAAGTTCAGTAGGTATCACCAAGGTGTAGCAAAATTTCTAAATTTAGATACACGGATGATTTTCATTAACTAAACTTTTCTTCATTGTAATTTACACCTTAGGTAAAAAAATCAGAATTTTCTAGTACATTTTGTAATTGATATAGATTTTCTTTACAATCACTTCATAAAACCATAGTAATTTCAAAATTTCACCAAAATTTATGAAAAATTCATGATTTGTAGTAGACATGTGACTTCATCTACTAAAAATATAAATTTGAATTTTGGTATTATTTTTAGTAGCAAAATTGAGTGTAACAGATAAAACATGATTCCATGGTCATAGGCCCAACCTTTAGGGGTTAACTTGGCAACAATGCATCATGGGCACTAGGTTACCTCGCCGGTTGAAAGAATGTGGTGTTTATTGACACTAGTAGAAAAGGTGGCGTTCTCATGAAGATGCCCATGCAAAATCACTATGCATGCGTGGAATTGGGTACCACATGCCTGGGCAACTCCTTCGGCAATGCCACCTTTTCTACTAGTGTGAGGGGATCGACCTTTTGAATTATCTGGTTGGGGAGAAATGCTTTGATTTTTAGCACGGAGGTTTGGTTGCAACATAAGGTGGTAGCGATGTTGTGGGAGGCAGCATTAGATCACGTACGAACGGCATGGCACCTGGGTTTTGTACGCGTAATGGGATGACGATGCAGTGGAATTATGTGAAGCCTACGATGGGCAACTTCAATTAGCTTTTGAAAATCTATAAAAATTGTTGCCAGCGGTTTATCCTGCTTGGTTCTTGTGATGTTTTTTTGTTACCATTTGCCTTGGAATAAAATGTCCAGTGTTTAAAAATAGAACAAAATCAAAACGTGGTCCAGAAATTAATGCTAGATTACATGAAGTAATCATAGCGCTGAATAAAAAGCCTATTGTGGATTTGTGGTACTCTGTTTATATGTAAGGAGGTCTACCCTTTACATGACTGTCAGTGACAACCAGATCTCACCTTCACGTGGCCGGAAGGTTGTTAGTTCAGTAACCTGGCCATGTTGATTCCCACTATCATCACAAAAATGTCCACTAAATCTCCACTTTAACCCCTAAGCGTCCTGGCGTCCATATTTTGGACGTTTTTGAGGGACATTCACCTTCGAAGAGCTGTAACTTTTGCAAAACGTGTCCGATTTTTCAGAAATTTTCAAAAACCTCCCCGCATGATGTATGGAATGTGTGGTAAAAATTTCAGATCAATCCGAGATGAATTGAATTTTTGGCGATCATTTGAAAGTAGGTATCCTTTTTTTGGACAGTTCTGTGAATTTTGATGGCAGCAACTTCGGGGGCTTGTATCTCCTTCATCCCATGTCCGTTTTCACTAAAACTTGTTGGGTTGAATTCCCCTTGAAGTCTAGTTATCATGGTAAAATTTTCAGGTCAATCCATGTTGTTATGAATGTTTGGGAGTCATTTTAGTGCACGGGTCTAGTTTGAACACTTTTTGCTTTTTGGTTCAAATGGGTCACTTTTCGGGCTACTTTTTGACATTGCAAGGCCATTTTAGGGCACATTAAATTTTTTCATGAGGCTTTTTTGGTACCAATGTGTTTATATGATGATTTTGAACTACTTTATAGTTCAAAGTTTTTTCATTTGAGTAATTTTGAAAACGAATTTCACCTCTAACTGTGTTGCTAGGAAAATTTCAGCATCCTTTTTTAGCACTAAAACACTATGATCTTGCAATCTATATGGCCAAATGACCCCAAAATTGATCCACATGATCTACAACATGTATGTTACAAGATTGTACGGTTGAGATTTCTATACCTCACTTACATTTAGACCTATAACACATCAAAAGCGATGATGATTTTAAGCCCAAAAAAGCTAGGGACCCTTAGGGGTTAAGTACTTGGCGTAACATATGGGAATAGTCTGATATGGGTATCACTTTTACGCGTCTCACATAGTGTGACTTATGTTTAACTCATTTTATGTGTGCTAGAAATTCTATTGGTCTTGATGAAGGGCCAAAGTTCGATTATAATAATTTTGCTACAGAATTAACCCTTAAAGGATCGAGGATTCATAGTTTTAAAATGACAAATTCAACCAATCATATTGTGAAAAATATAATTTAGATAGGACCAAATTTTATATCTCTAAAATTAGTGAAGAACATTGCATGTGTTAATTAAGAACAAAAATAAATTTGAACAAACGAAACTCTACATAAGACCTACTCAAAACTGCTAAAAGAAACATGATGCCCAAATTGAGCTACTTTGGTCCTTTGGGGGTTACCTTATGCACGTGAGGGTCAAATTTAGACAATGAAGTGTCGAAATTGAATTTCTACGTCATATTGTGAGTGGCTCGAAACCAATCACATGATGACATGTGGCACATCCTTTTATGAGAAGGGGTACTTATAGGTAGCTTTGGAGCGTTTGAAAAGAAACATAGTTGTGGTCCTTCAAGGATTAATGTAATTGAGAATGAAATTATGCAATTGGCTTATTTTTAATTTTTTAAAATATACAATCAAACATGAGTTATATTTACATTCAAAGTTTGATCATGAATTGGTAAAATTGTCATTAAAACGGGAGTTTTGATACTCAAAATCTTCAACAAAAAATCATTTTAACATTCTAATTTTTTTATTTTTGGATAATATGTACATAAATCTAGAAGTTGATTCACTCATTTTTCATTAAATCATTGCTACATAATTTTCAAATTGGTTTGAAGGTTAGCTTTTTAGATAAAATGCTCAAAGTGCACAAATGTGCACCAAAATGTAGTTAGTTCACCAAGAGAAGTTACTTAGTGGACCGTACCATACAAACGCCCTGGAGGTTGTTTTCGTTTTTTTGTCGCAAGATCTTGTCCCCGCCCAACGTCACACACAATTAAATGGTGGGTCCCTTTCTTTTGTCACAATGACAAGTGATGAGTTTTTAGACAAAAAGAAAAATATTTGTTCATTTATTTTATTTTGGACATCTTCAAAGGGGTCATGGTTCGTGGTACAGTTGGCTGCTCGCGTCGGTCTGCCTATCTGCAGATCGAGGTTACCTGCAGTTCGTACATGACCACATCGATCGTTGGGTGTAAGTACAAGCCCTGCCAGGCGTACTTGTGGCATTTTGCGCAAGGGAATCTTTCAGAAATGCCAGTGTAGGAGTACAATTCATTTAAGTTAGTATATATATACATATATATATGTATGTATGGCTAGGGACAGGGGGGCAATGACTCGTCTCGGCACGTACCACTCGACTTGACGAATATCATTGGATCGCGAAGAAACACCATCCCACGACAAAAAGAAGAAACTCGCCATCCCATCAATACCCTTATCTCCCACGACATGCAAAGAGTTAAAAAAATAAAATACAAAACAAAATGAGGAAGAAGCTTATGTCACAGCGATGGAATTTGAAAAACGCTCATCGGAAACCCACACGTTACGTACGTGTGGAGACAAGATGTGACTCTCCCACCAACTGGGGTAACGATGAGCAGCGTACAGTTTTTTTAATTTTTAATTTTTTTTTTTGGGAGTTGACCACTCTTTTTGGTGTTTGCAACTTCCAACCGAAGAAAGGGTGCAAAAAAACGGGTCAACAAGTCAAGAATTCGTTCACCAGCAGGCGGTGGTTGCGCAGGTGGGGCATCAGAGTTTATAACCCCGGCCATCATCAGTAGTTTTCAACTTGGACAAGTCTGCTATCATTGTTATTATCGAACCGTGACCCGAGCCTTGGCCATGTCCATGGGTCTCCATGTGCCACGTAGTTAGTTGGTGGTGTGTAGCCTATAGTTTCTCTCCAAAGAAAATTTTACGGTATGTGGTCTCTTTTTTTTACTAAAGAGCGCGCATATACCAGCACGTTCTGCCATGCAAGCGGTTGCAGGTCGAGCCCGGCAGAGCAGAATGCGCCGGTATATACGCGCTCTCAAGCGTTAAAAGATTAAAAATAGATAAAAGAAAAGATAAAGATAAGAATAAAAAATAATTTTTTGTTTACAATGTAAGGGATTGAAGAAAGACAATAATCGTCGGTTTTTAAAATAAAAAAATTAGACAAAAAAATTCATGCGCTTGGGGACTACGTGCATGATTATATGGCCAAGTGCATAAATAGCGAATTGTGTGTCATAATCGGCACCCTCTGTTGGTTCTTCTATGGTTGCAGATTCTGCAATCTAAGATGAACGTGAAATAGGCAGAAAAAGAATGGCCTGCTTATAACGCAAACTACCGTTATTGTATTCAAAGACTTTTTTTTGAATGTTGAGATTGGATTGTTTGAATATGTGATCTTGAGCAGCTATAAGATTTTTTGTACTGTACCCGCCACTATCATGGTCGGCAGCTCATGCTGAATGTTTAATTTTTTCCCCCAAGTGATGTGAATATTCTCTAATTTTCTCGTCTTCACCATAGAAAATAGATTTTTTTTGAAAACAAGAATTTCTTAAAAATTTGGGCTCCTCTTTTTAAGCTTAATTTTTGCCAACCTTGTTTATTGGATATGCTATTTGTGTTTTGATTGTAATAGAAACTCCACCAACATTTGAAGGTTTGTTTTTCCTTTACAAACTTTAAGTTAATACTATGTTTTAGCGACATATATAACAAAATTGATCAAAATAGTGTAGCATAGAGTAATTTATTTATTTATTCTTGAATTGAGTACTTTGAAGCACCATTTAGAAGCTTTTCAATGATTATGGGAGTATAGTCACTCAAGCAACAAGTGGTTGGTGAACATGCAATCAACATGAGTTTCCAAATTTGATAAAATGGTGTTCTAACAATATGTACACTAATTCATGATGCTTCATAAGAATAAAAAATAGTATATAATGCACTAAATAGAATAAAGAGTGCATGAGTTATTCAAAGCAATAGTAATAACTTTCTTTTTGAATTTTGTACACAATAGATATTGGCTTTTTAGCAAATCAAAACAATGTCCTGCATATTTGCTAGCCATCCCTATTTTGCTCACAAATATAAAAAATGCCCCTATTTCGTATGCATACATAGATATATTTTAACATAATGTCACTATCTTCTATTTTTGTTTAATCAAGTGTAACTTTTAAATCTAAAATTGCCTCCTTTTGCATATAGATTAATCTTTTGATGCGCATGCGTCCATATAATGGACAACGAACAAATTGCAACCTTTCTCTTGACTACATCCTGTACAACTTTTCATCCATCCAAATTTATCTTGGTTCTTGTGCTAGTTGACTATCATTTGTACAGTATAGATTTTCAAAATAAGATATTGTGATTGTTTGAAAAACAACACAATCGGTTTATGTCCATTTTCATTCTTCGTTCAAAAAGTAAGACCTTGAACATGATTTTCCAAAATAAGTAGAATCAAATAATGGAAACCATACCATCTCATAGTGCATGTTATTCCAATTTCATTACAATATTTTTTTTAAAACTGTGTTAATTTTGGATTTTTCTTTGAATTTCAAGAGAAAACCTTGCAAAATTAATTAAAAAATATTAATAAAAAAAATGATGAATCCAACCATACAAATGTGATCTTTACATTGACATTTACAACTTAAGCTTTGTAAAACAATGTTGAATTGGGACGTTAAAGGGTTAAAAGGTGTGTTTCATTTCATCATTCCTATTATTGCTCATGACTGGTTTTGATTATGAGAGTCATAGGAATATGGAATTCCATTGTCGGTTCCTATTACTGCTCCTAATTGATTTTGGTGCATAGTCATGATAATATAGGTGGACAATCAATAGTGCATGAGCAGCTGTAGGGACACCACACTACATAATTATATTTGTCATACAACGGACAAGCATCTTCATTTGAAACTATTGAACACTCCAACCCAATCATAATTAGAGGTAGGACTTGAGCGATTGGTGTGGAGTCACCAGATCTGCAGACATGTTGGATTGAATTCTAATGTGCGATTTTGGTGATAGGTTTGTTTGAGTTGAGTGCACAAAAACACGGTTTGTTGGTCTTCTTAACCCCTAAATGCCTAAAGCCCTCTTCAAATTCGGCAGTTTTGCAAAGATGGATTATAAAATGCAACCTACAGGGATATTTTGAACTTGATATATGAATAAAAGTTGTACGTTATGAATTTTAGATTCTATCCATATGGTTAGATCTATGATTGCTATTACCAATAATTTTGTATAAAATTTGAAACGTGAAATTCAAAATTCTTTTGTAATTCAATTACGAATAAGATATTGACAATCTACAGATCAAATTCTTTGTGATTGGTTGAAATGTGATACTCTAAGTGTAGTGATTTTTGGAGATTTTTTGGTTGCTTAATTTTATGAGTTGACTTTTTTTTTACCACTTTTACACTGAAATCTTCAAAATTTTGGGTGAATCACCACAACATGAAATGAGGCATAAAAATTTCACAAATCATCTCCTTTCCAATCGGATCACATATGCATGAAGTTAACTTCCCATAGAATCTACAGTAAAAATTCCACACTGCAAAAAATGCATGACAAATGAGAAATTATGGATGAAATCTATACATCGTCCAAAAAATGGACGCTTAGGCAGTTAGGGGTTAAACCCCTAAAGGACCAAGAAGCCCAAGTTCAGCCTCATATTCATTTTAAATTTTTTAATAGTAGTTTTGAATAGGTCCTATGTAGACTTCTTTTTATTGAAATTTATTCATCTTTTGCTCAACACATGCAACGTTCTTCACTGATTGCAGTGATATAAAATCCGGTCCCATCTGAATTATATTTTTCACATTACAATCGATTGGATTTGTCATTTTAAACTATGAATCCTTGGTCCTTTAACCCTTAAACAACCCAAAAGCCCTATACGGTTGTATAGGATATTCTGTATTTGGTGGTATATGATCAAATTAACATCCAAACACTTTTCTATACAAAGTACAATTAACAATCGTGATAATATGTATATAAAAATATATCACAATTCATATACTGAACCACATTTGAACAATTATGAGGCTAAATACGGGTTGTAGAGAGGGACCCCAAGGGCCTTTTTAAGGGTTAAGGGTTAATGAGCATGCATACTCCTTCAGTCTATTTTGTCAGTCTCCACTAACGAAATCTGAACAGCATAGCTCATGCATCCCTTCATGTAACAACTCCAGGTATAGAAAAATGAGCTACAAGACTTGAGAAAATTGCTGAGGTGTGTCAATGACTGTCTATCCACTCTGATCGAGATAAATGGAGGTCTAACTTTGATATGATCGCTCGGAAGAGGAAACACATATTACTAAAAAGTAAACAAAGAATCCGGCTACTAAAATTCCACCATACAGGAGTGGCTGTGTAGACGGCACTGACCTTGCATATTCAACTCTGCAGCACCGCAGAGTGTCCCTCTCTGTTGCTAACATGTGTTCCACATAGCTGCAAAATACACAATCAGTACTAACTGGAATTAAAGGAGGCCGGCATGACTTTTGAATTTAACCCCTAAAGGACCAAGGATTCATGGTTTTGAAGTGAAAAATTCATTGAAAAGTATAATTAAGATGCAACCAAAATTTTATATCACCAGAATCAGTGAAGAACATTGCATGTGCTGGTCAGAAAAGAAATAAATTTGAACCAAAGAAACTCCACATAGAACCTACTCAAAAATGCCAAAAAAGAACATGAGGCCCAATTCAGGCTTCTTGGCCTTTAGGAAGGGATAGCACACAAACCAGAGAGCACAAAGCACAAAGGAAGCTTACTCTTGGGTGAAGAGAGCAGACTGCATGACAGTCGAAGCATTCCTACGGGCGTCCTGGATCTGATGATCATAAAGAAGAGCTGACAGTTGCACTAGGTTGTCTTCCAAAGTGCTCAAGTAATTTTCCAGTTTCTCCACTTTCTCATGCGGC
The DNA here is from genome assembly GCA_022496805.1 of Pohlia nutans. Lineage (NCBI taxonomy): Eukaryota > Viridiplantae > Streptophyta > Bryopsida > Bryales > Mniaceae > Pohlia > Pohlia nutans. The sequence goes on along the minus strand of CM040088.1, from coordinate 31,789,165 downwards.
AGGGGAGCTGGCAACTCTGTTCGCCTCTTGTACAGCTTGTCGATCCAGAGCTCTACTTTGTGTTTCTCCTCCTCACCTCTCACGTGCTTTCCAAGAGGCGCGCGAAGGAAATCACTCACAAATTGTTGAATCTCATCAGTACACTCCTTTATTGTTTTGAGTGTCATATGCACAAGGGCATAAACTGCATTACGCTGCACCATATCAAACACATACAATCATAGACCGCCCAACCTCTAATCTCTTAGGGTACACATCGTTTAAGCAAATGCAGCCAGAACATTATACGACACACAATTAGAATAAGATAAAAAAAAATAGCATACTTCTTAACCCCTAAGCGTCCACTGTGTATTTTCTATAGTGTAGGAAAATTGAACCCCCTGCTGCAAATCATCTGACTTCATTTTGACACGATCGACACTGTTGATTTTGTAGTATAGAACAAGAGCTTTAAATGACGTATTGCAATCAGAAAACCGAGGTAAATTGAGAAAATGCCACTGTTACAAAGTTCAGTGATGCAGATGGCCATATTGGGCTTTTAGACGCTGAAGGGGTTAAACAAGGACTTCATTTATTTGACAAAAAATGAAAGACAAATTCATTGCTCACCTTTGCAGTGTCACGGAGAAGGTAGCTCACACTGGGCGTGTTTGAAAAGGGACCAAAAGGATGATGACCTGACGCCCAGAGCCAATTAAGAACAGGTCGGTTGTTTATGTGTGATGCCCTCTCATAAGGTGCCACCAATCCACCAACTACAGCCGCAAGACCAGCCACTATATGACGCTGTGGGGAGGTCGGTATTGCCTTCATTTTTTCAGTTTCGGACACCGCACTATCACATTCCACCATATAAAGGTAAGTATCCAACAACATCGCTGGATCCATGGGTAGGTTTTTTTACAGCTCATTTGGCGACTAATTAGTTTATCATGGTTAGCAACATAGAATTTAGATGGGATGTTGTCCATTGGATCACAATGAGAGGGAGAATTTGCAACTTAAAATTAAAAAAATGAGGGCTACATTTGTAGGACGAACCTGAGAGATATAGGATCTCCAGGATGTTGCAGGACAAACACAGCGTCACGACTCACCCACATGAGATTCTCTCCTTCCATTAACAGCTGGTGGTCCACTCCATCCAAGGACAATACAAACCTTCGTTACAGCCCAAGAGAAACCATGAGAACTTTAGGCCATAAAAGTACAATATTGCTACGTAACATAACATGGATTTTACTGTATTATTCATCATTGAGGAATCTTGAATAGGAAACCACATCAGTGTTTATTTACTTACACAGGTATCACTCGAGTCCCATGTGACTTCGCAACTCGTGCTTCAATAGTAGGCTTGCGATCTTGACCAGTTCTTTTCGCATTCATTTCTCGAACGCTCTTTTTTCCATAAGCGTACCTTGGTTGGCGAGATTTCACCACAGTTTCTTCTTGCTCATGGTTGGCAGGTTGCTCCCAGTTTTGCTGTTGGATTTGGATAATGTAAGAGAGAAAACCTCTTCAAAGTCTATATAACCCTAGCATGAAAAATATGAGACACTGAAAAGCATTTAACCCCCACAGGACCAAGGATTCAAGATTTTAAAATGACAAATTCAATCAATCATATTGTGAAATATGTAATTCAGATGGGACCAAATTTCATATCACTGGAATCACTGAAGAACATTATGTGTGGGTTAAAAAAACATAAAATATTTGAACAAAAGGAACTCCATGTAGGACTTAGTCAAAAATGCTAAAAAAAGAACATAAGACCCAATTTGAGCTTCTTGGTCCTTTAGGGATTAAACCAACATAATTCAGCACTTTAAATCTAACACGACATATATTGAGGCAGAGACACATGATGTAGACATCCTCAGCGAATGCTACAACTGTAAATACTGTGTTTGGAAAGGTAGAAAATTACATGTGCTGCTGTCTGTCTGAAGTACCTCCTGGAAAGTTCTGGGTCGGCCATTTCTAGAAGGCCGGCAGCAAGAAGATCAGCAGAGTGTAGCATCTCCTGCGTCGCCAGATCATCAAAACTTCATGATCTCAGCTCACCCAGTTCCACTACATAAGAACAAAACTAATCCACACAATCATCGTAATAACAAGTGGATATGAAACCGTTTTTGCAAAATAAAGAAAAACCAAAAGGATATACAGTAACTCACCTCTCGCAAAACAGCTCCATCGAGGAAGGTCAGAGTTTTGGCATGGAAACGGGTATCTGAGCGAGTAACATGAGTCGACATTCCCCGCATAGCTTTGGCCACCGCCATGGCCAAGCGTTCATGGTCATGTAAGTTGTGGATACCCGCCACTACCATAACTTCTTGCTCAGGTTGCAGCATTGTTTTCACCTGCATATATACAAGATTCAGAGACTATGTATCTCTAAAGTAACCTGAACAATACTCCCTCTGTCCGGAAATAATTGTCGTAGTTCTTGGCATTTTTTTTTTCCAATATTGTCCTATGTTTTATCTTTCAAATGTGAGCCCTGTCCACTTCAAACGGGGTGGACAATGATAGTGACACAAAAACTACATACCACTATTAAAGATAGACCATTTTTCGAGTACTGAGACGGCTTTTTTTTTTTGGCAAAAAAGCGTTAAGTTAAAACACGCCAAAACTAGGACAGTTATTTCCGGACAGAGGGAGTATGAGCCTACAACCCCTACATTTGCTTTGCAGGATATGTCCAAACTTCGTCTATAAAATGGCAATGGCATAAGAGCTCAAATACAGACGACTTCATATCCTAGAGCGCATTTTTTTATGGAAAAAGCAGACCCGGAGTGGGAACCTCAATAACCCCTAAAGGACCAAGAAGCCCGAATTGAACCTCATGTTTTTTTAGCAGTTTTGAGTAGGTCCTATGTGGATTTCCTTCAATTTTATTTGTTTTTGACCAACGCACGCAATGTTCTTCACTGATTCTGGTGATATAAAATTTGGTCCCATCTGAATTACATTTTCACAATATGATCGATTGAATTTGTCATTTTGAAACCAGGGGCTATGGGGATGCTCACCTGACGCCTAATATCATCCACATCAATGCTGTAATTACTTCCAGGTTGCAGAGGGTTGTAGTGCAAATGATTTCGAAGAACAATAATGGGCACCAACAAGCGTGCCGATACATCCACAGCATCAAACCTGTCAACATCAAATAGTTAGTTAATTGGATTAAATAGTTATACCTCCATATTCGCACAATGTTTTGAAACGGAAAAGTGAGAAACTTAAGTGTTCTCGTCAATCGTTTACTTTTACATAGTCACAAATCACAGAGCTTAGTACATTTTACCTGACATCTGGAGCAATGACGTGCTCCAGAGCAGACACTATCGTTCCGGATATTTGACCACAAAAAACATTCTGCACCACAGTAGGGTTGACCACACCAGAACGGTGTTTGGAAAGTACAAGATGTTGAAGCCTGGGTACAGTCCTGTGTCCTACACTCCCCTCCTCAGACTCCAGTCTTCCATATGTGCAAGGTCCTGCTGAAATATCAATCACCGCATACCTGCAGAAGTACAAGTGCAGTATCAATTTTTTCCTTGCCCTTGAAATGACTTGGCTTTTAACGCGAATAGACAAGTGTAGTAAAGAAGAATGAATCCTTCGTCAAGATAACTGTGATAATATAACTTCCACTTTGACAGAGTTCTCACCTTCCATGGCTAAGCCAGACTTGAGACGCGGCGCCCCCATTATACCGGTACCGATAAAGATAATCAGCTTCTTGTTTCTGAAATTGATCTGGAGTGAGCTCAAAAATGCTGGCAAATTCATAGGGTTCCGTGTTCACCTTTAAGGGATCCATCCTGGCCTGCAAGACGAGAAACAGTCAGCTCTTCCTTAAACCCCTATAGGTCCAAGGATTCATGGTTTTAAAATGACCAATTGGATTGATCATACTGTGAAAAAAAATTACTTCAGATGGGGCCAACTTTGTGACCACTAGAATCAGTGAAGAACATTGCATGGGGTGGTCCAAAAATAAAGAAAAAATGGACAAAAGAAAGTCCCCATATGACACGCTCAAAAACAATAAAAAAAACATTAAAAATTAAAAGTAACATGGCAGCTCCCCAATCCACATCTTTGTCTACTCTGGTTCTGTATTCTGGAATGTTTAATAAAAGATGTACAACAATGCAAGTATATGTCCAAAATCTGCTCTTGGGCTTCCACACAGAACATGGAACATACCTTGTCAAGGTTTAGTATAAAAATTGCATTCGGCAATGCCTTGTTCGAGTTCTCTTCTGCATTTGCATTCGCTGGAAGACCGAACAAGTAGCTATAGAGTCTATCAAACATTGGTTCCACTGCTGTCGCCTCGACCTCAAAACATGGAACTTCCTTGCCAAATTCGCTCTGTTTTACAAGCCACATTGAAAAAACTAATAAGAAAACTCTATCTGCTTACAGATATTTAAAAAAAATATCTAGTAGAGCTTGCCATCCAAAACCAAACTTCCAAGGCATGGAGAAATCAGCTTACAAGAAGGTACCTCTCTAGCTACACCTCTCTCCACCATTTTCTGTGACAACTCATATTCCACCGCAAAAAGCTCCGTTGGCCCGACCTGAAAAATCAGCACACCCCACACATGACACAGGAAGAATTGTAATCAATGGCCGATCAATACCAGCTAAACATAGACAAATCAAAGTCGAAGGTAGAGGACACTAAAACCCTGAGGGACCTGACCTCACCTCCTATATTGACCCCTGTTATTCATCTATCGATACAATTGGCTGGACTTATTAGCAAGTGATGTAACACGACTTGGCCACTGACTTTTGAATGGAAATGCGGTTTTCTACTCACTTAAAGTAGTCCACAACCTCCCACTTTGAAATTATATAAGAAATCCATACATAACACCGCTTCCATTAAAAGTGTATATGAAAGGTGGGAAGTGCATGGGTAATGAAATTCATGGGTTGACAATTGCCAACGCTCTTCTGATGCAGTTTTTGAAATTTATGTTGTGAATTGGAGGGGATTGGAGATCATCCACCTCAAACTCTTTATTGTGCTAAATCTCCTTATTGTGCTATTTGTTTATTTCTTTTTAAAGTGAAAAAATTGGTGTGCACATTGCACGTGCACTTTTAACGGAAGTTAGTGTTCATGGTGTGAAAATTTGATATCGACAGAATTGGCTCTTGTACTCAAAGTTATCTCTCCACAGCTCTATACTGATCTCCCACAACTCACACTCCTGCATATGTCAAAGTGACGCCAATAGTATCCTCTACTTTAGCACAAGTGAGGAGAGCAGTTTAGAACAACATTCAGAATGTCGTGATAACCACATCGTTCTAACGTGTTAGAACGGTATTCTAATGTCGTTTCAACGTTTCAAAATGACGTTCTAATGTCGTTCTACTGCATTGACAGTGTCGTTCTGAGCACCTGCTCCCACTAGTGAAGTGAGGAAGATGGCCAGTGGAAAAGCCCCTAAACCCTAAATATTGGCATCACATGGATGAGCATTCATTTCTATGCCCTTGTAAACACCAAACAAAAGCCTCGGTTATCATATGTGAAAATCTCACCGGTATAACATTGTAACTCATGTCGAATTCAATGTCCAGCCTTTCACCTGTCTCCATACAAGACGGTCGGTGGGAGGGAAACTGTGTCTTCATGTGCTGCTGCAGTTTCTCGTGATCGAGATGGAACCGATACCCTCCGTCCTTCATGAACCCTATCAGCACCACGTTGACCTCAAAGGGTATAGGAAATGGAACCTGCGTATTCCAAAACCATCGCAGACAGCTCTGCAGTAATTAGAAAAGAACCACCGAAGGCAGACATGCCATTGACTGCACATTAAATGGTTGCAAGAAATATTAACCCTATCCGTCTAAAACGCCCAATATGGCCATCTGCATCCCTAAACTTTGCAACGGTAGCATTTTCTCATTTTGCCTCGGTTTTCTGATTGCAATACATCATTTTAAAGCTCTTTTTCTATACTACAAGAACAACAGTGTCAATCGTGTCAAACTGAAGTCATTTCACACAAACAGATGATTTGCAGCATGGGGTCCAATTTCCTACACTAAAGAAAATAAATACACAGTGGACACTTAGGGGTTAAGAAAGTTGGTTCCCTTCTTATGAAGAAACTTCATTTTATGACCAACTTTTACTCATTAAGACAGTGAAAATATAACTAAATGCAGTGAACGGGGAGGCTCATAAATCACAGCTCTTGAACCCTCGTTTTCTTGTGGAAGGGTTTAAGACGAGACGTTCAGTTGTAGGAAGTTTGAAATCATTCAGTCACAAGTTTGAATTTGGTAAGCGAGAGGTGCAAGCGGGAATGAACCTGCGCACGAGGAGAGTGAAGAAGCTCGTGAGTCATCCTGCGCACATCGCTTCGGTGGTCTTGGAAACTGCCATGGTGCCATTGAGAGTGGCCGGGGTCCCTGCGGAACGGCTCCTTGTGGGCAGCGTGAACAATAATTCCTTGAAGCAAGATTAATGCCACAACAATGAGCGGTACAATGAGTGCCATTGTCAATTGAGCTCAGTCCTCCCTTCAGTCTCGGTCTACTCTCTGTTTGATCTGTCGGTACACCACGATGGTATTGAGCTTAATCTCTTCAAGCTCTTCATCACGGCTGTGCTTCTTCAATTGCGATCGTTTGATGGTTTTACATCAAAGGAGTGTCAGCGAAGGAGTGGAGCTTGCTCTCCGTCCATGGAATTCTCTGTCGTCCCTTCCAGCATGTTATGCTAAATTTAGGGTAACCTGAAGACACCGACGGACTCCCGCCTTTTGAAAATTCCAGATCAGCAGGCACGACCCTCCACCTCAGCAATTCAGTAGATGTCATTTGCCACGTGTCTGCTTAGGTGTACCATACTGCAGCGCTTTCACACCTGTCAGTTAAGGGTCCTTTCACACAATAGGCCATGACACCCATGACCTAAGGGTCCTTTCACATCCATGACACCCATGACGTAAGGGTCCTTTCACATCCATGACATCCATGACGTAAGGGTCCATTCACGTGATAAACGACAACACCCAAGACGTTTGGGTGACGTAAAGGTTCTTTCACATGATAAGCCATGACACCCATGATATGGGTAGTCGAAGGTTATGGTATCAGAAAAATTTGTAGGTATACGGAGGATTCCTTTTCGTTTAGAATTGTGAATGCAACCACCTCTCACAAGAAGCACCCAAGAAGTTTTCTCTTCACATTTTAACCCCTAAGCATCCACACTACATTTACCTGGTCAAACGTCATCAATTTCTCACATTTTAAAATATATTATATTTTCTGAATTTTTTCTTACATAGGTTATTGTTAAATAGATTTAACTTGATTTTAACATAATTATGTAAATAAAAATGAATTTTATAAGATTTCCCAAATATTTTTTTCTTGTAAAAATCATAGTAATTACAAAAAAGCTTTAAATAGTATAAAGTTTTTTTTAAAATGTAAATAATAGTGATAAACAACAAATTGTAGGGGCATGCTTTTTGAGCTTACATAAAAAGAAATTCGATAGAAAAACTTTCTCTGCAATGTATGTTGGAATTGTAGGGATCTGAGCTTTAAAGTGTTGTAAAAAGTGTAATTTTAACAATTTTGAAGAATAGTATTTTGAACGAGAGAGTAGAAGATTTTAGTTGGGACCATTTTCATTTGAAATTAGGAACTAGATGAAAATCAGCGTTTGCCTAAAAAAACGGCCAAGTTTGGCCATATTGGGCTCTTTAAACATTTAGGGGTTAAAGAACAAATGAGAGTTGACAAGGTGCCTAGACGATCAGCTCTCGCAGAATATAGAGCTGATGAACTCTAATGGGAAAGAAATGAATTGAAGATAAAGATACATTAAAGTACAAGTCATATTTCAATGGTTACATTTGACCTCGCTTCTTGGCGAGAACTCAAACTTCCCAAAAACATATTCACTTCAGTTGTCAAGAGGTCATGCGTCATGTAGCAGAGAAGATCGTGTGGTAGACTACTATTGACAGTGGCCAATAATATCGGTATTAAAGTGAGCTCAATGCCATCACATCCATGTGAAAGTGTCCTAAGATACAAACATTGTATCCACCTTGAGTAGGAACATTGACCTCAGTTGAAGCTCATATATATTTTCATAATTGTAAAGCATATAGTATGAGCTTACTATTGCATTTTAATTTGATGAATTTTTTTTAACTCATAATATCATTTTGAAATCACCTCGAAAGTCACACCTATTTTCTGAGGTGTAAATTGTTGTATTCATATTTTAGCTACTAGGTAAAGTACAAACCATATGGATGTTGAGATTTTATTACTGTGAAATAAAGGAAGTACATTTCTAATGATGATTCACAACACCATTCTAGTTTCGATTTAGGTTTGCATATCGTATGCGGCATTTTTTTGGGTGACATTTAAAAAAAATAAACATGAAACCCTTCTAAGAAGAAAATCCGGAAGCTATCAATTTGGAAAAAGAGAAACATTCGCGTTCTCCTCTAGTTTGATAAGAGACTTAGAATTTAGAAGATATTTGCATGTAAGTCAAAGTATAAAGCATAAGTTTTAGTTTTTTAGTTTTTCTCATATTCGCCTAATATTAGATTTTGAGTTGATATTCATTTTATGGACTAAATAATGGTTACCAAGGACATGTTTATAAAAACAATATACAAGTTGGTCTCTACTTAAACAATTTGGTGGATAAGGCATGTACTAACTTGCAAATAATTTTTTTGATGACTATAGTCTTCATTGCCATCACCAAATACAGTGTTCATGGAAAATGACATTTTTGACTAATGACTAGAATAGATCCTTCAAATTTTCATTTTTTAACCAAAATCCAATTATAGGGCTTTAAAGATCACTATCAAACCCTCAAATTTCAACACTTGATTCGTAGTATGCTAAAAGAACATTACAATCAAAATCTTAAACTTCAAAGTGCAATATTGCACTTTAACCTTGAGAATTTTTATTTTTTTACATTTGAATCTAATTGATAATATAACTTCTACATCAAATGGTATAATGGGTTGTAAGTGCAATTAAAAAGAGTTAATTTAGCATTATGAAGTACATACTCAATCATGAGCTATAAGAGTGATAAGTAGGTTAGCAGACATAATGTCAAGTTCAAGTTCCAATCTACAACAACTTTCAGTTTTGTGCTTTTTGTTGATAGGAGGGCTTATAAAAAGAAGACAAAGCACATAAGAGATATAGATTCGTTTCTAACTATAGTTAGTAGCTACCCTACGTCGTGGTCGGTTTCGACATTAATTAATTACTTTTTGTCCTAAAGTGCCACATGTCATCATTAGGGGAAATGTGGGGTCCCTAAAAGGCCCTCTAAGGCAGCCCGGGTTAGGTGAACAAGCTGCCCAAACACCCCTCCCGGCCCATTAGTAAAGGTCGCTGCCCACTGACAGTGTCGGAAGCCGCAGTGCTGGCAGCGTTGGCACTGCTAGCAGCGTTGATTGGTTCGACCCACGGAACTGCACTGCTGGCAGCGTCGTGGCACCATTGGTGCCAGCGGGGAAAACGTGCGGTCACCAATGAAATTTCACTACACGTGAGAAAACCAAAGGCCTTTTGGAGACCCCACCTTTCTCCTAATGCTTGTGATTGGTTAAGGGTGACGTGGACCTCTCAAAATCTGATGTGGAAATTCAATTTTGACATCTGGCTGTCCGAAACCGACCACAACGTACGGTAATGCCATGAGAAGTGACACAATTGCATTGAAACTTGAACATGTCTCAACCGTTGAGACTACCACATCATCTTCAAAATCCATCATTCCTGTGACCCATATATTTGAGTGCGATCAAAAATAATTAATTAAATAATAATAATAATAATAATAATGTATAAATAATAATAATAATAATAACTTTGACAGTTTTTTCAACGCTCTTTTCACATGCTGCTTCAAGAATTCTGAAACATGTCAAGCACTATGCACAAATACATTCTATTACAGTGTAAGAATCTGTCTGTCGGAGATCTCCAGATTGTAAACACCCTTTGCATATGAGCCTATATAATATATTATACAGAGTCTGTCCTGTGCTGCACATTCTGTAGTCGGAGCCTTTACATCCTTTGCAAAAAGTGCAGCAAAAACGGCACTGATAATGTTCAAGAAGATTCTGTCTGTTGGCTTCGCAAGACATGCACAGACAGACAAAACCTGCAAGTAAGATGGTGAGTTCTACAGATTTGCAAAAGCTCTTGAACCTGGCAGAGAGATGGGTTGCTATGTACTGATCGAAATGGCAAACAATAGACGCAAAATTTGTGGCCAGCACACAAAACCACAACGCCCCACTAGTGTGTACGTTGAATTCAACTGGCAAATTCTGATGACCGGGGCTCCAATGCTTCACATGGATCCCTAAGGGAGAGCTTCCCACCGCAGCTCACACATGAAGTGATTCGCCATGTTCTCAACGATGTTCTCATTCAGAACGGGCAGCTTATGCCACTCCTGTCGAGAACTGGCCGCATACAATCGCTTGAGCTGGTGGTGATAGTTGCCAAGATCCTCTTCGCCGTTGTCGCTAATCAAAAGATGGAAGCCATCGCACTCAAATATGAGTCTACTGAATCGTGATTTACACTCCAACGTGGTTTGCAAACGATTCAGTTTCGTCCAAACTCCAGGCGAGCCTGGTAAGCTGGCCAACTCGGAGACTTCGAACACCGAGTCTGGATGTGCAAGATTATCATGCAATGCAAACGGATGATTCTTCACAAGTATCGGGTCCATGAGCAAGCCTCTGAAATAGGGCCGGTTCAGGAGCGTGTATAGCGCTCTGGATCTGCTACCAAACACTTTGGGAAGGTTGTATTCCGTGTGGTCAGCGCCATAAACGAAGCCGGAGGTCATGGTGCTCCACATACCTGTCGTAGAATCATAAGCTTCGGCACTTTCGGAGACGAATCCGAAAGTAGGCCTGGGACCCTGAGCAGTCAATTCCGGCACTCGGATGCCGCCATGACGAACCACGAGCATCACTCTGTAACTTCCGGTTGCGGCATCCGTCACCAGTTGCACCATGACGAGCTGCACCTTACTGAGATTTAAGAGAGGCAGAGTTTTCCAGTCGTTTGTGAGCGGGTTGCACACAAGAATGGGGAGGTTGAATTTGGTGGGGACGAAACATACCAATCCGCCATCTTGCGCGTAGAGTGCGCCGTGCTTGGCGATGGCACCCCGTGCGTATTTGGCGCCTTGCGCATACTCCTGGGAAAGCCACTTGGGGAAGCCATGGTAATGCCACTTGGAGTTTTCGAACGCAGCGAGCTGGAACGATCCGGCGCTTTTGCGGAACCCCAAAACGCCGAACGACTTGGGCTGCGCGTCGGCACAGGCTCGTTTGAAGCTCTCGGTCTGGAAGGTTGCGGACCAAGACTTGCACAGGGACTGGATGGAGAAGATTTGTGGCACGGGGAGGCGCGCGAAGACGTGCGCCAGCAAGTGCTCCGGTAGCGCGCTCCACAGGGTCGGGTCCATCAGCTCCGCGTGATGTGCACATGCGTCTCGACATTCCCCCGAAGAAGCAGACGCTGAAGCTCTGCTAACCTTTCGGGATTGCGCCCTGGCAGAGCATTCTCCTGAATCCATGATGCAATGTGGGAAACCTTTTGACGCGATCGTTCTGCAAGAGACATCAGGATTTTGGGTTTAGCACATTGCACTCCATCTAAGCATCGGAGAAGTTGAACATACACAGGTAGCAACAGACCTTCACTTTCAACAAATATTTTACCTACTGAGAAAATTCATGCCAGACTGCACAATGCAAAAATTATGTAGGTTCCAAGAGAGCTACTGTAAGTAGTGAGATTTCAAGCACCTCGCGAGTTCAGCAATCAAAGGACACACACTGTTGTATACATAATCTGTTGCGTTTTCAGAAGTCTAATAAAGCCTCCATATCACTGCAAGAGGGAGAGACAATGAAGAGATGAAGACCGACGACACAGAAATGTACGTACTAACGGAGGAGACTGAGACTCCCTCGGCAGAGGTCATCTCATGCATGTTTAGCATGTGTGAGCTGCCAATGCCAAGTTCTGCATTCAAATCGCAACATTCACACTACAACTACAAGGAGGTGTCAAGCTGTGCCACTTCGCACTCACCAATTTTTTGGTTGGTCTTGGTGAGTGCGATTCGTCACGTAGGACAAGCATGTATAGCAAAAATGAACAGGATCCTCCAAAGTGAGAAACGACGCCTCTGCTTGTAGTGTCACTCATACTCGTCGTTAGACTCTGGTGCTCTTCATACCCTTTCTTTCCGTCTCGTGCACTAAGTTAACCGCTATTGGAATGTGAGAAAATGTATGTGATGCCCCATTTGCAAATAATTTTTTTTGATGTTTCATCTCTTCAAGGTGTTCTCAACATGTGTTGAATTCTCGGAGGTGCTTCTTATATTGGAATATAGGGAGTACCTCGTATGAAGAGTTACAAGTGCAACTATCCTCGTAAAATGTAGTGATTGTTCTTTCCTATAGTCTGTTCTCTCACCACTTTGTCTATCTTATTACTTAACTTATTGCACAATAGAAACACAATTGATGAATCAGGCATCCCATAAGTCATGAAAACATTTCTAGACATAGTTCATCAACAGTTTGGTATAGCGCCTCTTAATCGAAGAAAAAATAATGTCTCTATTAGTACTATTTCTATCATACCAGGTTTAAGGAACTTTAGGAGCTTTGTTCCTTCGATGATACTTCGAAGACATTTAGCCTTAAGAAGGTTTCGCACCTGGAATTTCCATATATGAAACTATATGTTGTTATAACATTCGATGCCATATAGGTCTTTGTCAATAACAACCATTGCTCTCACTATTTAAGAAATGTAGATGAAAATGACAGAAAAAAAAAATGTACCAAATGAGATAAAATTTGAAGAAAGACCAATAAGAAACTAATAGAATTAATATAAGAAGAGAAGCTATTCTGTCATACGTAAATTTCTAGAAATATTGTAATTAGATAAACATAAACATTGAAAACCTCAAGGTTCCTCTAACAACGATCAATCTAGATGCCGATAGTTATGACGATTATCTAGGGTGCAACCAATTATCATACGAGATCGGAAAGGTCAAAAGAAAGAGAGACTATACAATGTTCTTGTCGGCGGCTACGTAAGAAGACCGAGAAATACCAGCAAGGCTTCTTAATGCATCACTAAATGAAAAAAAATAAGAAAATGGTTAGATAACAATAAAATGTAACAAGATAACAAATAACTATGAAGAGGAAAATGTGGCAAAGAAAGAACAAAATCAAGAAAAAATTTAAAAATGAGAAAACCTAAATGTAGAAACCTTGGACACTGATTTGATTGAATGAGCGTCCATAACCTTTTGTATCCAATGTACACATTCAACAAATAATTGCTCAATGCAACTTGGATTCAGATCAATATGCTCTTTATTCTTTCAATCTTTTTTTCTATTACTAATACCACTTCACAACTACATCTATAACTCTTGCACACATCGCTTTATAACTTGTCTTAACCCCTGAACGTCCTCACCCTCTTTAGATTGGGCAGTTTTATAAAGATGCATTATAAAATGCTACTAAGAGGGACATTCTGAACTTGATGTATGAATAAAGTTGTACATTATGAATTTTAGATTCTATCCATATAGTTAGATTTGCAATTGCTATCACTAATATTTTTCTATAAATTTTGAAACTAAAAATTCAAAATTCTTTTGTAATTCTTTTGTGAATAAGATATTGACAATCTAAGAATGAAATTTGTTGTGATGGGTTGAAATGTAATACTATAAGTGTAGTGATTTGGAGATTTTTTGGTTTATTAATTTTATGAGTTAACTTTTTGAAGAGCACATTTAGACTAAAATCTTTGAATTTTTTGGTGGAACAATGTGGCATGAAATGAGGCATAACATTTTCACAAATCATCCCCTTTTTAATCGGATCACATATGCATGAAGCTAACTTCCCATAAAAAATTTAGTAAAAAATCCACATTGCAAAAAGTGCATGATGGATGACAAACCGGAGTTCAAATTTGTACATCATGCAAAATATGCATGGTTGGGCAGTTAGGGGTTAACCCCTAAATTTTTGAGCGACCATATTCTGGTCGTTCCACTTTTTGGGCAGCCTCCAGGGACCTCATATTTTTAAAAATTTCAATGAAAATTTCAGTGTAGCTTCCAAAAACTACACTCTACATGCCGCACTTCGTTTCATGTCATTCCGATAAGTATTGCAAAAGTTATAAGCATTTAAAGTTTTTGAAGCGAGATCGGGCAACAAGAATTTTTTTATTTTTTACTCTTTTTCAAAATTTCTTTTTTGGTTCATGATTGGTTGATCTTTATCCACAAATGAAGCTTTAAATGTACCCATTTTGAGCAATGGGATAAAAGTTTTGAGGAGATCTGTTTTTTGGGCAGTTTGGACAAAAAAACTTTGAAGCTCATTTCTAAACTCAATTTTCAATATTTTTTAATGAAATAAAAGGCACTAGGTGAAGATTTTCAAGTACAACATTCTCACCGTTAAGATTGACATTTTACAATTCCATGTCAAACTTATTAATGATTTTCTTTTTCCTTTCACTTTGTACCCACTTCTAGTAATTGTTTTATGAAAAAATTAATATGAGCTTTTTTCTTACAAGATTTTATATTTGAAGACTTAACTCAATTGTTAACATGGCCTTGCCATTCATTGAATTTCTAACCCATTCAAAAAAAAGATATTAATTTCTAAAGTTCAAATTTGTCACCGGATTGAACCCCAAAAAATCTTCTTTTGCAACTTTGATCCTTATAATCTAAGAATCTAATGGTCATTTTGCTCTCAAATTTTGTGCTCGCATGAAAATTCAAGTTGGGTATTAGATCTTACGGTTAAATGATGAAAAAACTAAAAAACATATGATTTCTTCTGCAACTTCCAATTGCTGCGTTTTTCATGGTTTTTTGTGAGAATATGGTCACAAAAATTTAGGGGTTAACTCTGATAACAACTCCTTACAAAAACGCATTCTTTTCACTACCTACTCTTATTTATTCTGATGCGCTAATCTTTGGCACCACTAGAACAAAACGGGATTCTGTGACTGGAAAATATGACTAGATTTTTAGTTAACCCCTAAATGCCCAAGGCATTCATAAAAAAGTCAAACTACACTTTTATGTGGAGTTTGCATATCAATAGCTTTTGAGATATTTTTTGAAATAATTTTAATAAATGCAAACATATGTTTCCTATTAGTCCTCAATTTTTCACAACTTTTTTATGCGTTACAAATTTGATATGATTTTTGAAGTAAAATACACAAAGAAATTCATATAAATTACAAAATTGTTCCAAATAACCAAAAAAATTTCCAAAAGGTTCAAGTTACAATGAAGAACCATACGGAAAAACCCAATTTAAAACATATTCTTTTAATTTGGAAATTTGATAATGACATATGCTTTGTAGTGTAGTCTGGATTATGACCTCTTGACAGTGTATTTTATTGCAATAAAATACTTAATATTATGATTTTTTCAATTTTATGATGTGAAGTAGAAACTAGACTTGATAAGGTTCATTTTCTTAGTTGGACATGAAAGCAAAAATAATCATCTTTAAAGTTGAAATTGAATTTGACCAACTACCATCCACTATTTGGATGCTTGGGCATTTAGGGGTTAATCTTTGTAAAACGACTAAAAACAATAAATCATGGGAAGATAGTGCTCTAGTCATTACAGACCAGTTTAAGGTACGACTATGCCTAATTGCATGACCAAACAACAAACAAATGACTGAGAACATTTTTTCCAATCCAGATCCAAAAAGAATAAAAATAAAACCCTACCTAAAATTCAAGCCTTGCCCAAAACAATGCCACGGGGTCCGTTCGAGCCCCAATGGGAGCAATCAAATTCAAACCCTTAACCTCCTATCTACAAACACTTCTATTAAATCATTACACCATATCAATTTGCTTATACAAGAGATTGAAAGTTTTTGTTAATTGTAAATGTACATTATCAATGAGGATTTTTTGCCATATTAAAAAAATCAAAAAATCAAAAAATCCAATTTTTTATTTCAATTTTTTTGCATTAGATCATGTACAACACACAATTCACTATTTACGCACTTGGCCATATAATCATGCACTTGGCCCCCATGCGCATAAAAAAAATTGTCTAATTTTTTTTAAAAAACGGCAATGTTTGTCTTTCTACAATCTCTTACATTGTACTAAACAAACAATTCTTTAATGTATTTTTTATTCATATCTTTATCTTTTCTTTTATCTTTTCTTTTATCTTGTTTTCCTTTTTGTCTTCTTTCTTGTCTTCCTCTTATCTTTCTTCTTGTCTTCTTTTTTGTCTTTCTTTTTGTCTTTCTTTTTCTTCTATTTTTTCTTCAGTTGTGGCTGTTGAATCCTAAACAGCGTTTGCAAAGCAAAAATAGATAAGAATAAAAAATAAAAAATAAAAAATATTAATTTATTAATTTATTAAAAATTACTTTATTTGGCTGTGGGGTGCTGCTGAACCCTACACAGTAGACACCAAATAATAATAATAATAAAATTAGAGAGCCGTTGGTGCTCTTGAATCCTACACGGCGGCCGCCCCAAGAAATTTATATATTTTTTAAAATCTATTTTTAGCTATTGGGTGCATGGTCGCGCACCCACAATCCCTCTCTCCTCTCCATCTTCATCTCCTTCCCCTCTCCATCTCCTTCCCCTCTCCATCTCCTTCTCCTCTCCATCTCCTTCTCCATATCCCTCCCCTTTCTTCTCTCCTTCTCTCTCCCCTCTCCTCATATATACAGGGGAGAGAAGAGAGTCTCCCACTCCCTATAACACTCCCTCTCTTCTCTCCTCTATCACTCTCTCCTATATATATGAGGAGAGGGGAAGGAGATGAAGAGAAAGAGGAGAGAGGGACTTTGGGTGCGCGGCCGTGCACCCAACAGGAAACGGCTAAAAATAGAAAAACAAACAAACAAAATAATAATAAATAATAAATAAAAATTGACGGCCGCTGTGTAGGGTCCAGCAGCACCGAACGGCTCTCAAGTTTTTTTTATTTTTATTTTTATTTTTAGCAGCCGCTATGTGCGGTTCAATAGCACCCCACCGCCCCACGGCCAAATAAAGTACAAATTTTTTTCTTTTAATTCTTTTAATTCTTTAATTCTTTTTGCTTTGAGACTGCGGTTTAGGGTTTAGCAGCCAGAGCTGAAGAAAAAATAGAAGAGAAAAAATAGACAAGAAGAAAGACAAGAAGGAAGACAAGAGGAAAGACAAGAAGAAAGACAAGAAAGAAGTCAAGAAAGAAAACAAGATAATAGAAAAGATAAAGATATGAATAAAAATACATAAAAGAATTGTTTGTTTACAATGTAAGAAATTATAGAAAGACAAAAATCACCAATTTCTAGAGAACCTTTTAGCCAATTTTTTTAAAGCCAAATATGCTTATGAAATGAGCGCATTTGGCCAAGTGCATAAATAGCGAATTGCGTGTTGTACGCCTTTTAGCTTTTGTATGTATAGAATTTTTTTTAATTAATTTGAATAATTTTATTTTTTATTATTATTATTTTTTGACAAATCGTGATAGGTGGGAGCTAGTTCTTTATTTCACAGCAGACTTTGGACATTTTTAGCGGTGCAAAAAAAAGATTCCAAATTCTTTTTATTGTAAATCATGCAAGTTTTTTTCAAATATCCGGAAAAAATTCCAAAAAAGTTGATTCCTCCTTTTTGACAAAATCATGATGGCTGGGAGCCGTTTTTTTTTTTTTTTCACCAAACTTTGGACATTCTTAGGGGTGTTAAAAACTTTCTTTTCGGATTTTTTTCTGCAGTAGATCATGCAGGTTTTTTGTATATCTAGAAAAAAATTCAAAAAGTTTGAATTAATTTTTTCTGAACTAAATTGTGATGGCTGGGAGCTGGTTTTTTTATTAGTGGACTTTGGACATTTTTAGCATTTTTTGATGACCTACATTATAGCAATGAAAAATACTTGTTAATTTGGACAATTAAGGTAGTAAATTACATATTTTGATTCATTTTGGTATACAATATAATGTAGAAAAGAAAGTTTCTAAAGAATAAAAGGAAAATATCAACATTAGTTGTACCTATAATTGTGCCTATAACTACAAGACGAGCTACAAGAACAATGTTTACACCAAAGACCGTATTTGTACTAGTATTGATGACTAGTTCATACAAAGCAATCGTTTTGCCAATTGCAACAGTCATATTGCCAACTGCAACAGTCATATGGTTGACTTTACCAATTTTATGGCTGATTGCACCAGTTGTAGGAAAAATAGTTGTCAATTTTTGCAATTAACGATTAAGAAAAATCAATCTAAATCAATTTAAATTAACTTTCTGACTAGTTGTAGCCGACTAGTCGTATAACAACTAGTCATAGAATCCCACTATTCTTCTGGTAGACACACTTACACACACGGGGAAGTCACATACCATATACTTTTGTAATCCACGTGCAGTCGGGCGTTAATTAGAGATGGGTTATTATCTAAAGTTCTTGAATAACTTGCATCCTATTAGTAAATAAAATGGTAGTTTGGGGTATTTTTCAAGGCCCTATTAGTAAATAAAATGTTGTTTGGGGTATTTTTCAAGGCCCTATAAGTAAATGCAATTTTCACTATTAATTTATTTAGAGACCCTATTTTGTTTATAAATTGTGCCATTTACTAAATCCTGGAATTTTGGCAGAATTTGACTTTTAATTGTAACAAAAAAATAACAAAAAATGTATGTTGTGGAGAGAAAGTTTGCCGAAATGTTAGCATGTGAGCCTAGAGCAAACAGACTAAGAGCCTACAAAAAAGTATACTTTTTTATAGGATATATGATTGTGTCATTAGGGGTTGGTTCAGCCATTCAGTCCCTCAAGGACCATGCTCATCCCTAAAATTTTATCACTTCTTGTGATGTTTTCAAAAACACAATTTTATCTCTCAATTGGTATTATGTAGAAAACTTCACCGTTGAAGCTCAAAGGGGACTTAGTTGTAAGATTGCATGTCAATTTTCAGGACAATCTACCATATATATTACATAATTTTAAGGTTTGATCATGAGCTGTTTTTTTATTTTTTGAGCAAAATCAACAAGTCATTAAATGCAAACATTCTCATAAATTCTAGAACCATGATTAGTGTTTGAAATTTGAGGAGCATACAAAGATGTATTGTATCTAGGTGCTCACAAAAAATAATGTTCTGAAACTAAATACAATGATTGATTCCAAAAGATTTATGTTTGGGTGAAGTGACTTGTTGGTGACTCGCTAAGCCAGTGTTTGTGATCATTATTAATTGTTACATTGCATAAAATGTGTAAAGATTTCAAAAATATTTGTGGAATATTCCAAAATATTTCAAAATAATATAAAATATGTAGAAAAGATTTCAAATATTCCAAAAGATTCTATTCAAAATATATCTTAACATTTTCCAAAATTATTATATAGGGTCAATGACACAGTAATGACATATGTTTTACATGTTGTATACTTTTTTGACAAATTCAACGTCTTAGTGTGAAAACGCCCTCTAGGTCATCAACCTCCCTAACTACCATGTCCAAAATTCATATGCGCTGACGTTTTAGTTTTTTCCACGCGAATTGATCAACGTAATTGCACATGTTTAAGGATTTCCGCGTTCTCGTAACGGACATTTACAATTCTCTAGTTAATATCGATTCAAAATTATAGAATCCAAATTAGTTATTAAAGTAATAAAATTATTCTTGCACACAATGTGTCCTCTTGGTCCTTTAGGGGTTAGGGGTCCGTAATGAGGAAGTAATTAGGAAACAATTAACGAAGTAAAGTTTGATTTTAAGTAGATTTAGAGCTTAGCGTTATAACATGGCTATTTGAATACGGTACAAAATAAAGATGATAGAAAATGAATAAGTAATGGCTCTTTTAGTCTCACTACAATTCATATAATATACAAAAACACATAATGATGTCTACTATGAAGAAACATCATAAGAGTCCTCAGCCTTAGAAAACGATGTACTAAATAAAGAGCTAGAACTATGCTTGCGTGAAGACCTCTACATCCATAAAACATGAAACACCAGTGTCAACAACTCTCTCTGATATCTTTACATCATTAAGACCATATTCAGCAAATGCCTTTGCGAAGGGCTCCACATACACAAGAAGTTCAAAGGGTTTTGGTGGACTTGAGAAGAAACCGCAAACAACAAAGAAGGATTTGTTTCAAGGAGGGCTAATTCCAATTGAAGATCTACATAACATAGGAAACTCATTAGTATTATGATGTGCATGTCATTGTCATCATCATTTGTTGAGGTAATTTCAATTAAAACAAACTTATTTACTTTGACGTCTTTTCTTGATCTGCCTAAGAACAATCTCCATGGTGTACGGATCTTGAGAGTGCTTTGATGCTTGAAGTCGTGGTGAAGATGAACTAGCCTTTGCTTGCACAAAAGGAGCAATGAGAGCATCATATATAGCTTTGTCCTCCTTCAAAGCCACAATGTGACGGTTGACATTCCACGAAGCATGAATTGAAGTGCTTGGGACACAAATACAGAGTTCATGAGATTAAAGTCTACATACATAGAATCATGTCATCAAAACACGATGAATTCACAACAATCAAAAAGAATAGAAAGAATAGAAGTTACCAATCATAGCGTTTTAATCAACGACAATGTCCCTCGGCTTTGAGCAAGCCTCAATGAGAACTTGCTAGAAACCTTTGTTTTTTTCGCGCGGTCTACGTCATAGCTTGCTTCTATTCATCGCTTGGTCAGATTTAGTGTAGTTCTGGAGTCACTCATCTAATCCTATGTTGACTCCAACCTCATTCGGTGAAAAAACATGATTGAATCTAAAGTTGAAGCAATGCTTCTTGATCAAAAGTTAGCCTCCAAATCTTTGCATCTAAAACATTACAAGGAAAAATAAAATCACACTTGTATGTAGTCAATGAAATACCAAAAATATAAAACAAAGCTTGCAATGTTATAGAGTTTGATTTAAGGTTGTAGAATTAATGCTCATTTGCTAGATAACATAAATGCAAACAGTTCGTGCACACTTAGTTCTTTTGTTCCTTAAAACTATATGTGTCTGCATAACTGAAAACAACTGACTTCGCTGCCACATTGTAAGGGTGGATGATGACAATGGCAACATCGTCTTGAAGGTGGTTATCTGAGAAGTAAAAAATAGCTACAAGATTGGCGAGCATAAACTTGTTCCAACGAGGGACTTCCGGGGGGACTTCATTTGAAGGGTCTTATATTGTAGGGATGCGTAAATCCTTTTAGTAGTCCACCAACATGAGGTCAATGGTACCCGTTGCATTTAGTTTCCATTTGAATTTGTGATCTTGATCTCCACGATGCTGCATCACATACATAAACAAATGTTTGTCTGCATCATCTAGAAAACTCTATGAAGGTTTCAGTTTCAATACGAAAATGAAAGAAATGTATAAGTGCAAGTGAATGGTAGAGAGTAATACCTTTTGGAAGAATGCAACGATGTCCTCAAAATCAAGATGCGGTGGCCTGTCCTCAGGCATTAGCATTCTAAGCGTCAAGTTCAAAAAGAGCTCGTCGTTCTCCAAGTTGTCATCATTGGTAAGCTCAACGATCATTAGACCTTGTATAAGGCGCTCCTGCGTTAAGGATTTGAGAGGAGAATCTAGTTTCTTACCTACTTCTTGAGTTCTTTTGACGCGCGGTTAGTTTGAGCTTCATTAACCACCGCTCAGTTGTTTGTATTAATAACGTTATCAGCCTTGGGCTTCTTTGCCTTACCTTTCTCAACCCTTAATAATTTTTTATGGGCCTCCTTTGTTTTCCGTGCTTCCTCTTTGACAAGCTCCTTTTCAAAAAAGGATTTCAAGTTCTTCTTCTTGAGATCTTGAGTGTGAATCTTTGCTATTGTTTTTGCCCTTGTAGCCTCGTCCATGACGCTATCATTGTCTTGGAGTAGGACGGCGTCTTTCGCATTTTCCGCAGTGTGGAAAAGAGCTTGCTCAGTCTCAAGTACGTATTTTGGCCCACACTTCAAGTACCATCCAATGCCACGCAAATGAGTAGAAGTCCGCATCTTCAGCTGAGTCAAATTAAGCATACACTCCGGACTGGACATATCATTCCATGAATTTTAGAAGGGAGGAATGTTCTCTTTGTTGATAGAATTATTTGGAATCAGCTTCAATATGAAGTACCTATGAAAAAATTAATTAATACATATAGTCTCATCAATAGTCATTAAGTTAGTGTAAAAAAAACACTTTAGGGAGTCTTTACAAATGTACCAATAAATAACACAATGTACTAAGAGTTGAGCATCAGGGTAGTCCTTAAAAGAGTCTTTCTTTTTGAAGACGGACGTTTTGAACACGTCTTTTCAAAAGCCAATATCCCACAACTTCACTCTCCACTTCTTGAAATAAGGGTAGACGGACTCAAGCAACTTAGATATCAATGATAAGGCAGTCCTTCGCCATAATGCTTTGAAGCTCTTCGTGGCAGCATCTATGTACTAAAAATAAGAGTGAGAAGCATGACATGAGGTAGAAGAAGATACAAAATGTGACAAGTGGTTGGTCTTGTGAATAGTGACAAAGAACTTTAAAAAGAAGCACGTGATTTGCTTTCTCACATTTTTATATCCCTTAGTAACTCAAACAAATTTATCCAAATAACTTACCCAAATTGAAATTGGACACTAAAGTATGTACACTCATAATCACTACTAACAGTACAAATCATTTGAGAGTGGAAGTCTAACTAAAGTATGTACACTCATTATTATGATTAATAGTACATATTATGGGGGAATTCGACTAAAGTATGTACACTCATAATCGCCACTAATAATACAATTCATAGGGGATTTGAGTAAAGTATGTACACTAGTAACCACCACTTATACCGTAAGCTATGGTCAGATTGGGCAAGCAAAAGACGAATTGAGTTAATTTTAGGACCGTTGAGCTTTAGTCGCCTAGTTTTTAATTTTTTGGAATGCAACATTTTTCCAATTTTGAGTGTATTGTATTAAAAATAGCCAAATCTTAAGGTAATACTTAGTAGTCTATGTTTTTGGAATTTCCTTAACATTCAAAATTTAGCTCTTAAAAATTCAAAAGAATTTGAACACCTCATTTTTTAATTAATTTACGTTGAATCTGACAATAGTGTAGTGTAATACATGTCAATGACGTAATGGGGGGGGGGGGGGGGGGGAGATAATTAAAATACGTACACTCATACTCACCACTAATAGTATAGATTATGGAAGGTACACAAACACCACTTAAAATTCTATGAATTCTAAGAGCATAACAAGATCTCAAAAACCCAATCATAGATGATAGACTTGCACCAAAGAGAGCCTCTCATCACCCTGGAGCTCAATCTTATAGTAGAGATGAATTAGTTTAGTCTACGACTTTATCTTGGGGAGTGCACATAAAGTTAAGACTAGGAATCACGTAAATGAGTACTTTTTGACCCCCCTATGTATATACTAAAAAATCACCTAAAAATTGTAAAAAAAACATGAAGTTGTTAAACACAATCTAAAGTTCTTGTTGTATAAGTTTCAAAAAATAAACAATTGTAAATATTTTAAATTTATTTTTGAAGTAAAAAACAACAGATTTTAGTTCAAACTTCTATCATTTTTTTAATAAGATTTACAAAATATTTGGTCCTAAATTTATACCAAATGATAGATATATATGAAATGGTTTAGCTCCTAAAAACCTTAATTTGAAAACTATTTCAACGCCAAGTGTTGTAGGAGGTATGCTCTTAAAACGCAATCACGTGTATTCCTAACCTTAATTTTAGTTGCACTCCCCGGGGACTTTACTTCTACTTTTGGGTGTTTTGTCTTTGGTAAATTTCTATTTTGCATTAAGAGAAAATTGGAGCCTTCAGAAAGCCCCTTCCCTTTGAGATCTTCTAATGCAAATATGATGGAAAAAGTAATAAAATAATAATAACTTCAAAAAATAAAAAAATAAAAAATAAAAAATAATTAAAATTATTAAAAAAATCCAATCTAATGTGAACAACAATCGTCCACAGTATATTGGATTCTTTCATATTTTAATATCATTTTTCTTAATCACATCAAATGACAACGACGGGGTCTTCTAAAAGCCTCAATTCTTTCCTAATATATTCTCTAAAGTAGTAGTCGTGGTTCATTACATAGTAATGCCTAGGCTTAGAAGACTGGAGTTCAACAACTTGTTTGTTAAATATCATGGATAACTAGTGTGGCCTTGTGCGATTATTTTAGAGTGTTCTCTGTGTTCTACATGTCCCCTATGCTACCCATGCTCTTCATGCTTTTGATTTTTCTTTTTAGAATAATTTATCCATAATTTAATTCAATTTATGGTGATAAAATTTGATTAAAAATCCATAACTTCCACATCATAGGTCCAAAAACTACAAAACAACTTTGATACACCCTACTCGTTGAGAGCTTTCTGACGTTGCTAAGAATGACATCTAAAACTCCCATATTCCATTTTTTCATAAATTAATGCAATTTATAATGACGAATACCGGTATCACTCAAAAATTCATAATTTTCACACCGTAGGTTCAAACGCAACAAAACAAACTATGTGCACCCCTCCTTGTCGAGAGCTTTCCGACATTACCAAAAACGTTGCCAACGGGCACATGGTCCCAAATTCTCAACGTAACAAAACAAACAAACATGTTTTAATGTATAGACTAGTAAGTTTGGCCCTGTGCTGTTGGTCCAGATGTTTCCCCTCCTCTTTGTGTTTCATGTTCCACGTACTACCTGTGTTCTTGTGCCTTCCCATGTTTCCCGAGCTTTTGCTTTTTCTTTTTAGAATAGTTTATTTATAATTTAATTCAATTTATAGTGACAAAATTCAATTAAAAATCCATAACTTCCACACCGTAGGTCCAAAAGCTACAAAATGACTTTGGTGCACCCTTCCTCGTCGAGAGCTTTCTGATAGTACCCAAAATGTCATCAAAACCCTCATATTTCTTTTTTCAAATTTTAATTCAATTTACAATGAGGACATTCAATTAAAAATACATAACTTTCACATTGTAGGTTCAAATGCCACAAAACAAACTTTGCGCATCCCTACTCATGGACAATTGTCTGACGGTACTAACAACAAGGCGAGGGGCGCACGGTTGGAGAGATCTCAACGTAACAAAACATACAAAACAAACAAAACAAACGAGAAACAAACATCAGAGGAAATCTGAGGCCTCTAGCCCTTTGACGCGCCTATGTCTACATAGTGGATGATGAACAAATTCAAATTATTCTCTTGACTACATACATGGATTGTTTTTATCCATCCAAATTTCTCTTGGTTCTTGTACTAGTTGACTATCATTTGTACAATATGGATCTTTAAAATAAAATATTGTGATTCTTTTTAAATAAAAAAATTGGTTTATGTCAAGTTTCATTATTAGTTCAAAAAGTGAGACCTTAAACATGATTATTCAAAATAAATAGAATCAAATAATCAAAATCATTCCATCTCATGGTAGATATTATTCCAAATTCATTACAACAATTTTTATTTTTATTTTTGTTAATTTGGGATTTTTAATTGAATATCAAGAGAAAACCTTGAAAATTTAACTACAATTTATTGATAGAGAATATGATAAATCCAACTGTACAAATGTGATCTTCTCATTGACATTTACAACTTAGCTTTGTAGATCAATTCCATTTTTTTATTCATCAAACATTTTATCATGCATCTTCCAAATCAATGTTGAATTGGGATGTTAAAGGGCTAGAAGGCTACGATTTACTATTCCCAAACAAAAAATAAATAAAAATTTGATGTGGATCTGATCTAGAGCCAACAACTAGATATTAAATTTTTAATACTTTTTAATATTTTGTTTTTATATATATATTACAATTTTAATAAATTTTAATAAATTTTTGATACTTTTAAAAAAAACCTTTAAGAAACTTAATCAATTAAATTTTAATAGTTTTTATTAAAATATAAAATTCAATAAAAAAATAAGATTTTAGCACAAGTTTTGGAACTACCCTATGGAGACTTCAGACCTCTTCTAATGCAACTTGTCATAATGTATTGATGTTCAATTGGACTCTAGTTCATTCAATAGTTCATGGCCCTTATACCTACATCCTTTTATTGGCGGAGCACTATTGTGAAGAGAAGAGTAATTAAATGTAGTTACTATTATTAATAAAACTTTAATATTGCTAATATGATTTGATGAAGTGGGATGGAATAGCCTTTCGTTTTCCACTAAGCTCCAATAAAAACAATTTTTTTTACTAATAATAACTATGCTAAGTTGGTATTGTATATATTTTAACCCCTGGCTAATGACGCAAAAACTCAAGGGTGAACTTAGTGTATATGCTCCACAACACATGTGTTAACGACTCCCTTTAAAATACCTATATATACAATTTCAAAAAGAATTAAATTAGAAATATATTTACATATTAAATTTTAAGTGAATAGATAAAGATATGTATGTATGGAAAAAATTAGCATAATAAATCTATAGCATAAATATACAACAATTTGTTCAAGTGAAATAAAGCCCCTCACTATATATACAATACTATTATTTTAAATTTTATAGCAGATAGAGCCCCTTTTCTTATTACCTATGACAAAGAGTATCCATCAATTGCTTCAGCTTCGTATATATTGTTATTTGTCATGCATGAAGACCTCAACTCATGGATGGATGGAAAGGCAGACCTCACATAGGCTACTGAATGTTATGACTGAAACCTAAAACTTGGATGTACTTTGTTTAGTTTGTCTCCTAACACTTATATTTGCAAAATCAACAAATTTTGTTAACACCAATAACATTTCCAGTTCACAATACACAGTTAGAAATTTTTTATAAGCAAATAGTCCCTCTGTCCGGAAATAATAGTCCAATTTTTTGGCGTTTATATATTATTAAAATCATTTTCCTATGTTTTATACTTCAAATGTGAGCCATGTCCACTTCAATTAATCAATATAAAGTGAGAAATTCACATCAAATACATTTGTGTATTCTGAAGTCAACAAAACTTTGACAATCTATAAATCCATGAGATTTTGTTCATTTATGTTGTTTTTTTTTGCAAAATGTGTTAAATTAATATTTATATTTTTTGATTCCAAATTTTTCGTAATTTTAGTTTAATCCTGTCATTCAAATCTAAAAAAAATCAAATAATAATAATAATCTTGAAAGCACTTTTTGATGCCCTACTTTGTAATACTGATTTTTTTGCTAATGTAGTCAATTGAGATAAGAAATCACATCTTTGAAAACACTTGGAAGGTGTTATTCTTTTAGTGAAATGAAGATCTAATCTCAGGTGCACATTTTTATACATAAGCACATTAAGTGAATAATTTTCATGGATCGCAGTGTCGTCGCTTCAGATGAAAATACTGAAATTTAGTTGCAATGGCATAGTAAGTATTCTCTACACATGATTCTGCATTCTGTATCTAGAATTTGCTAATTCCAAGTGATCTAGCACAGTCATGCATAGTGATAGCTAGACTTTCAAACATCTAGGAGGCCAATACAAATGCCTTCGCAAAGATTGTACGGAAAGTATAGTGGCAACTCATACCAACATCTCTCCAACAAATCAAACTTCATACGGCGACCCATCAGAGACGAAATGACATATCGCGTTTGCACATCCAACTGCAACCACTGGCTCGCCCATCACGTCTTCTACTCCCTTAAACATGCTTCGGGAGTACTTGCAGAATTTCCGCATGTGAGCCACCTTCACCAACTCCCGCTTCGCTAGCACAATCTCCCAAACACTCAACGTAACCCATTGCTTCCTGCTGTTTATTGCAAGTCCAGTATACTCCACCATGAACAATCGATTCAAGCTCACCACCAGCTGTAAATTATTTTGTGGATAACCTGATGTAATTAAGTCCATATTGATTTTGCTCCATGCACCAGTCACTAAATCACACGAGTATAATTTTGGGTATAGAACAATTTGAGACAAATCCTCTCGAGAACTATTAATGGAATCTTGTGCAAATAAAGTGTACATGATACCATTCATAAAGACGCTAGAGCAGGCGTGATACTCCATTTCCATACAGGTACTTCACAAAGCTTCCTTCACATAGAAGTTGTGGAATCATAGAGATAAAGTTGCGCTCTTATTGTCTCAAATTGATGATAAAAAGAGTCCACAATTGTAGTTATGGTTATAATCTTGTAGGCTTTGGTCATATTGTCCATTGACATGACTACAATGTTGATGTTGTATGAGCAATAGAGTCCAAGTTCTGGAATTTCATAGAAGCTCTTGCTCATAGGGTTGCAAACGATGTGAACTCGAGGTGCTTGCCATGGAATTGTAGGGGTCCACAATGCATCTGAATACATTGTGTAGATGAGCTCTCCATCGGCAACTAACGTGTACATGTACCGTCTTGACAAGGAAACGAATTTGTCATGGGGCAACTTGTAGAACCGATTCTCCCTTGCATCCAATACATACCAAGCTGTATTTGCGTTCATCTCCGTCAATTTAGGCGAGATGAGGATGGAGGATGCTTGTCGAGGAGTAAGAGCACAAAGAGAAGCAAACCTAGGTTGCAAGATGAGATGGTTCCATGCCTTGCAAAACACACAGAAGCAATAAACCACATGCTCATGAAGAAATGCGGATACAATCTCAAGCATTTCTGGAGGCAAATCCTTCTACAACGGCTTCCTCCATTTGCTCGACAACATCATAGCGCTTTCTCTTCTTCTCCTTCGCTTGGCTTTAGGATATAGATCTCTGAGCTGCAAAACAGAGCAAATTCAAGATCATAGCAAACCAAACTACCTACTCACCATTCTGTCCATCTTTCACACACAAAACGATCATGGCAATCTTACTCAATGAAGGTTTGAGGGTTTGAAATGAAGTCCTTGGTGTGGACTCAAAACAAAATTGCAACATACAATGAAACTCACAACTCAACCTAATCAACCTTACAGTGAAAATCAAAATACCGTCATGGCTAATTGTGCGCAAGCATTCCTACCTCACGTCCGTGCTTGTCGCTCTCTCCAGCATGCGCTAGAACAAGAAGGAAATAGATGCCACAAACAGCGAGACCAAAGCTGATCGAGATGAGATGCCAAAGCTGTCAGGTAACTCTCGACTGTCTACAACCAATGCCTCCACGCGTTGTTGGTGATGTACTCAAGAGATTCTTCGGCCGAAAGAAGATCAGACTGCACGTATTCATTCAATCACTGCAAAAGGTGAAGAGACCTGGAGCTTGTGACTGTGTTCATATATATGTCGCCTCAAAACGGAGCTGTAAGTTGCTTCAGTTTTCACGACGTACAGCATTACACATCAATAAGCCTTAATCAAAGAGTTTTATTTTGAAATATTAAATATCACTTGTGACTAATGTCACTAACCTTTATTTTTGGGGTTAGTGACGTCAGTGACAAATGATATTTACTTTAAAGTGATGTGCCTAAATATTTTTTAAATAATTTTTATTTTTAAAAATCTGTTGGCACTTTATTTTTAGAATATGTAGGTGACGTTAGTAACACATGATATTTAATTGTTCAAAATAAGACTCCTCGATTGACGTTTATTGATGTGTAAAATCATTTGGAATTTTAATAGACGTTTTTGGATTTAAAATAAACGTTTTTGGGACTTTGCGTTTTTCCATTCGCATAAGTATACAAATGTGTAGAAATAAAACTAATGAAGTATGATGTGCATTTTATGAGAAATTCAAGAACATTATCCGCCAACCGGGTTAACCCCACCAAGCCCACTAACCCAGTCCGACCCCGCCCACCCGGCTTGACACTGCCAACCCGGCCCAACCTCACCGAGCCCACCGACCCAACCCAACCCACCGAGCCCCACTCCTAGCCTCATGCTAAAACAGGCCCACGCACTTGCCCCGCTCATGCCGGCCGGCCCAAAATTAGCTGCCCAAAAATATCCCTCATTTTCTCAATGCACTCTTTCAATCACTATGAGCTCCATAGTCCATCAAATTAGGCGCAAGTTGGGAATCTACTCTCGCATTTTCAATACCTTTTCGAAACACTAACCCTTTTAATTTTTGATTGAGAAAAAGTAAAGCTTTTGCCTATATTCCCTCAAAACTAAGTCCGAGGGGCTTAGTATGTCCTTTAAGGGTTAAGGGCAAAACTCAGATGTGTTATAAAATGTTACTTCTGCAGCTTTGATGAAGTTTGGTCCAAAAGAGAAAACCAAAAGCATGATGTTTTATAATTTTCTGTACCGTCAAAATTCCAAAAATAGTTTTAGATACTCATTTAATGAATTTAGAAGCATTTACCATTTAAAATTCACCAAAATTATAAATTTTATTTTTAGAATTTGAAATTTGGTATGATTGGTTAAAACTGGACATTCTATTCTAAAATTTTAAAAGGAATTTTTTTCAAATGAGAGAACATCATTAATTTCTTGAAATAGTAAGTTTCATAACACTAGGACAATATTGAGGTCTTTGTCTTTAAAAAATTCTTTAGTGAACCTCAATGTTGCAAATGAAATGTATCAAACAACACTAGAACATAGTCTGACTTTATCCCCAATTTCAAAGTTAAAGCAATTGTTCAAGTGAAACGTGAAAGCCCCTCACTATATATACAATACTATTATTTTAAAATTTATAGCAAGTAGAGCCCCTTTTCTGATTACCCATAACGAAAATCAACTAAGTTAGGTTGCAAGAATGAGATTTGGAAGTAACGACGACTTCAAACCTAAACACTCCACACACACATGGATGAAGGTTCTTGATGTTTTAAATGAAATTTACAATTTATCATCCTGATCTCATCCATCCTAGGCTTAAAACATTAATGCTTCTAATCCTTACCTTCCAAGTACTTCTTCTCAATATTCATAAATGCTTATATAAATATATAAATAAATAAATAAACATTATGCCATGTGAATATATATATATATATATATATATATATATATATATATATATATACACATTCTCATTGAATTATAATATGCCTAATGTATGTATACTTTGTGCATTGATGTCCTAATTAATTCCCATTTTGTGCACTCACATGACGTAATGTTAAATATTGGTTCATCCCCCAAGCGCAAAAGGTCTTGAATAAAACTTAGATATGTAGTAATACACGTGTTAACAACTTTTTTGAAATTCTCATCAAAAGAGATTATATTGTGTATCATGAATAGAAATTCTCTACAAAGGCAAATTTAATAAAACATTTGTAGATATTTGTCAAATCAATTTCAAAGCATTTTACTTTGAAAATTCACCAAAAATAAAATTTATGATTCAGGCATATAATGTGTATTTTTTTACGTTTGACTAAAATTTAACCAAAAAAGGCCAATGATTTTATCATAAAAAAATCATTACTTTGATTATTCTAATATCAACAAATTTATAAAACACAACAATTATAATGTTGAGCACTTGGTATTCTTTTCTTCATAAAAGAAATTAGACAATAACAATTTCAATTTGTAATGCATCGATACAAAAACAATCCATTTCACTATGCACTTAAAAAATATATAAAAACTGAATATCTTTTTATTCGCTAGAAAACAAATAACTATCACAAAATGAACGTGTGGGTCATTAGGAATTTATACATAATATTCTTTGTAACTTGACTAACTCTAAACCCTAAATAACGTACCCTATTTCATAGTCGATTCCAAATAAATTAATTCTCGGTTTTGTTCAAAATTTGCACGTGTCATATTGTGATGGGTTTAGTATGACGTGGACATCTCAAGATTTTGACGTGGAAATTCAATGTCGACACCAGGATGTTGAATCTGACACTAGACTCAAGCGCGATGACACACTCCGCTTCCAATCTACACCTTGGCTACATTCTCTGCTTCCGCTGGAATTTGCACCCTGGTTACATCTCTGCCTCCGCTCAAATCTACAGTTGGCCTACATCTCTGCTTCCAATCAAGTCTTCACCTTGGATACATCTCTGCTGCCAATCAAGTCTTCACCCTGGATACATCTCTGCTTCCGCTCAAATCTATACCGTGGCTACACTTTTGCTTCTTTCCAGAGGAATCTCCGCCACGCCGACGCATGCACGCGTCGAGGAATGATGAAGGAATCTAAGTGCACGCGAATCAATGGCGACTCACGATTCCCGGAGCGAATATATTTCTCAGATAACTTCCCGCACTGCAAGAGTAGAACTCAAAGTTCTGAAAACTCTAGGGAAATGGACCCCAGCCCGACTTCACGCTTCACCCCACGTTTGCCTGCGCATCTCCCTCATGGTTCCAGATCGATGCTGCTTGCTTCAAACACTGATCAATTTCCACAGTCAAGGTCTCGCATCACATCGATGATGATTATCCTCACCTGATTTCCTCGGTCCCCACAGGCCTAGTCGATCGGCGATCTCGTGAATTGTGAGCGTCACGAGAAATTAACTTTGGGATTGCTCAGAACAGGACAACAGGGACTAGATGTCTAGATTCCTTGCACAACATATACTGTAGTCTGGAGGAGTCTGAGCCGCTGGACCCACCCACCTGGGCCGCTAATAATGCGATGGTTTGAGTTTATTCTGTGAGGGCGCTTTCTGCTGCCGAGAGCCGGGGTGCGGCGTCCAGGCGGAGTCTCGGTGCCTCATGACCCACCCAATTAGTCGCGCATGACTGGACTCGGATCGTGGTAGTCTCGGTAGTGTGGAATTCGGGATTCATGAAAAGGTGCGCGGTGTGTTATTTTTTCCCGAGTTCGCAGCAGCGATCGTTGTGTGGAATTGACCAGGAGATTGTGGTAGTGTCCGAAGCGTGGTTCCAGGTTTTAGTTTTTGAGAGTTCCCGAGAGTACTAGCTATGGCGTTTTTGCAAAAGAATAGGTCTATCGATGAGCAGATGCGCCTGTTGGTGCCGAAGAAAGTCTCGGCGGATGACAAGCTGGTGGATTACGTCGTCTTCTTGCTGGATCGCTTCCTCAATGTGCTTCAGAACCTGCATGGCAAGGAGCTCAGAGACACGGTAAATGCTTTAGAAGTCCGGTGGGTTGAGTACCGGATCATCGATGATCCATGCATAGGTTGCGAGGAAGCGCAGTAATTGTGTGAGCATTGGAAGTTGCGAATATTTTGGTAATGATGGAATCTGAAAATTTAGGCTTTTTGATTTTTGCTTTTTGCAGATAGAGAAATGTTATGAAATTTCGTCAGCGTTTTGTAAGACGGACGGGAAAGCCGCGGAGGAGAAGCTGCGGGAGCTCTCGAACTTGCTGACGAACTTGGACGCGGGCGATACGATCGTGGTGTGCAGCTCGTTCTCGCATATGCTCAACCTCGGCAACTTGGCAGAGGAGGTGCAAATTGCCGAACGTCGTCCGGCCAAGCAGAAGGGCGACATTGGCGACGAGAATAGTGCATTGACGGAGTCGGATATGGAGCAGACATTCAAACGGTTGGTGAAGCAGCTCGGCAAAACCCCGGACGAAATCTTCGAGGCCCTCAAGGACCAAACGGTCGATTTGGTCTTCACGGCGCATCCTACTCAGTCCGTTCGCCGCTCCCTTCTCCAGAAACACTCTCGGTACAGAGCCTAAAACCTATCCATCCATTCACTCGAAGAAATCCGGGCTTTACGACTCAAGTTGTCCATAATAACTGAAATTTGAGTTGTATTGAACAATTTTCAGTCGTTAAGAACATTTTTTAATCGCAAAGTTGTAGTCATGAAAAGCCTGGATTTCTTCTCGTGCTTCTCGGTGAATTAATCGCAACCAAGTCTATATGCTTGGTGAATTGTTCTGTTCTCGGTCAATTGCAACAGGGTATGCTCGGTGAATTGCAACAGATCATTCTCGATGAATTGCAACAGAGCATGCTCGGTGAATTGCAATAGAGTATTCTTGGTGAATCGCAACAGAGGATGTTTCGGTGAATTGCAACAGAGTATGTTTCGGTGAATTGCTCCTCCGTGAATACATTGCAATAGATCATTCTCGATGAATTGCAACAGAGTATGCTTAGAGTCAAGTTGCATGGGTTTGAGAAGTTGCCCATGGAAGTAGGCAAGAGGAGGGGAAAAGTAGAACTTGGGTTCGTTTCACATCCCGTGAAGTTGTGGACGTTCTATGGACTTGCTTGAGGTGAAACATGAATAAATTTGATTGGTTAGGAGAAGCTGCCTTAAGAACCTTCATATTTCATGACAACTTCTCCACCACTTTTTTCTCAAAAGCTCACTTGAAATATGGAACTTGGTCCCCGAAAACTTGGCTCTTAGTTGCTCCTCGGTGAATTAACAGAGAGCAATTTCGGTGAATTGGAATTTTTTCATTTTTCATTATTTATTTATTCATTTATTTTTCTTCTTACCAATTTGGTGTTCATGTCGTGTGTACATGTGTGTGTTGGGTGTGTTTGCAATGGCAGGATTCGGAATTGCTTGTCACAGATGTACCAGGACAACATTACTCCGGAGGAGAAGGAGGAGCTGGACGAAGCGCTCCAGCGTGAGATTCAAGCCGCGTTTCGCACGGACGAGATCCGGCGATCACAACCCACACCGCAGGATGAGATGCGCGCCGGCATGAGTTACTTCCACGAAACCATTTGGAACGGGTTGCCCAAGTTCCTGCGCCGCGTGGACACGGCCTTGAATTCCATCGGCGTTAAAGAGCGGCTCCCACACAACGTCCCACTCATCCAATTCTCCTCGTGGATGGGCGGCGACCGCGACGGCAACCCGCGTGTGACGCCCGACGTGACGCGTGACGTGTGTCTGTTGGCACGACTCATGGCTGCTAATCTCTACTATGCCCAAATCGAAGACCTCATGTTCGAGGTGCGCAGTCCTGACCATCAATGAATCCCACCATCAATGAATCCGAAATGTCTACTGGACAAATGTCCTTTTGTTGTCACAATTGAGTATGGAATCCTGCATGAATTCCTTACTCAATTGTGACAACAAAAGGACATTTGTCCAATTTCGGTGTTCCCCAGTATGGAGTCCTCCATGAATTCCTTCTGTAGACATTTCGAATTTCCCCAACTCGTGTCACCCCTGCAATCCCACTTCTACATCCCTGTTCCGATTGTATTGATTCTGATTCACGAATTTTGTGCAGTTGTCCATGTGGCGTTGCAGTGATGAGCTCAAACAGCGGGTGGTGATTCTGGAAGCCCACCACAAGAAAGAGGCCAAACATTATATTGAGTTTTGGAAACACATTCCACCGAGTGAGCCATTCCGGGTCTTGTTGGGCGACATGCGTGACAAGCTCTACAACACTCGCGAGCGGATGCGGCAGTTGCTTGCCAACGGCAAAAGCGACATCAACATCGAGGATACTTTCACCGACGCATCTCAGGTATGAATTCATCGTCACTAGTCACTAGTGATCACTGCCAGGCATATTTAGAGCCAAGTTCCATGGGTTTGAGAAGTTGCCCATGGAAGTAGGCAAGAGGACCAAGTTCCACATTTCAAGTGAAATACCTTAAAAACTTGTCTTTTAGTAAGATACTTCAGCCATGCAACTTGCCCCTTATACTTCGAGCAGTTTGGAATCCCACATTCGTTAAAATGGCGAAATTTCGAGTTACAACCGGAGCTCTTTTTTGAGTTGCCCATTTGAAAACTGAACCTGGTCAGATTGCTAAGTTTTGGATTGGAATGGGACAAGAGTGAGTTATGAATTCGGTGTGGCCCGATGTGTTGGACAGATTCTGGAGCCGCTGGAGCTCTGTCATCGATCGTTGTGCGAAACGGGGGACAAGCCGATCGCCGACGGCAGTCTGCTAGACTTCATGCGGCAGGTGTCGTGCTTCGGACTGAGCCTGGTGAAGTTAGACATCCGGCAGGAATCGGAGCGGCACACGGACGCGCTGGACGCCATCACGAACTACCTGGGCATCGGCTCGTACCGCGACTGGAGCGAGGAGCAGCGCCAGGACTGGCTGCTGAGCGAGCTCCGCGGGCGCCGCCCTCTGTTCGGACCGGAGATGCCCACCACGGGAGAAGTCAAGGACGTGCTCGATACGTTCCACGTGATCGCAGAGCTTCCGTCCGACTGCTTCGGCGCGTACGTCATCTCCATGGCCACGGCGCCCTCGGACGTGCTCGCCGTGGAGCTTCTGCAGCGCGAGTGCCAGGTGCCCACGCCGCTGCGCGTCGTGCCGCTGTTCGAGAAGCTAGCGGATCTCGAATCCGCCCCCGCTGCTCTTTCTCGTCTCTTCTCCATCGACTGGTACCTCAATCGCATCAACGGCAAACAGGAAGTCATGATCGGCTACTCCGACTCTGGGAAGGACGCCGGTCGCCTCTCTGCCGCTTGGCAGATGTTCAAGGTACTGTAAGCATGTACCACGCCTTGGAATGAACACTGATTTATCAATACACCTCAATTATCATGAATACCAAAACAGACTCTTCGTTTATGTTGGTCTTCATTCATGTTGGTCTTTGGATCTTATACTTAGCCATGGGTTTCAGAAGTTGCTCATGGAAGTAGGCAAGAGGAGGGGAAAAGTGGAACTTGGATTTGTCTCATACCCAGCCATGAAGTTGTGCACATTCCATGGATTTGCTTGAGGTGAAACATGAATTGAATCTAACCTAAGCATTGAATTGATATTTGTGATACAAGGCCCAGGAGGATCTCGTGAAAGTGGCAAAGCAATATGGAGTGCGGCTGACGATGTTTCACGGGCGCGGCGGGACGGTGGGACGAGGCGGCGGTCCTACGCATCTGGCTATACTGTCGCAGCCTCCGGACACGATAAACGGCTCATTGCGAGTGACGATCCAGGGCGAGGTGATCGAGCAGTCATTCGGGGAGGAGCATTTGTGTTTCCGGACGTTGCAGCGATTCACAGCGGCCACGCTAGAGCACGGAATGAACCCGCCCATCGCACCGAAACGCGAGTGGCGCGACCTGATGGACACCATGGCCGTGGCGGCCACGGACGAGTACCGCTCCATTGTGTTCAAGAATCCCCGCTTCGTGGAGTACTTCCGAACTGCCACCCCAGGTAATAAATTACATATTTTGCTTCATTTGAGTGTTCATTGTAATGTACGAAAAGAAATTTCTTAAAAAAATGAAAGGAAAGTTGTGAAAATGACTCTCAAAAATGAAAAAAACCACTTGTCCTTTAAAGATAAAGCAAACTTCATGATTAAGGATTGAAAGGCTCATAAATAGCTACTCCCTTTGTCCCACTAAAAAACCTGTGGTTTTTGGCATGTTTTAACTTAACGCTCTTTTTTGTCAAAAAAATACTTGAAAAATGGTTTATCTTTAATACTAGTATATAAGTTTTGTGTCACTCTCATTGTCCATCCTGTTTGAAAGTGGATAGGATTCACGTTTGATGTATAAAATATAGGACAAACATTACTAGTGTAGCAAAAGATGGAGTGCTTCATTTGCTTAAGAATATTATGTATAGACATGGGTCCCTAACCTTTTTTCATTCAAATATTATAAGAGCTCGAGTACGGGCGCATGAACATCGGCTCACGCCCATCGAAGCGGAAGCCCAGTGGCGGAATCGAGTCGCTGCGCGCGATTCCGTGGATCTTCGCGTGGACGCAGACGCGGTTCCATCTGCCCGTGTGGCTGGGACTCGGTGCGGCTCTCCAACACGCCTTGGACGCCAATCCTGAGAACATGACGACTCTGGCAAGAATGTACGAGCAGTGGCCTTTCTTCCGCGTCACCATCGATCTCGTGGAGATGGTGTTCGCTAAAGGCGACCCCAGAATCGCCGAGCTGTATGATACCTTGCTCGTCAAAGAGGAGCTCCGGCCCTTTGGAGAAGAGCTGCGCCGCAAGTATAACGACACCAAACTGCATCTCCTCAAGGTACCATATCCATTGCTCCACACCCGGACTGCATTTCATTACTCCCTCTGTCCCGAAATAACTGTCCTAGTTTTTGGCATTTTTGAACTTATTTCCCAAAAAATGTCGTCTCAATACTTGGAAAATGGTCCATCTTAATAGTAGTATGTCACTCTCATTGTCCGTCCTGTTTGAAGTGGACAAGGCTCACGTTTGAAGTGTAAAACATTGGACAAAAACTAGGAGAAAAAAATGTCAAAAACTAGAACAATTGTTTTCGGATAGAATACATGTTTTTGGCTAGAACTTTGTGTTGGAGTATCTAGGGGAGAAACCAACGTAGTAAGGTAAACTACCCTATCTGTCCCACAATTTGGAAGTCATGCTATTTGTACCACTACGTACTAGTAATGTGCATATGTATCAAAATTTTAAATGTAAGACATTGATACATAGTAGCACAAATAGTCATATGGCACAAATAGGATGGTGTACCTTATAGACCCGATGCTTTGAAGACCCCGGTCCCCACTCCCCACTTCAGGTTGTGCAAGCCTTCCCAATTAGGGTCTAATAGTTTTCTTACAATAAAAGGTTCCATTAGGATTTATCTCTGATTTTACAACACTAGGTCCTCTTATACAGTACTTTTGATAGGTTGTCGGTGGTTCTGCGTCGGGTCCTCTATACTACAGAACTTCGTGTCCCAGATTAGAACTCTGTAAATGTTTCATGTGTCGGTGGCTTTGATTCTTACACGAGTGACCAGTAACATGGATGGATGTGTTTGGTGGCAGATTGCAAGGCATACGGATATTCTGCAAGGGAATCCCACATTGAAGCAGCGGCTGCGGCTGCGAGACCCGTACATCACCGCGCTGAATGTGCAACAAGCGTACACGTTGAAGAAGATGCGTGAGCAGAGCGGCCATCAACCGATGCCTGAGTCTCCCAAGGTCTCGACAAAACGGGCTTCGGAGCTCGTGACGCTCAACCAAACCACGGAGTTTGCGCCTGGCTTGGAGGATACCATGATCCTGACCATGAAAGGCATTGCTGCCGGTATCCAGAACACAGGATAGAGTTCTCACATTTGAAGTTTTGGTAGGCGATCGAACTATTATCAATGAGCGACGGCAGGGGAAAAGTAAACATGGCATTTCCTGTGCCTTTCGTCTCTGAGATCATCAGTGTTTTTCACTCAGATTGTGTCCCTTTGGGGAGGTACAATGTATGACCAGTTCTCGATCGATCGGCAGCGTTGACTTCCTTTTGTGTATAAATAATTTAGTTCGTTACTAGGTTGACCCGTGCCGGAGAACTGTATAGTCTACGTTATACAATAGATTTCCCAACACGTTCATCACGTTCCTTGTATTCCAACCACAGTGGAGGATAGTGGACACTTAAATTGTGAATAAGTGTTCAGGAATAATATCGTCCAGTTTTCATTCGGCAGTTGTGTCGGTAAAGGTTTTCATTCTGGCGATCGAATTCATGCCTTGGTGTTTTTTTCAGGTAACTGAGTAGGATTGTCTTTGCATCTGTGAATTGTCTTTGCATCTGTGAATGGCCCATGTTCTTTGTGCCACAAAAGATCTTGCTTGAAACAAAGAGAAAATCAGTATATATCGTAAAGAACTCTCACTGCAAAATTTCATCGTGAGTGGGCTTGTCTAATCGATTGGGTTATGCTTCATGAATTGAATTGTATTGCAGATTTCTTTCTATGAATTTCTATGCGGGGTTAGTACTTAGAACATGGTGCATTGTTGGAACATAAAGCACTTTAAAGAATTTCTCTTTGTTGTCTGTGCCCAACCAGGGGAGAGATTACACAAACGCTTCCTTTTCAAGGAGTTACATGGTTGAACAGTACAAACAAGGAGTAAAAGTAAATCTAGGGTAAATACTAAGGCAGAGACTACGTGACTAGCCGCTTGTTAAAATCGGATTCTCTTTGAACAGAATTACACATTGTGGTGGGGAGTAAAATGTGAATACGTGGAATGCATCGTTCATGTTGCAACGCAAATTCCACTTGGTGGAATGTACCTTGTAAAAACATTTAACTGCTTTATGCAAGCGAAGGCCCCTCGTGTTGAGGTACCTTGATTTTTGGGCACCCGTCCTCAGTCCGCTGCCCTCAAATCAAGGAACCCTTTCCACTCGGTCCCTTTCCCTATACAAGCACCCATAAGTTGAGCTACCATCGTTCTTGGTAAGTAACTCTTGCTATCAAATCATGCCTGGCATAGTCCCTCCTTTGGCACAGACATTTGAGTTGAGAAATTTCATTCAATTTGCAAATTCAACCTCATGTGTGTGCGGGCACAATTGAGTTGAGTTTTCTACAAGTACAATTGAGTTTCAAAACCCAATTGGATAAGAGAATGAGCCAAAATTGGCCTTGTATCACCATTTCGCTTTGTCAGTTAACCCTTTAGTGCCCAACAAACTAGATTATGGTCATTGTAGTGTCAAGAATGCAATTAACAAAAAAATTGTGAAGAATTGGATTTTGAATAGTGAAGTTCAAGTTGGAGATTTATAATACACGTCTTCTAGAAAAAGAAATTTTCAATTTGGAGTTGTGCAACTATTAAAATGCCTATGAACAAAACGCAAAAATTGGCAAATACTTAAAAATACAACATATGTATTATGCAGTATTTCTTGTGTTTGGAAGTTTGCTTTTCTGGATCGTGTTCTCTTATTCATGTTCCACTAGTATATGTATTCTGATCTTGATCAATGTACCAACTCCTTTCATCTTTTAACGTATAAAGTTTTGTCCTAAACCGTACATGGATAAGTCGAACACTACTAGAGAGTGCGTAAAAACCAAGACAAAACCAAGACACATCTGTTGGAATCAACAGAGAATGGGTTTAACGTAGCAAACATTTAGTCATCTGCACAGAACCAACAAGTTTTCTCTTGGAACCAACAAGTTCCTGTTGATTTTCCGGAATCAATTGTTCCTAACCCACACAGAACCAACAGAATTTCTGTTGATTTTGTGCGGGTTAGGAACCCCATTTCTCTAGTAGTGGTCACACCCACTTATAAAACTCACAATAATTATGTGTGAGTACGTTCTTTACATGATAGATTGCAACGGAGAGGTGTTGACACAGGTCATTGCTGAACCTTGTCACTTTCATTTTAGAAAATTTAACCCAAATTCTATTTAACTTGAAGTCACTCACCCTCCAAAATCTCATTTTTGAGTGTGTATTATACGGTGCAAAGACATGTACTTAATCTTCTAATCACACCATTGGATAATTCTCTAATTTTGGCAAAATGTCTTTACTCCAATTCAGAATATAATTGTATGGTTACTTTCTAATTTAATTCATTCTATTTATGGTAGTATCAATTGTAGTAGAAAAACCCATTGAAATCCAGTGCACCTGCTACAGTACCTTGGGCATTAAAGGGCTAATTAATTGCATGTGGCTCCAAAAGCGACATTGAAACTCAAGGCCTATGGTTAAGGCATGAGACCTACATACATCTCAACTCAACTTGATTAGATTACAATTTTTTTTAATTTTGAACTTGACCATTTTGCTTTTAACTTTTTAATTTTGATTTATATTTTTTATAATTTATATTTTTGAAAAGTCTATTTAGAGTTGGAGGTTTGAATTTTATTTTAAACTTGTTGTCTTCACACATAGTCAAGAATTTAGCAAAAGGCTTTTTATTTGATATTCATTAGAAGAGAACTTAGAATTGTAGACGATTTTAAAGGTATTTTTAGAATTAAACAAAAAATACAATCTAAACTGAAATAAGTATAAGGTGTTCTATGTAAAATCCCAAACAACTTTATATCAATACATATGCGAGGCCCACTAGTAAGTATACTCTTAAGCCATGACTAAGTCTAATATTTATTTCTGTCTTTGTGTATTACATTGTTGAAATAAGGTAGCTTATATTATTTGTGCTATGTAACTACTTGTGTGGAGTACTACTTTGTGATCACTATGTATTATTATCATACATTTAAAAATTTAATACTTGCACTACCGGTATAGAATGACACAATAGGGTGACATCCAAATTGTAGCACAAATAGGGTGCTCCACCTTATTCAACACACTCAAAAGGTCTGAAAAGGTAAACTTACTAGCAACATCAAATCATGTGTATCACAACACTGCTCAAACAAGCCCATTAGGAATCAAACTCGGACCATATAATTGAAATACAACACCCCTCACCAACCAACCAAAGAACTCATGACTTAGCACCCATCAACCACACAATACTATGTATTATACCTAATAACCTACCCATGCACTCAATTATGACTACTATTATCGTTAGTTAATGTGTTATTTGGTTACTTGTCACTATAGTATCTATTCTTGATAGGGGAGAGTAATTTTGTTCCATTGACCGTTTGTCCAGTGTGTCACTGACATTACGAACATTACGAACAGACACTTTATTCACGCCGGCCTCAAAAAAGGACCTGAGTTTCTATCTATCTCTGGAAAACGGCGACCCAAATCCACTGCACGCCCGTTTACTCCTTCTGTGCAGGGATCGGATGGATGTACAGACCAAGTCCAGGATGAAACAGACGGAAACTGGATGAACGTAGTGGTCCGCGCCGTGTCTGTAAGGAAAGGGCTCGTTCTGTTTTTGATACTCTTCTGGTTTGGGGAAGGAAGAGAATACGGAGACTTTGAGACACAGGGACCGACAAACCGAGCTCGTGCTACAGCGTCGGAGCCATCGTAGTATCGACATTTCGACTCTAGAGGTATCAGAGAGAGGAGAGTTTTTTCCAGTCTGTGAAAAGCAAGAGGGCTTGTGGAGGTCGAGGGTGGGTTTTAGCGGAGGGGATGATCGGGGCAGGGTA
Organism: Pohlia nutans; assembly: GCA_022496805.1. Classification (NCBI taxonomy): domain Eukaryota; kingdom Viridiplantae; phylum Streptophyta; class Bryopsida; order Bryales; family Mniaceae; genus Pohlia; species Pohlia nutans. The sequence goes on along the minus strand of CM040088.1, from coordinate 31,746,187 downwards.
AGAGGGGCGGCGAGGGGCGCCAGTGAAGTGAAGAGGTGCTGGAATCGGGGGTAATTGATGGTGGAGAACGTGGTGGTTTTCGAGGGGGTTTTTAGGGTAGGGTTTGCGGTGGTAGATTGATTCGTGGATTTTGTCGAAGAAGAAGTAGAAGGGCGGGGTGACGATGACGATGAATAACGAAAGGAAGGTGATCGAGTTGGAGCAAGGATGGAACTTCATGCAGAAGGGCATCACCAAGCTCAAGAATCTGCTGGAAGGCGTGCCGGAACAGCAGTTCAGCTCCGAGGAATACATGTTGCTTTACACGTATCCAACACATAATTAAATTGCGATGACGTTTTTTAGGGTCCGGGGAATTCAAATTATAGCAGGATGTCATTTGAAAATTTTGAAATTGTTTTTTTGGCGGTGGAGTTTCTTAATGATTTTTCTTGCACAGAACAATTTACAACATGTGCACACAGAAACCTCCACAGGATTACTCTCAGCAACTCTATGACCGATACAGGGAGTCCTTCGAGGAGTATATCAATTCCAAGGTGCTCATTCAATTTCTCTGTTTTTGGATATGGCGAAATCTGCCAAACCCTAAGAGATGCAGGGGCTTGGGCCTTTCAAGGGAAATGCTCTTTGTTTTGTATCAATTGTGAGGATCTGTTTCAGGAGAATGGTGACGAATCTGAAGTACTGATCATGGCGTGAACTTGGCCGTTTAGGTGTTACCTGCTCTTAGAGAGAAACACGAGGAGTTCATGCTCAAGGAGCTTGTGAAGAGATGGGACAATCACAAAATTATGGTCCGGTGGTTGTCCCGGTTTTTCAATTACCTAGATCGGTACTTCATCGCCAGGCGGTCGCTCCCAGCGCTGAGCGAAGTCGGTCTGATGTGTTTCCGGGACTTGGTACGCTGCCTGTGATCATTCGTGACGATCTAATGTTGTAATTGATTGCTTTCTTCTGGCGTTTGGGGTCGTGGGCGTCAGTTTCTGCTTTTTAAGAGTCGGTATGTCATGGAGGAAGTTGTCTGCTTGAGATGCAAGCAACAGTAATCTTCCTGCATATGTTTGGAATCCGAGAGTTCATTCATTCCGAAAAGAATCATCCTGAACCTCTTCGGAATTGCTATTTTTATTTTTACTTTTAAAATTTTTAAAAATCTAAAATTCTTAGGACTACCGATGGTCATGTTAGCTAAATTGGCATGTTGCAGAGCGCCAAACTTGTTTGAAAAACTAGGGCTGGTATACATGTGAGGTTGTAGACAGTGCCAATCGCTTGAAACTTCCGCAACTTTAATTTAACACGACGACGGGTAGTCAGGGTTGCCTTGGGCCTTTTGTTGGGTGTGGTACTTAGGCCTGTACTTATTGTTCAGGTCTACGCGGAGATGAAGGTCAACGTGAAGGATGCAGTGATTGCCCTGGTGGACCGCGAACGCGAAGGCGAGCAAATCGATCGGGCACTGTTGAAGAACGTGCTGGGAATCTTTGTGGAGATTGGAATGGGGAACATGGATGCATACGAGACTGATTTTGAGACATTCATGCTAGGAGATACAGGGGCTTATTACAAGAGGAAGGCCTCTTCGTGGATCCAAGAGGATTCGTGTCCTGACTACATGCTCAAGGCGGAGGAATGTTTGAGACGGGAGAAGGAAAGGGTAGGCCACTACTTGCATGCCAGCAGTGAGCAGAAATTGTTGGAGAAAGTTCAGCAGGAACTGCTGACTCAGTACGAGACACAATTATTGGAGAAGGAGCATTCAGGCTGCCATAGTCTGTTAAGGGATGACAAGGTGGACGATCTTTCAAGAATGTATCGCCTGTTCTGCAGAATTCCGAAGGGCTTGGAACCCGTGGCAGCCGTTTTTAGACAGGTATGCGGCCTCAGTCATCTTGGCTTATTTTACTTCTTACAATTCAAGGTTACATCAACCAGATTCTCATCAGCAAATTTTCCTGTGCTCTCGAATAGAAAAATAGCTTCTCGTGGTTTTTTGTAGTGCTCAGTGTCGGGAATAAACGTTTGATGCTTAGATGCTCCAGGTGTTTTGTGGTCTTGAGGCACTTGTGACATTTGAGCGCTGAACCGACTGCTTTTTCCTTGTTTACCTGCAGCATGTTACAGATGAGGGAACTGCCCTTGTCAAGCAAGCGGAAGATGCAGCTAGTAGCAGAAAGGTTAGCTTGCCATTTCTCTGCAAATTGTAATCCATTGGGCGCCTTGTTTTCTGCTTTTTTCTTGTCGGTTATATTTCTTTTTCATATATTAATCGTGGCTTGTTGGATGTTGTGCAGGCTGAGAAAAAAGATACTGTTGGAGCACAAGAGCAGGTAATAACTTTTGGAACAGGAAATGCTTTTGAATTTCTTCTTCACATGTCATCTCACTGGTTTTTCACTTGATGTAATTATAGCCAATGTCGAAAGTTTATGTTGATTATCTGGAGTTCGAGGGTAGTCATTGAAAGGTCGGACCATTTTTGCATCACATTTTCTGGAAGACGCAGCCTCGGTCACATCGGAAGGATTATTTTAGTAAGAAATGGCACAAAGATTCTTATGCATCTTTGGTTGCATCCCACAGGCCTTCGTGCGGAAGGTTATTGACCTTCATGATAAGTATCTACAATATGTCAGCGACTGCTTTGTTAATCATTCCCTTTTCCACAAGGTATGCAACCTTTGTACTGGTCTTGACCTTGATTGCATGTTTTGATGTTGAAGGAATAGTATTTGAAGATCTGCTCTTTTTCTTGTGGGAGGATTTCTTTACTCCTGTTTTTGGATGCTCTTGGCTTGTAGGAAAAGTGGTTAATGCGGTGTTTGGTGCTGCATGCAGGCATTGAAGGAAGCCTTTGAAGTTTTCTGCAATAAGGGTGTTGCAGGGAGTACAAGTGCAGAGCTCCTGGCTACGTTTTGTGACAATCTACTGAAGAAGGGGGGAAGCGAGAAGCTAAGCGATGAAGCAATTGAGGATACACTCGAAAAGGTACTGGTTGCGTAATACGGTATCTGTTACTTGAGCTGGATAGTTCAGTTTGTAGCCAAGTTAACCTAAAAATACAATGAATGTTTTAGGTACATCTCTATCCAGTAAGTTAAGTGGTTGGAGGAGGCCTGTCCTCCCTGATGTGTTCTAATTGGATTGTGTGGGAACATGCAGGTGGTGAAGCTTCTTGCGTACATCAGTGACAAGGACTTGTTTGCAGAGTTCTACAGGTGGGTTTGGTTTTTGCTCTATACCTTCTAGTACTGCTGCCGTTTATCTCCAATGTACGAATTCAGTGAGTAAATGGATGTTCTAGGAATATTGTCAATGGTTGAACTTCGTATTGTCTTGATAGACTTTGTTTACGATAAGGTCTGATCTTGTGCTTTGGTAATCGGTGTAGGAAAAAACTGGCCAGGAGGCTGCTGTTCGACAAGAGTGCCAACGATGATCATGAACGGAGCATCTTGACGAAGTTGAAACAGCAGTGTGGAGGACAATTCACCTCTAAGATGGAGGGCATGGTAACTCCATTTGACCGAATATTTAGAAAGCGATTTTCACTTCTCTGACTTTAGTTGTGTTCACTTGTATCGAAGTTGTGGTCAATACGTTGATTATTGAACTCTAGCAATGTTAACATGTACAGGTAACCGATCTGACACTTGCACGTGAGAACCAAACGCACTTTGAGGAGTACTTATCTGATGTCACGACTTCAAATCCAGGCATCGACCTGACAGTGACAGTTCTCACAACTGGGTTTTGGCCCAGTTACAAGTCTTCAGATCTGGCTTTACCAGCAGAGATGGTTAGTGTTCAGCTCAGCTACTCCATTTTAAAAATCTGGGCGAGGCATGCTTTCGCCCGTGACAATTTTGCAAAGACTTGCAAGTTCCAAGATTTAATCTAAATTGAATGTGTGGTATATCCAACACGCAGGTAAAATGCGTTGAAGTATTCAAGGAGTTTTACCAAACGAAAACAAAGCATCGGAAGCTGACTTGGATATACTCCTTGGGAACTTGTAACATAACGGGAAAGTTTGATGCGAAGCCTATTGAGCTTATCGTCACAACATATCAGGTACTTTTGGGGAGCGTTCAGAATCCTTATTTTTTGGAACGTCGAGATTTCCGAGAACCTCTAGGTCAGGCAAATAGAGGTGCCTTATACATTTCATCTGATTGTGTGATAATTATTGTTTTCTTTGTGCCAGCTATTTTTCGTCTCCACATTTCACAGCTGTTTGAGAGCTTCTTGTGTTTGCAGGCGGCAGTGCTTTTGCTTTTCAATGCTGAGGATAGGCTGAGCTACAATGATATCAAGAATCAGTTGAACCTTACAGATGAGGATATCGTCAGATTGCTACACTCGTTGTCTTGTGCAAAGTACAAGATTCTTAGTAAAGATCCGAGCAGCAAAATGGTTGGACAAAATGACACCTTTGAGTTCAATACTAAGTTCACTGACAAGATGAGACGGATAAAGGTACAGATCGTTGCTCCTGTTGTCAATATTGCTCTAAGTGGATTGAGGCATATGTCAAAAGTTTTTTCGTGTAGACCATGCTATTGATGTGGGATTCTGAAATTTTCATGAAAGCAAATTGGAGTGAACTATGATAGGGGGTTGGTGTAGTGGAGAGGGTGTGTCAAAAGTTTTTGTGCATTGCTAGTCCGCTTGTAAACTGAATATGTTGGTTGCAATTATAGATTCCATTGCCACCGATGGATGAAAAGAAGAAGGTGATAGAGGATGTGGACAAGGACAGGCGATACGCAATTGATGCATCTATTGTTCGGATCATGAAAAGTCGGAAACAGTTGCCTCATCAGCAACTGGCCCTGGAATGTGTTGAGCAGCTTGGGCGGATGTTCAAGGTGCGCTTCTTTCAACCGCGCCATTTTCTCGATGTTTTGATTTTTGTGGCTGGTTTAGTTCCTGCCAGGAGTCTCACAAAGTCATATAGTATTAGACTGTTTTGAGAGTATTGTGAAATGGCCCGTGACATGGTTGCGGTGGGCTTTTCGGGTTTCAGCCGGACTTTAAGGTGATCAAGAAGCGAGTTGAGGACCTTATCACTCGTGAATACTTAGAGCGAGACAAAGACAACCCCAACATTTTCAAGTATGTGGCTTAACGAGGCAGAAGAGCTGAAATCCAGTGATACATGCAAATGAGGATTAAGGTTGGTGATATACTACTGAAGATGAAATTTGCAGTATAAAATTTCAGTTACAGATTTGGAAGTACGGCAAGATAGTCTTTGGATGAATCCAATTCTTACTTTGTTGAACGTCTGTAGGATGACTTGGATTCCGGAAGATACTAGCCTCTAGTTGTGGAGCGGTGCTTGATTTGTTACATCATATAGTACAGGTTGTGTACGAATTTGTATTTCCATTATCATTTTATTACATGTAGGAGTAAGTAATACCCATCATGATACTGAGAAATGGTAATACCTTTCAATGGGATGCCGCACCTGTACCTGTACAGTACAGTCCGCCCAACAGCTGCCTCAGTGCTGTTGAGTTATTATCTTTGCAATCACTTGCAATAGTGATCATTTTCACAGCTTCCTATCTATTGTTATCAGTGCCTGACATGAAGTTTTATTGTGTGTTAAGGCATGGTATAGTGCTCATTTGAGCTGTTTGACTTGACCATTTCTAGTGTGAGAACAGAACCAAAGTGGCAGTGTGTCCCTCGTTTCTGGATGTTGTCTATTCTCCATCAGTGCACTGTAAGAAAGTTGGTCGAATGTCAACGTAGTGTGATGCTCCAATCCAAAGATATTAATTAACAATGCGTCCTTTATTACTTGTATCGGAGCAATATATTGAGTGTCTGCTGCAAGATTTCTCTTGCATGCAATCATAGAAAAATCCTGTATCTAATGTACTATGTGTGCAAAGAATTTACAGAAATGAACATTTTTTGAGACCACAACATGCAAAAATTGAAAGAATTGATACAATATGGGATCCAAATTGAATGGATTGATACAGTAGGTCATTAACCCTTTAACCCCTAAAGGACCAAGGCTGAGTTTTCAAGTTTGGTCAGCTTAGTGTGGAATGAGTGTTGATCTTCAATTTTTGAGGTTTTTTGTGGTGATTCTACTCTTTGTAACAAAAATGGGATGGTAATTTGTGTATGTAGGTGATGTATAGATCAAAAGATACAATTATGTAAAAGTGAAAAATCTAACTACGGGCAGCTCCTAAATAATTTCGTACAATGAGCTATGCAATTGAATTTTTGTACACAATGAGGAACATCCCCATATACACAACTGCCAAATCCATTTTACCAAATTTGAGATTAAAATTTGCATTTTGGGCATTTTCAAAAAGTTTCAAACTCGGGCAGCGGGCCAAAAAAAAAAGTGCGACCAACTTTGTAGCTTATAATCTTACTATTGAGGAACCTTGAACGGTTGAAAATTTTGTAGGTGCTAATAAATGCAAGTTGGTTGAAATATTATACCGTTGAATCGGTCAAAAAAGTTTTAGATAAAAAACTATTTGCCTTTTTAGGAAAATGGGTACTTTTAGGCAACTTTGGAGTGTTTGGAGAGAAACATAGTTGTGGTCCTTTAGGGGTTAACGTCCCATTTTGCCATATGCTGCAGAATTTTTGGCGACGCATTTTTTGTAGAGTTCGGCGAATTTTGGCAAATGTAACTGTAGGATCATCAATGTTGTCAATGAAAGATCACATTTCGAGCACCCACATTGTTTGCAAGGGCATAGACTCAGAGATCAGGCATGTCAAAGGCGAGAATCTTGTATCAAAGTAGCGGGGCAGACATGCATCCAGGCAAATTTATTGGGCCTCCTGTAATTAGCAGGAGGCCCAATAAATCGAAACCAAACTGCCACCTCATAGCTGTCGAAGATGTTAGCCCAGCACATGCAATTCCATTGTGAAATAAAATCCTCATGTGAAGAAATCGGGCTTGCAATCACAATCTCTACAAATAACTGGGCAGATGCAGAAATACCATAGCATGCATTGTCACGCCAAAACTAGCGCGCACTTACAAAGCAATTGAATCCCACAGTATAGAAGCATGGTGTGCACAGAAATGCATCTTGGATTCCTTTACCGCAGCAAAAACATGTACACAGCGGCAAAATCCGAATATGATTCTATATATTCCTATGCAGAGTGTGGGTCGATGGAAAAGCTTCAACACCAGCAGTCGGGCCCCCGACTCTAAATCCCCCCAGGGACGTTAATGCAAACACTGTTCACCCATGGGCCCCATTTTCTGAAATTTCCATTTTGGACATCCTAGGGTCTTTTTTTTGGCAAATTTGGCGCCTACAGCCTAAGTTTGGTCTAGAAGGACCCCCTTGGGAATTTTGAACCCTTGGAAGAGGGGGTTATTTTTTAAGGTGGGCCCCTACATGTTCAAAATAGGGGGCAATTTTTGTCCTCTTGCATTAACGTCCGGGGGGGGGGGGGGGGGGGGATGATTTAGAGTCTTCCGCAGTCGGGCTTTTCAAAAATAGTAAGTACGGTCCTACCACTAGTACAAAACATGGCTTTTTGCCACCAAATTCCCCTAAAGGACCAAGGATTCATGTTTTTAAAATGTCAAATTCGATTGATCATATTGTGAAAAAAAAAATCAGTTAGATGAGACCAAATTCTGTATCACCAGAATTAGTGAAGAACATTGCATGTGTTGATCAAAAAATAAATAAATTTGAACAAAAGGAAGTCCACATAGGACCTACTCAAAACTGCTTAAAAGAAATGAGGCCCAATTTAGTATTTTTTGGTCCCTTTAGGGATTAAGGGCAAGTGTAATCACTACAAACCATATGCAGCTATAGTGTAAAGGGGTGGGCAATCAACATTGCTCTAGAATAGAGTTATCTGAAAGCAGAACTGCTCCATGAGTCGAATTCAAGTAGAGTTTTCTTCCTATAATTACAATTTCTGACATTCCTTGTGCATGAATAGTCCCCATGGTCAGGTCTCTTGGCTTAGGGGAACTTGTGGGAACTCTTTTCTGGCATTGAAGAGGTCACGAGTTCCACGCCCCATGGCGGTGCAGGCTAGGGCCTCGCTTTAAATTATTCTTCAACTCATCATAGACTAGTTTTGCAGTTTTCTTGAACTCAAAACAAATTTAAGGTGAGTTTAAGGTTTCTTTCTACTTTAAGATACTCTTTTCGGTTAACTCTAGTGTTGTGAAAACTATGTAACACTAGTAGAAAAGGTGGCATTGCCAAGGGAGTTGCCCAGGCATGTAGTGCCTAATTCCACGCATGCACAATGATTTTGCCTGGGTATCTCCCTGGGGAGCGCCACCTTTTCTACTAGTATAACCTCCAAAAGAAAACGAGACATGTTACTATTTAGAATTGTCACAACAAATTCTATTGTTCTATTGTATGTTATCAATTTTAATTTATTATCAACAAGCATTTTGTCTCTACCCTGAATAGAAACATTGTATGTCTCCTCTCATAACCGGTTGTTGAATTTTAATGCTAATGTGGCTCCATCCCATTGGCACCCCGTCACCATTGTCATCACAAGTTGCAACTCATAACCTTCTCTCCTTTCAACTTGCATCCTACGCCCTTGGATCGTGAAGATCAAGGGTTGTGATTGGAAAGTGAACAACTGGTTATGTATGATAACTTACTCGCCGCTACTATAGCTCGTCGGTTATCTAATATATCTAATCTTTAGTACCATAACACAGATTGAAAATTTCAGAGCACCTTATTCCACAACCTTAGAATGATATTGTTCCTAAAATCACATATCACAATTCTACTAGACATAAGAAATTCTTTCTGACTTTCAAACGATGGGCCACAACATGCTACTACTGCTTTCAAACACACATCTCATTTTCATTGGAGACCAAAACTTGAACCATTGCTTAGTCTCTCCCCTTCAGATGGGGTACAGACAACAAAAGTAAAAAATATCACCTCTTAACAGGTTCCTCAAATTCAAGTATTAGTGCGAGTGAATGAATTGAATGATGAATCAGTACTAATATTACCAGGGCTACTCAATGCTACGCACAACCGTCGACAAAATAATAGACATAATCTATCATGCCCTTTGGAATGAATCCATATTTTTACAATTAATTAATTCAATTTTCAAATAATAAATACTTTAATATTTTGAAATCCCTTCAAATTTTTTATAACACCCCAAAATAATTTATATGATTTGAAAGTAGGAACCTGACTCAATGGCTAAATATATCGTAAATGAGTTCTCTATTTGTAATTTTTAAATGTCCACTCAACCATTTCATGTACAACTCCCAAACTCTACGACAATTGAGTTATCAAGCAAAAAAATTCTACAAGAGGAAATTTTTTGATAATAGGCGAGGGTCATATTTAGACACCATGTTGTCAAAATTGAATTTTCAAGTCAACTTTTGGGAGGTCCGTGCCACCCCTAAACCAATCACAAGATGACATGTAAGGCCAAATTCGTTATATTGAGACTTTGCATAGTTTCATTTTTATTTTCGACTCAAAGATAAACCGTTTTATCTCTTTACTATTTAAAAAAAGAATAGGAGTAACAACATCAACTTTCAGAATTTCATTATAGAGTCACTATTTGAGCATTATTATTCTTTGGTTTCAGTTACTATTTTTAAAATGAATTTTTGAATACCTAGCATTCCGTCTCAAAATTTGCGAAAAGTCTCAATATAACAAATATGGCCTTATGTGGCACTTTTGACAATGGGACCACAGTCAATTACAATTAGAAACTACGTATAAGTGGCAATGACATGGTAGTCTCAAAATTCATGGAATACAAATGACATTCTTTCATTACTTGGAAAAGTGGATTTAAGTGAAAATTCTCTATTGATCTAGTTTTCAAAAGGGTACTCCATTGCAGTGCCCTATTATGCTATGTTGCAGCAACCTACATTAATATAGGTGTTTTCAAATAATGTAGATGTAGAACAAATGGTGTAGAAGATATAAAGAGAATCAACACGGGTAGAAGAGATTAGGTAGGAAGCTAAACTTGCTTAGACTATTCTTCCAAAATGTTACGACTGAGAAACAAGGGTGCAATAGAAACGAACAGACTATACAATAATCTTACAATTTGACAGAACTTGAGGAGCATAATCAGCTTTGTAAATATGGAGCTGTGTTAATGAATAGAGGTGAGGATTAGGCTATGGTACAAAAATCTCAGGACATGGAGAAACCACAAGTTCTCCACATCAAAGTGACCTTCATGGGTCAAAGTCGTCTGCTCTGTCAGCTTCCTCTAAAGCTATGTTTGCTAAACTAATTGCCTTGTAAAACAAAAATCCCTGCACAAAATGATAAAAAAACTTAATCACAGCACACACTTAAGGCACAAACATAAACAGCTCGTACAACTTCAAAAATGGTCAAAAATGGTACCCACTGTAACAACAATGCAAAAAGGATGATAAGAATGCCATGAATGTACTCACTGCTGAGGTTTCTAATCATGCTCTCTCTTTATTTACTCCTTGCCATATATATTACTGACGCCCTTGTTTGTGATACATGATGTTGTATTATAGAATGTCGGATCAATCTATCATGGTCACTTTAAACTGGTATTCAGGAATTAGGCCCTGGGGAACTTTTTACAACCATCACCTGTACAAGATCTCTTAATCATTCTCAGTGTGAAATTGTTTGTATAAACAGTATAGGATGCAATAAAGAAGAAATCAAGAAGGCTTTGAGAAGATTGCCCGAGTCAAAAGATTTGAAGCCAGAGTTAGAGACTGCATTGCGGTAAACCTCACCCATTCAAGATTTTCTTGCAAATTGTGAATCGTTTAGGCAGTTGAAATTTTATTCTAGCGATTCCACAACAAAAAACGGTGGCAGTTTATTACAACTTAGTGGAAGCGTTGGGGGTTTAAATCATCTGACCAGTCAGAATCCATTTTGACATTTTTTTCATGATTAAAATGAGCTATTAGAATTCATATGCATACGTCTGATAGTTGTTTTTGGTACCAGTGCAAGCGAAGCAACTGCAGAGGAAATAGGTCAGAAGTGTGCAGATGCCGAGAAAGAGGTTGTCAAAGTTGATTCCAGGATACAAGAGACAAGTTTGAGTCTTTCCAGATACCAACGTGATCGTGATTGTAAGTAGCTCAACATCAATTTTACCTCACTGCACGTTTTCGTTTTTGGATCAATTTGATGGTAGGTCTTTTCTTTAATGACTGGCTTCTACAGGACTACAGGGTCTTGTACTTGTCTAGGGTAGGTTCGTAATCCTTAGAATTCGTATAAGAGAAGGGATAGAATTAGGGTAAACTTCGTACAACAAGTGAGATTGAGAATTGCCATCAGTGATTAGATTTATTCGCTAAATGTCTAGTAAAGTATAATTATATTGTGAGAGAATTTAAACTTCAGCTATCTCATTATTAGATATATGAAGATATAGATGGTTTTTGTTCGAGGCAATTTCTCTTTATAAGAGGACTTCTGGGAGAATCCGTAACCCTTTTCCTTGGAACTCTGGGATGCGATAAAGATTTTTGATCCTTTTGACTCACTCCAAGTTTGTAGTGAATCAAAGACGGTCGTGTACATCGGCGCATTACAACTTTTGTGATTACTCTGCATTAAAATGTCTGAATGCTGTATTATTTCTTTCTTTTGCGAACCTGTCGTGTAAGATGCTCTAAACTGATCGTTTCTTGGAATGCACAGCAAAACATAAGATGTTGGTTGGGAGACTCAAGTCTATATTGCAGCTAAATGTGGAGATCGCGGAATTTCAAGTGCGGCTACAAGAGGTTGTTAAAGCGAAGGAACTTCACAGGAGGTTTGGGGTTTTTGCTATATCTCAATCTCGATTGCTTTTGGTTTATGGCGCTCTTTTAAAAAGTAAACATGTTTGGAAGTTTGATTTAACCCTTAAACGTACCACTCCTTTGTAGGAAAGTCAAACTACACAATTTAGCCTTCAAGATTTATCAAAATATATTTTGTAATATTTTTCATGCATAGAATTGAATGTTTCCTATCAGTCTTGAAATTTTCAGATTTTTTTGATTTAATACGGCCTTTTTAACAAATTTTTAAGTCAAATACTTAAAAAATATTTTTTATTACAAAAAAGCTTTAAAAAATTAATATTTTTTTGGAAGCAGGTACAAATTACAATGGAGAATCACATGATATGTTTTCCATAGAAAATTTTTATTTAAATTTTGAAATTCGAAAGGTGAACATCCTATGTAGTGTAATTCAAACCTTGAGCTACAAAGCTTGCACAAGCAATAAAATACTCAATAATTGGAATTTTTAAGATTTGAAAAGTGGAGTTCAAACTAGACTTAATAAACTTCATTTTCTTAGTTGGGTGTATTAGCAACAAAAGTCGTCTTCAAGATCAAAATTGGGTTTGACCAACAAACGTCCAGAAACTGGATGCCTAGACGTTTAGGGGTTAATATTTGAAGGACCTTTATACGATATATTATATTCTAAGCTAATCATTCACATCCTCTTGCCGGCTACCACTGAAGCCTATTCCTGTTGCTAAAACCTGTTGCTTGAACTCGCAAAGGAATTGAGGAAGGTGCGAGATAGAGGTACAAACCCTAAGAACCAGGCCACCGACGACGCCGATCCCGACACCAACCCCGACGCCAACCCTGACGCCGTCGATTTGCTTTGAAAAAATTTCAGGTAAAAACCCTCTCCGAGATACTCTCGTTGACGGAATTAATATAAATTACATACAATTTTTTTTAGCAATTATTATGGTGTTATTTACTTGCATTGTTATACATTAATATCAAGGAAGTTATTACCGTCAAAGGAAGATATCGTCATATTATGGAGTGGATTCATACTCCCTCTGTTCTATAATAGATGATGCTTTTGAAAAAAATTAAAAAATTAAGAAAACTAGAAAGATTTATCAAATCATTAAATCTATAAGGGCCTCTTTACACTAGAGATGAAAAGCCGTGAGGAGAGAAATTTCAACCAATGGGAGGTCTAGAAACCGAGAAGACCAAAGAATGTCATTTTACACCCGAAATTTTAAGTCCAAGGGACGGAAGGAGGAGAAAATGACATGGACAACACTTTTGCCTTCGTGGCAACAAAAGTGCACATTTTTCAAGGCCTCCGGATTTTGGGTCAAGCCCACCTCAAGAAGTGGATCTAACGCAAAATCTGGCGGGCCTTTTGGCCAAAATTCTCACAACCAATTTTTATTTATTTTTTAAGAATATGTAAGAACTTTATTTTAAAAAATCAACACTTTATTTTGTGGCCCCTTCTCCCTTTACACTATATCCAAAGGCCGTCAAATTCAAAGGTTGGCTTCTCAAGGATGAGCCATAGCCCTTGTGAGGTTTTCTCCACAGCTTCTCGCCTCTAGTGTAAAGAGGGCATAAGTACAGTAAGATTTCATCAAATCTATAAGTACAGCAAGCCGTTTCCATTTTGGAGTAGTTGTTTGTTTAAGTAGTATCATAGTGTTCATAGTATGTGGCATGTGGCAACATAGTGATTGTTCGTTGTAATGTGTTCTCTGATGCAACAAACATATGCTAGCATTGATTTTAGCTAGTTCATATGTTGTTTGTGATCCACACATGAGCAAATACAAGCTTCACAAACAAAAAATACTTCTTGTGCACTTGTTTTCTGATTTTTCTTTGTTAGAATCTATAAAACAACAACTTCAAATCAAATAAACGATTTGCATCAAGTAATTTGGGACAAATTTTTTCTCAAAAACATCATCTCTTATCAAACAGAGTGAGTATTATAGAGGGTTAGACAGTAAGAGCCACTCCCCATGAAGCACCCGGCCCCGCTTTGCCTCAAATTAAACAACTGGTTCACTGTAGAATCTCCTCACAATCTCCTTTAATAAAAGTGAGAGCGGATTTGTGAAAGACAACGACCTTGGTTTGAAGAAGTGCCAAGTCATTCCAATCGCTCTGACACTGGTCCTCTATCGAAATCAAAAACTAAAATTAGTTTATTCTCTATGAAGAGAGTGGGCGCGGGTCTCTCATGGGGAGCCTCCTTAAGAGCATTCCCACTAGGTGTTCTCTATCCTAAAGCTTTATAGACAATGGATCTCAGATGGAGATGGTTATACATAAACAACGTCCCCACTCATGATTTTCCTCATATTGTATCTCTAAAATATAGATATAGGGAATGGCCTGATATGGATACCACTTTTACATGTCTCACATAGTCTGACTTATATCTATGTCATTTTATGTGTGCTATAAATTCCGTTTTTAACAACATGTTATAGTTGCAGCCATGGTGTCTATAACACCCTCTAATTTTTGTAATTTTCCAATGTTTTTTTTTACCAAAAATATATTTCTCGATAATCAAATTATTTTTGTAGGGTTACCCATATCAAGCCATCACCCATATATTTGTAAAATTTTGCCAAAACATACTAGTGGTCATTTAGAGGGCTAGCGGGGAAGAGCTCTAAGTGAAGGCGGAATGCAAGCGTAAGCGCTGGCGGGGTGGTGAGAGCGAGTGTCGACAGGAAGCGTGAAGTGGCGTGTGTTGTTGGGGCGCCTGCGGTAGTGACCAACATTATTGCAGAGATTCAAGTGATGTTGGGCCGCCGCTTGCTAGTTCGGTGACTAGCTGCTGGGTCGTAGATCTGGATCCCGCACGCCGGAATTTTCGGATCTCAGATCCGGGACCTCGTTGTAGCTGTGCAAATCGTTGCTAAAGCAGCTGGGCGACACACAACTGGTGACGAAACTCCGTTACTGCGAGCAACATCTCCTCGATCCAAATAGCTGTCGACCGGCTGCAACTTCCACCTCCCTCATCGACATTGTACGCTCACCATCCGCACTCCGAAGCCATCAACATTACAGATACAACTCCGGTGGTTTATCCACCGTCAGGTTTCGCACCCTTGCACTCCCCAACACTCCCTCTTTTACACCAGCAACTTTCTAGATCTCATAGTTCATGCACTCAAGTTTGTATCACCACTTGGATACATCCTAGCCTCAGTACTCGCACTGCTGAAGTCCTTTGTAGCTATCCGTCACTCTCTCCCTGTTACCATCACACTGTTTTGTCCACTGCACCTCTCCCCTCTAGTGTTAAGCGCACACAGCACCTCAAGCACCCAAGCTCAGAAACTCAGGTCAAGCACCGAAGCTCCCGGACCAGCCTTTTGCAACATCAGCTGCAGCCAGATCGAGAACATTCCCAGTACTCCGGCGAGATTGCACCAACACAACACGCCAAGATCTGTTCCAATACCTGCACCCCCTGCATCAACTGCACCTGCAACTCGAGGCGCTACACCAAATTCCGAAACTCACCCGACCTCAATGCCTCATTCCCAACCCGCACTGCTCCAACACAGCCCAAGCAACCTCAGGTAAGCCAACAACGAAGAAGAAAAACATGTGCGTCTCTCACCCATCCACTTTTCTTTCCTGCATTAATCTATCAATTAACCTTATTTATTAAGCTTCCCCTTGGAAACTGATTGCACCCCATGTAATGCCTGGAAGACCTCTCGGGACGATCACACTCCCTTACGTTTCGTAACCACGTGCGATAATGGGGTATTTAATAGGGGGATATTTATGCACCTCTCAATATTTTTTTCCTCCCTATTTGTAGATGAAAAGCTACTTTGGCGTATTTTTTAGCACCCTATATTTATTTGTAATTGTTTAGAGAGGCTAATTTTTGGCACAATATTTTTTTAATAAATCGTACAAGTACCAAATAGTGGATAGAATACTATAGCATTGCAAAACTAAACTCCATGCTTCACCTAACCGTCTATATTTACCCAAACTCTAAGCAAGCCTTATTCTGAAATTGCTCTACCAAAACTTGAGCGAAATCCTAATCACAAAACCAGCGAAGTAGAGACGAACCATGAAAGCTAAACCCTAAACTAAATACACGCGAAAAACATTGCAAACAAAGTGGCCACTGTGCAGCATCAATCTACATGAAAGAAACCCTAGAAAATGCTTAGAGAAAGGTGAGCTTGACGATCAAGGATTGAGGTTGTGACAAAACCAAAACCGATCGCAAGAAGCGGTTGAGGGTGACGATGGAGGCTGTCAGGTTCTAAGCATCCAGCAAGGTCCCACATGTTCAGCGCCATTGCAAAACCCAACGGCCGTGAAGGAGCGCCAACTCATTCTTTCTTCCAAAAAAATCCCACGACATTTCCCCCCATACTAATGAGCTCAATTCAAATTTAGACAAAAACTACACACTTCTTCATCCAAGTAGTCAAACCCATAATTATTCTACTGATCTTACTACACACTTTTAGGGGGATCCTATATCTATGACCCTATTTTATTTCTACTGATTACTAAAATGGAGGAATTATCCACCACCCTATTTTACATATAATCATGTAGGGGACATATTTCCAATGCTATGGTAGATCTAACGAAATTATAAATTTTACCTTAAACAAATTAAATTGACCCTATTTTTTATCTCACGTGGTTTTCAAAAATTCCGATAGTCACCTCCCCGAGGAAGACCTATACTTCCAGGAGGGATTATGCAAACAATTCCAAGGATAAAAACATCTAACAAAACCATTCCTATCCACTGTTTTTACACCTTGCTCATACCAACCAAAGCCACCTTAACGTAATAATCTACATAACCACCAATCTCTTATCTCTAACATTATTGATTAACTATCTAACCCACCTTTGCTTGCAAACCAGGAGTCCCATCATGACAGGCCCCTCCAATGCTGCCAGCAGCTCTCTCAGTGCCGCACACGCCCAAGACATTGAAATGGAAGATGCCAATGCTAGTAACAAGCGCACCACACCTGACCACGACAAAAACGTATAGAAGAAACCCAAGAGCAACTCCACCAAAATTTTGCTCTACCGTGACCCAATACTGATGGAGCTCTGGTACATATTCCCGGTGATGGAGAACCTCGTATACGAAGCCAAACTTCCACCCTTCACCACAACCGCATCCGTTGAAGAGCTGACAACCCTAGGCTACGTGGCAAGTGAGGTACACGAGCTCTGCACCGCCAGGATGTCATTCCCCTGTGTTGCACAAAAACTCTGGCCAGCAACTCGCCGCGACAAAATCGCAGGACAACACGTCAACATCACCCAGTTACCATTTGACATCGAGGTACATCCCAAAACAAACCTCTCTCTTGACTATCACATTTTGCTTCATTTTGAGAAGCCCATTACTCCTTTTAGACAAGATCACATCATGCAAAAGGTTTTGTTACAGCTACAATCCATGGACATCCCACTTGGGGACCAGATTGACGAACCTATTGCCATCTTATGCCATGGTCCCAAGACCGCTAGAGTTTGGTCAGGCATGATCAAATTGCACCTCAAAAACTCTGAGCTTGATGGCCTAGCACTACTACACGGCACCAGAGTCTTCACCATCCTACTCGACAACGATGCTCCCACCATCATGAAGGTTGCTAAATCCTACGACACCTAGCCCCAAGCAGTCTATTCTCTGTCAAGATCACAAGTGAAACCATACAGGACCTTGATGCGCACCACCTTCTCATGGCTGTGACGGAGGACAGCTTTTGACGCGGCCTCGAATTTGAGCTCTCACAAGCACAGAAAACCGCAGGAGAAATATACGGCTGGCTCGTCACCACCTCCCCGGAGCAACTTACGTACGAAAATCAACTCATGCCGAATTGGAATCCTTGGAGAGCTGCTGCGCCCAATAAAAACAAACAACGACCACCTATCACGTGACGGAGTAATCAAGCGCAACTGTCTAGTTTTGATCATCAAAGGCCTCAACCTCAACAAAACCTCAGACCAAATTACAAAGGCTTTGAAAACTCACCTTAGCGAGAAGAATGTCGCTTTTGTCTTCTATCCCTGTGCTAAACGGCTAAACTCCCTCTCCACAATGGAATTGTCAACTGGGAGTGCCTCAACACCACGGTATACAAGCAGCAGCTCAGGAAATCAGTGTGCATCTGCAGCAAATAGGTGGAATTCCAACCACACCCCAACAGTTTAGATGGGAGCGCCAAGCCAGATGAAGAAACCCTAAAGAAATTCGGCATTAGAGAAAATGTCAGCCCACATGGGGGCCTCTAGGATGTGCTGAAGAGGACCCGAAGATTACATTTGTTTTGTCTTGAATGTCCAAATATCCCCTATTCTTGCTCACTACTGTAGGGATGTGATCATGACGGCTTCAACTGGGTCAGATGCTGGATATACATTGATTAGCTCCTATCATGTCAATACAAATTGATTAGCTCCTATCATGTTACATGCTGGGTAATTGAGTAAATTACACTATGCTGTAATTACATGTTGGGACTCAAACTACTGGAATAACACTATGCTGTAATTACCATGCTGGAATTACTATGCTGGAATTACTATGCTGGAATTACACTATGCTGTAATTACATGCTGGGACTCAATTACATGCTGGGACTCAAACTACTTTTTTTCTATGCACTCCCACATGTAATTGATTAGCTCCTGTACTTGATTAGCTCCTGTAATTGATTAGCTCCTATCAAAATTCTTGAAATTTACACAAGCTGACACCCCAATTAGTCAGAAAGTAGCTTCTCATATTTAGCTTCGCTGTTTTTTTTTGGTAACATGTAAGGGGCCTACATGAGGGTTCAGACTTTTTGTAATGGCTTTCTTGACGTCAACACCGCTCTTGCCAACAAGGTTACAGCTCTCCAGAATGCTCCCAACCCTAGCAAACCACCGCTCACCAAAGCCAACATCACAACGCTCGTAGAGGACGTGATTTCCAAGGAAAATGGGAAGCTCAGGCAAGAATTCAAGGAAGATTTGACCAATGTCAAGAATGAGATATGCATGGAGGCGCAGATTTACGCGGACCGCATTGACCACGAACTTCGAGGCGCCCTGGCTAATCTCGAACAAGTTTTGATGCAGAGCGTGCAGGTTGTCAAAAACTTGACACGCCCTGCCCTGCAGGCGCTGGAGCCTCCCAGCTCGAAATCGCCAATCCTGCCCCGGTAAGCAATCCTAGCAACTGGCCCTATCACCACAGTCCCCTATGCCCATGTTTGAATTCTCTGCTCTCCATTACCTTAGGTCACATCACATGTTTAGTCACCACAAATCATAGCCCTTGTTCAATCACCTCAGTTTATATCACCTACTTAGTCACACCCCACTACTTCAGTACATGGCCTCCCTTTTGTTTGCCACAGTTACATATCTCTCACGAGATTATTTGTATTTGATTTATAAAACCAAAAAAATAATAATAAAAAAAGATCGTTTTTTCTCTTGTTCAAACCGTGCATATAGACTCACCAAAACCATTACTCATACACAAATAAATATAGACACACAAAATACAAACCATCATGCAAAAATCAAAACAGTAACTCAAACAACCGGCCCCAACAAAACACCTGATTTTAACAGCCTAAAACGGGCTCGGCCTACCGGCTCCGCCCAGAATACACAACATAAACCACCTATTAACCAAACCATAACAAACACCCAAACAACCAAGCACTACAAGCCACTTGGTTTTAAAAACCTCAATCGAACTCGGCCTATCGGCCTCGCCATAACCACACTACATCTAAAACAAAACACATCAAAACCTCTATCATCCATGCATGCACTAAAAAAACAATTCTCCCAAAAAAAAACATACACAAAAACATTTACACATACCCATGAGCATGACCCACTCCCACCAAAGAAGCCCTTACACAACTACCATGCATTTCACCAACTACCATATTTTTACTACCCACAAATCCTCGACATCTACAAACCTCACACACCAAAATAACAACACAGGAGACCATCACTCTCATAACATAAACTCTAAAAACCAAATACACCCCCAACACTATTGGCCTCTCGATCCCTCCCTACCAAACTTTAGTAAAAACACTCCAAAACAAAAAACCCAAACAAATTAAATACACAGTACACACCATACACAGCTCCTGCCACAACCTCACAAAACCAAACATTAACCCACACCTTAAACAAAATTCCCTATAACCTATTTTTAACACAACTCTTTCTCCTTCGATGTGGAGACATTGAAATCAATTCGGGACCTATGCCTAATATACTACACACCCACCCCTCTACACACAAAAATAGGTGCAAAATGTACTTCATACCATGCACTATCAAATTACACCCAGAATACAAACACTTAGTTAAACAATTCTCCCCCCTCATTAACCTAACACACTCCAACCACCAAGACACAACCACGGATTATCCCCATCTCTCTAAATACATCTATCACAACCAACAACGCCCACCACGACGGATGCTATACGCACTTATCACCACAATTAGCCCAATCTTGTAGACATGCGACCACTTACTAATACAAACTTCTAGCCCTGACTGGACAACATTGCTACTAGAAAGAATGGCCTCACTACCAAACCCACCAGAAAGACATATAAAAATCCCCCACCTCTATACGCA
Organism: Pohlia nutans; assembly: GCA_022496805.1. NCBI lineage: Eukaryota > Viridiplantae > Streptophyta > Bryopsida > Bryales > Mniaceae > Pohlia > Pohlia nutans. The sequence continues at coordinate 31,725,663 of CM040088.1, read as the reverse complement.
ATTTACCCAATCACATCAGAACATCATCCACCCCCCTCATACCATGCACAAAGAACTATACAACTTTATTCAACAAAACAACGAAACACCAACCATTCATACAATGACAAAAGAATTCCCATTTTTACCCATGAACTTAATTATAGAAGCACTAAAATGCAAGGAACTGATACCCAAATACTCTCATCCACCACCGCTACCCAATCTACCCCCACCACCAACCCAAATTCCCCAAACAACAAACTACAATACACACCTCATCACTTGGAATGCCTCATCACTAAACAAAGCCCTCCCCAGCCTCCATCAACTAATCTCAAACACATCATACAAACCCGCAATTATCACAATACAAGAAACTAAACTAACCGCCACAAAATCCACAAAATACATTCAAAATTTATTCCCACAGTACAAATTAATTTTTAACAACACACGCGCTCTGACTAGATGCATGCAACAAAGAATGCCATATACACCAGCTAGAGGTGGACTTTTTACACTTATATATAAAAAATACGCATACCCAAGAAACGTTACCAAAATTCCTACATCTGTAGAAATCTCGCCATACCTACAAATCCTAAAAATTAACAACCAACCTCTCCAACCATGGTTAATAATACATATGTACATGCCCTCACATGCAGAAGACCTGAGATACATACCAACACTTCAACAAACTATCATACAACAAATCACCTCACACCCAAACCACATCCTCATTATGTACAGAGACTTTAACAGAGACATAGTTCTAATCGGACGACACAAAATGAATCTAACATAACCCCACCAAACATGGAAGACAGAGAATGGCGCACATTCACAGATAACCTACAGCTCACATATATCCCCACAAATAGCTCATGTTTTAGACAAGGGGGCCAAAACTACACCCAAACTAGTTTAATCGACGGATATTACATTAAAACACCCAACAATACATTATTCACATCCACCATAAACAACGAACACAACTTAAACTCCGACCATTCACCTATCACCCTACATATCCCACCCAATACCCTTCTAGCACGCCCTACACCCCCCACAACAAATACACTACCTAGAATCCTCAACCCTCTACCATAAGAAAATATAGAAAAATTTAAAACCGAATTTTTTGAAGAAAATGCACTCCAAATAAACGAACTCACTAATACACTTCTAAATGACCAACTAAACAATAATCAATGGGAAACCTCTTGTACAAAATTAGACTATCTATTACAACAAATATCAACAAAATTACAATAAACGTGCAGTGTCCCCCCCTCTCCCACTACTAACACAACGCACATCACAACAAGGTGGCCTCCTACCAAGAAAACTCCAAAAAAAATGGAAAAACCACCTTTCTACTTACCACCTCATTCGAAAAGCAATCTACCTCACAAAAAACTCTCCAAATTGGCAAACACACCTAATAATAGAAGAACTAAAAAACCACAAACATATTACCATCCCTCCACCTCCTAATCAAATAATCAACTGCCAGGAATGGGTTAAAACCATAGCAGAACTAGCTAAAACCGCAAATATACAAGCCCGCAAAATCACCACAAAATACACCCAAAACTGTGTCAGAAAAGCCATATCAAAATATAGACAATTATATGAAAAAAGCCCAAAAAAAGTAAATAAAAAAGTTTTCAAAAACCAAGAAACACCTCCACTGGACTGCATCACTGACAGATATAACAACATACTAACAAGCCCTGTGGACATAGCTAATGAAATACACATCCAACAATCCATCAGTAACAGACCCACAGTACCAACATGCTATTACCAACCTGATCACATACCTACTTGCACCTGTGGAGTCCGACAATACCTTTGGCACGACCTTGACGGATTTGTCATAGACAAAAGAGGAAATCCACAAACTTCACTACACAAATACTTTGACAAAGAAACATATGATATATGCCTAAAACACTTAGCCAACAATAAAATGCCCGGCCCTGATAAAATTCCCAACGCAATCCTAAAAAATATGCCTAAATGCTTCCACAAACTCCTATTTTTATTCTTCACACACTGTTATAAACAATGACAAATCCCTATATCATGGAAAATAAGCTTAACCATTTTATTGTACAAAAAAGGCGACCCTACACAACTACCCAACTACCGACCAATTGCGCTCGCCAACACAATATATAAATTCTTTACCAGTACCCTAACATTGATACTATCTACATATGGTGAACAACACCAAATCCTACATGATGACCAAGAAGGGTTCAGAGCTGAGAAGCACGTCTAGACAACTCCAACTCCTTATAGCAACACTCGAAGATGCCCGCTTCACAAACCAAGACATATAATTACTATACATTGATTTTAAAAATGCATTTGGTTCCTTAGACCACGCAAGATTGTTAGCCATAATGAAGAACCTCGGATACCCAATAGATGCAGTATCATTGGTGGGCAATATCTACTCACAATCCACCACCATATTCACAGGCGAACACTTCAGCAAAACGAAATCCATACCCATACAAAGGGGTACCATCCAAGGAGACACTCTCAGCCCATACTTATTCCTAATTTTCTTAGAACCATTATTTCGTTGGTTATAAAGAGGGAAAAATGGATATACATTCAGCACATCAAAAATGAACATTAGCTCAGCAGCATATGCATATGACCTCGCAGCTATCACAAACAACCTCCAATCGATACAAACACAACTTAATAAACTAGATAAATACTGCGACTGGGCCGGGATGGACTTAGAGGTCCCAAAATGCGCAATCACAGGATGCCCCAATCAATCCAAGACTAGACTCGCTCTTTTTAAAACACAATTGCAAGACCAAAATATCCACTATAGAAACCAACCACTGCCTGTGCTACACCAAAAAGAACCATACGTATATTTAGGTATTCAATTAGTACCCCCACTAAAATGGAAATTACAAACCAACATCACAACTACCAAAGTTATCACTCAATGCAAACAATTAGCAAACTACCCAACAACCATAAAACAAAGAATCAACATGGTAGACACTGTCATCAGAGCCGGTATAGCATACAGCTTTTATGCAGTTCCGTACTCTCTCCCGACTATCAAAAAACTTGATAAAAAAATAATTGAAATACAAAAAATAATATGTGGATTACCTAAATGCACAACAAACGTAACAACTCAGCTACCACATGAACTCTTTGGTCTCGAAGCATTCTCCCTCAAAAACGCTTACCTTCGCTATATAGGTGAACAACTTAGAAACGCCCTAAATGACCCAGGTAGACTAGGAATAATATACAACGAACTCATACAACACATACTAGCTAAACATGGAGGCGCGGAAAACATCCCAAGAATTAAATACCAAGACTGTGTTAGATCATCTACCACACAAACCCTATTTCTCTTGAAAAAAGAAGGTAGCATCCATCTTAGAAGTATAGATATAAACCATCAACTCCAAGCCACAGAACTAGAAACAGAATGGAAACTACAAGCCAACACTGAATTACCACAATTACACCCAAACTATCCCTCAAACTACTACATAAATACTTGGCACCTCTACACAAATGAATACAATCAAAACACTAATTGAAAATCTCCAAATACCACATTTTCACATCCAAAACGCCAAACCCATGCCCCCAAATATAGTCGTCAATAAAACCAATAAATGGAACAAACTTATATACCCGCCCTCTACCACCTTAATAACCAACCCCCCACCACCACTACCCAACTACAACACAAACATTATACCAAAATTCTCTCCACACTATAGCTACTACACCGATGGATCCTTTAAACCTCCCAAACAAGCTGAAGATGGACATTGGAAAAAGGAAAAAGCTGGCTTTGGTATATACAATCCAACCAGAGCTAAAATACAAATATCAAAGAGACTACTAGGACTACAAACCAGCTTCAGAGCGGAACTAATGGCCCTACACAAAACACTTAGAATAATCACCAAGAAATACCCAAACGAACCTGCCTATATATTTACTGATTGCCTCAATTGCCTATACGTACTCAATACACAATTAAAACACCCGACTCTGCACCACAACCATGTAGACAACATAATACTAGCATCTATGGTAGAAATACTACAAAATCGTACACAACCCACCACACTCCATAAAGTCAAGGCACATATCAACATCACTAGAAACGAAAAAGTAGACAAACTTGCAAAAGAAGGTGCAAAAAAGAATACAAATTTGCTGCTAAAGCCTACGAATTTGCCCATACCACCCATACTACTTCCAAAAAGACACATAGCCTGGACCAAGAAAAAGACTTGACAAAGGCCCAATTAGATGTCTCGACACATACATCGCAAAACATGACCGAGATAGAAATCTAGAAATAATGGCAAAAAACTTCCCCAACATTAGCAAATGGACATTGAACCCCGATATTCACAATGACCTATCTAATGATTTTTGGTCTAACCCAGCCATAACAGACTTACAAAAGACAAGCATTCTAAAATTCCGCACTGGCCAATACATAGGAAATGCACGGAAACAACTGTTCTTTGACATAGAAAGATTCCCATCAATTACATGCCCAATCTGCAACTCCCTTGAGGCAGACACATGGCTTCATGTACTTCTAAAATGTAGACAACATCATATTCATGCCCTCCGAATTAAACGACATAACAAAGTTGTATGGGAACTCAGAAAACTACTCTCATCATCACACAAATCAAGATGTTACATCCTCATGAATGCTATACATTTAATAACAATCTTCAGGAAAACACAGTACTCCCATGGCTCCTACCTTGTACATGCGGTCACCAAAGATGCCACTGCAACGCCCGACTCAAACCAGACATTCTATGCGTCAAAGGACTTCCATATCCAAACAACCCACCACTTAACCCCGAACAATCTCACAATCCAATTTATTGAATTTACGTATACCAATGACAAATTCCCACAAAAAACCATAGCAAAAAAAATCCAAAAATACCAACCACTAATCAACAACATTACCCACCAAGGCTGGAAAGTTGCCCCTCTAATAGTTATCACAACCGGGGCCCGTGGAACCACATACATCCCCTCAATGAAAAACCTAGAAACACAATTCCAACTACCCAATCCTCAATCAAAAAGACATTTAAAATAATCAACACCATAGCCATACAACACGCCGGATCCATACTACTACATAAAAGACGCATAGAAAACAACCAATCAATTCCCCTAGAATAAAATACAATGGAAAAAGGGGGGAGGGGGTAGTGGTGCAAACCACTATTTATTTTTTCTCACTTAAGCTCAACACAAACACTTGTCACAGGGAAATGGGACGGGGCCGGTTGGTTGGTACAATTTTCCTGCCTATGAATAAATCACTTGCAGCTCCAAGTCATGTATATCACGTTACTGCTCAAACAGATCCATCGGGATTCGAACCCGGACCATATAAACTATGATATATAGTCCCACTCCAACCAACCATCTGACTCACAACTTGGTGATACCAAACCACAACACAACTCATAATATACCCGATACTCCCGCAAACTATAGTCTCTGGTTACTTTTACTGGTTACTAGTCACTAAAAGTGTCTATTCTCGAGAGAGAAGAGTAGTTTTGCACAAATGGCCCTCTGCCCAGTGGGCATTGGTTCATTTTCATTACGAACATACACTTCATTCACGCCAGCTTCGAAAGAAGACCGGAGTTTCTATCTATCTATCTAAAATTTTGCCTTAATTCTCTATCCTGCCGCTCGTTTAGAGAACGAACAAGATCTCATCTATATTTAACTGTATTTGACTAGCTTGACTAGCTTGAGATCTCATCTATATTTAACTGTATTTGACTAGCTTGAGATCTCATCTGCATTGACTTTGACTTTGACTTTTTACGTATACTTTTTACGGTGGGATGCTCTAATGCCGTTCTCTGTACTGCCGTTCTCTATAATGCGAACAAGAGTTACCTCAATGACCACGAGTTCTAAGACCGCGAGTTCTCTGTAAGACCGTGGACGTGAGACCGACCGTGAGGGTACCGTAGACACAGGAAGCGATACCTCGTGACCCTCTTCTCAGATCGATCCTCAACAAACGTCGCCTGTGTGTTGAGTGATCCGGGCGGAGGACGCAATCTTCACTCAGTTCCTTCACTCAGTTTAGTGGATCGGGAAGGCTTGAAAGGCAGGGAGGGGAAGGCAAAATGAACGACAATGAGGTTTCCAAGCAGGTGCAGCAGATGGTGCAGTTCATCCGCCAGGAAGCCGAGGAGAAGGCCAACGAGATCTCTGTCTCTGCCGAGGAGGTACCCACCAGTTCTTTCTTTTCGGTTCACCTCCTTTTCTTTGCAAACGATCGCTCCAAGGCTCACTGTTGTCCTTACCAATTGAATCTCTAATCGTCCGAAGCTATGGTTGGCGTAACGGTAATAAGGGTTTCTTTGCTGATATATATTCAAGATATGCTATCAGAATGGTTGCATTTGTGAAATTACAGGTGTACCGACTCGTAAATGCTCAAATCACCTTGTGTGATCGGCAATGAGAGCGAAATTAGGGTTACCTTGCTGGCGTGTAATCAAGATGTGTTGATCGTTTTGTTTCGAGCCTGAAATTATTACGGGTTTCCTGAATCTCAAATGCGCTAAACCCTGCGTGACCTTCTATTTCGACATCTTGTGTGACCCTAAGCGTCCACTGTGTATTTTCTGTAGTGTAGGAAAATTGGACCCCCTGCTGCAAATCATCTGTTTGTTGCAATTCATCTGTTTGTGTGAAAATGACATGATCGACACTGTTGATCTTGTAGTATAGAGCAAGAGCTTTAAAATGATGTATTGCAATTAAAAAACCGAGGTAAAATGAGAAAATTGCCACTGTTGCAAAGTTCTGTGATGGAGATGGCCATATTGGGCGTTAGGGGTTAAGCTATGCGATCTTCACGAAGGTCGGGACGAGTGCTGCTCAGGTGACACGACATCCTAGAATGCGCACCCTGCGTACATTCTCTACATAGAACATACAATGGGTGTCACCTGAGCAGGTCCGACTTCTGGAGTGAGCTGTAGTGACCTTGGTTAGTTCAACTGATGAGAGTCTATTTCATATCATCATTTGAGTACGTGAATTTGTTTTGGAGATTGTGGAATGACGACAGCTGTGTTGCTTGTAACAGGAGTTCAACATTGAGAAGCTTCAGATAGTAGAAGTTGAGAAGAAGAAAATCCGACAGGAGTTTGAGCGCAAAGAGAAGCAAGTGGAGGTTCGCCGTAAAATGTATGTATTTCGTTGGCCTTGCCCCAATTCTCTCGTTCCGTGCTCTTGATATTTCGGTGCTCATAAAACGCTCAACAATGATGTATTCAGTCTGGACCTGAGGTAACGATTTTATATCTTATGAAACATGGTTTTTCGTTTCCTGCCACAGTGAGTACTCGACACAATTGAATGCTTCCCGCTTGAAGTTGCTGCAAGCACAGGATGACTTGGTTCGCAAGATGAAGGATGCAGCTGAGAAGCAGCTGCGGAAGGTTGGCTCTACTGATAATGAGGACTATCCCCGACTCCTGGAAGCTCTCATCATTCAGGCATGTAGCTTGCACTGGTCGATTTAAATGCCACATGATGCAAGTTTAGGGAATTGTGTTGAGCAAATGTCATGAAAATGGCCATTTTCGGAGCGATATCTATTTAGTCTTGTGCTGAAAACAGTGACATGTGGATTGCTCAGGGTTTGTTGAGGCTCAAGGAGCCAGCAACACAGCTGCGTTGTCGTGAGCAAGATTTAGAAACAGTCCTGTCGGTGATTGAATCAGCGAAGCAGGCGTATGCAGAGAAACTTGGCGTTGACGTCCCTGAGGTGTTTGTGGACGACAAGCATTTTCTCCCTGGTCCTCCAGGATCAACCAATCACGGTTCTTCCTGGTACTTATACTCTTCCTTACATTATTCTCTACCTGATTAACCCCTAAGCGTCCACTGTGTATTTTCTGTACTGTAGGAAAATTGGACCCGCTGCTGCAAATCATCTGTTTGTGTGAAAATGACTTCAGTTAGACACGATCAACACTGTCGATCTTGTAGTATAGAAAAAGAGCTTTAAAATTGCAATCAGAAAACCGAGATAAATGAGAAAATGCCACTGATGCAAAGTTCAGTGATGCAGATGGCCATATTGGGCGTTTTAGACGCTTAGGGGTTAATGGCTCTTGGTCGACCAATCTTTTCATTGTCCAGCTGAATCACAATTCATGTAATCGTTAACAGCCATTGTCAATACATCATGATGTAACTTTCCCGACAGGCGAGTTGTGGAACTACACGGAGTTGGAATGGTTGCTACCTGGTGTGTGATGCCTATGTATTACTGCCTGCCCAATGATTCCTGTACATGTTTTGGGAGTATGACGTTGGGGAGCTTCTGACATTCTGTTTCTCATTGTTCTGTGATTACAGTACAGGAGGAGTGGTATTGGCTACAAAGGATGGGCGCATCGTATTGGAGAACACCCTTGATGCTCGCTTGGAAGTTGTATTCAAGAAGCAGCTGCCTGAGGCATGTCGAAACTCTGTTCAATGAACTGGAATCGTCTATGGATTTGTTGTTTGCGTGTCTTTGGTGACAATTTACTGACATTGTTTTAAGGTCTTGGTCACTCAGTGTTTTTGAGATGATTTTTGGATCATGCTGAAACTGCTCGTATTGGAACCAATGATGAGTAGGCTGAAATGCGATTTTCTTATGATTTAATGGCAGGGGCTCGAATCTCATCTAATCTGTTGCTTTGTATGTCAGATCCGGAAGCGTCTATTTCCCGCTGGTGGGCAAGCAGGAGCTTAGGTGTCAAATGGGCGTATGCCTCTCTTTTCCTGGGAATGTTCCAGTTGAATGTTTAGTTCTTGCTATTCTTTTGTCGCAGCAAGCGTTGTAATCCTACATATTTATACTTTTACTTTGGTCTGTTCACTTCTGTGATTCTTCCCCTTCAACATCTTCTGAAAGTAATTTTGAGTTTATTTCGTATGAGCTATTTTCCCTTTGAGTTATTTTCTTTGGAGCTCTCCAAACCACTCTCAAAACCATGAAAGGAAGACGACGATGACTGGAGCAGATTTGCAGAAAAAAAAAGGCTGCTGGGGATTTTCGCACGGACAAATATTGTCAACCCCTAAAGGACAAAGGGTTTTGAGCTTAGCTCTTGTTTTCTTGACTAGCTCTTGTAACAAGCTCAATTCCTCATTGGTGTGGGGTAATTTTGACGATTGCCACACATAGAAATGAAAGAAAACTTACGTAGCTTTTGTATGAGGAAAGTATCAATGAAATCGCACAATTCTTGAGAGAATGTTACCTTTGAGAAGATTGATGGAACTTGTTTGGGGTATTTGTACATATGCTGAAATCGGATTGCTCAAAACTGCTTCAAAAATTCCGAAACTTTTGCCATGCTTAGAGATCATCATGATCCTCATGTGCAAAAAATTAACGTAATTTGGAGATGTGAGGAGAAAGATATGAGGGTCTGCAATGATGTCCAAATAGTCTCTTCGCAGCTCAAAGATAATCATGCAGTACCCACGGATTTAGCTCTCAAAAAGAGCTAGGGTCTCTTTGTTGCTCACTCAACATTTCGCAACCCAACAACTCAAATTTCATCACTTTCTAATTCCAAAAGCCCCCTAGGGGCTTTTGGTCCTTTAAAGGTTAACCCCTAACTACCTAATCAACCGTTATTTGATTGATGTATAGAATTGAAATTAGTTTTTTCATCCGTCATGCACTTTTTGCAAGGAAAAGAAATACTACAAAATTCTATGGCAAGATAGCTTCATGCGTGCGTGATCCGATTAGAAAGGAGATGATTTGTGAAACTTTTATGCCTCATTTCATGCTATTGTTTTCCACCAAAATTTTCTCAAATCTTAATTCAAAATGATTCAAAAGTGCTCTTGAAAAAATCAATTCGTAAAATTAAGCAACCAAAAAATCTCCAAAAACCACTACACTTAGAATATTACATTTCAACCCATCACAACAAATTTCATCCACAAATTGTCAATATCTTATTTGTAATTGAATTACTAAAGAATTTTGAATTTTACGTTTCAAATTTTATAAAAAAATATTGGTAATTGCAATCATAGATCTAACATTAGGAGAGATATTGGGCCTCAAGAAGGCCCCCACTTCGGATCAGCTGAATTCAGGTGGTCGGGATTAAAATAAGAATATTTTTTACAAAATATTTATAAAAAAAAATTAAATTTAAATTTAAAAAAATCGCAGTCTGATGTAGTAGACCGTCTGCTATGTCAGACTGCGATTTTTTAATTTTTTAATTTTTTAATTATTAAAAAAATAATCAATTATTTTGTTGATTGGTTGTTGTTTTTGACGAAGGGAAGGGGCCTTTTGAAGGCCCGAATTCTCTCCTAATGTCCATATGGATAGAATCTAACATTTACAATGTACAACTTTTATTCATACATCAAGCTCAAAATATCTCTCTTAGTTGCATTTTATAATGCATCTTTACAGTTCTCCAAATGTGAAGAGGGTTGTCATCATTTAAAGATTAACAAACAGGCCATTACTGGTAAACGTGTGTTGATTGATCCTAACTTTATGTATCACTTGCCAATACCATCTTGGAATACTCACTATTTAAGTCTAGTTTGAGCCTAAGTGTGGATTCTCTTATTTACACAATGTCAGGTTTGTGGAATACAATTTTGGGTATGACATAGACCATAATACCAAATGTTAGGTTGTCATGGCCAAATATCAAGTTGTCACTGTTATATACCAAGTACCTATGGCTAAAGATTACATAGTCAAAGCCAAAGATTGCATAGTCAAAAACAAAGATCAAAATGTTTAACATACTTGACACAATCGACCTACCTGGCATTTTGGTCTTTGGCTGGTTTGACCATGTTCATGGCAACTTCGCATTTGGCATTACGAACTATTTCATGTCTACAATCATATTCCACATAGGTTCAAGGCAACTATGTCAATCTTTCTTTAGCTAGTTAGAAGAGGTCTAGAACTTGTAAATCTTCTTCTCTTTGTCCCTGCTTTGTGGCCCCTTTCATCAACAAAAGCATATATCTGATCATTGTAAATTGAAACTTGAACCTAACATTATGCCCCATAATCTACTCAAACTCCCATGGCTCATAGGTTATGAAGCTCATTTTTTGAAATTCAATAAATTCATGTTGTTATGCCTCAACACAGACAAGCCACTCAGAACAACATAACATTCTTTAGCTAGTACTACAGCACATCCTTTTTCTTGTGCAGAGAATCAACAGGGAATCAATGATGTGAAACATGTAGAAACTATTAAAAAAAAATAGAAGTTTGTTGGGTTGCCAAATCATCATTAACTAGAGATGGCTTTTATTCTCCAAAAGATTACGATTCCTGCAATGATTTGTGGTCTATGATGCTGATTCCCAAGGGTGAACAACAGGGCTGCTAAAGAATGTTATGAACTGAAAGCTATGAGAATGAAAAAACATACATGGATTGTTCTTTGCACAATGGTAGTATTGATCAAAGTGATCACAGTGAACATCCATATGAATAATCCGTCACATTGGAATTCTCTGTAATATCATATCCACATAGCAGGTTGGTACAAGCTCTGGCAAATAATTTAATTATTTTGGTGCCACCTAAACTATTTCGCAGGTTACATCCAATGCTTATGTGACGTGTGGCAAAATAAATTTCAATAAACCTAAAAAACAATCATTTTTACGAACCTACTAGGCACTCTAGGAGGAACAGAAACTCTCAGTACTGTAGTTACTAATAACGGTTTTGAAAGGGCTTGCTCTCCCTGCTCTGTATTATCAGCTTCAGTTTCACATCAAGAAGCCTTCCCTGATATAACCCCTTAACCCCTAAATGCCGAAGAGACCAAAGAATGGTCTGTTAAGCTAGAGAGAAATGAGAATGCAAAAAGAAGTGAGGGGCCCTTGCGGCCATTGCTTAAATACCCTCCGGGGTGGGTGGAATACAGTAAAGGAAGGGAGGCGTAGTTAATGCCTTAACTACATTCCTAACTACCTGATCCCGGGTGGGTGAGATCGCCCACCTAATCATTACTATAAGTCAACTAGATGTAAACCCGGGAGTCTAGGAGGATGGATGAACTGTCTCGTTATCTTCTAGGGTCGCTCCATCCTAACACTCTTCCTCGACCATAGAAGCACCTCATTAAAAACTCCTCCTCGGGCAAAACCCAATTGGAAATCCCGGGTGGAGAAAAGAGTGTGTTCTGTTTAAAACTAGTCGAGTTCTTGGAGAGTTCTCATGCCTGCTGCTCGCACCAACTCGCGGTGTATGTAAGCTGGTAGTGCCTTGGTCAACATATCCGATATATTGTTGGCGGATTCAATCTTTGTGACGGTAACTTGGTCAGTCTCCACAAGGTCCTGCATAAAACCGAACAAGGTTGGACTGATGTGCTTTACGCGATCTGCCTTGATGAATCCCGTAGCAACTTGAGCGACGGCGGCCGCATTGTCTTCGTAGATGACAGTAGCTTGATTGTTGTGACTAGTCTTGCACTGTTCAAAGATGGCTTGGACTATGGTTCGAAGCCAAACAGCTTCTCTCGCGGCTTCGTGTAATGCTAGCAGCTCGGCGTGATTAGTTGAAGTAGCCGTGATTGTTTGCTTGACAGATTTCCATGATATGGGCGCCCCGTTCTTGATAAAGATGTATCCGGTTTGGGACTTGCCGTTTACTTCGTCAGTTCGATAACCTGAGTCCACGTATCCCACGATGTTCGATTCTGCGCCTTTGGTGAAGTGGAGTCCAAGGTCTTCCGTTCCTCGGAGGTAACGGAGCAAGTGCTTGATCCCTGCCCAATGTCGATGTGCTGGTTTGCGGCTGTGGCGAGCGAGTACGCTGGTTGCAAACGCGATATCGGGCCGCGTATGTGTTGTGAGGTAAATAAGAGCTCCGACCGCCGCGAGGTAACGTTGCTTGTCTATCTCGTCCTCCTCCTCCTCGCAAGGACGGTACGGATCCTCGCCAGTCTTGTTGCGGCCAATTATGGGTGCTGAGATGGAATTCGCATCAGCCATATTGAAGTTCTTGAGTAGCTTCTTAACATAAGACTCTTGGTGAAGTAGAATGCTTCCGTCTGGAAGATGTTGGACCTGCAATCCTAAACAAAAACTAGTCTGGCCAAGTAGCTTCATCTCAAATTGTTTAGTTAGTATGAGTTCGACACGCTTGTTCAAGGCTGGTGTCCCGATGGAGTTCAAATCATCGACATAAACAACAAGAATCACAAATTGCTTATCTTCTTTCAAAACGAGGATGCAAGGAAGGATAGGACCTGATTCAGGAATGATCGGGCCGCACCAATCACCTTGGAGGCGCTGCAGTGGCTGAGGGAGCTCCGTCGCGAGTCGCCACCGGGACGGGTGCTTTGCATACTTCCCTTAAATGCACGCCGTACAATCAGCAACCTTGTCCGCGTCGCTTGTGCTCAATCTATGGTCAGTGAGAACGGGCATCATGCAGCGAAATATAGTAGTGCCAGGGTGTCCAAGACGCCGGTGCCAAAGCTGCGCCTTGGGGAGCACCGTGAGGTTACACGAGCGGCCGTTGGTCGCGGCGGCGATAATCTTCAACTCATACAAACCAGTAGTGCCCGCTTTCACCGTAGTGAACACATGCGTTCCTTTGCGCAGTTCTAGTGCCTCATCATCATCAACTTCCCCATCACGGGTGGAAGCGTGGATCCCATTTGCACGCAAATCCCGGTAGCTGATCAGACTACGGGGTGCGGCTGGAACATACATGGCTCTTTTACACCTGAGGGGGAATCCCCCGGGCAATATTATCGTTGCCCGGCCCTCCCGGAACTTAAATGTCCGGCTTCCGGCTATTGTGAGTATATTGCACTCTTGCCAGGGTCCGCGCATACAATCAGACTCGAAATACTGGGGGTCCCGAAAAATCGAATGTGTAGACGCGCTGTCTAAGAGTGCCGTATCAGACGGGGTACTATGCTGGGACAACTGGACCATATAGTTTTCGGGGTCAATGTCATTGAAAGAGGGAGCATCGAGAGTGTGCACTTCTCTCTTCTCCTCTTTCAGTTTTTGGAGTTCTCTATACATCTCTACGAAATACTCGGGGGTGCGGCATTCGCGTGCGTAATGACCTTGCCTGCCACATTTGTGGCACGCACCCTGGTTTGGTTCGGACCTATTAAGATTGCTAGACTGACCGTGTGACTGGGACCCCCGCGACCGGGACCTATTATAAGGTTCATGGCGATCGTGGTTATACCTGGAGTAGTCGCGGCGGTCGTTGTTGTAACGCTGGTCTGGCCGGGTCGAGGTGTAACGCTGGTCGTCGCGGCCGTGATAGTATCGGCTGTCGCGTCCTCGGTCACGTCCCCGTCCGCCTCTCGGACTGCGTTTCTCTGCCTTAGTGTTGTGGGCTTCGCGCACTGGTGGTGCGGGTGCGGGTGGCGGGGCTGGTGGTGTGGGCACTTCAGTCACATGGATCTCCCGTTCTGGTCTTGCCTCTGCGTTTTTCAACAATATCTGCTGCTGCTTTTCGGCTAAGAGGAGATATGACATTAGTTCCGAATGGCATTTGAACTGCATGTTGCGATATTGTTGAGAAAGAATGGCAGTAGCGGGAGGAAAGGTAGAGAGTCTTATCAATGAGTTCCGCGTCCGTGATCTTGTCGCCACACAGTCGCAACTAAGCTGAAACACGGTGGAGCTCCGCGTTGAAAGCTTGGAAGTTTGGAAAATCAAGAACACGAAGATTATACCAGTCGTGGCGAGCTTGCGGGAGGAAGAGCGTTTCTTCATGCTTGAAGCGCGCTTTCAGTTGAGACCAAAGTTCCGCGGGCTCACGCACTTGGATGTACTGTTGGCGTAATGATGTGTCCATGTGGCGTCGTATAATGAGTAGGGCCTGCCAGTTCTTGGGTTTCGCCAGTCCTTCCGCGGTTTCGTGGGTCAATGCGCCATCGAGCTCTTCCGCGCACAGGTAGGTGGAGATGTCGTCATGCCATTCCAGAAAGTTGCGGCCATCGGCTTCTAAAGCATCAAACATAACTACATAAGAGTTTGCATCCGGGTTTCCTTTAGGGTAGTGGCCATGATTACCGGAGTTGACATCATCTGTGGCTACTGTGATGGCGTCAAGGGACTGTTTTTATGTCTATCTACTAATCTACTATGCTGTCTTTGTATGTCTATCTACTTCTAGTATCGGTAGGGACAACATTGAAAAACATAGAAAAGAAGCCGATGAGGATCGAGTTGAGGAAGATGAAGCAAACTAGTCGCGAGGAGACTATAAAGCAACGGAGAACTAGTAAAAAGTAGTAAAAAGCAGTAAAAAGCAGTAAAAAGCAGTAGCGGAGAAAGCCAATCGCTGGCGTAGAGAAATCAGTAGCGAACTAATTAGAAACCAGTAGTGAGCTAATTGATCGAGCTAAAAGCAACCGGAAGAAATCCAGAGATCGGGAGCAACTACGCTTCTACAGTTCGGAAAAGAAATCAGTAGAGAGAGAGATCCCTAAAAAAGATCGAAAAGCAAAGGAAAAGCAAAAATCTGCCGTGCTATGGAGTCAAGAACCGGAGGGAAAAGAACAACAAAATCTGCAAAAACAAAGAGCGGCGAGAGCAGGCAGTAAAAAGCAAGCAGTGGGGAGCGGTCGTGCTGATAACGTGTTAAGCTAGAGAGAAATGAGAATGCAAAAAGAAGTGAGGGGCCCTTGCGGCCATTGCTTAAATACCCTCCGGGGTGGGTGGAATACAGTAAAGGAAGGAAGGCGTAGTTAATGCCTTAACTACATTCCTAACTACCTGATCCCGGGTGGGTGAGATCGCCCACCTAATCATTACTATAAGTCAACTAGATGTAAACCCGGGAGTCTAGGAGGATGGATGAACTGTCTCGTTATCTTCTAGGGTCGCTCCATCCTAACATGGTCGATGACTGAATTCGACTATTCAATTCCAATTGCTGCATGGATGATTTCCATCCAATTCTTTATGTGAAGGGCTTTTGCTTGGTGATGCCACCCCTTCAAGTTAAATTCAAATCATTCAAGCTATTTTTAGATTTTACATGGGGTCCCAACTACAAAAAGAGTCATAAAAACTGTTCACCATGTAGTGTATTTTGAATTTTTTTGCTTGTTCTACTTTTTTTACAATTTTTTTTGTTTATTGATCAACATATGCAATGTTCTTCACTGATTCTGGGGATATTGAAAATTTGGTCTCATCTAAATTATATTTTTCACAATATGATCAATTGAATTTGACATTTTCAATCCATGAATCCTTGGTCCTTTAGGGGACAATCACTACCAGACACTTCAAGCAGCTACGCCACAAGAGGCTGTCTCCCTATGCACAAAGTGTGAACCGGGTTCATTGTCTCCATCAACAACGATTTGTAGTCCAAAAGTGCTAATCTCTGCATAGTCTCTATCTCCAGGAGGACAAAGCCAACAAAGAACAGAGTTGCTGGTGTCTAGCATTACTAGTCTTCACTTGCAACAATACAAGGAAGTGAATACCGGTAGCCTGTTCAGAAGCGTGACGTTGAGATAGTGACTAGCACTTCTGAAGTAGAGCTTCATAGCAGAAGTTCCAACAGTCGTGTTTCTCTTGAAATTCACGTTCCCTCAAATGCAGTCATTTGGTAAAACGCCACAAGTCAACGGCGATGTCTTTCTCCTTTTGCTTGTGGAACTTGTACGAGGCTGGTAAATCGTACCTCAACTGCAGGAAAAATCAGCAAATCTACAGACAGGTAAGTGGAGAAAAATGCAACAAACAAGAAGACCTAACATCTCGACATTTTAATTCTATGGGGAATTGTATGCAACAGATCTTATTCAACATCTTGTCTGGAGGGTATAAGAAACTGGGGAGATGATGCTGACATAAAGTACTTCAAAAGCATGTGTCATCTCATCGTGTGTTGGAACAAACCTCACACAAAACATCAGCAGTTTTTGCTCCAAAATCGCGAACAGCCGCTCGCTTTATATGCTGCAAAGATTACAACCAGTACAACAAACTTGTGCTGTGTCACAACCATATAATCAACCCATTCCAAAGATCTGTTACCGCATAATCCTATCTCACATACAAGCCATTGTTATTGTCACTGCTGAATATAAAACACAGACATGCATTCACAGGCCATACCGTTCTGGTGGAAGACTTATGCAAGGAGTAGACAGCTGTTCCAGCAACCTGCACCAATCATGAAGTCCATGTCATCATGCCTTTGACAGACTCAGGAACACGTTTGCCCTGACTAGCCATGGATATATCTATATATATATAGTAGCCGTCCCTATTATTATTGCTCACAACTATTACATTGTCCCTATTTCATATAAGAAAAAAGGTATTTTCAAAAACAAATTCTCAAATATAAAGTTAACTTCTACTTTTATTCAACAAAGTGTTACTTTTAGAAGTGCATGTAATCTGAAATTACTACCCTTTGCACATGAGTCAAAGAGGGTCCTTAATTTCATTGTTCCTATTATTGCTCATAATTGATCTTGGTGAGCAATATGGAATTTCATTGCTGTTACCGCTCCTAATTGATTTTGGTGCACAGTCATAGGGACATCCAACCCTATGTACCTTGAGAGCAGCCGCCAAAAACTCCATGTCAGCTCCTTTGCGTCTTGTACCAAAGGGGGGGTTCATAATAACGGTGTCCACAAGCAACCCTATACAGAAGAGATCACGTGCTTTAGTACAAACCTAGTATGGCCTGACAATTGCAGTGGCCGCTCTGTATATTCAACTCCTATTTTTGTACTTACTCAACTTTTCTTTTTCCCCTTTTTCTTATTTTAAAAGCTTTGATGACGACAGAAATTATACTTTGAAATTCAGTATCATCTGCTTTGTAGCAAGAGCTTTCCCACGGTACAGAAAACACCCCCATCTGCCCCTTGGTCTCTGGTGCAATGACAAAACAAAACAAACAAACATCTACCTTAATATATAGACACAATCCATGTTTACAAAGTGAGGGATTACCTTGTAAGGGTAGAGCTGAAAGATTGGCCTTGACAAAATCCATCTCTACCTGTTTCAGTTCTTCCCATCTCAGTTCTCGCACAAAATTGCAACACAAACATCTCACTGTACTGCAACAATCGATATGAGCCTTCAAATTGAAGGCACTTCTGAAAAATCAGGAAGAGAGGAAGAGGTCGCTATAAGAAACCCACGTTTTGCATGACGCAATTCATGTGACGTTAAGATGTTTTCATGTTAAGAATAACATCAAAATGAATGTCTTAATGTTACGTTTGATGTTATTATTAACATGAAAATACGCACCTCCAGACCTTCACAATTCTCCTGAGCAAGAGCCAAAGCATCTTCGTCAACATCAACTCCTACAACCTGTCTGCACAACAAAAAGGACCATCCATCACATGCACTAGACTCTAAGCAGTTCCAGCCCCTACCGGATCAAGAATTCAAGGCTTACAAATGACCAATTCCATTAATCATGTGGTGCAAAATAGGGCCAAATTTTATATCACCAGAACGTTGCATGTAAAAAAAATTTGAACAAAAGAAAGTCCCCACATCATGTACTCAAAACTGCTAAAAATAGATACACGAGGCATCCCCAGGTCTAGGTATGGTCTTCCTCATGCCTTACCCTGCATCTAACAAAGCCGCAGCAATGCCAAGGGTTCCACATCCACAGCCCAGATCCACCACTGACTTGCCCGTTATATCACCAAAACTATTCTCTGCCTGCAAAACCCACACAACACGCAAACCCTAACATAAACACTTGTGCCGTTTCACAGTTAAAAAAACTGAGAGTTCCAGCGTTCACTGCGCATCACGATGCAAGAGACAATAACTGGATCAGAATTCATCACATTACAGAATCCACAAATGCAAATTAAAAAAGTAAAAATCGACTGTACCATGAACAGCATGCGAGATGCAATATGAGGGCCTGTGGGATACTGCTCCAGCTCCACCTGCTCAACACAAGAGCCATCACTTCAAACCAAAAACGCAGACCGACGTTTGATTTTTCCAACAAACGAAACGAAGCGCATTATCGAGGTTTAGGGTTTTGAGATTTGGGAGGTTTTTCTCACCTTGGGATCGGAGAATTGGGTGACATCTCTCAAGCACGATTCCAACTGCTTGAGCTTCATTTCGACCCCGCCAGCGACAATCACAAAACCCTGAAAAAGCCCTCGCAAGAAGAAAGGCGGGGCTATCGAGGTGGACATACATACCCGGAGAGACGATCAGTATACGGGACACGAGGGAGGGTATGAGCGACCCGGCCATGAATGAAAAGTAGCGAGCGATGAAGAATGGGCTTGCACTGTAGAGGCTCTCAGTGCGAACAGAGCGACTGAGGCGTGGATCCTCATCCACTTCCCAGCCTTTTTGGGGCTTCTTTTTCCGTCCGCCGAAAAAGGTGACCTTCGTCGCTGCGGGATCGCCGCGGGCCAACGAGCTGGGAGGATGACACGAGGAATCTAGGCTTTCAGCTCGACGGAGTCGCTGGGTTTCGTTCCCTGCCTCGCCTTTGCAGTCACTCACAAGACGGACACACCGCGTAATAGAAAGACGACGACGACTCACACACTACACTCCCCAGCCAGGTGATGGCGGAGCCACGCCCTTCGCTCAGTTCGCCCGCACGAGGAGCACCACCAGCACCAGCAATACTCCTCAACAATGACTTGGCCTCGCGTTGTCGCCGCAGCAGCAGCTCTGTGGTGTTGATTCCGAGCTCCAGGTGAAGGTGCGTCAGTCAGGATGCGAGAACTCGTTTTGTTTCCCTTTCTTCTCAGTTTGCTCACCCTCCTCACCCGGTTTTCGGCGGGGCCTGTGTGCTTGTGTGTGTGTCTGTTTTGAGTGCGAGTGAGGGCGAGATGGGATGAGCGCTCAATCGAATGACGAGTGTGCGAGATGGTGGTCACACATTGGGCAGCCGTTGTCGTGATTTCGTCAAGTTGGTTGCAGCAGCGTGTTGTTGTTGTTGTTGTTGTTGTTGTTTTTGGGTTGTGAAGAAATAATCAGGTTTTCTTTTTGACCTGGTTTGTGAGAGAGGCGACTGGTTCGTTTGGTGGTCAGTCTTTGAGGATTACAATGAATTTGGGGTTATGAACGTCGTTGCTGCTTTAGAAAAATTCAGAAGAGATGGTGGAAACAAAAGGGTTCACAAACCACGACCGCCATTTCGCATATCCTTTGGTAGCTCCAATCAATCATAGCCAACAACTGAACTCGAGGGTTTTTGTCTTTTTGACGAATCTGGCATGTATTGTAAAGAGTAGGGGATAAAGAAAATTGCTTACATGCATTGTCACTAAGGGTTTTGGATATCGTGTCTGTGGAACAATGAGGTGCTTCATCTGTAGTCTTTCTACATTACCAATCTGTTACACTGAATTCTGACATACCGAACGATGATGATCTTGCCACGTTGTTGGTGTTGTTGTTGTTGTTGTTGTTATTGTTGCAGTATGCAGTGGCGTGTGTAGCAGAAGCTATGCTCAGTGTCATATGTGGTGCGTGTCCGAAGCTCCAAACCGAGTGCAAGAAGCATGTGCAATGGAAAGCCAGAGACCATATAAAGTGGGAGAGCCGGACGCGGCAGAGCTCCACGGGTTGAGAGCCACTGGGATGACGACAGGTCTAGCTCTATTTTGATTGATCAGCTCTATCAGCATTAGCTTGTGATCCGTCAGTCGGTATCATAGGTTATGTCATCCACAGTTATTTCATAGTGCACTGGTGGTTGCGCAAGCATTTCAAGGAGTGGAGAATCAGGCTTAGTTTTCGTGTCAGTGGTCATTTAGTTTTAAACATTTTCTTCAGGTAGTTGGTAGTAGATTTTCAACATGACTTGCACAAGAAAGGATTTCAGCTCGGCTCTCAAGAGCGTCGTGGTCGTCTCGGCTTCTTCAAATATGGCGTGGACTATGTTGTGTTGCGAATATGATGGATAAGGGGATTCGAGTCTCCTTAGGTGTGAACTTAGTGGTAGAGGTTGTTCTTAAGCTTCTAGCATGTGCCTGGAAGCTTTCTGAGATGTTGTGTGTGCGTCTCCACCCTTCTGTTACTAGCGGCTAGGATTCAGCAGGGCTGTGCAGTGCCCTCTCTCCCGTTACTGCCAGGTGAGCCCACTTTCAAAGCATTGATTTCTATCGTTCAAAAACGTAGGGTATGTTTTCTTCTTTCTATTTACAGTTACTGCTTGCTAAATGATTAACCCCTAAGCGTTTACTATGTAGGAAAATTGGACCCCTGCTGCAAGTCATCTGTTTGTGTGAAAAAATGACTTCAGTTTGACATGATCGACACTGTGGATCTTGTAGATTAGAACAAGAGCTTTAAAATGGTGTATTGCAATCAGAAAACCGAGACAAAATGAGAAAATGCCACCGTTGCAAAGTTCAGTGATGCAGAGGGCCATATTGGGCGTTTTAGACGCTTAGGGGTTAATTTTAACTCCTGTAGAAATGGAAGAGCACTTAGGGTTAATGATACCCTACCTCGTTTGCTGTTATTCCAACTCAATGGCTCACACTAGATTAGATTGCCCAGTTGTGAATTATGAATCCTTTTGTTGTGTGTGCAGCTTCTATAAGCGCAACGAATGAGTGAAGATGGTGAAGTACACTCGTATGGAGGAGAATAAACGCGTCTACGACGCACAGTATGACACAGACGAGTACGAATCGTTGACATGCGAATGTCACCACCTTGCAAGGGCCAAGGAGCTGAATGGCTCACGGCGGAAGCCGTTCTTCTGCATCCATTGTAAAACAGTGTACAAGGATAAGAACAAGCTGAACCTGCACAGGCTGGAAGGCTGTCTTGCAGTGACGAACGATGGCACGAAGACAGTGCTCAAGATTTACCCTGTGTTTGGGAAAGGACAGAGGGGTGAAATTGAGGACATTCTCATCAAGCATGGTCTGATGAATCCGCGGAAGAAACCGTCGAGAGCGAAGCGGAAGAAATCAGCTGCAGCCTTGAAGGAGTCGTTGGATGAGCCTTGTATGGAAGTAGAAATGGCTGTGCAGCAGGAAGAGCAGACGCCCCTTCGGCCTCAGAAGCTGAAAGTGCGGGGGATGCTCTTGTCGTCTTCGCCGTCGTCGCAGGAGGCGAAGAAAAAGCACAAAGATAGTGACGTGCAGATCTCGTATGGACACCACGAGCAGCAACAGGTGGTGGACAACCCCAGCAGCGGTGGCACAAATTTCGCAGTTGGTGGGCCCGGAGAGATGCAGGTGCAGATGCAGTTGACCAGGGAACAGGTAGAAGCCCAGGCGCGCGAAGTTGCTCATTACATGCAACAGGATGCTTCCATGGTTTCGTGCCCCGAAGTGGTGCCATGTCCCGGTCTTTGGCACTTGATGCAATTCCAGTTGCTACCAAGTGACTTCCCTGATGTGAAGGATGACTCCTTCCTTCAGGCTTTTTTTGATTTCGTGGACAAGAGGCTCATTGACCCCAGTTTACGAAGCTCCTATGGAACGTGGTACATGGAGCGAGAGGTAAATATGCACACTCAGAACTCTCATGCTTTAACCTACCCACCTACAGCACCAAGGATTCATGGTTTGAAAATGACCAATCATATTGTGCAAATATAATTCAGATGGGGCCATATCTTATATCAGTGAAGAATAACGTAGTCTCCATATGACCTACTCAATAGCATGAGGGCCTCTTGGTCCTTTCAGGGTTAATGTTCCAAGCATATAGAAGATCGTCTGTTGCACTGTTCTCGATTTGAGTTGTCGAGGCTTGCTAAGTATGTCTCTGTTGCAGGAAAATGCTAGCGACGAGGAGCAGAAAGCAGTGAAACTTACAATGAGCAGGTTCAAGTTAGTTGGAGGCCAACCTGATTTATTTGCTCGTCACATGGAGAAAATGGCGTTGCAAGCGTTCCTGCAATATCAGAAAGAGTGGTTACGTTATGAAGCACAGATGGATGCAGTTCAGAAGGAGCTTCATTTACGCAGAGAGAAGTATGTGAAGGACAGACTGGATGATTTTGACGCGAAGGAGCATGCTCACAAGGAATTGGCTGTCTGGCATTGGTCCCCTCTGCTCCATCTGTTGAAGTCCGATTTCATTGGAGGTGTGCCACCCAAACCGTGGCTGCATTCGGAGGTGGAGCAAAAGAAAATTGCTCATGCTGTGCAGGTGAATCGGAATATGTTTGTCAGTGATCCTCCTCATTGTCCTTTGATAGTACGTATGTTCAAGATTGTCTACCTGTATTGTTTCTACAAAAACAATACTCTGTCTGATCCGGTATCAGGGCTTCTGCGGGAGACCATGTTAGGCTACTCCAGCAGTGAAAGTGCTGCTCCTGTGCTTAGAATATCGGCCCAGTCTGTCTTCAACGAAGGATGCTTTTTGTTCGCCAACTTGCCTCCGTATTCCGAAGGACGAGCTGAGGTTTCCCAGGATATCAATTCACTGCTCAATGGAACAGTCGTGGAGCGAGAAGCCGTGGTGCAGAAAGTGCAAGTGTTTCTGAAGATTGTACGTCAACGTGCAGCTGGAGATATGGCTATGTTACATCCAAAGGAGTTTCGTGTGCTTTGGTGTGGTGGTGATGAAACTGAAATTGCCGATGCGTTGAAAAAGTTCATGCTTTGCCTGAAATCCCGTGAAGATTTGGATATGGGTTGGGTGCCATTATCTTCAGGTGCCTCTATCCTCTACCTCATGTGTAATATCGTTTAACTTTATTTGTTTGCCATGTTGATGTAGAGTTCTTTTTGCTTCAATCTTGGAAGTAAATCTCATTCCTCAACCCCCGACGTCAAACTGATGCAGGACACCCTGACTGCAATTCTGTTGCAGTTATGCAAGCAAGAGAGGCCGTTCTGAATGCAATACACAAGTTGCATGACCAGCGCGTGCTGTCGGATGAGAGTCGTGTGGCGACGGCTGCAGCTCGCCTTCAGTCCATGGACGTGAACGCTCATGAAAAGTTTCAAGCATTGGTGGAGACCTGCGTCGGGAAGTCGTCACGGAGGAACTCAGTGGACAGTGCCAATGATGATTCTCCAGGCAAGGAAGATCTGGAAGAAGATGACAGCAAGTTGGAGCGGCATTCCAGTTATTCAACAACCAGTGGCTCCGTGGATGTTGAGCAGGATTCGCGTTCCTCACATGAGATGAAGGACATGGGCATTGATGTGGAGAGGCCACATCACATCCATGAGCTCGCCAGCGGTGAGCCATCCTCGCGTAAGCCTTTCAATACTTCTCCAGACCTCAACCTCAACCTGGATTCCAACGATTCCTACGATCCTGCATCTCCCATCCTGAAATGTGACACAACACTGACCGCGCACATGGCGGGCTTGCATGTGGTCAAGCCTGTCAAAACGGTGTCTGTGCTCGGTGTTGAAGTCCAAGCCGCGGACCCGAATTCAAGTATTCCTCCTTATCATCCTCATCACTTTTATGGTCCTAGTAATCAGGATGTCCAAAGCCCTAACAGTCGTACAGTGTATATGCCAAATGCAAGTGTCCTCAGACCGTCTCCTAGTCTGCATGCGGACAGTGTTCATGTCGTCTCTTCTGTCAACAACAACCCGGCTCGGCTTTCTGAAAGCTCTTTTGGTGCAGAAACCAGCTCCGCTTCAGGCAATCAAGCTTTGGAGTCTAACTATGACTCTCGTCGGGTCCTTCCGGCCCTCTTGTTCAACTCCACGACATCTACTGGTAACACAGGCTACACTGAGACATCTCCGGTTTTGACTGTTGCTCGCAAGGATCCAGATGAGGAGCAGTGAACACATTGCAAGTTTACGGGCACTCAGCACATTGTATCGTTTCGCATTGCATCAGGTTTGGTTTGGTTTGAGTTGTAAGATAGGTGTGCTGAAACTTAAGGAGGTGAGTTTGTTGTGTCTACAGGTCTCTTTGTACATGAGATCCTATAAGACTTCTATATATACATATATGTAGCTTTGCTTGCTCGGGGAAATATGTTTTCCTGCTTCCAGATTGGGTTTTCTGTATTAAGTTGTGTGGCAATAAATAAATAAATAAACATATTTTTATTTATGTATTATGTGTATAATACCAGATTTCTCTTGAGCCCTGTGGTACTGTACACTGAACCTCTTAGAATTTAGAGGCATTGTTGGGACTAAGATGTTCGTCTTCTGATGGTCGTTTCTGGGAATTTCCATTTACTATGCCAAGCGTTATTGCGGTTACACAGGGATCAGGGAAGGTTGTTAATGTACCTGAGATTGTACTGTAGCTGCAAGAGGTGATGCTCGTCGTGTTCCCTTCTTGTTGTGATGCTGGCCTTGTGTTGTGATGCTGGTCATGTCATTCTTGTTATGATGTTTCTATTGTTGTGATGCTGGCCCTTTTTAGCAAAGCAGGTCTGCAACTGCAGAGGGTTTTTTAAACCCCTGAAGGACCACCGGTTTCTGGTTTTAAGATGACAAATTCAATTAATCATGTTGTGAAAAATATAATTCAGATGGGACCAAATTTCATACCATCGAAATCAATGAAGAACATTGCATGCGTTGGGTAAAAAAAAAAAAGTTTCGATAAAGGGAATTCTTCACAGGACCTACTCAAAACAGCTGAAAAGAACATGAGTCCCAAAGTGGTTCTTGAGTCCTTAAGGGGATAATCAAACATTAGTTGAGAAGTGAAACCGAAATCTTGTATATTCAGAAGTGTGAAGAGAATCCATAACTTTCAGTAGCTAGTGCTACCTCTACCTTTGACTCCAAAGAGAATGTACAGCATATTCCCCATCATGATCCATATCTCATCAATAGCTACCCATTTTTCCAAACAGGTGGAAACTTACTACATACAAGGGTGATTGGCATATGTGCATGGTAGCAACAAGGAGGGAGGTGGAGAGCCCATGTGTTGTAAATCCGTCTTTGTCATGCACAATTCATGGATGGATGGAAAGGCAGACCTCACACAGGCTATTGAATGTTATGATTGAAACCTAGAATTTGGATATACTTTGTTTGGTTTGTCTCCTACCATTTATATTTGCTAAATCAACAAAAAATTTAACATCAATAATGTTTCCGGTTTACAATACCGAGTTAGAAGAATTTTCTAAACAAATAGTTCCTCTGTTTGGAAATAATAGTCCTATTTTTTGGCATTTATATTTTCTAAAATAATTGTCCTATGTTTTATACTTCAAATGTGAGCCATGTCCACTTCAATTAATCAATAGAAAGTGAGAAATACACATTAAATACATTTGTGTGTTCTTAAGGCAACAAAACTTTGACCATCTACCATCAGATTTTGTTCATTCATGTTGTTATTTTTTTTGCAAAGTGTGTTAAATTAATATTAATATTTTTGGGATTCCAAGTTTTTTTAATTTTAGTTTGATCCCGTCATTCAAATCTAAGAAAAAAAAAATTAATCTTGAAAGCATTTTTTGATGCCCTACTTTGTAATAATGAAAAAAATTGCTAATGCAATCAATTGGGTTAAGAAATCACATCTCTGAAAACACTTGGAAGGGGTTACTCTTTTTGCGAAATGAAGATCTAATCTCAGGTGCACATTTTTATACATGAGCAAATTGAGTGAACGATTTTTTGGATCGCAGTGTCATTGCTTTAGGCGAAAATACTGAAATCCAGTTGCAATGGCATAGTAAGTATTCTCTACACATGATTCTGCATTCTGTATCCAAAATTTGCTAAACCCAGGTGATCCAGCACAGTGATAGCTAGACTTTCAAACATCTACAACGCTAGTACAAATGCTGTCCCAAACACTGCTATACTCATTGTATGGATTGTATGTCAGCAACTCATACCAATGTCTCTCTAACAACTCAAACTTCATACAACGATCCATCACAGACAAAATGACGATCGAGTTTGCACATCCAACTGCAACCACTGGATCAGGCATCTCATTTTCTACTACCCGAAGCATGCTTAGAGAGTACTTGCAAAATTCCCGCAACTCAGCCACCTTCACCAACTCCCGCTTCGCTAGCACAATCTCCCAAATACTCAATGTATTCCAATGCTTTCTGTTCCTTCCTGCTAGTCTAGTATACTCCACCATAAACAACCGATTCAAGCTCACCACCAGCTGTAATTTAGTATGTCGATAACCTGATGTAATTAAGTCCATTCTGATTTTGCTCCATTCACCAGTCGATAAATCACACGAGTATAACTTTGGGTATCCCAGACTATTATATTTGGAACCTGGTGCAAATAAAGTGTACAAGATGCCATTCACAAAGATGCTAGAGCAAACGTGATACCCCATTTCCCATAGAGGTGTTTCACAAAGCTTCCTCCACATAGAAGTTGTGGAATCGTACAGATAAACTTGTGATCCTTGATCATAGTAATCATCATGAATTGACTCGGTAGGTCTGGTTATGGTTATAATCTTGTAGGCTTTGGTCACATTGTCCGCTGACATGACCACAATGTCACATTCGTATGAGCAATAGAATTCAGGTTCTGGAATTTCATGGAAGCTCTTGCTCATAGGGTTTCAAACAATATGAACTCGAGATGCTCTTTGAAATGCAAAGGAAAACAATGCATCCGAATACATTGTGTAGATGAGCCCTCCATCGACAGCTAACATGTACATGTACCGTTTCGACACGGAAACGAATTTGTCCCGGGGCAGCTTGTAGGACCGGTTCTCCCCTACATCCAGTACATACCAAGTTGTATTTGCAGTCATCTCTGTCAGTTTACTCAATTTAGGCCAGATGAGGATGGAGGATGGTTGCCGAGGGGTAAGAGCACGAAGAGAAGCAAACCTAGGTTGCAAGATGAGATGGTTCCATGCCTTGCAAACCGCACGGAAGCGACAAACCGCATGCTCAGGAAGAAATGCGAATACAATCTCAAGCACTTCTAGAGGCAAATCCTTCCGCAACGGCTTCCTCGATTCGCTCGACAACATCATAGCGCTTTCTCTTCTTCTTAGCTTGGCCTTAGGATATAGATCTCTGAGCTGCAAAACAGAGCAAATTCAAGATCATGGCACACCAAACTACCTACTCACCATTTTGTCCATCTTTCACACACAAAACGATCATGGCAATCTTACTCAATGAAGGTTTGAGGGTTTGAAATGAAGTCCTTGGTGTGGACTCAAAACAAAATTGCAACATACAATGAAACTCACAACTCAACCTAAATAATCAACCACACAGAGATTATCAAAATACCGTCATGGCCAATTGTGCGCAAGCATTCCTACCTCACGTCCGTGCTTGTCGCTCTCTCCAGCATGCACCAGAACAAGAAGCAAATAGATGCCACAAACAACGAGACCAAAGCTGATCGAGATGAGATGCCAAAGCTGTTAGGTACTGTC
Organism: Pohlia nutans; assembly: GCA_022496805.1. Classification (NCBI taxonomy): domain Eukaryota; kingdom Viridiplantae; phylum Streptophyta; class Bryopsida; order Bryales; family Mniaceae; genus Pohlia; species Pohlia nutans. The sequence continues at coordinate 31,697,226 of CM040088.1, read as the reverse complement.
TACAACCGATGCCTCCCCGCGTTGTTTGGTGATGTACTAGAGATTCTTCGGCCAGAAGAAGATCACACTGCATGTATTAATTGAATCACTGCAAAAGGTGAAGAGACCTGGAGCTTGTGACTGTGTTCTTATATATGCCGCCTCAATCAGAACGGAGCCGTAAGTTGCTTCAGTTTTCACGACGTACAGCTTCTGCAAGAAGAAACCGGCCCTCTCCCATTGGAACTCAAAATCAGAATTGCACATGTCACAGTTCCATCACCGACTCATCGCTTTGTAAAGGCGAAGTCAACTGGAGCTTGTAGTAGAGTTAACCCTTAACCCCTAAATGCCTAAAGCCCTCTTCAAATTCGGCAGTTTTGCAAAGATGGATTATAAAATGCAACCTAGAGGGATATTTTGAACTTGATATATGAATAAAAGTTGTACGTTATGAATTTTAGATTCTATCCATACGGTTAGATCTATGATTGCTATTACCAATAATTTTGTATAAAATTTGAAACGTGAAATTAAAAATTATTTTGTAATTCAATTACGAATAAGATATTGACAATCTACAGATGAAATTCTTTGTGATTGGTTGAAATGTAATACTCTAAGTGTAGTGATTTTTGGAGATTTTTTGGTTGCTTAATTTTATGAGTTGACTGTTTTTTTACCACTTTTACACTGAAATCTTTGAAATTTTGGGTGAATCACTACAACATGAAATGAGGCATAAAAATTTCACAAATCATCTCCTTTCTAATCGGATCACATATGCATGAAGCTAACTTCCCATAGAATCTACAGTAAAAATTCCACACTGCAAAAAAATGCATGACGGATGAGAATCTACGGATGAAATCTGTACATCGTCCAAAAAATGGACGCTTAGGCAGTTAGGGGTTAAAAGGACATACTAAGCCCCTCGTGCTTAGTTTTGAGGGAATATAGGAGAAAACTTTACTTTTTCTCAATCAAAAAATAACAGGATTGGTGCTTTGGAAAGGCAATAAGCCTGAATCAAAGAGTTTTATTTTTTTAAATTAAATATCATGTGTGACTAATGTCACTAACCTCTATTTTTGCGGTTAGTGATGTTAGCACTACTAGAAAATCACGACCAAATCAACAGAAAATCAACTCATTTCTGTTGGTCCGTGCACTGTAAGTGCCTTTTTCACTGATTTCTAACTTTCTGTAAATGCAACAACAGAAGTCGCCTGATTTCTGTTGGTCCGTGCACTGTAAGTGCCTTTTTCACTGATTTCTGTTGATTTGTGCACTATAAGTGCTTTTTTCACAAATTTTTAACTTTCTGTAACATTAGAGGAAATCTAAAGCCTCATCAAAATCGCGAATTCTCATGCATATAAATTAATAAAATAAAATAAAATAAAATAAAATAAAATTTTAAAAATAAAATAAAAAATAAAAAATAAAAAATGAAATCTCATGTAGATCTCTGGCAGCATATCGGCCACATCAGGTTGGATAATAATTTTTTAATATATTCCTAATATAAAACAAAATAAAAATAAAATAAAACAGTTTTAAAATAATTTTTGAGCATTATAAAAACATTTTTTAAACATTTTTGTAATACTTAATATTATTATTTTATTAATAATTTATAAAAATTTAGAATTAATTTTATTTACAAAAATAACAAAAAAAAATGTTTTTTCAAATTTTTTTTAGGAGTGGATCACATAGGCTTTTATTTGTACTCACAAAAAGTTTCAACAAATTCCAGAAATTTTTTTTTTTCAACGAAATTTTGATGGTTGGGAGTTGTTTTTTTTTCTACAGTAGACTTCGGATATTTTTAGCGATGTCAAAAACATTTTTTTCTTCAAATTTTTTTTTGCATTGGATCAGGCAGGCTTTTTTCTGTGCCTAGAAAAAGTTTCGGAAAATTCAAAAAATATTTTTTTTTCGACTAAATTTTGATGGCTGGGAGCTGTTTTTTTTCCACAACAGACTTTGGATATTTTTAGCGATGTCAAAAATTATTTTTTTTCAATTTTTCTTTTTGTAGTGGATCAGGCAGGCTTTTTTCTATATGTACAAAATGTTTCAAAAAATTCCAAAAATATTTTTTTTTCGACGAAATTTTGATGGCTGGGAGCTGTTTTTTTTTCCACAGCAGACTTTGGATAGTTTTAGCGATGTCAAAAACTTTTTTTTTTTCAAATTTTTTTTTGAAGTGGATTAGGCAGGCTTTTCTTTATATCTATAAAAAAAATTAAAATTTTCTAAAAACATATTTTTTGGGTATCAAAGACAAAAGTTATTTTTTGTTGAACCCCCTTCTACTAAAATGTCTATAAAAACTTCACAGCATATTGGATCAAAGTAAAAAATTTAAAACTAATACTAGACTTTAAAACGCAACTTTTCCAATAATTTCTATTAAAATCGGACACCGTATGAAGGAGAAACAAGCCTTCAAAGTTTACTGAAATTGTCAAAAGTCCAAATTTTTGATGTCGGCATTTATAAGTAACAATAAGTGACCGGTTGAGGCACAAAGCAACTCACCAATGGTGTGTTGGTAAGATCTTGTAGTCATCATGTAAGAGGTCTCGTGATCAAACCCGGTGGGTGGAGATGTTAGGATATGGTAGTCTTGACAACCGGAAATTGTGGGTCAGGTAGTTGGATATTAGGGCCCGGGCAGTTGAAAACTTCCGCCCGGGCAGCGGGAATTCTTTTCGGGCAGTTGAAATTTTCATCCGGGCAGCCAAAAATTTTCGTCCGAGCAGCCGGAAAATTATGGTATGGGAAGCTGAAATTTTTATTTCGGGTAGTAGAATTATTATTTTTGTGTAGTTGAAATTTTTTGACCAAAACAACAAAAATCAAACAACATATCTCTGTTGAAAGATGTCCAGATCAACTTGTCCAAATCAACTCCCATTATCAACAATTCTCTGTTGATTTTTTGTTGTTTTGGACACATATTTTCTAGTAGTGTAGTGACACATGATAATTACTTTAGTGAAGTGCCTAGATATTTTTAAAACATTTTTTTATTTTTTAAAATATGTTTGCACTTTACTTTTAGCATTTTACTTCAAAGTAAATATCATGTGTCACGAACGTTACTAACCCCAAAAATAAAGGTTAATATGACTTCAGTGTGTGATGACATAGTTCCGAAGGATTCAATCAATTAAATCTTAAACCATATTTTAGATGTTCTTTGGGGTACATTCAGCTTTGAAGGGCTGTAACTTTTGCAAAAAGTGTCCGGTTTAATGAAATTTCGACAAAACTCCCCTCATAATCTATGGAATGAGTAGTCAAACTTTCAGATGAATTGAATTTTTGGTGATCATTTGAAAGTAGGGGTCCTTTTTTTGGACAGTCTTTGTGCATTTTGGTGGCTGCAACTTCGGGGGCTTGTATCTCCTTCATCCTGTGTTTGTTTTCAATAAAAATTATTGGGTTGGATTCCCCTTGAAGTTTAGTTATCACGGTAAACTTTTCATGTCAATCCATGTTGTTTTGAATGTTTGGGAGTCATTTTAGTGCACGGGTCTACTTTGGACACTTTTTGCTTTTTGGGTCAAATCGGTCACTTTTCAGGCTACTTTTTGACATTGCAAGGCCATTTTAAGGCACGTTAAAAAAAAATCATGAGTTTTTTTTGGTACCAATGTGTTTATATGATGATTTTGAACTACTTTATAGTTCAAAGTTTTTTCATTTGAGTAATTTTGAAAACGAATTTCACCTCTAACTGTGTTGCTAGGAAAATTTCAGCATCCATTTCTTACACTAAAACACTATGATCTTGCAATCTATATAGCCAAATGACTTCGAATTTGATTCACATGATCTACAACACGTATATTACAAGATTGTACGGTTGAGATTCCTATACTTCACTTACATTTAGACCTATAACACATCAAAAGCAATGATGATTTTAAGCCCTAAAAAGCTAAAGACGCTTAGGGGTTAATTAATTTAGAAGCATTTACCATTTAATATTCACTAAAATCACAATTTTATTTTTAGGATTTGGAATTTGGTATGATTGGTTAAGCCTTAAGCGTCCACACTACATTTATCCGGGTCAAACCTCATCAATTTGTTACATTTTAGAATGTATTATATATTTTTGGTATTTTTCTCAAATAACAAATTTTTAAACCGATTTGCACGGTTTTTTTCATAATTATATAAATGGAAATGAATTTTATGAGTTTTTCAAAGTTTTTCTCTTGTAATACCCTTAGTAATTACAAAAATGCTTAATATAGTATGATTTTTTTAGAAAAAATGTAAATAATAGTGATGAACAACAAGGTGTAGGTTGCATGCATCTTGAGCCTACAAAAAAAGAATCAATTGAAAAACATTTTCTGCAATGCATATTGGAATTTTAGGGCTGTGAGCTTAAAAGTGCTGTAAAAAATGCAATTTTATCAATTTTAAAGAATCATAAATTGGAGTAGAAACCAGAAGACAACTCCCACACATTTTTAGTTGGGACCAATTTCATTTGAAATTAGAAACTAGGTGAAAATCAGCGATTGAGAGAAAAATGATCAAACATGGCCCTACGGGGCTCCTTACACGCTTATGGGTTAAAACTAAACATTCTATTCTAAAAATTAAAAAAAATTAAAAAAATCAAATCAGAGAACATCATTACTTTCCCGAAATAGAAAGTTTTATAACACTAGGACAATGTTGAGGTGTTTGTCTTTGAAAAATTCCTTAGTAAACCTCGATATTGCAAATGAAATGCATCAAACAACACTAGAACATGATCTCTACCCCTAATTTCAACAAAAAATCAAAACTCGAAAAATATCATTTCCTGACTATAGGCGATCATTGCTCTTTGGGTTGCGATCAAAAAATGGTTGATTCGACACTTAGAGATTAACTGAAAAGTCAGCCCAAAGAGGAAAGTTTTGACAAACTTATGTTGAACTCATATTGAAACAAAAATAGATAGTTTTGAAACAATCTAAAACAAGGCCCTCTCATTATTCTCCATACCTAGCTATAGCTCCAACACCTTCCACCAGAACTCCAACTTCATGGTCCACACATAGATAATATAACACCTAAGTATAGTTCAAAAGAGTGGTTAGATGAAGGAATTTTCGGTTAACTCTAATGAATTAGCAACTTGGAACTGGCTACTGAACAAGCTCTCCATGCAAAAACTCAATCAGATTCTAAGGATGTCAACTTGAGATGTCAATGTACCAGCTTTCACACCACCTTAGTCCAAGAGCATGCCCAATTTGTATCAGGGCCGAGTTCTCAAGCCAAGTGCAAGCCCTCATAAAAAACCATAAAATTGGGGCCAAATAACTCATGTGGAAAGGCATTGAGGCCAAAAAGTTAAAGCTGCACGAAGGTAGAAGTACCCATAACCAAGAAAATAAGGTTATTAGCATGGAAGATGTTGAAGTTTCATTGATGAGATGTTTTCTGTCACAAAGAAATAGAGATATTATAGAATGGTAATTTTTTTGCATTTTTATCTCATACTTAAATTAAAAAAGAAAATATTAACTGAAAAGTTCTTTGAAACCCATGACTAATATATAGGTTCACCTATAACTGACAACAATGACTACAGATCAATTCCCGAACATAAAGTTGAGCCATGTTGGTTGGCATTGTGTTGACTTTTTGGTCTATGAAATGCAAGTTCTACGAGGTCTACATATTAGTTATGGGGTACTTATCAGCTATGGGTATCTCTACCTTACAAATTGTTGAAAATTTCAACTCATCTTCTTTCATTCTCATCAATTAGTAAATATAGATGAACATTGGCATAAGGTGTTAATGGTTCTTGTATTCTTCATAGCCATATGTCACGTTTTTGGTGTAGTTGTAATATTGCAACAAATCGCTCTACACCAACATTGTACTGCAATGATAGTGATGTCTGCAGTGATGGTCAATGAGAGTGGTGCATATTGCCCGCCGCAGAGTATTTGGATGCATGATCATACTACATATAGATTTTATGGAGAGGCATTATTGCAGAGTTATACAATGCAAGGTTACTTCCTTTGAGACAAAACAGAACATAGGAATCTCGGGGAAGTCACTTTCAAGAATTTAGATAACTATGAGAGAACAAATATAGGGTGTCTTTTATTCATTTGAGATAAAAATTATAAATTTATAGAAGTAATATAGAGTGTTTTCAAATCAATTTGGGAATATTTTAGGAATATTCTTATAATATATAGAATATACCCTAAATATACTATAAATAGTAGAATGTTCCAATTATTTCATAGCCCTTCATTAAATACCCTTTGTTCGCTCATATGTACCCAAAATTTACATTAAGTGACTTCCCCGAGATAGGAATATTTGAGAAAAAATTACACACAAAAATTCATGATATGTATTATTATTTTTGACTATGTACATATTAAACTTGGTATTTTGCCCTTCCTAAAAAAACATTTATCAATGTTTGTCTCTTCGAATCACAATATCTCTAACATCTTAACACATGTAGATATTCCCCAATTAAGACTCTTTCCAAGTGAAATTTGTAAAATATTGACATAAATATGTTAAAAATATACAAGATTTAATGAATATTGGTTCAATAAGCATTCACAATTTTTTAATGGAATGAAAAGCATAGGGGTTTATTGACTATTGTAGAAAATCTATAGGTTGTAATTTGAGTCCATATTGTCTTTACTTTGTATGGTTTTGAAGATATAAGTCATAATAATTCACCCTTGCTTGTCTACTTACCCATTTATGTAATTCTCTCAAAATTGGAATTTATTTTGACAATCACATTTTTTTAGTTGGAATGATGTCATCGTCCTATATAATAGGGTCCAATAAAGTTACAAACTTTTCTCCTTCTCATTCTTTGTTGTCCACAAAACCATATGACCACAATTCGAAACTCTGACCTTCACTCAAAAGTAATTTCATATTGTTGAACATGATGATGAAATTAATTGGTCAAAATTCAATTAGAATTTAGAAATATTTATTTTACAAAATTTGGGTAGGTGCCACCATTTTTATAGAGTAAAATTTTAACCTTTTTACATAATTGGGCTATCAATTTGTTTGGAGGGATGAAAGCGCTCATATTTCCTATATATTCACCCAATTCAATTTAAGAAATTCATCATCAATATTTTTCAATTAAGTATCTCATAAAGTAATGAAAAAGAAAGAAACAAATTAATTGTAGAAGGAGTTTTTGTTTTCACGGTCGTGTTTAGTGATATATGATTTCTACACGTGAGATTAGACTTGATTGATTAACCCCTAAATGCCTACAACCCTCTTCAAATTTGGAGAATTGCAAAGATGCATTATAAAATGCAACTAAGAGGGATAATTTGAACTTAATGTATGAATAAAAGTTGTACATCATGAATTTTAGATTCTATCCATACAATTAGATCTATGATTGCTATCACCGATGTTTTTGTATAAAATTTGAACCTCGAAATTCAAAATTCTTTTGTAATTTGAATACGAATAAGATATTGACAATCTGTGGATGAAATTTGTTGTGATGGGTTGAGATGCCTTGAAACATATATCACTCTACACGACCGTGAAAACAATTTAGAAATAATGGCACAACAATTCCTGAATATTAGCAAATGGACAATGAACTCCGACACAGATAATGAAATATCCAATAATTTTTTGTCTCACCCTGCAATAACAGACTCACAAAAACAAGCCTGGTAAAATTCCATGCTGGACAATCCCGTGAACAATACATAGGCTATGCTAGAAATCAACTATTTTTTTGCATAGAAAGGTTTCCATCAATCACATGTCCGATTTGCAACTCCTTTGATTCAAATACTTGGCTCCATGTACTCCTAAAATGTAACCAACACCACATACATGCCTTTAGAACCAAAAGACATAACAAAGCAGTACGGGAACTAAGAAAACTAATTTTATCATCACAAAAATCAAGATGCTACACGCTCATGAATGCAGGGACATTTAACAAAACCCACAAGAAAATACAGTTCCCCCATGGCCCCTACCTTGTACATGTGGACAACAAAGATGCCACTGTAATGTCAGATTCAAACCCGATATGCTATGTATTAAAAAACTTCCACACCAAAGTGCTCCACCACTAAATCCAGAAGACAACCTCACGGTACAATTTATTGAATTCACATACACTAATAACAGATTCTCACAAGATACAATAGACAATAAAATCCAAAAATATCAACCATTAATTAATAGCATCATTCACCAAGGGTGGAAAGTAGACCCACTCATAGTCATCTCGGCTAGAGCTAGAGGAATTACGCACGCTCCCTTAATGAAACAACTCGAAACAAAATTTAAACTTTCTAAAACCTCCATTAAACACACATTCAAAGCAATAATCACTATAGCTATACAATATGCCGGATCAATCATCCTATATAAAAGACGAATAGAAAACAACTAATCAATACCAATAGAATAAAAAGAGGGGGTAGTGATGAAAACCACTATTTATTTTAAACAATTAGCACGGTTTCATCACTTGTCTCAGAAAGGTGGGTAGGGGCCGGTTGCATTGGTTGGTACAACTTTCATGCTTACGATAAACTCACTAGCGATACCAAATCATGTAGATCACACTACTGCTCAAACAGCTCCAACGAGAATTGAACCCAGACCACATAGTACAATACATAGCCCTTCACCAACCAACCGCAAAATTCATGACTTGGCACTTAGCGATCTAACAACATACTAAAAACCAACATATAGTCAAACAATTACCCAACCAACAGCTCGTGGTTACTTTTATGGTTATTGGTCACTAAAGTGTCTATTCACAGCACAAGAGAGTAGTTTTGGTCCAATGGCCCTTTGTCTGGTGGGCAATGGATCATTAACATTACGAACATACACTTTATTCACTTTATTCACGCCGGCCTTAAAAGAGGCCGGAGTTTCTATCTATCTATCTGATGGGTTGAAATGTAATAATCTAAGTGTAGTGATTTTTGAAGATTTTTTGGTTGCTTAATTTTATAAGTAGACTTTTTCAAGATTTTAGGAATTTTTGGTAAATCAGTGCAAAATGAAATGAGGCATAAGAATTTCACAAGTCATCCCCTTTCTAATCGGTTCACGCATGCATGAAACTACCTTCCCATAAAATTTGTAGTAAAAAATCCACACTGCAAAAAGGGCATGATGGATGAAAAAACGTGGTTGAAATCTGTACATCGTCAAATAAATGAATGCCTAGACAATTAAGGGTTAAGATTGTATAAAAGAACAATATTAGTTGTGCATCGCAAAAAATAAGTATTGTGAAGGGATGTAAACACATTTCTTGCAACGGACACATCAAAAATTCATAAGTTTATTGGACCCGACTATACAATCAGGTACAAGTTGCTTACAAACTTTTTGACTCCTCCCTCATAAATACAGAGTCCCTTCCCAAAGTTGTAATGTGCTCGATATGGCACCCATGGACCTACAAATTGAAAGGGACATTCCTACTCTAATCCTCTACTGGTAGAAATTTTTTCTTACTATATTTGCAATCTTCAAAATCAATGCGGCCACTTGATATAGGATCTACCTACTTTCAATGCTACGAAAAAATTTGTAAGCATGTTGTACCGGACTGTACAGTAACACTGTAGAAAAAGAACCAAGCCCAGACAGCTCAAGAATGTTATTACTGTAAAAGAACCAAGCCCAGACAGCTCAAGAATGTTATTACTGTAGTTATCAATTCCTTGCTTTTAAAAGTCATGATAGGAATCTCATAGTCTGACGCCTACATACAGTCCTCGGTATCCATATCCCACTCAATAAAATTTGCTACTATCAGATGGTATTTTAGAATGTGATTCAAAACCGCAGTCTGCTCAACTACGGTATATTTCAAGTACAAAGTAGTGGTCAGGTCCAATACACAAGTGTAGCTTCGATTCAAGGGTTAGCCTCTGCTTGCCGACAAGCTCCCTTCCTCACAAGCATGACTTGACACACAATACAACTTCATGTCAGGCACTCATAACAATATAGGCAGCTGTCGAAATGAATCACTTTTGCAAGTGACTGCAAAGCTAATAACTCAACAGCACTGAGGCAGCTGATGGGCGGAATGTACAGGTACAGGTGATAAGCTAGGGCTTCCCATTGAATGGTCCAACCACTGTCTAACCACTGCCTCACCACTATCTAACCGTTTCTCATTATCGGACGGTGGGTAATACTTACTCCCACGTGTAATAAAATGATAATGGCAATACAAATTCGTACACAAAACCTGTACTATATGCTGTAACAAATCAAGCACTCCTCCACAACCAGAGGCTGGTCTCTTTCGGAATCCAAGTCATCCTACAGAAGTTCAACAAAGTAGGAATTGGATTCAGCCAAAGACTATCCTGGCGTACTTCCAAATCTGTAACTGAAATTTTATACTACTGCAAATTTCATCTTCAGTAGTATATCACCAACCTTAATCCTCATTTGCATGTATCACTGGATTTCAGCTCTTCTGCCTCGTTAAGCCACATACTTGAAAATGTTGGGGTTGTCTTTGTCTCGCTCTAAGTATTCACGAGTGATAAGGTCCTCAACTCGCTTCTTGATCATCTTGAAGTCCGGCTGAAACCCAAAAATCCCACCGCAACCATGTCACGAGCCATTTCACAATACTCTCAAAACGGTCTAATACTATATGACGTACTTTGTGAGACTCTGGCAGGAACTAAACCCGCCACAAAAATCAAAGCATCGAGAAATGGCGCGGTTGAAAGAAGCGCACCTTGAACATCCGCCCAAGCTGCTCAACACATTCCAGGACCAGTTGCTGATGAGGCAACTGTTTCCGACTTTTCATGATCCGAACAATAGATGCATCAATTGCGTATCGCCTGTCCTTGTCCACATCCTCTATCACCTTCTTCTTTTCATCCATCGGTGGCAATGGAATCTATAATTGCAACCAACATATTCAGTTTACAAGCGGACTAGCAATGCACAAAAACTTTTGACACACCCTCTCCACTACACCAACCCCCTATCATAGTTCACTCCAATTTGCTTTCATGAAAATTTCAGAATCCCACATCAATAGTATGGTCTACACGAAAAAACTTTTGACATATGCCTCAATCCACTTAGAGCAATATTGACAACAGGAGCAACGATCTGTACCTTTATCCGTCTCATCTTGTCAGTGAACTTAGTATTGAACTCAAAGGTGTCATTTTGTCCAACCATTTTGCTGCTCGGATCTTTACTAAGAATCTTGTACTTTGCACAAGACAACGAGTGTAGCAATCTGACGATATCTTCATCTGTAAGGTTCAACTGATTCTTGATATCATTGTAGCTCAGCCTATCCTCAGCATTGAAAAGCAAAAGCATTGCTGCCTGCAAACACAAGAAGCTCTTAAACAGCAGTGGAATGTGGAGACTAAATATAGTTGGCAAAAAGAAAACAATAATTATCACACAATCGGATAAAATTTACAAGGCACCTGTATTGTCTGACCTACACTCAAATACAGGTTCTCAGAAATCTCGAGGTTCCAAAAAACAACGATTCTGAACACTCTCCAAAAGTACCTGATATGTTGTGACGATAAGCTCAATAGGCTTCGCATCAAACTTTCCCGTTATGTTACAAGTTCCCAAGGAGTATATCCAAGTCAGCTTCCGATGCTTTGTTTTCGTTTGGTAAAACTCCTTGAATACTTCAACGCATTTTACCTGCGTGTTGTATATACCACACATTCAATTTAAATTAAATCTTGGAACTTGCAAGTCTTTGCAAAATTGTCACGGGCGAAAGCATGCCTCGCCCAGATTTTTAAAATGGAGTAGCTGAGCTGAACACTAACCATCTCTGCTGGTAAAGCCAGATCTGAAGACTTGTAACTGGGCCAAAACCCAGTTGTGAGAACTGTCACTGTCAGATCGATGCCCGGATTTGAAGTCGTGTTATCACTTAAGTACTCCGCAAAGTTCGATTGGTTCTCACGTGCAAGTGTCAGATCGGTTACCTGTACATGTTAACATTGCTAGAGTTCAATATTCAACAAGTTGACCACAACTTCAACACAACTGAACACAACCAAAGTCACACAAGTGAACTAAAGATTCCGTCGAATGAACTAAGAGCACCAAATGGAGTTACCATGCCCTCCATCTTAGAGGTGAATTGTCCTCCACACTGCTGTTTCAACTTCGTCAAGATGCTCCGTTCATGATCGTCGTTGGCACTCTTGTCGAACAGCAGCCTCCTGGCCAGTTTTTTCCTACACCGATTACCAAAGCACAAGATCAGACCTTATCGTAAACAAAGCCTATCAAGACAATGCGAAGTTCAACTATTGACAATATTCCTAGAACATCCATTTACTCACTGAATTCGTACATTGGAGATAAACGGCAGCAGTACTAGAAGGTATAGAGCAAAACCAAACCCACCTGTAGAACTCTGCAAACAAGTCCTTGTCACTGATGTACGCAAGAAGCTTCACCACCTGCATGTTCCCACACAATCCAATTAGAACACATCAGGGAGGACAGGCCTCCTCCAACCACTTAACTTACTGGATAGAGATGTACCTAAAACATTCATTGTATTTTTAGGTTAACTTGGCTACAAACTGAACTATCCAGCTCAAGTAACAGATACCGTATTACGCAACCAGTACCTTTTCGAGTGTATCCTCAATTGCTTCATCGCTTAGCTTCTCGCTTCCCCCCTTCTTCAGTAGATTGTCACAAAACGAAGCCAGGAGCTCTGCACTTGTACTCCCTGCAACACCCTTATTGCAGAAAACTTCAAAGGCTTCCTTCAATGCCTGCATGCAGCACCAAACACCGCATTAACCACTTTTCCTACAAGCCAAGAGCATCAAAAAACAGGAGTAAAGAAATCCTCCCACAAGAAAAAGAGCAGATCTTCAAATACTGTTCCTTAGACAACATCAAAACATCCAATCAAGGTCAAGACCAGTAAAAAGGTTGCTTACCTTGTGAAAAATGGAATGATTAACAAAGCAGTCGCTGACATATTGTAGATACTTGTCATGAAGCTCAATAACCTTCCACACAAAGGCCTGTGGAATGCAACCAAAGATGCATAAGAATCTTTGTGCCATTTCTTACTAAAACAATCCTTCCGATGTGACCGAGGCTGCGTCTTCCAGAAAATGTGATGCAAAAATGGTCCGAACTTTCAATGACAACCCTCAAATTCCAGATAATCGACATCAACTCTCGACGTTAGCTATAATTACATCAAGTGCAGAACCAGTAAGATGACGTGTGAAGTAGAAATTCAACAGAAAAACCATGTTCCAAACGTCATTACCTGCTCTTGTGCTCCAACAGTGTCTTTTTTCTCAGCCTGCACAGCATCCAACAAGCCACGATTGATACGTGAAAAAGAAATATAACCGACAAGAAAAAAGCAGAAAACAAGGTGCCCAATGGATTCCAACTTGCAGAGAAATGGCAAGCTAACCTTTCTGCTACTAGCTGCATCTTCCGCTTGCTTGACAAGGGCAGTTCCCTCATCTGTAACATGCTGCAGGTAAACAAGAAAAAGGCCGTCAATATAGTTCAGCGCTCAAATGTTACAAGTGCCTCAAGACCACAAAACACCTGGAGCATCTAAGCATCAAACGTTTATTCACAACGTTCATTTAGAAGAAAACCACAAGAGATTATATTATGTAGAGGAGCATCGGAAAATTTGCTGACTTGCTGACGAGAATCTGTTCAGGTGATGTAACCTTCAATTGTAAGAATTTCAATAAGCCATGATGACCGAGGTCACATACCTGTCTAAAAATGGCTGCCACAGGTTCCAAGCCCTTCGGAATTCTGCAGAATAGGCGATACATTCTTGAAAGATCGTCCACCTTGTCATCCCTAAACAGAGTGTGGCAGCCTGAATGCTCCTTCTCCAATAATTGTGTCTCGTACTGAGTCAGCAGTTCCTGCTGAACTTTCTCCAACAATTTCTGCTCACTGCTGGCATGCAAGTAGTGGCTTACCCTTTCCTTCTCCCGTCTCAAACATTCCTCCGCCTTGAGCATGTAGTCAGGACACGAATCCTCTTGAATCCACGAAGAGGCCTTCCTCTTGTAATAAGCCCCTGTATCTCCTAGCATGAATGTCTCAAAATCAGTCTCGTATGCATCCATGTTCCCCATTCCAATCTCCACGAAGATTCCCAGCACGTTCTTCAACAGTGCCCGATCGATTTGCTCGCCTTCGCGTTCGCGGTCCACCAGGGCAATCACTGCGTCCTTCACGTTGACCTTCATCTCCGCGTAGACCTGAACAATCAGTACAGGCCTAAGTACCACACTCAACAAAAGGCCCAAGGCAACCCTGACTACCAGGATCGTCGTGTTAAATTAAAATGGCGGAAATTTCAAGCGATTGGCACTGTCTAGAACCTCACATCTATACCAGTCCTAGTTTTTCAGACAAGTTTGGCGGTCTCAAAACACGCCAATCTAGCTAACATGACCATCGGTAGTCCTAAAAAAAAATTCAAAAAAAATTCAAAAGACAATTCCGAAGAGGTTTAAGATGAGTTTTTTCGGAATGAATGAACTCTCGCATTCCAAATATATGCAGGAAGAGTTCTGTTGCTTGCATCTCAAGCAGACAACTTCCGCCATGAAATACCGACTCTTAAAAAGCAGAAACTGACTCCCGTGACCCCAAACGCTAGAAGAAAGCAATCAATTGCAACATTAGATCGTCACCAATGATTAGAGGCAGCGTACCAAGTCCCGGAAACACATCAGACCGACTTCGCTCAGCGCTGGGAGCGACCGCCTGGCGATGAAGTACCGATCTAGGTAATTGAAAAACCGGGACAACCATCGAACCATAAGTTTGTGATTCTCCCATCTCTTCACAAGCTCCTTGAGCATGAACTCCTCGTGTTTCTCTCTAAGAGCAGGTAATACCTAAATGGCCAAGTTCACGCCATGATCAGTACTTCAGAATCGTCTTAGGGTTTGGCAGATTTCGCCACTTTCCAAGGTTTCCCACTTCACAAAAACAGAGGGATTGCGTGGGCACCTTGGAATTGATATACTCCGCGAAGGACTCCTTGTATCGATCATAGAGTTGCTGAGAGTAATCCTGTGGAGGTTTCTGTGTGCACATGTTGTAAATTGTTCTGTGCAAGAAAAATCATTAAGGAACTCCACCGCCAAAAAAACAATTTCCAAATTTCCAAAAGACATGCTACTATAATTCCAATTCCCCGGACCCTAAAACATCATCGCAATTCATTTATGTTGGATACGTGTAAAGCAACATGTATTCCTCGGGGCTGAACTGCTGTTCCGGCCCGCCTTCCAGGATATTCTTGAGCTTGGTGATGCCCTTCTGCATGAAGTTCCATCCTTGCTCCAACTCGATCACCTTCCTTTCGTTATTCATCGTCATCGTCGCCCCTACTCCTCGACAAAATCAATCAATCAACCACCGCAAACCCTACCCTAAAAACCCCTCGAAAACACCACGTTCTCCACCATTAATTACGTTAACTCCACACTGCCGCCCCTGCGCCCCTTTTACCCTGCCCCGATCATCCCCTCCGCCAAAACCCACCCCTCGACCTGCACAAGACCTCCACAAGACCTCCACAAGACCTCCACAAGACCTCGGACACCGAAACGTCGAAGCAACGATGCAGCAGTGGCTTGAGCTCGGTCCTTCTTGTGTTCAGGTCTGTTCGTGGGGATTCGTCGATTTCATCCCAAAACAGACGGGCTCCGACAACTACGTTCATCCGATTCGGTCTGTTCGTGGGGATTCGTCGTTTTCATCCCAATACAGACATGGCGCTGTTTCATCCTGGACTCAGTCTGCGTGTGTTTTTTTTAATGTTGGAAAATGCAAAATGTCTGGAAGGTAGTTTTCGCTCTGTGTTTTTTCTTTTTCTTTTTCTTTTTTTTTCCTATTTCATCATACGAATTTATTTATTTTGAAAAATCGGAAAAACGTGCTATTGAGTTGAATAAACATATCAAAATATGTGGATGAATGTACATGTTATTAGATGATGAAATATGTTTTATCGTCTCTGTCCCACACGAGGAAGAGGCTACGAAAACACTTTGTTCTCAGGAGTTACCGGGAGTTACACAGCCGGACAGTAAAAACAAGCCATAAAAGTAATTATGGGGTAAATATTAAGGCAGAGACTACACAACTAGCTCCTTGTTCTTAACCCCTAGACGTCCCAGCGTCCAGAAACTGGACGCTTGTTGGTCAAACCCAATTTTGATCTTGAAGATGACTTTTGTTGCTAATACACCCAACTAAGAAAATGAAGTTTATTAAGTCTAGTTTGTACTCCACTTTTCAAATCTTAAAAATTCCAATTATTGAGTATTTTATTTCTTGTGCAAGCTTTGTAGCTCAAGGTTTGAATTACACTACATAGGATGTTCACCTTTCGAATTTCAAATTTTAAATTAAAAAATTCTATGGAAAACATATCATGTGATTCTCCATTGTAATTTGTACCTGCTCCCAAAAAAATATTAATTTTTTAAAGCTTTTTTGTAATAAAAAATATTTTTTGAAGTATTTGACTTAAAAATTTGTTAAAAAGGCCGTATTAAATAAAAAAAATCTGAAAATTTCAAGACTGATAGGAAACATTCAATTCCATGCATGAAAAATATTACAAAATATATTTTGATAAATCTTGAAGGCTAAATTGTGTAGTTTGACTTTCCTACAAAGGAGTGGTACGTTTAAGGGTTAATCTACATGTTTCATTCGTATTCATGGATGTATATGTTTTATCACTTCAGTAATGGTTGTTACTAAATGCTATCTTAGATAATATATAAATAAAATTTTAAAAAATATTTGTTGTTTTACAAATAGATAGATAGATAGAAACTTCCGCCTCGTTAGAGGCCAGCGTAAGTAAAGTGTCTGTTCGTAATGTTAATGACCCAGTGTCCGGACAAAGGGCCATTGGAACAAAACTACTCTCCCCTGTCGAGAATAGACACTTTAGTAATGTTGTTTCACACCTATAGATTTCAGATGATGAATGTGCATTCTATTATTAAATAAAATTGGTCTTGTGTTCATTTTTTAAAATATTTTTAAGTATAAAGGTGCATTTTTTTGGACAATGTATGTATAGTTATGAAGTTTTGCTTATAGATTTCTCAAGTGTGGTTAACTTAAGTGTTCTCATTTACTTATTTACATATTAATTTCTTCATGGGAATGAAGAAATTACCTTATATGAAGGGGGATGAATGAGAATTTTTCAAAAGAAGGACAAGAGACATATTGAACCATTCATTGCGAAGTGCCAAAAAAATTTACTTTGCAATTGAAGAATTGGGTTCAAATATAAAGGTTTTATGTGTCGTGAAAGCTTTCTTGCCTTGTCCAAAGAAGCTCACGTAGGTGTCTTAGTTGTAGTTGTTTTTCGTACCACCAACAAACTCTCAAAAGCACTAAATGCTAACCCTCTCCAAAAACTTTAGACAAAACGTTAATAGTCAATTGAAAGTATACCTCAAAGGCAATCTACAAAATACCAACACAGTCTTCAAAAAACTTAAACTAAAAAAAAATAGACCAAGGTATTTATGTAAGGCAACTGACAATCGTTTAAGTACCATGTATTAGAACTTTGAGCTACAAAGTTTACAAGACAAAACAACTCCTTCTCTACTTGCGTACAACAAAGCTTGAGAGTGAAATAACTTCCTATCCTTGGGGGGTGGATGGAGGTCACTAACATATACCTAGTGTAACCACATGCGTTAAGAGGAATAAGAGGGTATTTGAATAGAGGTTATCACATAATTAGAATATTGCAGGTATATTTTCAAATATTATAAGTATATTCCATGTAGAATCTTGAATTATTCCTTACTTTAATTTAAAGTGTCCTATATTACATTTACAACTTTATAAACATATAGAAATTTTACCTCCCAATGAATAATGGATCCTATATTTGATCTCGCGTGATTTTCTAAATTTTTGACAGTGACTTCTCCGAATTCATATCCTAAGTTGATCGATATTAACTTCGATCCTATAACAAACATTATTAATCCTACTAGTCATAAACTAACAAAATATTGGTACGCAGTAAATGCCTAAGTTTCAATTAGTAATTTATGCCACACCTCAAGACATTGGCAAAAGAATATTTAACTTGAAGGGTATCGAGGTTCATTGATTTGAGACAATATTGAAGACTTTACAAATGGTTGTAGCAAGTATCACGCTATGGATGTTAGAGGTTGTATAGATGGTCAAGGTGATATAGAGTTGTGGAGGCAATTGAATAGGTATTGGGGTTGTATGGGTAGTAAGGGTGGGTGTAGAGCCATGATTTTGGACTAGTCAGATAGCTATAACCTTTATTTATACAAATGGTGCATTTTACAATCATATTATCCATATTGATGTAGTATTGAACTCTCAAAGTGATAGAAATTTACATAATTGCCAATAAGTTAGCAAATAGTACATTCTAGCACTTATAAATAATTTGAATTCCATGTTTCCAGATTCATTTGTTTTTAATGTTACAAGACTATTTGGTCATAAGTACTATCCATATAATAATATAGAGGGGAAAAAATACTTCTCTCTCACTTGTGTACCAGAGCTCTGCCGAACCCTTGCTATGCTTGTGCCTCGGGGGGTGCACCTTTCATTAAAACCTAGAATCACGTGCGTGCGCTGCCTACTCTAAAAACCCCCTATATACAACTTTTTTTTTGTGAAATGAGGTAATACACATACAATTGCAACAATAAATATACAAGTGACAATATGTATACACAAAAAAAAATCCATTCATATATAGTCATTAACATAAGTATACAAATATACTTTTGAACAAAAATCAACCCCTACAATATGTATAACAAAATATTCTAACTTTCATCAGCAAAGTCGTTGAAAACTTTTTCATCTCCTGGATGTAACTCATAAACATTTAATTCGGCAATATATGTCATTGTAGCCAAATTGTTTTCTTACAAAACTTCTACTTGCATAATAAGTTCATACTTAGAGTTTTCAATCTATCTCAACACAAAAAAGCTTCCTATCTATCTCAATTTCTGTCAAGCCTTCAGTTAAACGATAACTCAACAATTTCAAACAATATACACAACGTTGCAGATGCTTATTAACCAATATTTTAGATCCTGGCTCATCCACTGAGAAACTGATCTCCATATACATGTGCACAATACTACTAACTTATGGTGGCTTTACAATCTCACATAACTAGGCTTGTGAAACTTTCATTCTCCGTAATTTGTGACAGACATTGAATTTTTTTAACTTAAAAGGATAAACCTATTGAGTGGGAAAATTTTAACCTCAAAAAACACACTATACTGATCTCCCAATGAAAGCACAGGTCAAGATGCTTACATAGTGTCCTCTACCTTAAGAGAAGAGAAAGAGCTCGTAAACTCACCCAAAAATCCAGCCCAGGAAAATGCATGCCCTTCTTCAATTTCACAATTATTTCTCCTTCATAGACCTCTAAGAAATGCCTGCACCCCACGAAAGAAATGCTTTATCTCACCTCAATTCTTCAGTAAGTCTCATGTCAAATTCAATCACCATGATCTTGCAGTAACCTACATAGAGTTATTTTCAACACTCAGCATGCTTGCAGCGATTTGTACATTAAAATTGTGCACAAATTGTTGAGAAACACACCCGATATCAATGACTAAGTCAACTAGCTCCCGATCCTTGGTAAACACCCGATTACCAGAAGTGACTCCAAGCAACTCATCCGACCTTTGAATAAATGGTGTAAAACCCTAAACCCTAAGCTTACAGTTCTCGATGGTCTGTGATGGAGAATGTCACAATTGCTAATTCTGCAGACTCCTAGACGCAGATAGAAACAAAAATTTAAACCTAGACTTCCATGGAAAAGTTAGCTTTGTGCATGACCCCTGTTACTAACAGCTACTCAACCATTCCATACACTTGGCTCGTGCAAGTGGTGTAAGCATGAGTTAGCTAAACGTATATGGCCACTGATCTGAATAAAAATGGGGTTGTCTATTATCATTTATGATAGTCTACAATCCCCCCACTTCGAAATTGCATAAGAAATTCGACAAGAATTTGATCTCTAGAGAGTTTGGCTAAGTGATCTCTCCAAAGCTCTATAAAAATCATACTCCTACATATTGGTTAAAATGCTTAAGATATCCTCTACCTTACATGTTAATCCAACATATTAGATGTTAAATATTACATGTTACATATTTTAGGCAACTAAAATCTAAATCCAGAATTGATGGGATTCATACAAGACGAGAACAACATGGTCCATGAAGAAAGCTTACCAAAGGTACACCAAGCGTGCTATTCCCTATGCTGCAACCCACCAAACATCCACTCAGCACAAAAAATAAACATCAATGACTATCAACAAGTGCTTTCTCATGTCCGCCATTTGAAAGACTAGTACAATGTTCAGAAGAGTACTTACGTGTAAAGCCTAGATATGTGACTGCAACGGTGAGTGAAGTTCTGAAGAGCTGCTTCCTGTTCTGAGTTACTTTTGTAATGAGGCTCTACAGTAGTAACATTGACCGTTCTCTCTGCAAAAACCAATGCCACCCCAAAGCTAAGCAGTAGAAATTTAAATCAAATGCTTTAAACTCTGTTATCGATACCTTCATTCCTCAACGCAGTCTAATATGATGTAGATAAAAAACGAGGGTCAACAAATTGCACTTAATACGGAAGATACTAAAATCCTCAATCAAATACTGAAAGTAGAAAACGTGTTCCACTAATTGCATGAAATCCCAATATGGCGGAGATTAATCAACTGACGCTCTACCGGTAAAATTCACAGCTAACGATCATAAACATTAGGAAGCAGCACTTGTCAGAAAGCTTATTAAATGAAATTAGGTTACATGCTTCGATCCATTATTTTCATAAACCCTGTGACAGATTGAGAATCTTAAAAAAAAGGCGAACGATCGTGAAAGACCGAACGCTACAATGATAGTAGCCCAGCACTACTTCGTTGATTCCAAGGCGCAACAAGAATTGGCAAAACGAAATTTCAAAAAGCTTTTGACACCGAGTTCGCAGCATCGGTGCTGCTCTTAAAATCTTCTTGCTCTCTCCGTCGATCTACAAGTCGCTACAAAAACTTACACTGAAAATTCGTCAACAGCACCCTCGGCACTCTTGAAGTGACTAACACAGACAGTCGAATTGTGTCGAAATTACTGGGAAACACTGTAAACGAAATCAATGAGGCACCCACCGATCTATCAATCCGAGCCAAAAACAACCAAATCCTGACTACAGAGAAATAATTCCGAAAAGCTCATTGGAATCCGACGGAGAAACAACGGCATACCTGGACAGCAAGATTCTCTGATGGCGAGAAACAGAGAGTGGAAACAGGAGGTGACCGTCGAAAGAAGAGCTCCGCGCAGGGGCCTCTAGACTCTCCAAAGGCGATGCAGAAGACCTTGGAACGAGCGCTCAGGCAAGCGAGACAGCGGCGGCAGACCACAAGAGAAAACAAAAACCTAAGATGACATGGAAAATGAGCTCAACGAATACTTCAAAACCCTAATATGACCTTTTTACCCTGATACCCTGTACGTGCTTTATAAGATTGCTAACAAAAATCGTTCATTCTACTTTCATCCAATATGAAAACTTATGCTATGTAGTATAGTAACACTACCATACAAGTACAACTGTTGTATACTTTTTAAAGGCCCTCCATATATGTACGTAATTACAAGATATAATATGTATACCATATGTATACGTAATACGGCATGGTTCAAATCAATACCCCTCCTGTGCACTCACGTATACTCGTACATGTTTAGTACAGTGCACCCCCCGAGGCTTGTGCTTGTCACTCGCTCATTTCATCGTCACCACTTGTCGTCTTGTGACGTTGCTTATATTGCCGGTAAAGTGAAGTTTTTAGCTCAAGTCAGGTAGTATTCCTTGTCTTGCGAACACCATTGTGAGGATATCACTCGGGGAGGTCATTAACATGTATTTAGTGTAACCACGTGCGTTAAGAGGGTATTTTAATAGGGGCTATCACATAAATGGAATATTTGAAGTATATTCTATAATATTCCATATATATTCTAAATATATTCTTGAATTATTCTTTAATTGAATTTAAAGTATCCTATATTATCTATAAAATTTTATAATTAGGTAGAATTTTTTCCTCCGATGAATAAAAAAGACCCCATAGTTTAACTCACGTGGTTTTCTACTTCTGGCATAGCGACCTCCCCGAGGGATATCATTTTATGTAAGTTGTCATGGCCACGGTCATGGCTTCTATGCATGCTCTTGTAGTTTGTCATTGCGAGTTTTTGTTGTTTCCTGCAGTTTGTTGACATAAACACGTTTCACATGCATATTTTTTTGAGGACGATAATCTTATTTCATACAATTTCCATGTGGAAGGTTTCTTATGTGTAGTTTATACGTAGAGAAAGTTATACGTGCAGTGGTTTATACAAGGTTTAAGTGGCCCGGATGATATTTCATTCTTGGAAGTTCACGTCAAGAGGTTCTCCGATTCTTTGACTTATTGTTGGAAACAATATTTCTTAAGTTTTGAGTATATTGTTTTTATTAGCAGAGTCTTACATGATGGACCAAAGTGAGTCTTGTTCTCTTTAATATGGAAGTATTTTTTACTAACTATGTTCATTTATTGTGTGGCTTGGCATCTCTACAACCATGGAGAAGATCTCGATGCCACCAAAGACAAAACTTTCGCCCCATGAGTCTTCATGAGACGAGTTAGAGAGCAACAAAGAGGAAACTGAAGATGAAAAAGAAGGTGAGGGAGGATCTAGCCTGGAATGTAGAAGTGCTAAAAATACAGAGGTTACCAAGAAAAAACCAAACAATATATTACCTCTGAAGCAACAAATATTGTATTAACATAAGCACGTGGTCCGAATTTTGAAAACCCAAGAATACTTGACACACTACCTAGAAGAAGCTAGATAGATAGATAGATAGATAGGAACTCTAAACCTCTTTCAAGACCAATGTGAATAAAGTGTATGTTCGTAAAAGAAACACCCTTACATTGCTTGTAGAATGCATCTTGTTTATGCTATAATTGTTACATAGTCATATATTTACTAATTGATACAACAATACAAATTCCTTGGCAATCCCACAAAAACTACAAACTTTCATTTAACTCCTAAATGTCCAAAGAGTATAGCACAAAACTTAGATGTAAACATTATAACATGTGACATTTTTTTAATGAATTTTGGTGCAATATAGAAAAAGAGAATCATGATGCTTTAAAACTTACCCATACAACCAATTTCCATTATTTAATCGATAGTTTTAGATATTGACTTCAAAAAATATTATTGATTAAATAATATTACAAATAATATTAAACTTCAACAATTTTAGATATTGAACTTCAAAAAATCACTAATATTCCAATCTTATTTTTTAAATTCAAAATTAGACATGCTTTGTTAAACTTTGATTTATAATTCTCTAAATGTAAAAATAGTAAAAATTGATCGGTAGAGCATCATTACCTTTGCCAAATATGTTAAAGTCTGTATTTGAAAAATTCTTTAGGTGGAATTTACGTGAGATTGAGATGATTCAAATTTATTTGAAAAATTCTTTAGGTGGAATTTAAGTGGGATTGAGATGATTCAAATTTATTTGCAAAATAGACTTGATTTCCTATTAGAATTTATTTTTATTTTTATTTTTGTCTTTCAAAAAAATAAAAAACGTATTTGGTAGCCTATAGAAAACGAGAAGTGATCATAAAAATGGTTGATTGGACAATTAAAATTAAAGAATAGAAAACTATTTTATAGTATTTTAACCCCTAAACGCCCAAACAACCATTTTCTGTTTGCTACCCGGAATAAAAAAAGTATTTTTTTGAAAATAAAAATATTTTAAAATACTACATCAAGTCTACTTTCCAACCCAATTTGAATTATGTCAATCCGAGTTAAACTCCACCCAGGAGAATTTTTCAAAGTGAATCACTTCAACATTGTCTTAGTGTTACAAAATTTGCTATTTGGAGAAAGTAATGATGTTCCCTCCATCATTTCTTTTTCTTTTTTGAAGTTTACAATAGATAAACCAAATTTAACCAATCATGCTAAACTTTAAACTCTAAAAGTGAAAATTATAATTTATACAAATTTTCAAAGGTTAATGCTTTTAAATTCATTTAAAAAATATCTAAAGTTATTTTTGGAAGTTTGACCATATGGATAATTTGTAGAGACGATGCCCTACATTTTGTCTATTGAACCAAACTTCATCAAACATATGGAAGGCACATATTATAACACATCTATGTTTTGTTCAATACCCCTCGGGCTTTTAGGGGTTAAGCCATTGAGTAAGGTTCCTATTTCCAAATTGTATTAAAATATTGGGGATGTTATAAAAAATTTGAAAAGCAATATTTGGGATGAGTTTCCAAATTATTAACTCCTAAAGGACCATGGGATTTTCTTGTTTTTGAGCATCATTTTCTTCTCTTTCTATTCATTTTATTGTGAACTTTTTTTTGCTCTTGATAGCTAATACGAATTTGAACATTAAAAATAAAATAAAATAAAATAAAAATGACCAATTTAACAATTTTCCCAAGTCTTCAAATAGTCATAAAATGTTAGAAAAGATTGTCATTTCATCTTTTCACTTCAAACACTATAAACTTGCAATCTGTACAGTCAAATTCTATGAAAATTTTACCATGCATTCTTTTGGTATTATAAAGCAAGGTCCTATAGTTAAAGATGCAAAAAGTCATTCCTTCAACATGAAGCTTATTATGGGACAGAGGGGTATATTCATATCTTATATACCGTACCCAAAAGGCAGGGTTGACACCTCCTATCCAATATTTTACTTTTTTGACAAAACAATGCAAATATTCTTTAAGATTATGTGGATATTCTTTAAGATTCTCCTTTCACCGTAGAAAATATGTTTTTTTGAAAAAAAAAATTGCTAAAAATTTGGGCTTCTCTTTTTATAATTATTTTTTGTCGACCTTGCCTCTCGGGTACGGTAATGTGTACTCTTAAAAGGTGAATGAAATACCATTAAAGAAAATCATTAATATAGTAACTTGTTCTTATCACTTTACTACAAGTAAAAATTATACTTGTCTAACACAAATTGATGGAGGGATGTTACAAACGATTTTTTTATCATGCTATTTCAAAAAGCGATTGTCACTTACTCTTACAATCTTAAACCCTTAATTGCCTAAACGTCCAGTTTTTGGACGATGTACAAATTTCATCCATGTTTTCTCATCCGTCATGCACTATTTGTAGTGTGGATTTTTTACTATAGATTTTATGGGAAGTTAGCTTCATGCATGTGTGAACCAATTAGAAAGGGTGTGATTTATGAAATTTTTATGCTCATTTCATGTTGCAAAGATTCACCAAAAATCTCTAAGATCTTAGTTCAAAACGAATCAAAAGTGCTCTCGAAAAAGTCAACTCGTAAAATTAAGCAATCAAAAATTCTCCAAAATTCGTAATCGAATTACTAAAAGAATTTTGAATTTTGAGTTTCAAATTTTATACAAAAATATTGGTGATAGCAATCATAGATCTAACCGTATGGATAGAATCTAAAATTCATAATGTAGAACTTCACTAGTAGAAAAGGTGGCGCTCCCCTGGCAAAATAATTGTGCATGCGTGGAATTGGGCACTACTTGCCTGGGCATCTCCCTCGGCAGTGCCACCTTTTCTATTAGTGCTTTTATTCATAGATCAAGTTCAAAATATCCCCTTAGTCACAGTTTAGAATGCATCTTCGCAATTCTCCAAATTTGGAGAGGGATGTAGGCGTTTAGGGGTTAAGAATTTAAGTGACAATCGCGAGCGGTGACAGGGGTAGAATGCAACAAGTGGGAGGGCAGAGAATTCTCAGGACTAATGAGCAGCAGATGAGCACCACCCATACAAGTATCTGGAGCATCGCCCCATACTCCACCCCGTGCAAGTGGCCCAGCCCCAGATGAGAATTCTCTGGTCCATAACAGCATCTCCACTCACTCATTCGTACTGGATCATTTCATCCCATCAAAACTTCATCACTACAGTAGTTGGGGGCAGCTTTTTTTCTTTTTCTTTGTCTGGGTAAATATAGCCATAAAAGCAAAACTACTTTTTATAAAGAGCTACATTTGGACCCAAAATATTCATCCATTTGAGCAAAATTCTCATTCAATTATAATGACTTCATCTTAAATCTAAATGAAAGTGCTACAATGTTTGTTTCAATGTCGGTACTGCATGTTCGAAAAATGAAAAATTGTAGAAAAATCTTTGAGTTAGGGTCACTTTTTTTTAGAGGGTAGGTCACTTGAATACCCCACCTATGCAATTTACTGTATTAACTTCCAAACAATCACTTGTCTTCTAGTGTGCAAAAGCAAAAAAGAATCTTTACTATTTATTATCCAACTTACTAATTGTAGAAAAAGAAGTATTATTTGTTGGGTGCTTCACGCCAAAAATCACAGTTTTTAGAAAACTCCAATGGTGCATGAAATTGCGTCACCGCACTCCCCACCTCGTAACGGTGCATTGCATTGTTACTATTTGTAACGTCAACATGCATTGGAACGGATAACGTGGGGAACTCGATTGGGAACGTCAAAATCACCTTCGAGCTTAACGCTAGGTTATGCACTCACTCATATACGTAACCCTGTACATTATGATCTAGTAAATGTAACAAATAAATTCCTAACCTCGGATCCAATGTCATGTGGGCATTGAATCAATGGTAGGATGAACAAACACTACATTCACGCCGGTCTTCCTTTGACCGGAGTTATATATATATATATAAAAATAACAAATAAAAAAATTGTATTCCATATCAAACTTCAACTTGGTGACCATACTAAGGTAGCAACACCAACAACCGTGACTTTTGGAGCCTCTTAGCTTGGGATTTGAAATATTGGAAAAATATTCAAAGATATGACAAACATAAAGAATGTCTAAAAAAACGCATCATTCCAATTTGTATTTGATTTTATAAGAATTTTAAAAGCTATGGAACTATGTGGACCAGTGAGTGACAATAGGAGGTTATGAAAACTATGTGCAAGAGAACTAGAAATCAACAAGGAGTTTTGTCACATTCCTACTACGAGGAGATTGGTCCTATGCTTCCAAGTTATTGGTGCACCTATAGCTTGGCAACTAGTCCCTCCATGTTATTGATGCTACTACCTTAACCCCCAAAGGACCAAGCGTTCATATTTAGGACGATGTACAAAAACAATCACAGTTTTCTCATTCGTCATGCACTTTTTGTAGTGTGGATTTTTTACCATATATTTTATGGGAAGTTAGCTTCATGCATGTGTGATCCGATTAGAAAGGGGATGATTTGTAACACTTTTATGCTTCATTTCATGTTGTAGTGATTCACCCAAAATTTAGAATATTTCAGTGTAAAAGTACTCTTGAAATAGTCAATTCATAAAACTAAGTAACCAAAAATTCTCAAAAAATCACTACACTTAGAGTATTACATTTCAACCAATCACTTGTTATATAGAAATATTGATGATAGCAATCATAGATCTAACTGTATGAATATAATCAAAAATTCATAATGTGCAACTTTTATTTCTACATCAAGTTCAAAATATCCCTCTAGGTTGCATTTTATGATGCATCTTTAAAATCTTTCAAAGTTGGAGAGGGGTGAGGACATTTAACCCCTAAAAGCCCGAGGGGTATTGGACAAAACATAGATGTGTTATAATATGTGCCTTCCATATGTTTGATGAAGTTTGGTTCAATAGACAAAATGTAGGGCATCATCTCTACAAATTATCCGTATGGTCAAACTTCCAAAAATAACTTTAGATTTTTTTAAATGAATTTAAAAGCATTAACCTTTGAAAATTTGTATAAATTCTAATTTTCACTTTTAGAGTTTAAAATTTAGCATGATTGGTTAAATTTGGGTTATCTATTGTAAACTTCAAAAAAGAAAAAGAAATGATAGAGGGAACATCATTACTTTCCCCAAATAGCAAATTTTGTAACACTAAGACAATGTTGAAGTGATGCACTTTGAAAAATTCTCCCGGGTGGAGTTTAACTCGGATTGACATAATTCAAATTGGGTTGGAAAGTAGACTTGGTGTAGCATTTTAAAATATTTTTTATTTTTCAATTTTTTAATTTTATTCCGAGCAGCCCGTTAGATTCGGACAACGATCAAAAAATGGTCGTTTGGACGTTTAGGGGTTAAGGGTTAATTCAACATTCAACTCCAAAAAATTCAAGTATCCAACCCCCACATATACTGTACAAAAACTTACAATAAATGAAGGTCAGGGTCGACAAATTGATCATCGTAGTACCATAGCTGGGTCGCCACTCCACGAGCAAATATTCAACATTCAACTCCAAAAAATTCAAGTATCCAACTCCCACATACTGTACAAAAACTTACAATAAATGAAGATCAGGGTCGACAAATTGATCATCGTAGTACCATAGCTGGGTCGCCACTCCACGAGCAAATATTTAATATTTTTTGAAAAATAAGGTTCGTTCCTCAAAAAACGAATTGCTTGATTTTTGTTTATGAGCAGAAAAAAGATTAAAAATGGCCCGTAATGATTAAAAATGGCCCAAAACAGCTTAGAAGTATCAAAATATATCTAAATATAATTTATTCTATTTCATTTTTTTTCCTCATAATTTCCGGTTTTTTTACTTTTTACTTTTTTTTAAATTTAAATTTATTTTTTGGCAAACCAGCTATGATACTACGGTAATCAAAGCTGAAAAATTGAAAAAAAGTCACAATTTTTCTTCAGAAATTCCTTTTTCAGAAAAACAATTCTGACATTTTATTTTTTATCCGCTGCCCCTGCCCTCCACCTGCAGTACAAACATAAAAACCAATATAAAACCTGAAGTTCCACACCCAGTACAGTACTGACTGAGGGGCTGCACGGCTCCCCAAAATCTCCTGAACATTCGTTAGACGTTCATGAAAACGACAGGTGGCAGGATCTGATACGTCAGGTCCTTCCTAACCCAAAAAAACATACAATTGTTTTTTTCCTTTTGTTTTCTTATTTTTGAAATTTTAATCATTTCATTCATTGGGTCCAAGGTCCAAACTAACGCCCAGTTTGGCGGTCCATCACCTAATCCTGTGGGGACCAAGGGTCCGCTCCATTGGCTCGCCTTGGTTGCAGCTCCTTAGTTTGCTTGGGTCTTCGGCCGCTTGAATAGAACAGGGGCGGATATTTCGAGAGGATTTCAAGCAATCACTCAAATCTGCTCAGTCGTTGAGAGATTGATTTGATAAAACAGTATTGGCCCCTGTTTTTCTTTTTCAAAACTTGCAGGAAGTGATTGAGCTAGGGCAGTGAAAGAGAGAAAGAGAGAGAGAGAGAGAGAGATTCAAGCATCACCGCTCAATCGGTATGATACTCTCCTCGCTCATAGATTGATTGTCTCTTTCGTTTTTCTTTTTGATTTTGGTGATGTGGTGTTGCGCTTTCTTTTATTTTGCCTTTTTTGGGTTGTCCTGCTGATGAATCCAAGACGACGAGTGAGTGGGTGTCGGTGTACGTCCTGTCTTGTATTCTCCGCCAGTCATTCGGAATTGAATCTGTCTGGCCGTTTCTGACACTCCGTGTAGCTGTACGTGATGAGGGTATTCGATTTTTATTTATTTCTTTTTCCTTTTCTTTTCGGGACGTGTGCTTTTTTCTCCACCGTTCTTTTGGAACGTCGGTATCTGCCTTTGGAATGCAGCAATTCTTGTTAGTCTGGATGTTTGTTGCATTCTCGGAGAACGAGTGGAAGTTCTTTTGTGTGGCTGTGTGTGTGCGTTTTTATTTTTCAATGGGTTTTTTGAATCTTGCACTCTTCTTTGAAGTAATCCTTGAATGATGGTGAGCTTTACATTTTCATTTTTGAACTTATCGTGGTTTTGATTCTCGCAGGAAGACGCAATGATATTTAGATGGTAGGGCACCTTCTTGGTTGAGGTTGTAGGGTTGATCCATTGCCACTTCTGGTGTGCATGTTGAGAATTTCAGTGATGCATGAATGGTGTACACGAAGAGGAGAATCATTACTGTGGCAAAGATCTTTTTGTTGGAGCTGGAACAACAACACAAGGGTTTGGGTTAGGGTCACGCATTTAAGCAAAGAGTGATTGGTGCAAATGCACTGTGCAAAATGGAATTAGTGTAGGTGATGCACGCGGGCCAGAGGAGATTCATTGCAAGTAGCAAGGCAATATGAGGACCATTGTGGTGGCCGGAACATGCAGTGGGGTTGGCAAGACCTCCATTGCCGTGGGACTCATGGCTGCGTACACCCGACGAGGGTTGCGCGTCCAGCCTTTTAAGATTGGACCAGGTGCGTTTCTGTTTTGGTCCTCTAGTATCAATATCTCGTTTATTGGGTGAAATATAGGTATTTTAAAACGCAAATGTTGAATAACTTTTGTCTCTTACAATTGTTATCATAAGATAGTTTTTACAATTTTATCATAGGATACTGTTTGCGTAACGTTAAGCAATTTATCCAATATGTAGGACTGTGGAAAGATCTTGCTTTGCATTCAAGAGCCAAAGTCAAATTTTTATCACTGTGTATGATGATTTCTTGTGCAATCAGAGGTTGTAGACCACTATTGAAGGGACAGTGGATAACTTCATTATCATTCAAAGATGAGTGGGCATAGACATTTAGACAAGTTATGCTTACACTACCACTTGCTAATTGGAGGGTATGAATAGATGAGTTGATGTTGGTAATAGGGATTAGTACAAGAGACGGGATCAGGTCCCTAAAGGTTTTTAGTATCCTCTACTTAGAAGTAGCGAGATCCATTGCTGAGAGCTTTTTCTTGCATTGGGATTGGGGAAAAGCAGATTTTTTGGATCCCATGCATCACAGTGCTGCGACAGGTCGCAACTCGTACAACCTCGATGGTTGGATGCTGAGCAGGTAACCAGATAGTGGCAGGTTACTTGAATTTGTGAATCCACGAAGTATACATTTCTGTCCCTTAACCATACTCATTTTTCTTGCTGCACCTGAAATAGCCAAGGATGTTGTCTTCTTCATCATGGCATGCAGAGGATTCTATTTAAGCTTTTACGCCAATGTGTAGGAGTGTGCTTTCATTGGGAGATCACTATTGAGATCACTTTGGGTACAAGAGCCAAATTTGTTGAGATCGAATATTTATCACTATGAATGAGTTTCTTATGTAATTCCGAAGTGGGAGAATGTAGATCACTATAAATGACAGTAGACAACCACATTTCCTCTTAAAGATCGATGGCCATAGACATTTAGCCAAGTCATGCTGCTATTTGAAGTCCAACCAAATGTGTGAATTAATGAGTTGCTGTGGGAACAGGCCCAGTATCCTCTATTTTACTCAACAACTTTTGTTGATTAGTGCATTCTGAATTGTGATGTTACAGAAAGCCCGAGGATGTTTATTTGGATGGGTGTTGCGCAGGGATGTAAATCTGGCATGTTTTAGGGCACGGGTGGCTGACACGGATGTTGCAATTGTGGAGGGAGTCATGGGCCTGTATGATGGTCGAGATGGCCGATCGGATGTGGGAAGCACTGCTGAAATGGCGAAGCTTCTGTCTGCACCTGTTTTGTTAGTGCTTGATTGCTGGGCTCTGGCACGCAGTGCGGCAGCCATCATCCGGGGCTACACCACTTTCGATCCTGCCCTTAAATTTGCAGGCGTTGTGTTTAATAAGGTACACCTTCATAAATGTCACACCTATATACGTTAACTCGCTATATCTGTTAACATTTTTGTACTCCCCAATATTGCTAACTAGAAAATGTTAAACGTTAATTGCTAACAAAATTTGACTTCCTTATACCCCCTTCTTTGTTAATTTGACCTTCATAAATGTTAAACTGATTTTAGGATACAATATTTACCACTAATTTCAACATCCAATAAAAAAAGTGGCACCCTTTGAAAGAATGAAGAGTCTTCTGTACATTAGTGTATGTGAACATCTCGTCACTTGGTTAAGGTCAAAATACCTAAGAACTCACGACGCTGATTCTATGTGAAGTTCAGAATATAATAAAGAAGTGTTAATTTATAAGAGTTAATTCTTGAAAGTCCTCCCTCTCTATTTGTTAAAGTGTTAACCTACTGTAAATGTTAAGAAATTCCTACTCCGAAGGTTAACATTTATAGAGGGTTGCCTGATGATCCCCATCTGCGGGCCTTTTTAAGAAGCAGATGGTTTTTTTCCACTACCGTGTTCAAAACTGAGCTATGTGTTAACTGAAATCAACTGTTTTTTTTTTCTGCCAGGTCGGGAGTCCTGCTCATACTGCGTGGCTTACAGAGGCAGTCCTGACAACTGAACCTGGCATTCAAGTGTTGGGGGGTGTACCTAAGACAGCTGATATTCAGCTTCCGCAACGGCACTTAGGCATACATTCACCCGAGGACGAGGACAGATCGTCGAATTACATTCAGCGCCTTGCTGATTTGGTAGAGCAACACATCGATTTAGATGCCGTCTTAGAATCAGCTGCAGTGTGTGAGCCCTTGAACTGCATTGAGTGGACCGAAGACACCTCTCCTTGTCGAAGTCCTACGTCACCACCGGCAGGGAAGCATGTTCGTATTGGAATTGCACGAGATGAGGTTTTCTGCTTTTACTATCAGGCCAATCTGAATCTTCTGGAAGGTACGGACAGAGTTTGAATCCCTGGTTGACTGGATTAATCAGAAAAGCTGAGTAAATTTTCTTGCTCGTTGCAAGAGGCCACATTTGTGTGATCCTATTATAACCCCTAAAGGAGCAAGAAGCCCAAATTGGACCTCATGTTTTTTATAGCAGTTTTGAACAGGTCCTATCTAGACTTCCTTTTATTCAAATTTATTTGTCTTTTGATCAACACATGCAATGTTCTTCACTGATTCCAGTGATATAAAATCTGGTCCTATCTGAATTATATATTTCACAATATGATCAATTGAATTTGTCATTTTAAAACTATGAATCCTTAGTCCTTTAAGGGATAAATCTTGTGCAGTTCTTATACCACTACGTCACAGAAATCTACTACTACAGTAGTTTGTATTATTCTATCATCTTAAGAATGTGATTATGTGCAGAATCTGGAGCGGAACTGGTGTTTTTTTCTCCCTTGAGGGATTTGCTTCCACCCAGGTTGGATGCAATCATCTTTGGTGGGGGCCATCCAGAAATCCACGCAGAGCAATTGTCAGCCAATAAACCAATGCTATATGCTGTCCGGGCTTTTGCTCTTGCGGGGGGCATTGTTTATGGCGAGTGTGGAGGCCTGATGTATTTGTCCCAAGGCATTGAGGTATCTTTCTTTTCACAATATTAACTGCGTGGAATTTGCTGTTACCTCGCATTATTTGGGACAGCTCTTTGTTGTCCCATGTAGCTGTTTCGTTTTCATCCTCGGGTAGTTTGTTCATTTATCAGTTTGTTAGGTTCTTATTGGTTCGGTGCTGACAAGCAGGGCTCCGATGAGGAGGTTTTTCCAATGTGTGGGGTATTTCCATTTGCCACCCGCACTCAACCAGTCAAGCATGAAGGCTATGTGAAGGTGAGTCAAGTTTTTTCATGTATGTTTAGCTGTTGATGTCCTATAATAAATAGTTCTGTGATAGTCATGATTGCGAAGGTTTTCTACTGCCCTCTGTTTTTATTGTAATGCTGCAAAAACTGTACAACTCTGTGTTTTCAAGTCATGGTTCTTTTGCATAGATACTGCACCAGAACGCTAACCCTCTCTAGGTGGTTAAGAACACTCCTACTTTTTGTTCATATTAAGTCCTTCGTTCATATTGTTAGTCTCTCCATTCGTTTTTCAAAGATCCGTTGGGACATCTCTTTTTCATAGACAATACATCATGGGTGGTGGCAGGTGACACCTCGGAACGACTGTGTACTCTTTCCAGCAATCGTCGGTGAAATTCGAGGACAAGTTTACCACTCCAGTGAGATCTTTTACCCTCCAGGCAACCACGTCACTGATTGCCCTAGAGGGTGAGTCAATTCTCTCTGGCACTGCTATGCCAGGATTATGAAATTGGTGAATTGGAACTAGTTAACCCCTAAGTGCCCAAATGGTTAAAGTGTCCGCTTCCATATCAATGAATCATTTAAGAAGGCAACAAAATGTATCAATAGAAAGAAGAAATCATTCCCTACATTTTAAAACGATTCAAATATGTTTTGGAAGGTGCTATAATCGACTATTAGCTTTCAAAGTGGGCATTTAGGGGTTATGATTCTGTTGAATGATCTTCTCGAACTTCCACATGTTGTCTAGGTCGTTCTTGACGTTGGTGAACAATGACCAGGTTGACGATGAAAATTGATTATGACGAAGCACGAGAAGAACTCGAAGGTTTCATGCAGGGAAATGCCATGGCGAGCTTTGTACACCTACATTTTGGCAGCAATCCCACCGTTGCACCTGCTTTTGTGGAGTGCTGCAGGTAACATTGTCATCGTTATTCTCAAATTCTAGGCGCTCCTCACACATCTTCTAGTTCGTTTTTTAAAATTCGAAATTGACAAAAATATGGTGTATCGTATTTATGGTTACATTTGAAAGACCTTTTTGTCAAATACAAAGTGTGACCTTGAACTTATGTTTGTGACGCATGACAATGATTCAAATCGTTGCTTGCATCATGTTGAAGTATTTCACAAGGACAATAGGGACATTTACTATGTCGTCCATTTACCCTCTTTATAGCATGTTTTACTGTATGGAGCATGTAAATCGATCATTTTACTACATTAACACATAGAAAATTGATCATTTTACTACACAGTAAACGCCCCTACTTTCGTTGTGTTTTGGCCTTACAAGATATTGGATAGTAATTATGCTTTGGTTGGTTACTGAAAGCTCATTCTCTCTTTGTTGCAGAACAAATACCACGAAAGCAGCTGCTGTTGCGGCTGCGTCAGCGTCAGCTGTGGCGGGTGCCGGGCCGGTAGCTGCGGCTGCCGCAGGGGCAGCGGCTGCGGCCGCGGTAGCGGCAGCTCTGGGGGAAGATTCGCAGGAGCTCGTGCCTTATCATTCTAGTATCACACTAACTGAGATCGATACTCCAGGAAAGTCTCAACCATTATCGAGAGTTCTCCTGGCTGCGCAAGAGGAGGGCTCCCATACCCGGGTGTTTGAGAGAGTGAGGTCTTTATCTCCGAGAGCCTTTTCTGATGCTATGTTTGAAGGGCCTCAAGCATCTCAAATCCGGAGGTCCGAGTCTTTTGATATGGGAGGTAGTAATAATCACAGGTTAGTGAGGTCTGAATCAGAAGTCTGGGGTAATGGTGGCGAGAGTCAGTGCAATGGACACCACCGTGGGCACCAGAGAGGTAATAGTTTTAGTGAATATTCAGATCATATTCAGCCTGAAACCACTACCAGAATGAGGCCCTCTAGTCACACGGGTAAATCTGAAACTGTATCTTATAATAATAGCTCTGGGTTACCGTCCATGAGAGTCGTAACAAGTAGTACAGTGCGTGGCGTCAAGGATGACACTAGAATAGTTGGCGATAGAGATACTACTGGCAGTCGTCTAACTTTAGAAAGGCCCCGCAATGGTCAAAAGTATTCATTAGATAGTCGGCAACAACAACTATCAAGTAGGAATGGAAAACCTCTGAATGGGAAACGGTTGCCAGAGCGGATAGTTTCGTTACTGCCTTCCGCCACAGAAATTCTAATAGAGATTGGTAAGCTCACGTCTTTCTCTGTTCAGCAGCAACCTGAAGGTTTTTTTTTTTTTTTTTTTTTTTTTTTTTTGTTTTGTTTTGTTTTTGTTGATAAAGAGTACTTGGTTAAACAGTTATACTCGGTTCTGTTAATGTTGTATGCTGCTGTTGAATGTCATATGTGGTTGCGGTTGGTGGCTTCAGGTGCAGGAGATCGACTAATAGCAATAACGGATATGTGTGATAGGCCGCCTGGGGTCAAAACAAAACGACACGTTGTAAGTTTTGCATGCTATAGACCTTTCATGGATTCATTTAGAAGTGATTAATCATGTGATGCTTCTTTGGATCAGTTTATTGTTGATTTTAATCCTTGTTTTCGTTCCTCGTCCTCATCAGGTATGTTCGAGTAAAGTGGATATCGCTTCTATGTCTAGCAAGAACGTGGACTTTGCGGTGAGTATCTGAATTGTGTATATTCAAGTTCATAGGTAACCGTTGGGTACTTTCATAGGTGTCACTTTTTGTTTTAAAGGGAACAGAATCCCAGTCTGCCAGATTAACCTAGTGACAAAACGTTTGGGAAAATATAAAATTTCTTTGTTTTTCATGAGAGTTTGTCCTTTCTATCTTAGCACATACTTAATTCGTTGAATTTATGATTCTTTTTAGTCCTGAAGCCCTGTTAATTTTGGACAAGTCTCATCAGTTGTTTTAGTTCCTGCGGTGGAGTAGATGATATGTCTTTCGCTCACTGTCAAGATCTGTTTTTCTTACAGATGAAAGCTCTAGCAGCCAAGAAGGAGAGCTATTGCCGGTTGGATGTATCATGGTTGAGTAAAGCGAAACCTGATCTTATTATATCTCAGGTAGGGATTGCTGATGGACCTGATTCACTAACATTCTAACGACGAGCTCTTGCTTTCATGGCCTCATATAATATGCAGCCACCACCAATTCTGTTTAACAATGACGGTACGGTTTTGACTCCAGGATACTTGTGAACAATGCGATATGCATGACACTTCGCTGACTTCCATGATAGCGAAGGCTGGAGTAGTTAGCAAGAACATCACCAAATTGGTCACTCTCGGCCCTAAAACGGTAAGTAACCACAATGCAGCGTTACTCTCAAACCGTGCCTTACAAGCTTGCCGTCCTTTTTGATTTAGGATTGCTGGAAACCACACCAATTTTCATGTTTTTTGGATACTTTCTGGTGGTGCAGCTCTTGAAGCTGTTTTTAACCCCTAAAGGACCAAGAAGCCTGAATTCAGCCTCATGTTTTATTTAGCAGTTTTGAGTAGGTCTTATGTAGACTTCCTTTTGTTCAATTTTTTTATTTTTTTTGACCAACACATGCAATGTTCTTCACTGATTCCAGTGATATAATTGATTGCATTTCTCATTTCAAAACCATGAATCCCTGGTCCTTTAGGGTTAAAAAACAGCAGCTTCTCTGAGCGCATAGATTGCAATTGTGTTTTGTTGACGATGCAGGTAACTGATACTTTAGCTTCAATAATGACTTTGGGAGAAGCTGTAGGCCTCTACTCTGAAGCATGCTTGCTTGTTGACTCACTTCGAGCTCGGCTGCGGCGCGTAGCGGCTTCAGTAGCCACTCAAGACAGACCTCGGGTTTTGCTACTTCAAGGCATGGATCCGCTACAATTGGGAGGACATTGGGCGTTCGAAATGGTGACGCTGGCTGGGGGTTCTGAAGGGCTGCAAAAACCTGGGTGTCCGCCAGAAACGTTGCATTTTCAACGCCTTACAGCTTATGCTCCAGAAGTTCTTATTCTAGCCCCACGATGGTCCAGCCTGGATCGGAGCTTGGCAGAGGTACATTTTTCCTTGCTTGCTGTGTTTCTGAATATCATCTATGATCTCTCACTTTACCTGAAAAGCCTATAATCAATGCAGATAAAGTGTTTTATATGCCTGCCATTTTGGAACAAACCTTTCCCTCAAATTCATAACAAGACGTAGCAGGCAGATCGCTTTGTAAAACGAAGTACTGCTTGGGAGATTCTTGATGGTTTTAATCATTAACCCCTAAAGGACGAAGGAGCCCCAATTTCTTAGCAGTTTTGAGTAGGTCCTTTGTGGACTTTCCTCTTGTTCAAATTAATTCTTTCTTGACCAACACATACAATGTTCTTCATTGATTCTGATGATATAAAATTTTGTTCCATCAGAATTCTATTTTTCACAATATGATGAATTGAATTCGTCATTTTAAAACCATGAATCCTTTGTCCTTTCGGGGTTAAGGAAAGTAACAAAATGTACCAATAGAAAGAAGAAATCATGCCGTTCACTTTTTTAACGATAGAGATATTTTGGAAGTTACTATAATCGACTAATAGCTTTCAAAGTGGACTTTCTAATTTTAGCTTGGGGTTACTGGAGAAGTAAAATCTGTTTGTAATGGATTTTTTTCGTTTTGTGTGGTATTTTAATCCTGAACTTGCAAGCATCAGAGTCTGTGTTGACCATGTAGACGACAAATGTGTGCTGGTTGTATCTCAACCATTACTGACTGAGATTATTTACATATATAAACTTCTGATTCTATATAAAGTTTATTACTGATTCACATATATAAACTTGTGCAGATGGAGATTCTCGGCCGCATTCCCGACTTTTGGTCCATACCTGCAGTGGAGAGGAGGGAAGTCTACATATGCGATCACTCGTGCTTCAGCTTTCCAGGGCCAAGGCTTGTGGAGGGTGTGGAGCTGCTGGGGCACATCCTGCATCCGCAAGTGTCCAACAAGATGGTCAAAGAAGCAGTGCTCAAGTTTTCTCTGCCTGCCGGCCAGCGATGCCGTCCTGAGGAGTTGACACATCATTTCCACCCCTTCCAATAACAACCTTCTGGTCCATGCATGTTTTCACCTCCACACGGAATTGTATATTAATCATTTATCTGGTGGCCTTGGGAAATAACCCTGATTAGGAGCGCTCACAGGCCTGTATTTTGTAGGTTGGTATGCGGAGGAGTCAGTAATGGTTCATGATGCTGAGGTATTATTATTATTCATGTAGGGAGATGATGGCTTTTGATTTTCGTGATTTCTACACTTGGTTCACACTGCACAATAAGAGGCGACCTCTTGTAATAATAAGACCACGTGGCAGTTCATCTCCGTGTTTACTGTGTTGTAACCTTTTTTTGACAAGCATTCTTTAACCCCTAAAGGACCAAGAAGCCTAAATTGGGCCTTGTGTTTTTTTAGCAATTTTGAGTGGACTTCTTTTTGTTCAAATGTATTTGTTGTTTGGTCAAGACATGCAATGTTGTTCACTGATTCCGGTGATATAAAACTTGGTCTCGTTTGAATTATGTTTTTCACAATATGATCAATTGAATTTGTCATTTTAAATCCATGAATCCTTGGTCGTTTAGGGGTTGAGGTGATCTGAACTTACAAACTACTGTTGGAGCCTTTTTGTGTTGCAGATTTCAGGTGTCGAGAAACTTACCTAATTTTTTTTTGCTCTTATGTGAATGAGATGTTGGTCGTATTTGGAAAAGTTTCACAATTGCAGGTGAAGTGGAATGATGTCGGCCATGCACTAGATCATGCCAGTTTACAGTAAAGCTGCAGAGTTTCTGACCAATGCTTTGGTACAGTACGTTTGCAAAGGCAGGACAATGCATGCACAGGTCATTATGAGCCACACAATTCCAGATGGTTGATTGATGTTACAAGAGATATTTGGTTTGGATGCGCCAAGATTTTGTAGCCATTGTACTCGTAGGCATGCCTTTTTGGCGTAGGAGTCTTGTATACAACTTCAAGTGCAATACGACACGTTTCTTGGATGCTTATCGCACTATCCATACTTGCCATTTATTGACGTACTGGATAAAACGTTGACCACTCCTGCACTCAAAACATTGCACAAAATACGACACCTCTTGTCTTACAAGAAATTAGCATATTGACATACATCACGTTATCGACATGCACTCAAAACATTGCACAAAATACGACACCTCTTGTCGTACAAGAAATTAGCATATTGACATACATCACGTTATCGACATGCAACTCTTGCTATGTAGGTCCTAGTTTGTACAACTTACTTCACCAAGGTGGCACTCCCCAAGGACATGTCCAGGCAAAATCACTGTGCTTGCGTGGAATTGGGCACTACTTGCGTAGGCATCTCCCTTGGCAGTGCCACCTTTTCTACTAGTGGCATAACATTCTTGAACAATTGTGGAGGGTCCCTTGTACCAACATGATTGGTTTTTCTCAAGTCTTCTGGAAAAGAAGATTCTACCACTAAACTGATTATGGCTATTAGTGTCTGTGGGTAATTAGTGTGTGTGACACTATTTGTAAACTTTGAAATTAGTTGACTTGTTTTAATTATTTGTTCTTATAATTAGAAATTAGAGTTTTAAAAATGTATTTGAAATCTAACATTTGAAGAATTTCTTGGATATTTAGAAGAATTCTCACATACATGCTTGTATACCAATTGTATACTTCATATTGTGTGGTGAAAATTGACTTGGATGAAATTTTCCTTTTCTATATGATCTCATATACAAAAATCAATTTCTTTAAATAAAATTATTTGAAAGCCTTTCATTTCATATTTAACAAGCGCCTTGAAAAACACGCACTAATTTTGATACAAAAGATGTTAAAGACATGGATCAATGGCAATAAGCGTCACATAGTAAAAATTTCAACCCCCGTAAATCCCAAATTAATGAAATTAGTGTGTGTCCTCGCTATTAGTGTTACACACACTAATAGCCATAATTAGTGTAGTTGTACGGTAGGCACAAAATTTTGAAGGGGACTTTTTTCATGTTGCAAGTATGCATGGGTTCTCTTTAGGGCGACAAGTTGGACTTTCTCAATGTTGCATACCAAACCTGCACTAAACCTATTATTTTGTTTAGTCCTCATTGTACTAGGTAGTGTATTGGAGAGGGTATGCTATGGGATGTAGCAAAATGGGGCATGCTACCTACTAAATCGTGTAGCGATTAGGTAGGTAGTATGACCCATCCTTCTATAGCCTAAAGGGTTGCGTCTAATACACTATCTAGTATAGCTTTTGACATGAGATTGATAATGCTTGTGATCCTGTGAACCATTGATTATATAAACCAATGACGTGTGTGTTTCTTTTCGTGTCGAACCTTCATATGTCATTGTGTGACAGTCTACGTTTTTTTAGTTCAGGAATGGTTTACATGGTTTGCTGCAATTCATTGGAAATTGCCTTTGATGTATGGATCATATGTGATTTAAATTTGAACCATGTCGTACACTACGGGTTGTAATGTTATTTATGAGAGCCAATAAGATTGTGCCACATTATGACCAAATTATGAACAAAATTCATTACAAAAAGGAAAAGGAATTAATTAATCAATTAAATAATAATAATAATAATAATAATAATACAATTAAAAAAATCATCACCTTATGATGATGACGGCTTTGGAAAGATAACTTGCTTACATGATGAGGTATTTGACTTGTAAATTGAAAGTACTATATTTGGTGATAACCTTAGAAATCTTACGCCTCATTATGATGTTAGATTTCCAAGGTTCCCATGTCAGTGTACTTTCACTAAAATAATGTCCTTTTACCTTGTAAGTCAATGTCCAATTATTGTCTCTCTCATACCGAAGTCAATGTTATGTCACCTTACAACGTCCTTTTACATTATAAGTCAATGTCTTACTAATTGTCTCTTTTCCACCAAACCAAAAATAGAGGTCAAAACAATTGAGCCTTGTTGTTTGGATTTGATAGCATATAGTTAGCAATCTTAGCACAATGGAAAAAATCATGATAATTATTAAATGTGATGGTTTCACAATGTCCTTAACTCTTTAAATTCCATGACAAATGTGTGTTTTAAGGATTTAAAAAGAAATTGTATATGAATTTCTCATACATATATTTCAATATGTACCTATGTTTAACTGTACAAATTACCGATGCACATGTTTTTACATGTTTGTAAAATATTCAACTGGTCTATTATATAAACTAGGGCTCCGCTTCTCTCCGCACCACCAGTGACTAAGTAAAAGGTCATGAAATTGAATAAGGCGTAAAAGGCTAGGTTACTTCACACAATGCTCTTTGGGGGCAAAATGAAACAGTCATGGGAAGACCATCTAAGGATGTAAAAGACTAGGTTACATCATAGAAAATCTTACCCTAGATACTATCGATTGCGGGCTCACTGACTCACTTACAAACCCTACATCTATTGGAAAGTCAGAAGTGGAACCTATAGGCATTAATACCATTTTTCTAAACCAACTAGGATTTACGGTCGTCACTGGAATTACATGATTATAAGATTCAAATGTCTAATATTTTGCAACAAGTGTGAAATTAGTTAAAGAATCTTTATAGTCC
This sequence comes from Pohlia nutans, assembly GCA_022496805.1. Taxonomy (NCBI): domain Eukaryota; kingdom Viridiplantae; phylum Streptophyta; class Bryopsida; order Bryales; family Mniaceae; genus Pohlia; species Pohlia nutans. Next base: position 31,654,932 of record CM040088.1, on the reverse strand, counting down.
ATGCTTTAGCACTGCAAGAAAGAATATTGTTTTTGACATTTTTTTAGCACATTGTTTTCAACACTTTTTTTACAACACTTTTTTGACATTTCAGTGTCAATTACTTGACATGACTACTACAACAAACAAAATTTGACATTGTTTTGATACTAAATTGTTAAAAACAATGTCAACTTTTTTTAACATTATTGTCTTGAGAAAAATATCAAAATTTTCAGTGTCAAAAAAAGTTTCAGAGAATTTTAATGTCAAATTTTATGTCGCCACTTTAGTACTTTTCCAAAATCCAAAATAAAATCCATGCGCCAAACCATCTATGGCGAGTCCACCATCCAAAGGCTATCCCACTCATGACTTGGCAACCATTTTATTTTATTTTATCAAAGTCCCTTCAAATAGGAGCCCATTCACTGTAAAATGGCGTGTCTCAAACGGCTTGCCAAAGGGAAGAGTTGACCATGACCATAGCAAAGATGTTCTAGCAAAGGAGAGAAAACACTTTATAAAGTAGTAAAAGAAAGTTCATGTTGAAGATATACATCCAAGTGCGTGCGTGAATGGATGAACATTTGGACGTCATTTAGCAAGGTAGGACGTCCTAGCTTCTAGTACGCCATGTTTAAAGAGACATGTTAGTGATGATCCTAATCAGATGGGTACAAGTGGTTGACCCCTGCTTAACCCCTAAACGTCAGAGTGTCCAAAAAGTGGACGACTAACACATTCAAAGCCTTCTCACGTTCTCATCAATGCTTGGATGAAAATCATCCAAATTTTTGAAGATTCTTCACCAAGTTGTTGTCTTATCTAACGGTTGGATTTAGTCATACTTGATTACATATTTCTCTAAAATTACAAATGTAGAAGTATGTCAAGTCGTTGATCAAGCCAAAATTGCATTGACTATAGTTCAAAAGTGGCCTTGCAAAAATGAGGTCATAGATTTAAGAAACACAAAAATTTCAAAGAATCACCACGTTTAAGAGTATCTCATTTCAAACTCATTCCAACAAATTTTACTCAAAAAATATTAAAACTTTGTTTGTAATCGAATTTAGAAGGAATTTTTAATTTTAACTTTCAAATTTTATAATTAAATATTGGTGATAGTATTAGTGAATCAAACCGTACGGATGGAATTTAAAATTCAAAATCTAGAACTTTCATTTGTATATCAATTCCAAAATATTCTTCTAAATAGTACTTTATGAAGATTTTCTCAAATTGTCAATTCCAGGGACACCCTGGTACGTTTAGGGGTTAATCATCAATCAAAATGACCTCGTGACCTCGTGATCACGTAACCAGAATGGAACTCGTGACCTCCCCAATATTAGAGGAGAGTTCCCACAAGTTCCTTCAAGCCTAAGAGAGCCGACCAAAGAATTATTTATAAACAATGATTTCGAAAATTGTAATTATAGGGAGCAAACTCCATTTGAACACCACTCATGCACCACTTGTTTTCGGATAACTCTAATGTCCTTTTACCTCACAATGTCTCTTTACATCACAAATCAATGTCTTACTAGTTTTCTCCCTTACACTAAGTCAAAAGTACAAGTCATTGAAAAAGATTCAAGCACATTGTTTGGATTTGATAGTAGTGTATATAGTTAGTAGTCTTTGCATGATGAAAAAAATCATGATGATTTTTATATGTATTGAATTCACAATGGCTTTAATTTTTTAAATTATTGGATTCAGATGTGTAATATTGTGTGCCAAGTGTAAAAAGTAATTAGAGAACTCTCATACTCTGTTCTATTTCCTTACCAAAATCAAAGAAGTATGCTTTATTTTTTAAAGATTTGAATAACATACTTATAACTTTCAAATGCATCTAATATCACAGAGATATAACAAATTTCCAAATAAAAACACATGATTGATTGACTTTTGCACATTGAATGACTAAAATACATTTAAAAAACTTACTTACATTTCTAAAGAACAAATATAGTAGTTTGATACAATATGTCTTCTTTTCTAATTGCAACTACTCCTCACAAAAACATTTCAAACGCCTTGATAAGTTTCTTTATGTATATACAAAAGTACAAATGAATTTTAATTTTGACAAAATTTCAAATTTTTAACCACTTAGATGACATGCAAAGTTTCTTCGGTCACTTAAACATCATAATTATTCTTTTGTCTAAATGTCTATGTCTTCAAGTGAACTATCAAAATTTTCATAAACATATGTTCAACTTAAATTATTTTTCATAAATAGATAGTCAATCCATACCAGAGTGTATTTAATCATGCATATCTTTAGCTGGGATTATCCGCTTAATGTGATTATTTTTGCAAAATGTGTATTACATTACATAAATATGGATATATAGAAGTATTTTCCATTTTTCGTTTCCATTTTTTACTATTTTCAAATAAAGACATTTTGCCACTACAAAATGATTTTTTGGGATCTAGGGTGAAAGCATGGTAAAGTGAACCAACATTGATTCCTACGAAGAAGCAACAATGCAAGGTCGAAAAACACATTAAAAAAAAAATTGTAGAAAAAAATCGTTAATAAAATAAATGACATGATGTTTAACAAAGTTGCACAAAGAAAATTGAAAAAATCATCTTCAATAATTGTTTATGTATTTTTTAGTGATGTTGAAGTAGTCAAAATTTGAAAAAGTAGTTTCAAATCAAATTGAAAAGTGAATATAAAACAAGCTGAAAATGCATTAGATATTTATTTTTTCATGATTTTTTTCTTTGGAGCCTTCAAATGTACAATTCACTTAAAGAATATAAAATTTATGTTCATATTAAATATGATTTAGTTCATCAAATTTGCGCCCAAAATTATATTTAGACATCTATTTTGAGCTCTACTTTGGAACTTTGAATTCAAGTACTTATAAAAACAACAGAGAGCGCTGTGAAACTAGAACCACTAGAAAAGACAATCTGATACTCTTATAGCCTTTGACAAAAAACATTGTAATTTCATAAGGCGAATCAACTTTTTTGTACACAATACCATGCTTTCACCCCCCCCCCCCTCCCCAAAATATTAAAATCCGAGATATTCTTCTACAATTATATTTTATTCATTAGATAATCCATGACATCACAAACATCACAAAGTTGAAAGTTGTCAATAATCCAAAATATACTTTAAGCACTAGTAGAAAACATGGTCGAAAAGAACCGCAGCCAAAATCGGCTGCGGTTCTTTTGACCACCCTGATCTGCAGTCGCTTACCGACTGCAAATTTTTCTTTTTTGATTTTCGACTGCAATTTTAGGAATTTCCGGGCGTGTAATATACCGTTGGAAAGGTCTTGAAAATACCTTTCCAACGGTATATTGCACGCCCGGAAATTCCTAAAACTGCAGTCAAAAATCTAAAAAAACAAATCTGCAGTCGTTTAGCGACTGCAGATCAGGGTGGTCAAAAGAACCGCAGCCGATTTTGGCTGCGGTTCTTTTCGACCATGTTTTCTACTAGTGAAGGTGATATGCTTTTACCCATTGTTTTAGGATTGAGGAATTGTCCATGTAAAACTTAAAATAATCTTAAATGTCTTGAATGTAGCATAATGATATGGCATAGCTATTCACAAAAAATTGCTAAAAAATAAAGGAATAAAATATTTTTTTGCAATGTGAACTACTATAGTATTGTCATCATAAAGCGAAGAAATGATTAATAAAAGAAATTGAATTAATAACATGTCATTTTGTTGCGATTGCTAGGTTTTCCTAGGTGTGAAGTATGAAGGAAGAGTGGAAGACACTTTCCTTTCATTACATTTTTGAACAACCTTTTTGCTCCTTTTTGAAATTTTTGAAATTTTTGAAATTTTATTAAGTAAGAAGGGAACTCAAATTTTAGCCTTGGAATCGGCACTTTAAAATATTCTTGAACAATTTTGATGTAATCACATAGACATAGAGTGATGAGTTTTGATTTAAAATTTGAAAGAACTACATGTTGCCCTTCCCTTTCACAACCAAGGTTGTCATATTGAACAGGTTTGAATCATCGGATGACACAATTGCATAGACAAGGACTAGAGGCAGGCATCGAAAATCCGATATTCCATAACAACTATGTTCACAACATTCTTGAAGGTACAATGTCTTTATGTCTTTTAGCAGTTAGCTCTAGAGATGTTATTGAAACTTTTACATTACATTCATTCCAAATTGACAATTTTATTTTTAAAAAATTATAAAGTTCAATTGTATCTAGTTATAAAAGGGAATATATTGCGTGTTATGGAGTGTTGCACATAAAAGGTAATCTTCAAACTTTTAACTAAATTAAATGAAATTTAGCTCAATTAATAAAACTAAGTTTACCAAATTTAGTTTTTAGTTCTCACTCTAATTTTAATTTTGTTAAAATCTTGAAATCAAATTATGTTATTAAAAACTCAAAATATTAAATTTAGGCAGGAATTTAGGAATCTATTTAGGGATCTATTTAGGAATTTAGTATATTAAATTTAGAAACATATAAGAATTCAAGAATGTATATCGGAATTTAGTATAATAATTTAGGAATCTATTTAGGAATTAAATTTAGTATATTAAATTCACTAGTAGAAATTATGTCAAAATAATGTAACTTGTTTTCAATGATTAAAGTCCATTGTGACTTGTTCATAGTGACTAAAATTGTAATTTTGAGTCATTGTAGATAAGTCACAATTGACATTTAGTAGTTTAAAACATGTCACATTTAATATTCCAAGATAATTATAATAGTTGAGTGTGTGCCACTACTACCTAGTGCAATTATGATAAAAAGGTGAAAAGGATGTAGAAATCCACATGCCACTAAAACTTGATCAATGGCCAAGAGAACCACTTTGTTTAGCTATTGAATAATGAGCTTTCAACAAGAGAGCTTTGATGAGTCACATAACATTCTTGAATGATGTTAAAAGTCATTTTAAATCCCAAGAATATAGGCTTAAAATGTCCTTCATAATCATCACAAATTTTTTTTTTTTTTTTTTTTTTGAACCATTAGGTCATAACCGTTCTTTTTGTTATTGAAATTTGATTAAAAATTTCTTATAAATAAACAAAGAATTTTCCAAGAACATAAGAAGGGATCTCATGTTGTTCAAGAACGTTATAAAATCTTTCTAATCAAAGGAATTTCTATATTATATATTTTCTATAATAAGTTTTTAAAAGATGAACTCAACCATTTCCAAATGATTCACAATGAATGAATACTCACTTTTAGTTGTCAATATATGTATAACAATGATTGGGGTAGTGAAATCTACGCCCTTCATTCTGTTTAATGTATCATTTATATATATATATATATATATATATATATATATATATATATATATATATATATATATATATATATATATATATATATATATTTGACATAATTTTTTTTGAGAAATTATAAATAGGAAATTGTGTTTAGAGATTACATCAAAATGCCACTTCATTTGTATTATCAATAACACATATCAGTAATGGAATTAATGTGAATATCATATTATCTATGTTATTGAGGATACAAACAAAGTGACATTTAAATATCATCTCTAATAGGGTTTTCTACTTGTATATCAACTATTATTTACATCTAAATCATTATTTAAAAATAAATCATTTAATGACAACACATTTGATGCTTTTATAATTTGAAGACATTTTGTACCTCAATATTATTGAAAAAAATGGTACTAAATAGAGCGTTGTGTACAAAAATTTCTTAACATTCTTGAGGAAGCACTTATATACTTTTGAAAAGAGAATTTAAGTTTGTTTTGTGTACAACCTTAAATTCATCTTCAATTAGAGGTAATACAACTTATGCCAAGAAGAAATGTGTTGGCCATTCATTGAACACCATGCATGCTTTCTACAATATATATATTTTTTAATATATTTTTTTCTTATTTCCATCTACAAATGGAAAATGGTGAGTTTCCAAAACATCAAAAAATATTATGCTCTATGAAAATTTCATTGTTTTTAGCTTCATCTATTTAATAGGAAAAATCTTCATCTAAATCGATGGCTAGAATTTTGTTGTCCAAATAGTGGCATGCACTAGTAGAAAAGGTGACAATGCTCAGTTCCAAGTGCTGCCAAGTTCCACACATATCTCCACATCACTTGCCTGGGCACCTCCCCTCGGCAGTGCCACCTTTTCTACCAGTGATGTAATTAATCCATGAAATTCATTTGAGTCATATTCGACGCTTGTTGTTGAAGCTTCTTACACACCGTCTCGGACGTGAATTTGATGCGCAATGAGCAACTGCTGGGCGTGCTTCTTATGCTTTTTTATGATGCAAGAATACCGGTAGGGGAATTCAACAATTAACCAGACACCGCCAGATATAGTAAGTTAAGGGAGTTCCCTTGTTTGTCTGCAGGCCATTCTGTCAGGCCACCGCCCGAGTGAGGGCGGACGGCAGGAGGCGGCACTCACAGACAGTACCGGCCCGGTCTACAGGAAGCTTATCGATCAACATGCTCTACAGACTGTACAGTAACTTACACAGGGCCCGGTCTCCACGAAGCGTATCAATCAACACCAAAAACGTTGCAGAAATCAAACAGAACTGGTGACCAGCGGCGGGGTGGGGCTCTCCGTCCTCACTGCTAGCCTGGCTAGTGTTGTACTTTTCTTCTGCAGTGGAATAAAACTTGTTTTAAAACTAGCAAAAACACGTTGCAAATATCTTTCGGTGCGAATACGAGACGAAGGTTCTAGTCCCAGTTGTGCTCATCCTGGATTGATTCACTCAAGCGTGTGAGCCACAGTGTCACGCTGCAAAAAGCCCGGCGGACTGACAGGTGCCCCATCGCGTCTCCCCAGCCGGGAATTGACAATTGGTCAGTCGCTTTATCACTGAAAATCAGTAGTCAATTAGTCATGCAGACAAGCTACAGTAAAGAGTAGTGTCAAACTGTAATCCCCATCCGTTGCAGCTAACTCAGCCTCCCACGCTCCAGGCAGGTTCTCAGTTTCTCACAGTCCCTGCCTGCCCGCGTGCTAATCACGCCACTCTGCTTCCCTGCTAATTGGCTAGTCACCAGTATAATATTGCTCCTAATACAGAGTTTTCGTGTTTTTCTGGTGGGTCAGGAAGTCATAGATTCATGCCTACCCAGCTGACACTCTTTTCATTGGGCCCCTCGCGGCCCTCACTAAGACTATGAGCGTCTGCTGCCCGTGAAGAAATCTCTTGTTCCTTCAAATTTTGGATGAAAAATCGACACTGGTTTTTCCAATTGATGACGGATGGCCCATTCACATACACCAATGCTGATGCATGCATGCGTCAGGTAACTTTGAAGGAATCTGTTGTTACCTAAGAACTATAAAATACGCAATTAGAAATTACTCTAATGCATGACGGAGAGGAATGCAATGCAAAAAAGGAGCATGGCTTTACTTGCGGCACTATAATGTAGTTGCACGATGCCTGAACATTAGTTGCAGCAAGAAAAGACAAGGCTTTGAATATTTTTTTGTTTCTCAGTTTTACCTTCCTCCATTTTGGGAATGCAGATGCAAGTGCGGCAAGGGCTTGGTGTGAATGGGCCATGAGGTGTGTTGTGATATTTTCTTCGCAATAGAAATATCGGTATCCTCAAAGTAGATAAAAGTGGGGTTATAGTTCAAGTTGTATTCAATAAAAGTACCAAGTCTGACCTATAAACATGCAGGTGTGTTTAGAGCTAAAAAGAATTTGTGGTGTGGAATGTGTTTGTGGGAAAAAAATAAGATGGGTGAGTGGGTTTGGCCTTGTGTCAAGGCGCGCTACCGGGGATGGCGCCGGAGTCCTGTGTTCCATATAGCTAAAATTGTCCTGCCACTGGAGTTTGAACCTTGCACCTTGTGGCTCCAAGAAGCCTCATCCAATTCTATTTCAAGGCCAACGCACCCTACATCTTTTTTTTTTGGTTTGTGGCATGGAGTTTACAAATATAGGATGGGCTTTGGAAGTCTAGATCACGCAGTCACCTTGTTAACTTTGTAGATACCTCTAATGAAATCTCTATCGTTTTTGTAAAACATTGGATGAAAAGGATTGTAGTAGACAATAGAGCCCACCTCAAATTTCTTGACTCTTTTAACCCCCGGTTTTAGATCGTAAATGCCAGAGGAGTTCTCTTGGCCTTTTGGATTTTAAAAAATAGTATTTTGAGCTCCAAAATGATATTTCTAGCAAAAAACAGTAAAAATCACCCCCTCCAAAATTTCCCAACCCATCTACTAGAGTTAATAATAAGTGAGATATACACGTTAAAAAAGTTACATATCCACAAGTCAACTTAACTTTGACCATGCATAATACCATGAAAGTTTGTCCAATCATGTTATTTATTTTTTTCAATTTTTTTCAAATGAATAGTTCTTTTTCTTTGGTCTTCTAGGTTAATCTTGTCATCCAAATTGATGAGAAACCGAAAAATGGTCTAGGGAGCAGTTTGAATGACCTACTTTGTAGCACTGAATTTTTGTACTAAATTGACAATTACCCCTGAAAGTCTGAGGGGTATTGAAAAAATATAGATGTATTATAATATGTGCCTTCTATATATTTGATGAAGTTTGGTTTAGACAAAAAGTAGGACATCATCTCTACAAATTATTCGTACACTCAAACTTCCAAAAATAACTTTAGATCTTCTTTTTAATGAATTTAAAAGCATCAACCTTTGAAAATTGTATAAATTTTAATTTTCACATTTAGAATTTAACCCCTAACCGTCCCGACGTCCATATTTTGGACGTTTTTGGGGTACATTCACCTTCAAAGAGCTGTAACTTTTGCAAAAAGTGTCCAAAAATAATTAAATTTTGAAAAAACTCCCCGCATGATGTATGGAATGTGTGGTAAAAATTTCAGATCAATCCGAGATGTATTGAATTTTTGATGATCATTTGAAAGTAGGTATCTTATTTTTGGACAGTCTTTGTGCATTTTGATGGCTGCAACTTCGGGGGCTTGTATCTCCTTCATCCCATGTCCGTTTTCAATAAAAAATTATTGGGTTGGATTCCCCTTGAAGTCTAGTTATCATGGTAAAATTTTCATGTCAATCCATGTTGTTCTGAATGTTTGGGAGTCATTTTAGTGCACGGATCTAGTTTGGACACTTTTTGCTTTTTGGGTCAAATCGGTCACTTTTCGGGCTACTTTTTGACATTACAAGGCCATTTTAGGGCACATTAAATTTTTTCATGAGTTTTTTTTGGTACCAATGTGTTTATATGATGATTTTGAACTACTTTATAGTTCAAAGTTTTTTCATTTGAGTAATTTTAAAAACGAATTTCACCTCTAATTGTGTTGCTAGGAAAATTTCAACATCCTTTTTTAACACTAAAACACTATGATCTTGCAATCTATATGGCCAAATGATCTCAAAATTGATCCACATGATCTACAACATGTGTATTACAAGATCGTACGGTTGAGATTTCTATACCTCACTTACATTTAGACCTATAACACATCAAAAGCAATGATGATTTTAAGCCCAAAAAAGCTAGGGACGCTTAGGGGTTAAAATTTAGCATGATTGGTTGAAGTTGGTTTATCTATTGTAAGCTTAAAAAAAGCAAAAGAAATGATGGAGGGAACATCATTACTTTCCCCAAATAACAAATTTTATAACACTAAGACAATGTTGAGGTGATCCACTTTGAAAAATTCTCCCGGGTGGAGTTTAACTCGGATTAACATAATTCAAATTGCGTTAGAAAGTAGACTTGATGTAGTATTTTCTTTTATTTTCTTTTTCAATTTTTTTCCAGATTCGTTTGAAAATGGTCGTTTGAGCGTTTCGGGGTAAATAAATTACATATTTTGCTTCATTTTCGTGTACACTATAATATAAAAAAACTCTCCAAAGAATGAAAAGAAACTTGTGAAAATGACCCTCAAAAATGAGAAAAACTGCAAGACATTTAATCCTTAACTCCCTAACCAATTTTTTTTAATCGATGTACAGAATTAAGTTTCGTTTTTTCATTGGTCATGCACTTTTTCAAGTAAAAAGAATAATACAAAATTCTATGGCACGATAGCTTCATGCATGTGTGATCCGATTAGAAAGGAGATGATTTGTGAAAAATTTATGCCTCATTTCGTGCCAGTGTTTTGTATAATTTTTTCATAAAATCTAAGTTCAAAACAAATCAAAAGTGCTATTAAAAAAATTAACTCATAACATTAAGCAACCAACAAATATCCAAAATTCACTACATTTAGAGTATTACATTTCAACCCATCACAACAAATATGAAACTGTCAATATCTTATTTGTAATCCAATTTCAAGATAATTTTGAGCTTTAAATTTCAAATTTTATACAAAATATTGGTAATTGCAATCATAGGTCTATCCGTCTATCCACATGGGTAGAATCTAAAATTCATAATGTACAACTTTTATTCATATATCAAGTTCAAAATATCCCTCTTAGTTGTATTTTATAATGCATCTTTACAATTCTCCAAATCTGGATAAGGTTGTAGGCATTTAGGGGTTAAGGGTTACCACGGAAGGAAAAAAGGATTCATTGTTCTAATTCAATTGATTATATTGTGAAGAATATCATTCAAATGGAACCAAGTTTTATATCAATGAAAGACATTGCATGTGTTTATCAACCAAAAAAATTGAACAAAAAAGAAGTTTGCATAAGATCTACTCAAATTTACTTTAAAAAAAAATGAGGTCCAATTTAGGATTCTTTCTTCTTTGGATATTAATTACAATACTAGGGCTCGGCTTTTCTCCGCACCACCAGTGACGAAGTGAAAGGCCATGAAATTGAATAAGACATGAAAGGCTAAGTTACTTCATATAATGGTCTTTGAGGTCTTTGAGAAGACCATCCAAGAATGTGAAAGACTAGGTTACATGATAGAATGGTTACATGATAGAAAACCCTACTCTAAAAAATGTAGACTGTCGGCTCGTGGCTAGCCGGCTTACTTACAAACCCTACAACTGTTGAAAAGCCACAAGTGGAATCTATAGTCGTCAATACCATTTTTCTAAACTAGCTCCGACCTATGATCGTCACTGGAATAAACTTTTTACTATCACACTTTCCAATATCACATTTCATTATTTTTAGAGGATTAATGATATTGTGTATGCATGTGATTGGGTAATCTCTACGTACCAAGTTGTAAACTAGTGTAGGTTGGTTATCAAAGATATGATATAAAAAAGTTTTTAATGTAAGCAACTTTTAATAAGCCCTTCAAATTTCCACTCACATTTTTTTTTCTTCTCAACTACCAAGTTGTCATAATAAGTATTAAAATGATAACTTTTTTCTTTTTTCTTTTGTACATTGTATTTGATTGAAAATTTAATTAATTTTAATTAATAGGGGGTATCATGATTTGAAATTCTAAGTCAAAGATATTTACATTGACATGTGTTATCATTTAGTCATTATATATAATTTTGAGTCACTCTCACATCCCTTTTCTTTCGTCATTAATTAGTATGTATAAAAAAACCGTTTGGATCCCAAAAACTCATTTAAAAAAAAGTGCACACATTTATATGCATCCTTTGAGCCCAAAATAACTCTTTAGCGTTTAAACAATTTATTTCTTAAACTATGAACTAATTTACCTAATTTCATAAGGAACCAAAAAGTGCAAAAACACCCGATTCATTATTACAATTATTTCCACTTGAACTTGTATAGTTATGTAAGCTTCATCAAAGGCTAAAATCTCTAAATAAAATCATTTGAGACACCAAAATTCTTTCACTTGAGATACTCTTTCACACAAAATGTCTTGTCACTTCTTTCACCTCATATACTCTAAGTATTCTTTCACATATCACCTTGTCACTCTTATTCTTTCACATATTACCTTGTCACTCTTCCTCTTTCACGTGTCACCCTTGTCACTCTCACTCTTTTACGTGTCACCCTTGTCACTCTCACTCTTTCACGTGTCACCCTTGTCACTTTTACTCTTTCACATGTTGTCCTTGTTATTCTTAATATTCTTTCACATGTCACCTATATTTGTCACCCCTGTCACTCTTATTATTTCATATGTCACCCATCTTCACTCTTACTCTTTCATATACCACCCTTTTCATTCTTACTCTTTCAAACGTCATCCTAATCACCTCACATTTTTCACCTGAGAGATCTTCTTGCATCTCTTTTACTTCTATCCATTTGTCACTTCAAAGCTTCTTGTACCTTTTTTAAAGTCTAAAATATTCTTCACCTTTATCATTTTACCACCTCGGATCTTCTTGCATCTCTTTCACCTCCGTCCCTATGTCACTTCAAATCTTCTTCCACTTTTTTTATGTGAGATATTTTCCACCTTGATTACTTTGCCACCTCATATCTTCTTTCAGTTTTTTACGTGATATGCCTTTTACCTAATCACCTCTTTCACTTCATATCTTCTTTTACTTTAAATAATTTGCACAAACTTTATTTTTCACCTCCGTGATCTCATATACTTTGCAAAAACTTCATTTGAGGTTAGAGTCTTGAGGCATAATCTTTTTTCACTTTAAACTCTTCCACCGCATATATTCTCTATAACCCTCATTGGAGGCGACAATTTGGAAGAACAGCCATCTTTAACCACGTCTTTAATTCCTAAAAGACAAAGGACTCATGGTTTTAAAATGAAAAATTCAATAGATCATATTGTGAAGAACACAATTCAGATGAGACTAAATTTTATATCACTAGAATCAATGAAAAAAGGTGTAGATGTTGGTAAAAAAAAACAAACAAGTTTGAACAAATGAAAGTCTACATGAAACTTATTCAAAACTGCTAAAAAAATAATTTGAGACCTAATTCGGACTTCATGGTTTTTTAGGAGTTAATACATGGACTCTTTTACCTTAAACATTCTCCACAAACTTCATCACAAATAAGAGTCTTGAGACAAAATCCTTTTTAACATATCATGGAATTTTTTTCTACCATATACTGTATATTTTTGAAGTTCTTCATTAAAGGCGAGAGTCTCAAGACAAAAGTCATTTTGAACATGTGGAAGACTCTTGTACCATAAACATTCTCTACAAGCTTTTGCTAGAAACAAGAGTCTAAAAGCAAAGTCATCCCGACATCGCATTGCGAATTGCACGACGAGATAAGCAAGTGGCCCACCCTCTAAACCCACGACCAAAAGAAGTTCTGGTGAGGATGAAGTTTTGTAGATGGGCAGGAGAATGATGGTCGAAGAAAAAGAATACGCAGGCAAGGAGTAAAGTGACTCATCAGAGGGGCCGCCTCCTTCTCCCACAACGGAGCCTGGCTGATTTTTTCCTTGGGAAGAGGGGTACGTGGCGGATCCCAAGGGCGAGATCTTTAGGTGGGTGGCCACGTGGTGGCCTGTCGAGCCATTACCACCAACAGTCAGGAGCCCTACGACCAGGGATTTCTCCTGCAATTTTTCGTTTCTCAAAAACAGGTGGCACCAGTGAGCACTTTAGATGAACTCATCATCATTGAATGAGAATTAGCTCAAAGAAACGAAAATATGTCAGTATGGATGAATATTTTGGTGATAAAGATATGAGTTTTTGTTCAAATTTAGCTCTTCCTAAAAATAAAATTGCAGTTGCTGGCTATATTTCGCTGCCTGGGACCCCCAAACCAACGTGGACCACACTAATCACCCGGGCAGCCCAAACGTCCTGCGGAAGCGCATGAGCATTTTCTAGACTCCGGAAGCCGCGGCCCGAAATCACTGCCTTCAAGACCCACCTCCTTCGCAAACTAAATTCATTTCTACGCATCGATCACTCAGAGCACTGTTGTGTGAGAGAGCGAGAGAGAGAGGGACAATCCCGCACTCCCAGCCAGGACTTCAAGGACTTTGTTGTCTCGGGGTTCGCAATATCAGCATCTAGCTTGTACTTCGTTTCTGTGTGCTTTGGTTTTCGAGCTTGATCAAACCTGTAACTAGTTTTTCGGGAGCTTCACGAACATCGCCATGGATCCTTACTACGACCAGCGCGTCACGTTGCCCAGTGTACAAGAGGTACGCTAACTGTTTCTGATTTCGATTCTCGGTGATTTTCCTTGTGAGAATCTCCGGAGCCACAACATTGGAAACAATGCTTTTGTTGATATTAGAGTTTACTGAAAAGAGTGGAAACTCATCTTAGACTCGTTTTGAGTTTAAACAGACTGTAAATGGTGAGTTGGAGAATAATCTAAAGCAAGGCACTGCCACCAACAGGGCGTGTGCTTTGTGTGTGGATGTTTGACGAAGTTCTGATTGATTCTGTGCAGGTGTTTTATGGGCCGCGCGAACCGACGTTCATCATGAACACGGATCCATACGGCTACCAGAGGCGAACGCACATGATGCCGCCCCCGCGGCGCGAGCTAGTCGACCCCGCGTACAGCACGCGCGCGCTCGTGGCGCCACTAAACACGCAGACACACGTAGTGCCCAACGTAAATACTGTAGTCAAAACGCACCCGAAAGGGCTAGTGCTTTCCGTGCCAATGTGCTGCGACAAATGCGTGGAGAAAGTGCGCAGGTCGCTGGAGGATCTGGAAGGAGTCCGCGACCTGGTGCTGGACCAGTACCACCAGCTCGTGACGATTCAGGGCGACGTGGATCCCGAGAAGGCGCTCCGCAGGGTGAGTAAATGTTTTTTGTGGCTATATCGATCGCCAACTCGCTATTTGAAAAATTATGTTGCTGTAAGAATTGGGGTAATAAACATGAGTATATCGCTGTAAGCTTCCCTTATCGATCACTGATATGTATTATAGTAAAAAACTCTACAGAATGTCACGTATTTGTTGTAAATCGCCAGAAATTGCTTTCTATTATTCAAGTTTCAATTTTTAAATCGTCAATGGGATTCGCAGGTGAGGCGCGTGAAGAAGCGGTCCAAGTTCTGGAGGATGGCCACACAGCCACTGCAGTACTCGGGGTCTCCGGCCACGGGCCAAGTGATGAGTACGAAGCCGCTGGTGAGCGCGTTACGTGCGCCGGGTTACAACACTAGTGCGTACCGTGCACCGGGCTACCAGACCAGCGCGTATCGCGCACCTGCGGCGGGGTACTCGCGTTATGCCAGCCCGCCACGATACAATTCCTCGTACTCGCGCGCGTACAGCTCGCCTTACATCGACAGCGCGTATCGATCAGGCTACGCCGAGCCCCGCGGCGCTTATGGCAGATTTTCGCATGACGACTTGGAGTATCGCTCTCGGTTTGATCGTGGCACTCCTTTTGTTCAGATGGCTGATGACACGTTCTATTAACTGAATTCCGTCGACCCCTGTTTTTCGAATTCTTTTGGTCGTCATCACCACTTCGCCCCAGCCTCATTTTTTGACCAGGCTTTATAACCGAGAGCTCAATCCGGTACCCAGTTTTGATCTCCTCGATGTATAATATCGGTGACTGGAGTATAACTTATGCTCTAGCTGCTCTCTCTGCAGACTGAGGTTTTGTTGTAAAGACATAACACGCGGGTATAAATTCATGTAAAATAGTACAGAAGGATGTGAACATGGTGACCTTGGCAGCAAGTGGGTATGGTGAATCAATTCTGAGGGTTTAGTTGGAGACTTGATTATGACGACATGGGTAGTGAATATGAGATAGGTGGGGGTTATCACTGCTTGTGTTCCCCTGTAAGTAGGTATGCCAGTTAGGCAATTAGTGCTGTTCTTGTTGTTTCAACTGGTTCTAGAGCATGGACTACGTTTGGAAGCCCTTATTTGGGAGAGATTCTTGTTCCTGTAAAGGTCATCGCCAATGTGATAGATTTATGAAAACTTGATACTCTTTTGTTCATCAGCTGTTTCAGTCTTGTTATTGGGATTGCACTTTTGATGATGCTTTGGATTCATTCTTGTTTCTCTGTTTTCTTGACATTGTTTACTGAATGGAGGGAGATATCAAAAGTAGTAAAATAATCCATATTTTTGAACTTCTCAAGTTTCATACTCCTCTGTCCCATAATAAGCTTACTCAACCCTCAAAATAGAAGAATTACCTAGTTCAATGGTGTGAACCATGAGCATAATGGTGTAGACCATGAGCACAATGGTTTAGACCCTGAGCCTGCAGGAGTAGTAGTTTGAGCAAACATGAAGCTTATTATGGGACAAATACTTTGGGCAATCATGAAGCTTATTATAGGACAAAGGGGGAGTAAGTGATACCTGCACTAGATTTGATAAAATTCATTTCTTTAATTGGATTTAATGGCAAGAAAATTCATTTTCAGGGACAAAATTGGGTTTAGCCATCAAGCATGTTTGGTCCTGTATCGGTTAATTGCTAACATTGTCAAGTGATAATTTTCTTGGTGGATTTCTCACCCCTTGGTTCATTGTTTTTCTTTGTAAGCGAGAACCACTATCTGGATCTAAGTTTCTTGTGGTTGTAATGCCTGCTTGAGACCAACTGATTTTGTGATGGAGGGTTAGGATATCCTAAATTACAATTCTGACTCTGCAATGCTGTGCAAAACTGAAGTGTGACCTGTGAAGTAAAGATATGAATGTGCCATACTGGTACTGAGAAGAAAACAACATTTTGCTATATTGTTTGTGGACATGAACATGTCAAGATGGATGCTCATAACGTCATGACTTAGCTTATGAACTCATCAGTGGCATGAACAATGTGCAAATCTGATGGAATGCTCTGGTTTTGCAAGCATCATGTCATTGCTTTGGGCTTTTGAATTTTCTCTATAGGTGAACATGAAATTAACAAAGCAAGCACAGCCCTCTAGCCTAAGGTTAGGTTTTACTTTCACATCTCAAGCATGGAGCAGCATAACATTCTTTAGCCCTAGACTTTGTACCCTACTAAAGTTTCCAAGATTTTTTCCGATGCTCTTGGATGCTCTTTGTTTTCACATCTTAAGTTGGTCTTACTTGCTTGACTCCTACTAAATTCTCTCATATAATGGCAAGTGTCATCTTTCACTCCATGTTTCAAGGAAAGTTATTGTATCAGTAAAAAGCCAATCAAGTAGTAGGCGGTGTAGTACCCTACTGCTTAATCCTTAAACGTCAAGAGGCCCTAGATGGGGCAGACTGGAAGGCACCTAAATTTACGGAAGGGAAAAAAAAAAAAAAAAACGAAAAAAATGAAAAAACGGCTTTGCTGACCACTGCTGGCCAGCACTGTAGCACTGCGGCACTTTTCAAGAAACGACCTCAGCTGCCCCAACCTCAACTCCTGTTCATTTTGATAACTTTGATTGCTTGCCAATGTTTCCACAATCTCCCAAATGAGGCGCAAATTTGGAATCTAGATCGCTTTTTCAGTAGCTTTCCAACGCACCAATCCTCACTTGATTTGGTTGAGAAAATCCACTTTTTTCTTTATTATTCTCTCATAAATAAGCCCATGGGCTTACTTTGACGTTTAAGGGTTAAGAATGTTATGGAGTGTCTGCATTTATAAGGTGGAGGATACTTACTTACATCACTTTTAAACATGTGTAGGAGTGCAATTTTTGGAAGATCACTATTTTGTCCCACTAAAAACCCATGTTTTCCTTTGTAAATTTTTAGTGGGAGACATAACATTCAGTAATAGAGCTTGGCTCTGTTCTGGGCTCCCACCAAATTTCCAGCATATTCTGCATTTTTAGACAGAGTAAATCAGTAGCTACCCATGTTTACTGGGAGTTGCAAGTATTGGGAACTTACAGTTGTAAGTGAGTAGCACATGAGTCCACCATTTGATTTGCAGGCATGAGAGTAATGAATGTAGGTCTTTCTCGTGGAAAATGTTGATATATCTTATGTTTGTCATGCGTCCACTATCTCATTCCCTCCCCATCTCATGTTCATCCATTTTGCTTATCGTATTGGCTTAAGCTAAAAGGCATACCCAAAACATGCTACTGAATCTTATGAGAGAGGAGTATGGACTATTCCCTCCATCCCACTAAAAAGTCGTAATTTGGACTTAAAATATGTCCCAAATTAAAGTCGTGATTTCTAAGACAGAGGAGTATACGAGTATTGCTCATCATCTATATAAGTACTACATATATAAGGTGGACATGCCATAAACTGACACTTTAAGCACGTCACCTATTTCTAGTAATCTAAAGTGCCTTGTGATATTTTGAATGGATTAGCAAATTGATTCTAAATCTACCCCAAGTTGAATCATAATTTTTGGAGTTATATTGAATAAGTTATGAATTTTCAAAGTCCAAGGTCTAGGTTGTCTGTATGCGACAATAGACTTGGGCTGAAGTTGACAATGAATATACAGTGAGTAGCAAAACTGAGTCAACTTGTCATAAATGAAACTTTGAACTTGAATTGCACATAACACAAAGCATGATTTTTTTAATCTTTATTGTCAGAAGATATTGCTTCAAGTGTGGTACATGGCAATCAATCCACAAAACCAAATGTCAAAGTTTAGATGAAAAATTGATGATGCAACTCAAACATGTGGCATGACTCAGTTTTGCATGCCTCTTCCACATTAAACACAATGAACTTTATGATCATAAATATCAATGCAAAGTAGGAGGTTCAAGATTTAGATGGTCATACTCATTGCATAGTCCTTCAATGGAAGCTCTTTACCTCTTTTTTGTTGATCTTGTTTTATCATCATGGTACATTTAAAGGAGCTTTCTGCTACTGCTAGAAGAGACCTCAACAACTCTATTGTTGTCAAGTTGGAAGCTGGTAGTTCAACGAGAGATGTAGCAAATGAGTTGCAGGTGTCTCAGAGTTATATTGCACGGATTAGAAAGAAGAGATTGCATGATCTTGAAGCTAGTTGTGGAGGCAGACCACAAGTGCTCACAGATGCACAGAAGAGAGTATGCATCAAAGCTGCTACATTAGGAGGCATTGATGCTGCAACACATGTTGCTGAACATGTGCGTGGAGAATGTCATGTTACTGTAAGTGTTGATACAGTGAGAAGGGTGTTACGTGCTGCAGGGCTCAGATCAAAAGTGAAGCAGAAGAAGCCAAAATTGAACCAGAAACACATCAAGGAGCGACTTGAATTTGCTAGGCGCCATGAACATTGGACCATTTGTGATTGGGAGCGCGTGATCTTCTCTGATGAGACAAAGGTAAACCGATTTTGCTCAGATGGTCGCAGTTGGTGTTGGATTCGTGATGGACAATCTTCTAATTCAAGACAATTTCAACAAACAGTAAAGTTTGGTGGTGGTTCGGTGATGGTGTGGGGTTGCATGACGTTCCACGGTCCTGGTATTTGTTGTAGAATTGAAGGAAGAATGGATCAGCATCAATACAAGGAAATCTTGCAGAAAGATTTATTGTACAGTATGATAGCTTATGATCTTGATCCTTCCCATCTAATTTTTCAGCATGATAATGATCCCAAACATACAGCAAAAAGTGTCCGCCAATGGTTGAAATCACATGGGCTTAATGTTCTTCAATGGCCTGCGCAATCCCCCGATTTAAATCCTATTGAGCACCTTTGGGCAAGGCTAAAACACCGTCTCAATCAATATGAAAGTGCTCCAATGGGAATTTTAGAATTGTGGGAGCGTATTGAAGAATGTTGGGCTTCCATTACACCAGAGGAGTGTAGAAGGTTATATGAGAGCATGCCAAAGCGAATCCAAGTTGTTTTAGCTAGCAAAGGCAAGTGAACAAAGTACTAAATTGTTTTGTGATAGAGGATGCAAAAGTGAGTCACAGAACATAGTTTTCGTTAAATGTAATTTTTTTGTACATATTAATGTGAAAGATACTTTTTTTCCCATGAAAATGTAGCCTACTTAAAGTATTATCTTATACAGTTTATAGCTTGTGATGACCTATTACCAAATTCTTTATATTGTTGATTGAATCAAAAATTTCAAAAGTTTGACTCAGTTTTGCTAGACACTGTATCTCGAAGGATTATAAAGAGACTTAGAATAAACATAGTTCCTACAAATGAGGTGAGTCCAAATAGTCCTTCAAAATCACAACTATTTTAGTGATTGTTGGTTTTTGGTATAGTGTTTGAGTGTCATTGATGAAGTAATTATAGGAGAGACACTTTTGGTACGAAGACAAATCTGTTGAGATCAAATTTTTATCACTATATATGAATTTCTTGTGCAGTTTCAAAGTAGGAGGTTGTAAACTACTATTGAAGCTTTAAATTTCAGTAGACAACTTCAACCTTAAAGATCCAAGGCTAATTTTTCAAATTCGGTCAACTCTATGTGGAATGGGTTTTGGTCCTGAATTTTTGAGATTTGTTGTGGTGATTAGACTACTCTTTGTAACTAAGATGGGATGGTAATTTGCATACGTAGGTGATGTTGATAGATCCTAAGATACAATCATGCAAAGGTAAGAAACCTAAGTGCAGACAGTTCCTTAAAGTTTGCATACAATGAGCTATGCATCTGAATTTTTGGACACAATGAGCTTGTATCCACATCCCCAAATCCATTTTACCAAATCCAAGACTGAACTTTGTATTTTGGACCATTTCAAAAAGCTTCAAACTTGGGCAGGGGACCAAAAGAAAGGAACAACCACCTTTGTAACTTCTAATATTATAATTGAGGAACCTTGAACGGTTGAAAATTTGTAAGTGCTAATGAATTCAATTTGGTTGAAATATAATACAGTTGGATTGATAAAAATAATTAGATTTAAAACTATTTGCCTTCTTTCCGAGAAGGGGTACTATTAGGCAACTTTGGAGCGTTTAGAGAGTGAAACATAGTCATGGCCCTTGACAGGTTAAGGGGATATACACTAGATGAAGATGGCACTTTTGGGTGTCCCCAGCTGAGATAAAATTTAGCCAATGAAGAGCTGCACCTTTTAGCAATTTCTAAGAAGGCCTAATTATGTGGAGGCATGTCCTTACTTAGACTATGACTCAATTATTATTTTTAGCCATTTAAATGCCAGAAAGCACCAAAATTAACTCCTGAAGGACCGCGGTTTTTCCTGTTTTTGAGCATCATTTTCACCTCTTTCTATTCATTTTCTTGTGAATATCTTTTTTCCTCTTGATAGAAAATACCAAATCAAACATTTAAATAAAATTTAAGATTTTTTTGGAAAAATTTAACAAATTTTCCCATGTCTTCAAAGACGATAAAAAAGAATCCAAAAGACTGCAATTTCATCTTCACTTCAAATGCTATAATCTTGCAATGTGTATGGTCAAATTCTATGAAAATTTTACCATGCATTCTCTTGGTAATTTATAAAAATATTCTACAGTTAAAGTTGAAAAATACTAATTTTTGAGGTTTATTTTGAGGCCTGTCGGCACTGCCCATTCTCCCCAAAAAACCCCTTTTGCTCTATAACTTCCACTTAAAAAATCGGAATCAAAAAAATTAGATCCCCATTTTTGTATTGATATACCAAATTCACATAATTTATTTCAAAAAATAAAGATAAAATTTGACACCGTGAGAACCTACCCGAACATTGAAATGTCCTAGTTAGGACACTTGGTCCTTTAGGGGTTAATTGGAGTGCACAATGCTTTAAGAAAAAATTTGAAGAAAAAATGGATGAAGATGCTAGACTGTTCCAATTCTTGAAAATAAATTGGATGAAATTGTCAGATTTTAATGAAAGTCATCCAACTATGTGGATGAAAAGATAGTTCTATCCAAAATATAGATGAATATAAAAGTATTTGGCTACACCATTTTATTTAATGTCGCCACTTGAGCATTTCTCCAAAAACCAAAAAAAATCCCTGAGTACGACCTCTTTGTTATCACTATGTGCCCTGCTTGACAAAATT
Organism: Pohlia nutans; assembly: GCA_022496805.1. Lineage (NCBI taxonomy): Eukaryota > Viridiplantae > Streptophyta > Bryopsida > Bryales > Mniaceae > Pohlia > Pohlia nutans. The sequence continues at coordinate 31,633,160 of CM040088.1, read as the reverse complement.
GTACAAGCAAAATCTAAATCGATTTCCGTCAAGTTGAAAACGTTGGTTGAAGTTTCACTTGAAATTGCCCAAGTACAAATTGTATGGTAGATGTTATGCTCCAGCCCGGAGTTCCATGTCCATTAAAATATAATAAAAGAAAAACCTTCAAATTTCATGCCGTAATACTCAATTGTGTTGGTTACCATAACATTCAGTACTCTCTGTGACTGCTGCCTTCTCCTCAATAGAATGACGTAGAATATTCCACATCACATCAATAGCTATGGGGCAGGTGGCATTAAGCAAGAGCAACTAATCATGGTGAATAATAATCAAAAACACTCACTGATTCATAATTCAACAATGTCCTGTAATTGTTTATTTGATTCAATAGCCCATTCAATTAGAGATCACTAATCACTCTATCTATAAAGGTGGATGAAACTAAAAGGTAGCCTTCTTGAAGGCTACTGAATGTTATGACATATGACTATGAAACCAGATTGTAAAAGTTTGATATGCATCAAAAGTTAATAATAATCGTAACATTGGCCCAAAAACCATTAATTGTGAATGAAGAGTCTATTGAGGGTAGAAGCCTTTCTATCACAATGCCTGTATACATGGTACTGTCCCTTTGTTCCAGTTTGATTGCCGTAAACTAACACTATTTCTTTGTTCATTTGCGGCAATTTAACTGGAACAGAGGGAATAAGAAACTACTCATCTCACCTCATCAATGTAAGAGGTTTAGCAAGATTCAAATTTCATTGCATTATTGGCTATGCATTAGAACACAATTGGACTCTGTGGAAGGCCCCCTGTAAAAATTACCCGCACAGTAAGAGAGCTCATCATGGCGGGGATTTGAATCCCTCAAATTCCTTGTTTGTAGTATTGGCGGGAGCGCTTGCGGCAGAGTAAACGGTTCCTAGATTGTCATCCTCATGAGAGTTGAGAGGCAGTGTGGTGCAGTCAATTGTTACAGTGTGGTGCATTGTGTAGAAGCTATTTTTTGTTGAAGAGGACGATTTGTGATGGCTCACCGCCGTGTGCCCAAGCCTGAAGTGGCTAGTGTTGTCGTTTACAACAACCAGGATGTGAATGGAAAGTGGATACCAATGCGTTTAGAAATTGATTTGTGGGTGACATTGCAGGCTATAATTCGAGGTGCATGGGGTTACGATGCTCGAAGACATGGTGAAGACACAAATGCTGGTACTTGGAAGGCTCAGATCAAGGCATTCAGATGGAGTGTGCAACCTGTAGGGAGCCGAACCGCACCCAAGTTGGAGTCAATTCTTGTTCGGTACGCTTATCTTCGCCGGCAGCTATACTTGGATCCTGCGGCCGCATTTCCTGAGCCACGGAATTGCAATTACCTTTATGCATCCTTTTGGGAAGACTGGGTGCATCGAAGCTCTGTATTGGATATAATTCTAGTTTTGCATCACTCATTCGGCGAGGCGACCAGAAATAGAAGATCATATTGTTAGTTGATGACCAATGGAACATTTTACTTGAGAGTTGTTTACGTGCCCCCAGTAGGTGTTTGAGTTATATGGCCACTTGGAGCCGATCCCGCTACCAGACTTGCATGACCCAAAGTGGCCTATACCGGATATGTACAACAACGAGGCGTTTCGTTTGAAAATAGCGAGCGACTTTGCGGCTGCAATGAAACCTACAACTGGTGGCAAGATTGCGCACATTCAGTGGTTTTTACCCATGCACATGATGGCAGACTTCTTTGCCGTTAAGAAGAATGTGCGTCGCACAACTACTATGTATATTTTTGATACAGCTAGCCCAGAACTGCTGCACAGTCTCATGGACGATGGCTGGAATGAGAAGTATGTTGTTGGACAAGACGTCACAAAATGTGTTGTTAGTGAAGACACCATTGTGCTCCGTTATCATGTTGGACGACAAGTTCTTTATGCCAATTGTCAGTATGTAAGGTTCATGGCAGGATTGAATCAAACATGGGTGCCACTAGACCAGGTAACTGTGTCCGTAATGGTGGCACTATGCGTCTGCTTTGGCGACATGGTACTGCCATCATTCGAGGTCTGTGAGAAGTGGCCAGTGGCACACATACGCATTGAAATTGGCATCATCCTTAGCAAAGACGTTATTCCAAAAGAATATGACCTTGTAGTTGAGTGAACTGGCTTTCCGAATGTTAAAGTGAGTCACTATATAGGTGTAGGTAGAAGTAGCATTGGACAATTGCGTATCATTTCTTTGTGCTTTGAATGTTATTTTTGTATGTGCTAATCCGACATGTTGTACATGCAAGTCAATGCAAGGAATGAGAGAATCACAGAGATACTATAAGTGCTATCATTTGGTGGGCATATCTGGATGGTTCCAACTAGTTAAGGCACCTCAAGTAATACTAGAGGCTCTTTAGGAAATTTTCACAAAGGTTTAGGAATATCGACGAGAAGATTGAAACAGTTGTAGAAGGTGCAGACTATAGAAAGCTAGGTAATGTGGCCACAAAGGCCTTGGGTTTCTTAGTGTACTAAGTGTTCAATTTTGTATTTCCGCATCCAAACTGTACATTTTTTAATCTTGGAAATACATACTACGATTCCCAGACGATTCCCATTTTGGTAAAACAACTAGGGGTTTTGAGTAGTTTCTTTAATCAAATTTTGTGCCTTCATTGTATTTTGGCCTTCAAGTAATCAAGTTGATTGAATTGCGGCAGCAGAGTCCAGATCTTTGTTTGTTTTGAATCCAATCAGTTGGACATGAATAAAGAAACATATGGTATGAGCGAATTGTGCAGACAAAATTTGGTGTTAGCATTATGATGAACCAGTTTATGGGTTTGTGCACAAAATATTCAGGATGCCCAATCTGCAGCGGATACATGTCAACCAGAATATGGGAATGTGTAAGGTGTAAATATAACTCAAAGCTAGTACAAAACCTGAGAGCAAAGAGTTGAAGCCAACATCACAAAGACGAAGTGCACAACAATAGAAACACTAACTCACCGCCAATATGTACACTTACAGATTATCCAAAATTAAGGCAAAATATTAGTTTGTATTCATAGAGTGTTCAAAAAAAAACCACAGAGGTTTTGAGTCCAACGCCTGAATGACGAAGTGAACTCTTTAAAAATCATTTGCCACTATGAAGTGATACTACATGAATCCAAAAAACGCCGCACAATCACAACAGTGTGTTGTTGGCTATAACCAAAGTATACTACGCATTTATCTCAACCTGCAGCATTAATAGTTAAGTACAGTCGTAGCATACTCTAGTGCGGCAGCAATGCTAATGCTAGCATCAGTTGATGCAGAATCCAGTGCGGCAGCAATGGTAACAACAACTTCTGTCGATGCCGAATCCAGTGTGGCAGCGTTGCTGATGGTTGAGTTAAAAACGACTTTGGTTACGGCTATAGCAGAAGGCGTATTGGGATCCTCCAACACAACCGAAACAGAGGGCACAATGGAAGTAGGCTCACAAGCCATTTGTCTCTCGAGGTGTGACATGCTATGGACTTGCACATTGTTGATTACTCCCGGTGTTGGGCCAGAATCCACAAGCACTACTGGTTTAGTATGAGGAGCAGCTCACCACGCTAAAGACGTCATGCTATCCGGAATGTGAGCTATGGGAGTGGACTCCAAGACCGATGTAATACCCCACTGTGCAAGCCATGTTGTAGTGGGAGGAGTCTCACACCTCAGACAAAAGACCCGCGAACCTAGTACAAGTTTAAACATGCAATGCAGATGAAGGAGGCAACCACAATTAAGTGCAACAAAAGTACAATGAACAAAGAAACAGTTACAGTATGGACAAGATTTAGCAAGGTGAATTTCCAATGCCGGCTCATATCGTTGCTCTGGCAATAACCCGGAGAATGGTTGCGGCCGCAAGCTGCTATTTTCAATGGTCAGGACCTCGATTTGCTCTGACAATTGCCCAATATCATCTTGTAGGTCATCGACATGCTCAAGACACAATTCAATTTCACCCTGGCACTTTGCAATGATTTTTTGGTCTGCCTCTAAGACCTCTGTGGCACAGGTTGCGGCCGTAGCTATTCGCTTCGCTTCTGCTTCTAAGTGCGTCTTCTCATCGTGTTTGCATGCAGCAATGGCTTCTTTTATTTGCGTCCGCAAAGCTGTATGATCGTCCCACAGACGATTCTCTAGTGCACGATGTTGGGTGTAGTTGTTGTTGGAGTTGCTTAGTCCACTCTCAAGGGACTCTAGCCTAGATCGCTGCCGAATTAGTCTCCCTTCTGCACTCACATGTTTTTTCAGAAGGGAATCAAGTGGCGTCAGTGCTTGGATAGATTCAGTGGGTATTGCTAGCGCAACCGCAGCAGATTTGTATCCAAGTTGGGCCATTGTCTTTTGGGCTGTTAGTGCGGATCGCTTCTGTTGCACAATATTGGTGGAGCCCACTTTCTTCCCTCTTGCTGGTGGTAGCATAGGCTTGATGTCTAATTCCTCTTTGTTTAGAGCAGATTGCAGCGTTGAGTCTCCTTCAAGAGACTCCATCTTCCTTTTCTTCACGTCTGAATTCTGCGCCTTGTATCCTTGTGCGAGGTAGAATGTAAATGTGTCTATCATCGACTGTATTTGCTCGCGAATACAAGGAGGCACTAGCTTGAGGGGGTTCTTCTGGAGAGTCTTGGCATGATCAACAGCAAGTTCCGCTGCTCGGACCGCCAAATTAACATTTTCCTTGGGTTCTGAAAATAGCACCAACCCGCGGATGAACTTAGTACCAAACTCACAATTGTCTGGCTGTGATCCGCTATAAACATGCTGGTACATGTGTAGCGCATCCTTTGCAGTCGTGGAATCAATGATGTACTTCAAAGGGTGGCGGTTGTTCTTGCTGTTTTGAGGATAGGTGCCAATCAAGTCAGTAAGTGGCAGCAACTCCTCGTCTCCATTCTCCAAGCTTGCTGAATGGCAATCCTTTGTCGCATAGGCCGCCTATGACTTTGAAAAAACTAGCCGGGTATTTCGCATTGTCACTGCCGCACAACAAAGGCGCCCTTCTAATCAACTCACAGGCAATGGTTTGGGGAAGCTTCCCAAGATCAAAAGGCCTCGCCTAGACAATCACAAAGCCCACTCCTTCCTCTTGCGCTTCACGTTGAACTTCATCCTCGTGATTCGAACCATGCACTTCAGGAGAAGGCTCTTGAGTGAGCTTCCTAGATTGGCACTTCGCTGAGGTCCTCTCCAAAGTTTAGGTGCGCGCCTTTCTTTTGGCCCGACTAGTAGCCATTGTGATTTGAGACTACTATTTTGTGAACGCAACAACTTCTAACTTCTACAACAACGTAGCGACGGAGGACCGAAACAATACTATTATCTATGCTGCAGCAAAAAAAAACAAGTAGAAAGCTGAATTGTAGCATTCAAGCATGGGACACTAGAACAAAAACCGAGCTATGGAAAGCTAGATTAGACGTGGAGCAGAGGATCGTTAAAAATTGTAAAACGCAGGAAATAAGAGTCCTTTTTGGGAACCTTTCTATGGCCGCCTTGACGAGGCAAACGTCAACTGCAATGACATTGGCTAGGTTCGTATGACAATCACTAGTCATCTTGATTATGATTGCGTATAACTGCACCACTTTTGGCGCAAATTGTGACATTTTGAGCTTAGCTGAAGCAAAAGCCATTATGGACATAACGATAATGGGCACATACTCTAAATGCATCTAGTCAAGGCAATTTATCCTTTAATCATAAGTCAACTCCTAAATGACGCTAGGTTTTTCATATTTTTGAGCATCAGTTTCATCTCGTTTTATTCATTTTCTTATGAATTTTTTTGGCTCTTGATAGCTAATACCAATTTGAACATTAAGAAAAAATTAAAGAATTTTTTGACCGATTTAACAATTCTCCCATGTCTCCAAAGATGGTTTGAAAAGCTCGGAAAAGATTATCATTTCATCTTTTCACTTCAAACACTATAAACTTGCAATCTATATGGTCAAATCTATGAAAGTTTTACCATGCATTCTTTTGGTAGTCTAAAGCAAGATCCAACGGTTAGAGATGCAAAAAAATCATTTCTAAGGTTTATTTTAAGCCTTGCCCGCACTACCCATCCTCCAAAAAAACCTTTTTCGAGATCTCAATAACTTCCACTTACGAGGTCAGAATCAAAAAAAAATTAGATCCCCATTTTTGTATCGACATACCGAATTCACATAATGTTTAAAAAAAAAATCAAGATAAAAATTGATACCATAGGAACCTCCCCAAACATTGAAAATGTCCCATTTAGGACACTTGGTCCTTTAGGGGTTAAAAGTGAGCAACTAAATTAAATAGCAACATTTTCGGTTATAACAATAATATTACATAGTCATAACAAAACATTAAGTTCTCCATGAATTAGGGGTTGTTTAATCTTCAAATAAAAAATCTAAAATAATAAAAAAATTGCCATATGAAGGACACGGATAAGAACTCAAAAACAAATGACAAGGCTTAACTATAAAAGAAAAATAACACTAATAAATTAGATACATTAGAGGAAAATTCGAGCCTAGGGAGGACTACCTTAGAAACCTCTGAATATTCTCCTATACCCTACTCAAATGAAAAAACTTTAAACTGTAAAGTAGTTCAAATCATCATATAAACAAATTGGTATAAAAAATTTAAAAATATCTTTGAAGTGTCCAAAAATGGCTTTGAAATGTCAAAAAGTGGCCCAAAGAGCAACCAAAATTTTAAAAACAAAAGGTGTCTAGAATTGACCCATGCCCTAAAATGATTCTCAAACATTCACTAAAACTTGGATTTACATGAAAATTTTAAAATAATAATCAGACTTCAAGAGGAATCTAACCCAATAATTATTATTTTTTTATATTGAAAACGGACATTGGATGAAGGAGAAAATAGTCCCTGAAGGTGGAGTCTGGACGAGGTTCTTATATTGGACGTCTGAATCTAACGTTCTAAGCAGAAGGTGACTAAGCTTCTACAGTTCATGGTGAGGACAAATTTATGTTATTTAATTATTATTTATGTGAAACCACAGTAATTATTGAATTTGACATTAATAAAAAATTATGACCTTCACATCTATAAAATAAAGGAGAAGGGTGTTTTTATGTGTCTATATGTAGAGCCACAATAATTTATACATTGAGTAAGTGATTATTTGATCAAATTTTGGATTGGAACCTGTGAGGCTATTTCAAAGGTTATTTCAAAGTTTAAACATCTTCTAAATAAATAATTTCAAGGTTATTTGATAGGGTTATTTCAAAGAGTAAATATCTTCTTAAAAAATGATTTGAAAGGTTATTTGAAAGGTTATTCTAATGATTATTCAAAATACCAATTTTAAACTTCAATGTTGTTCTTTGGGAAAAAGTAACAATTATAATTACATTGAATTCTTTTTGGGACTTTGATATTTATATTGAATTTTTTATGTGCCACTGGCCGGCACGGGTCAAGCTGGTTGCCTACAATGCGTTATAGTTTTATTTTCTTACAATATATGTGGCCCTTAATTCATCTAACCATGAATGTATTTTTAGAAGATTTAGTGAAAGAAACAAGATCCAAGAAGATATACATAAAATGAAATTGTAAATGCATTATCAACATTATTTGCTAAATTTTAAATAGTGCATTACTCAAAATTAAAAATTGTATATATTAATGAAAAAAAAATTCCATCACTGTTGATCTCCTGGATTTTATTTATTTACTTACAATATATTATACATGAATTGATTCTTTTCTTAAATAAAACTAGAACAAAGCCCATTGCAATGGAATAATACCATGGTTGGATTGATTTTTCCCCACTTTGCATTACTGTAAGGCATGAAATTGTGAAGCATAGTACCTTGACTACCTTCATCTTATTGGGTGAAAATTGTATGGATGAGAACGTGACCATCAAATTGGATGAATTTGTAATACATTTTGTGACAATGCTCATTTAATAATATAGATTTATGGATTTGAAAATTGTTCAAATTGTGATAGGTTGTACATTTAGAAGTTAGATTGTAAAGCGGAATGATCAACTGTGAACCTGCATAGAGCTGAAGTTTGTGCATTGAGCTGAAGCTTCTGCTGCAGCATCGCACCCTTCGCATCAATTTCGGTGCCTTGATCATATCCTGCCTATGCTTCAATCTTTGTGGCTAGACTGATAAGTTGTATATAGACATATTGCAAATGAGTGATTGATTGGATTTTTGGAGAACATTCTTATTTTTGATCATTTTGATCTGTTGTAACTTTGCCCATTGTGGATATGTACTAGAGAAACTTCTGAGAACAAATCTTCATGGGATGCAAATTTCACAACACAAATTTTGTGCCTTCTTCTCATATTAATTGGCCAATCCCATCAAAAAGTGTCTTTGCAATGAGGAATGTAGAATTCATTGTTCAAGAGTTCTCAAGGGTGAAAGCACGAAAAATTGTACCAAAAAGTTAGTCTGCTATACTAAAATCATAATTGTTTTGGTCAAAGGTCATAAATTTATATAAAAATATATTGTATTTTGGTTTTAATTTCATGAAGCCCTCTAGAGTTCTTATAGGTACTTGAACCCAAATTTTCAAAACAAAATCTTCAAAAAAGTTTACAAAAAGTAGTGTTTGAAAATGAATGCCTAAATCCAATCTCGGTTGCAAAATTGATGGCCTTAAATACACCCCGGCCTTGCCATTGCCCACTGGTTCTTGCTGCAGCATTTACTAAAGTTGCTGCCACATTTGTCACTCTCGGCTTAGCCTTGACTTGCTCGCAATATATACAACACATCTTGCTTGTTGGTCCATGATGCAGCCCATTCATGCATTTAATAGTTTTTATGTCCGCATTTAGGTGCCACTCCACTTGGAATTCTCCAACACTCTCTACAATTAGTGGTTGCCCATTTGATTGCGACTCAATGACATCTGGAAACTTTGTCTTTTTGAAGACCCAGTCAAGGATGTCAAATGATTCTTTGCCTACTTGGAAGTATGCAACTGGCCAAATTTCTTGCTCTGATTGAATTGAGAAATATTTGTCGTTGTCCTTTTGAATTTTAGAATCCAACGCTCTATTCATCAGAGTTAAGCTTATGCGCTCAAACTTCTTCCCATGTTGTATTTCAGCTTCGTCTAGTTTTAAGACAAAGATAAGTGACCTCCCATTGCATTCTGCCATCCCCAGACGTGAAGTTAGTTAGTAAAATCCAACCAACATTTATCGAATGATTTAATAAAGTAACAAAGCTCTTTGCCGAAAAGGGTACAGGCACCTTACAACGTCATATAAAGCAAGTTGATTTATTTGCGGCTGCATACAAGGTAACTGTAGCAACATATAAATGCGTGCAGATGATAGGAAACCCCGGCGTGCTTACCTTCCACTGTCATGCCGTAAAACAACACCATACTACGTTGGACTACTTCCACGTCTACGAACAGATTGTTGCGGCTATTCAATATTACTTCTTTCGCTGCAACAATATCCTTCCCGGCCCTACGCACTGATGGTATTGATCTTCTACCCTCAACATGATAATATTCCCCTATGAATTGCAGCAGCTTTTTGTTCATGTCCTTCCTCAATCCCGCTAATCTATGTGGTGCTAGGAAAATTTTGGCCTTCAATCCACAGGCAACTATCCCTATCCTGTTATTTAACGTTTGGTATATTGCTTTGTATCCTCGTTGGGATACACCGGATCCATCGCATGCTGCCAACATAGCTTCTGGCCAATCTTTTTAAACACATCTCTCACAACATGGTTTTTGGCATCATTCATCTTTGGTTGGCTCATAAGAGCACTTGCCTCTCCTTTAGATAGAATGTATCCAAGCGCAATAGTAGTTTTGTTTTGAGTAGTTGCATCTCCCATGAGCCGCTTCTTGGAACTTCCTTCCCTGTTAGACCGTTGCAAAGAGCCCACAACGTTTGGCTGTAACTGTGCTCACAACATGGACCTCTTTTGTTTGGCATATCCTGACCTGCTAGATAGTTCATCTATACTCTTGATCTTCTCATGAACTCTTTGACGAAAGTCTAATGGGGTTTTCACTATGGTCCTCATCTTCTTCTCTAATTTCTCGAAATTACCTTTGCACTTAGAAATTTCTACTTCAAGTGTTTGTACCTTCTCTCTGTGTTGCTCATCTTCTATATACCGACTTGAAATTAAAGCAGAAGCTTGCATCCTCAATTCACTACATGTCAATTCTAACGTCCTTACCACATTTTTCAAGTTATAACGCTCTTGCGTGTTTGCAATAGAGATATCTCTCAAGGCAACACAGAGCTCCTCTCGTTCCTTCAAACAGCGTTCACTGCATAATTCCAGTTGAAACTGGAGTTCTTGACATCCGAGAGTGAAGCCACGTATCTCATTCTCATAAATAACCACACTTGATTTCAAATCAGCAACACATTTTTTCAATGCCTCCACTGTGGACAATGAGAAAGTTCCGCTATCGTCAATCTTCAGCCGCTTAGTATAACCAAGCATGCCACTCTCTTCCTCGCATAAGAACTCCAAGTAGTCTTTCACAGTTGCAAATATAGAAGGACTATTGCGGGCGGGATCAATCGGGTAGAGACCATCGTCAACCCATAGATCAATATGGTTTTCACCGGCTACCCTCCGTGTTAGAAAACTGTCAAGACTAGCCTGACCATTGAGGTTCTTACCACGACGTATGAGAGGTGTGTATTTCAACGCCAGCTGAACTTGAGGTATATAATTCTTGGGCTCTTGGTTTGTGACGTCTCTCAATGCCATTACCCTATGTATTCTACAGACTGGAAACAATACTTGATCGCTCCATTGATCCCTCTCTTTTACCGCAATCGCGAACTACTGAATGCAACTTACTTTTCCACATCAGACTCCCTGCTGCAGCATGCACAAGCAAGTCGGCTTCAAATTTGATCTAGCGAACACTATACTATCAATTGATGAGCGACACTCATCTACTACACTCTACATCAACAAATCACTTGGTGTTGCAGCTATTCCTCTGCACGTAGAACATTACCGAGTTGCTCTTTTGCTTTGAAAATTATTCTATGTTCCTACTTTCATGGCGCCAAATGCCTGTCCAACTGCCGCCTAACCATCTTTCAGCCGACATCCTTCCCGCCAACAATGTCCACCACTGCATCTTCATTGGTAAACAAGGACCTCATTAAAATACACAAATGCAAGTCTTAGATATTGTTTAAAATGATTCCGTTAGTACATACGTTGCTAGGCTGTGATCATTTCCTTGGAGGGTCAATGAACAATACTCTTTTATACGTTGCATCCTTACAAGCCAACTCAGCTGCAGGGCCCCACTTAAAGTTGTATTGTAGGTTGCTGAAGTCCACAGCCGTGCTACTGGAGGGTAAAAACATATGGAAAAAGTACACTTTTTTAAGCAAGATACCCAATTCTTGGCCCCAACAGTAACTTCCTTGGAGGGCCTTTCCAAGAGTCCATTTGTGTTCTAATGTGCCTTGAACCCCTAACTCCCCAACCATGCATATTTTGCATGATGTACAGAAGCAAACTTCACTTTCTCATCCGTCATGCACTTTTTGCAGTGTGAATTTTTTACTCAATCTTTTATAGGAAGTTTGCTTCATGCATGTGTGATCCGATTAGAAAGGGGATGATTTGTGAAAATTTTATACCTCATTTCAAGCTGCACTGTTTCACCAAAGATTTTGAAGATTTTAGTCCAAAAGTGCTCTTGACAAAATCAACTCATAAAATCAAGCAACCAAAAAATCTCCAAAAATCACTACACTTAGAGTATTACATTTCAACTCATTACAACAAATTTCATCCACAGGTTGTCAATAACATATTCGTAATGAAAATTACAAAAAAAAATTGAATTTTACGTTTCAAAATTTATTGAAAAATATTGGTGATAGCAATCGCAAATCTAACCGTATGGATAGAATCTAGATTTCATTATGTACAACTTTTATTCATACATCAAACTCAAAATATCCCTCTTAGTTGCATTTTATAATGCATCTTTGCAAAACTGCCCAATTTGGACAGGGTAAGGATGTTTAGGGGTTAAACAAGAAAGTAATAGAGGTAAGGAAAAACACAATGAAATAGTCCTCAATTGTGTACTTGATAATACAAAATAGGATTTTAGGAATGAAATCAGAGCATTAGAAATGGAAAGATTGTGCATGTTTCTACCAATATAGTACTAAAAGAGGCATGTCTACAAAGAATCCCGAATCAGAACAATTAACCCCTAAAGGACCAAGGGTTCATGGTTTTAAAATGAAAAATTCAATCAATCATACTGTGAAAAATATAATTCGCATGTGACCAAATCTCATACCACTAGAATCACTGAAGGACATTGCATGTGTTGGTCAAGAAACAAATAATTTTGAACAAAAGAAAGTTCACATAGGACCTACTCAAAACTGCTCAAAAAACATGAAGCCTTCTTGGTCCTTTAGGGGTTAACTGCTCCAGTCATTAGTCACAAAATAAATGTAAAGAATTACTACACCATTCGTTCATGCATTGGTTTACCACAATAGCTTTTCATCAACAAAAAGTGACAAATGAGAATGTGTAGATTGAAACTTAAACCCGACATTATGTCCTATAACTTGGTGACCGCTCATGTGGTTTCTTAATTCTAAATCAAGACTCAAGAGGAAATTAGTGGACTTAGAGTAATACTAAGTTATGTTTTTAGTAAATAATGTGACACTACATTATTATCTACTAAAGGTGGTTCTAACTATGAGGGAGTGTTGGAATTAAGTTACTCATATGATAATTAAGTTACTCATGAGGGACTGAAAGACCAAGTGTCTATGACTAAGTTACTCATATGATAATTAAGTTACTTATGAGGGCACTGATAGACCAAAAGTCTATGACTCCAAGTTAGTTAGAACACCAAAGTAATAGTTTAGTTAGTCTGTACATAGTCTAAGTATGTAGACAGACAATACTAGGACTATAAGTGTGGCTTGGTGAGTGAAGGAGATAACATTGTCTATTGAACAAGATCTCACTTCTATGGTTGGGTGGCAAGTCACATAATAAACATTATTTACCTTTTGTGCACAATATCTTTCTTAGTTTAACAATGTAGTGCATAAGACGTGTTCTTGTAAAATTAACCATTGTAAGTTATACGTTGTACTCTTGGTTATCATTTCTGGTAGCTTTGTGGGGTCTGGTAGGTACAATGGATGGACTTTGTCGTTAGACAAGACGCTCAACAATTTCAATCCAAGATTGTTCCTGTAGATAATGCAGCTCCTCTTTTAAATCTTACTTGGGGCGAGCACACCAACGAATTACCACCAAGGGGTTAGTCTTTACAGACAGTCTGTACACAAATGATCATAGATCTGGTCACCAAGGGGTTAGTCTTTACAGACAGTCTGTACACAAATGATCATAGATCTGGTCAATTGATAAAGTTATCAATTGTTTGCAAGTCGAATATACTGCAGTAAATAAGCCTTCGTTCCTTCAATCTGTCACTGGTATGATCAATGTGACGGAGCTCTAGATAGGAGCTTAATTTGATCGCTCTTCGGCCAGCTGATTCGAGCGGGGGCTGAATTCTCATTCAAGCTCTGGAGTAGCAGTAACACTGTCTAGTACAAGTGAGACTGAGGTATCTTCTGCCTCCCTGGTATGTTCTGCTTTAATTCTGGCTGTGAGCTCTAACTTCTGATTAATAATCCCTGTGCTTGCTCTACTCGCTTTGCTTCAGTTTAAGCATTTTAACATATGTAGGACTCGTGTGCTATTTATAGATCAATACAGAGCTCTGGACGAAGTGGGAACAAGAGCCTGTGAGATCATGCTTTTATCAAGTACTCTGTATGGATTTCTTATACATGCAATTTCAGAGTGAGAGCCTGTTGTATATGTAACTGACAAAGTTGAGTGGCCAAGTGATGCTTACACCACTTGCTAATTGAAGGAAGGTTAACCATGTCTGTGAATAGATGAGTTGCTGGGGTTAGTAAATAGGAGACGCCTTGTGAGGCAAGTCGATCTTTGTGGCACCGACAAGCTTGTGTTGCTTTTTCAGATGGCAGAAACCTGTAGCGGACAAGCTATGGAGTCGACAGCCATGGCAGGCGATTCTCTCGCACGGGCAGTTCTGGCAGAGGGGCTGCAAATGTGGAGCAAAGCCTTTTTGTTTATAACGAGCAATGCTGTGCTGAGTGGATTGTGCCAGCTGCTCTTTGTTTGTGTGGTGGCTTGGATATGGTCACTGTGTGTCAAGATATTGAAGCGTCGCCTCCACAAGACTCAGAACGTCAGCCTGAGTGAAGCTATCAACACCGAGAAGGCTTGGAAGGATGGAATTGAGAGGTTGGAGGCTGAGAAGGGACCCGAATCGGAGGTTCACGGAGAGTCCATTCATTCCTCACAAGGGGAGAAGGATCCGTTACTAATCCCTGTGAGTGTCAGTGTGTCTGATTTGAAAGCGAAGACAAAGGTACTGAAGAAGCCGGAAATGGTGGATGCAATTGATGTCAAAGTGCAACCTGGACCGTCGTCGCTGTTGCAGTCGAAGGTGGAACTTAATCCGCAAAGTGTGTCAATGCTTCACAATCTGGCAGTTGAAGGTACAATGAAAGACGAGAAATTCACTGTGCAGCTCAGTAGATGGCGGCTCTTCATTCATACTTCTGGTAAGGCTCATCGCCAAAATAATTTTCATTAGACCATCCATAATTATGTCAAATAGTCATTCACTTATCAAGATTCAAATTCACTTACAGTCACGTAGTACATGGCGGATCTATTGTGACGCAAACCCAAAGTTCTGCAAGAGTTGTGCAATTGATAGTGAATACAGGGAATTAAGAGTCCAAATGACTATGGAATTTCCAGGTGTAATGGTATTCTGTAGAAGAAATGAAACTGATTAGAGGATAATTAGTTGGTGCCCTAGCTTTTGTTGTTTAGTGTTCTAGATTTCGCTCGTGACAACGTTTTCGTTGTTGGTACAGGTGGAATGAAAATGCTGAAGCTAGATGATGCTCATGACGTGCCTACCATTGTACACGCAGCTTATGCAGCTGGTATTGTTCCATTCTTGCATTCATTTTGATTGAATTCAAACAGGATGAATAGAGGATCTGATTTGTAGCCGACCAAATGCATTATTTGTGTTCGTGTCAACATGAGCGCGCGAATAAGTATCTGATTTTTGCAGGGAAACTGACAATTGAAGGCTTCAACTTCGAGGGAGCAGAAATTAAGGCAGCAACCTTCGACAAGTGTGTCGCTTTGAAGAGGCTCACGAAAGAAGAGGTGATTTTCAGTGTGATAGAAAACTTTTACCCAGGTTTATACTCTGGGTTTGTAATTTATCATTTCAATGAGAATTGCTTATTCATTGCTTTGACACCTGAATATGTATAGTTCATTAGAACTCTTTACAATGAATTTCAGAACTATGGCTTCGTGGAAAAATGAATGTACAGGTCGGAGGATTGCAGATTTGGACTTCCATAATGCGACTGCCATCCAACAATCTCAGTGAAGTCTCTGTGTACGCCACAAAGCCAATGTGCATAGACAACCACAATGTGATTGTTCGCAGTTCTGTTACTAGCATACAAGATGACAATCTAAGAACAGGTAATTCCATCAATGCTTATATTTTTTGAAAGGACCTCTGTTAGACTACCCCGATTGTACTATTTTGGTGAAATGCAGGATAATTCTAATGTATTTAATAGAGAGATTAGAATTTTTTTGTACTACTATATACTATATCATACAGACCGCACCCAAGGACAATTCCTTTGCTAGAACTGTTGTTCTAGACTCCGATAAAGGCTAACGTAGGGTATCAATAACACGATGCCTACCTGAGGGGCATGCGGTAATGAATTTTAGGGTTCTTCATATTTATACTTTGGAATCAAGATGCTTTTGTGTTGCAGTTTTGAGGGTTGGGATACCATCAGCAATTGGATTCATCTACATCATGATGATGTGCATAAAACTACTCTCCTTGGATGGATGGCATTTTATTGCTCCTCCATTTGTTTGGATACTACCTCTCATAACTATGGCACTCACTCAAATCTTGCCACAAAGGTATGCTTCTTGAGGATTTTCTGATTTGTTCAAACATGAGTGTAGATTGTAGCTGATGAAAGATTGATTGTTTTCCAAGTTTCTAGCAAATTTCATAATGTACAGACCAATGACAAATTGGATGCCGTGGATTTTACAGCACAGAGGATGCCATTGAAGCTTGCATGGAACGAATTGGCCTTGCCACGGTGGCTCTTTACTTTGGAACTCGAAGCCTCTTCTTCAAACAAGGTCGAGAACTTGCAAGTAGCAGAATTGCTCCCAAGTTGCCAGAGGTCCACTCTCTTGAAAGTAGTGATTGCAAAATGCAAGAGGAGAAAATGGATTGTGAAGAGAAGAAAATGGATCGTGGCAAAAAGCACAGGAAGATGAAGTCTAAATATGGGAAGATGGAGTCTAAGAATGAGAAGATGGAGAAGTATGAGGAGGAAATAGAGTCCAGTGCAACGACGGAAGAGCCACAATGTTTTGCATATGAAGAGTACATAGACGAGCATGGTAGGACGATGGTAAGGAAACGTGACTTTGATCATGTTGAAGAAACTAAGCCACACGGTCTACCTTTCAAATTCATCTACGGACTGAAAGACAAGATGTGGAGAAAGCGGGATTACTTCCAATTCTACTCTCAATCAGATCTGATCCAAGTGTTCCGTAAATTCTTGCCTGACAAGTTCAATCTCATGGGAAACCACAAGGTGAAGATTTACACATCTGAGTTCTTCCACATCCGAAATGAAATGAGGGAGGCTCAGGACTCGGTTGTTGAGGAACTCTCCACGACTCTTCCAAGAGCGCAGGCGGACCAGTTGAGTGCCCATCTCAAATACTTTTGGCAGTTTTATGATACCACCAGCGAAGAAGTCTCAAACAAGTACGAGGCCATGAAGAAAGAAGGCTTTGTATCCTGGGACATGCTTTGGGCATTCTTTCCGTCTGGTACAAGAGTGGCGTACAGATGTGCACTCACTGGTGAAGAATTGTGCGGTATTGCTCAAAGTGTCGACTACGGTCCAGGCTGTACATTTTACATTACCCTTGAAAGTTGGGATTATAATTGCCAGACTTGGAAACCAGATTCCAATAATCAACAAACCATACCTCAGTATTCTGGAGGCCGACATTTCACTAGCTTGGAGACACATCCTCTTCAGTTTAAGACCGACCCTGAAGGAGCAGAGAAGAAATTCCTGGCGAAAGGTGCATGGTTTGGTGAGCTGTCTATGCGGACACGAAACCGGTTCATGCACTACAAGGGACTCCAGTATGGGTGCCGAGATACGAAAGACGCAGTGAATGGCAGGGTCATGATTGGCTTAGCAAGCTTTGCGAAAATGAAGCCAGACTACCCCCTGGGAAGTGCGACACCACCAAGCGAAATTCTTCGCACCAACGAAGTGGAACTGATCGACATTTCCACAAGGGCAGATCGCATGTTTGCTCCAACCATTGTGTATGGGTTCTGCTTCCAGACCAAGAAGTGGGGGGCATTCAACATCGACGGCTTTGAGGAGATTGTGTTCAATGAATCTCCTTATGAGGCTCTAGTGATGGACGCCAGAAAGAAAGAGACGATCTACAGCTTGGTGCACGAATACAAGCGGAGCGATGACCTGAGAGATGAGCGCGTGGACCCGATTGTGGGCAAAGGCCAGGGCTGCGTTTTGCTTTGTTATGGTCCGCCAGGAACAGGCAAGACATTCACTGCGGAATCGATCTCCGAGAAACTGCATGCGCCACTGTGGGCGTTGAGTGTGTCGGAGCTTGGCACCACGCCTGCAGCTCTCGAGGCCAAGTTGGTGAGGATTTTGGACGTGGCGGCGTCGTGGGGCGCCATTCTGCTGTTGGATGAGGCCGACGTGTATCTGGAGAAGCGGGACAGTGGCACCATGGACCTGGAACGAAACGCCATGACTGGAATCTTCCTGCGCAATTTGGAGTATTACAAGGGCGTTCTCTTCCTCACCACCAACCGCGTGGTGGCCTTTGACGACGCTTTCTGTTCCCGCATCTCCATGTTTCTGTATTACGGCAAGCACTTGGAGCGTGATCGACGCATCATATGGAAGAACTTGCTGGAGCCTCTCAGCATTCCCGACCTGGCAGAGTTCTTGGACACGGACTATGCCTCGTTCGAGTTGAATGCTCGAGAAATCAGGAACGTTGTGCAAGTGGCACGAACGTTGGCGAAGACGAAAGGGATGGAGTTGAATGGCAGCTATCTGCGGCATTCTCTGGAAACTTTGGCTTCCGCTCTCCTGGAGCTCAAGCGGATCACTGGTGAGCTTCAACCTTCAAGCTTCACGGGAATCCGGTCCTCTTGAGAACCTTGAATGTTCCTTCGAGCAGTTATATAATACTTGGAGCTCTCAAGCTTCCGCAGGGAGGATGTTTCCTGTATTACTCTGTCTTGAATGCTTTGCAACATGCTTCAAGTCACAGCTAGTCACAAAATTTTGATCCTCTCTGAAACAGCAAAATTAATGCTTCATTGTAGCATGTACCTCGGACTCACAAAAATCTGTGCGAGTGAGTGCTTAAGAATCACACTTAGTATCTTCTCAAACATGTTCAGATTGCTAAACTGGATGGTAATAGGTACTTCCACCTTAGAGGCACTTGCAATGTGAAGGGCACTGCAACAACCTTCAATAAAAGACATTGCTTCCATCTTGTTGTCTTCATGTTGTCTCGATCAAGTCATTAACTGTCATCAAGATAAATAACTGTTATACCTATTTACCAATCATATAAATCTAAAACAATAATCATAATGTTCTTGAATATGAAAGGGTCTTTCTTTTTTATGGTGTTACTATTAAGGAATAATTCTTCTACAGTAGCATTGTTGTGCAATTGTGACTGCCTCTCTTCATAATTAAGGTACACAACCCTATTACCACCAGGTTTCCAATTCATCCCTCATGTACCGATTGTAGACTTTTTTGATTTGGAATGTGCACCACCAAAGCATGAGGGTGGAATTGGAAACATGTGGTAATAGGTTGTGTACCTTAATTCGTCTTGTTATTTAGTACCTGGATATTTGGAGATTATGAACCAATGTTCAAGATACTTTTTGAGCCAACTAGTCAACCGGCAGTTTTTCCAAATTTTTCTTTATTTTCCCAAATCAACCGGTTTTTTAAGAATATACCCTATATATTTCGTTTATAAATACCAAATATAATTAATTTTTAGTCATTTAGTTCGGTCTTTTGCCTCTATTCTTGAGATTCAACCAGTTATTTCAAAAAATCAACCAGCAGACTTGTAGCTAACCGCCAGTTCGAGAAGAACCAAAACTTTTCCTTTTTAACCCTTTAGTGCCTAGCAAACCACATTATGGTCACTACAACGTCCGAAATGCAAATAGCAGAGAATCCGTGAAGAATTGGAACTTCAGTTTTGAAGTTCAGATTTGCGCACATACATTACGCACCTTCCAGAAAAAGAAATTTTCAATTTGGAATTGTACAACTATCAAAATACCTATCAACAGAACGCAAAAATACTGCAAATACTTACAAATACAGTAAATACTTACAAATACAACATATGTATTGTGTAGTATTTCTTGTGTTTGGAAGTTTGTTATCTTGTTTTATTTTTTTGGATTGTGTTCTCTTCTTCATCTTCCATTAGTGTGTGTAATCCGATCTTGACTAATGTACCCACTCCTGTCAATTTTCAACGTATAAAATTTTGTCATAAAATTTTGTCCTAAACCGTACATGGACAAGTCACTTTCACTTATAAATCTCACAATAGTTATGTGTGAGTCTATTTTTGATATGAAAGATTGCAACGGAGAGGTGTTGACATAGGGCATAGCTGAACTTCTTTGCTTTTATTTTTGAAAATTTACCTCAAATTCTATTTAACTTTGAAGTCACACACCCCCCAAAATCTCGTTTTTGAGCATGCATTATACAGTTCAAATACATACTATAATCTTCCAATCCCACCATCGGATGATTCTCAAGTTTTAATAAAATGTGTGCTCTCGAGTTGAGAATAGAATTGTACGGTTACTTTCTAATTTAACCCATTCTATTTTTGGTAGTCTCAACCACAGTGGAAAAACCCACTGAAATCCAGAGCTGTCTGCTACAGTACCCTAGGCACTAAAGGGTTAAAGTCAGTGGTTTTCAAGGTCAAACCAGTTACACACTAATTCAGAATATTCGAAACCCCATAACTTGCCTTGTATAAATGAGGTAAGCATTGATGACAGAGGTGATTGACTTCAACTTTGGCCACTTGGAATAATTAAGTTCCATGGATTTGTAAAATCATTTTCTTTATATTAGCAGTTGTAATTGAACGTGACCACTGACATTCTGGCTGATTGTACACTCACAACTCTTTTATGTCACATCTTTGGCAACCAACGTTAGTTAGTTCAGAATTAGTTCAGAAGATGAGATGTGACCATTTTTCAATAAAATATGTACATAACATCAAATATTTCATTCAAATATTAGAGTTATTCGAAAAGAGTGTCTCAAAGTGGAAATTGACCTAATACTCACCTTATATTCGTTTTTAATTCACCACTTGAGGGAATGGAATTAGTGACCTCCCCAATACTAGAAGAGAGTTCCCATAAGTTCCCCCAAGCCTAAGAGACAACCAAGGGACTATTCATGAACAATGCTCATTAGAAATTGTTATTGCAAGGATGCAAACTTCACTTGAACTCCACTTGAACACCTCTTCTGTTTTCAGTTAACTCTATTCAAAATGCACATCATAATATGGAGTTGTGGTAATATAGTGTTGCATGTAAAAATGACATTATAGAAGTGATCAATGTCACAATAGTCAACAAGTTGATCTAGAACACTTTTACGATAATATAGTGTTGCATGTAAAAATGATATTGAGAAGTGATCAATATCATAATAGTCAACAAGTTGATCTGGAACACTTTTCACACTTATTAAACTCCTTAAATATTAAATTTGTATGCAACTTATTGTGATATAACATAGTGTGACAGTTGGAATAGTAAGTTTTAAGCTCGACAATGAGTTAAAGCGGTGTGTTCATTGCTTAGGGTTTGGTGAGAGAACTAAGAATATGATATTAGAAATTGTGATATTGAAGACGTCTAGGTGACTAGGTGAGGGTGTGATATTAAAGAAGGTGATATTGAAGACGCCTGGGTATATCTGATTAACTATTCTTCAGTGCATTTTTTTTTTGACTGGCAGTGTTACCTACTGAACGTTGGGCTTCTTGAGGTTAAATATTAATCTTTGAGCAGCCGACGACTTATATTATAGTATGTTTGAGTGGGAGTGGCATATGTCCAGTGCAACATTTTTGACCATTTTTGACCCTTAAAGGACCTAGCTTTCCTCATTCCCACACCCAAAATCTCTTTAAAACTCCATTTTTGAAAAGCATGATTCTCTTTTTAATTTACGTTAGTTCTATTCTAAAGAAGCATAGATCCCTCAAATATGCATGGTTTGGCATTTTAAAATCCCCATTTGGTTCAACAGAGTAGAAGTTATGAACAAGATTCTCCCAAAATACCAAAAAGCCCGTGGGACTTGATATGTCCTTTAACCCTTAAACGTACCACTCCTTTGTAGGAAAGTCAAACTACACAATTTAGCCTTCAAGATTTATCAAAATATATTTTGTAATATTTTTCATGCATGGAATTGAATGTTTCCTATTAGTCTTGAAATTTTCAGATTTTTTTGATTTAATACTGCCCTTTTAACAAAATTTTAAGTCAAATACTTCAAAAAATAATTTTTATTACAAAAAAGCTTTAAAAAATTAATATTTTTTTGGGAGCATGTACAAATTACAATGGAGAATCACATGATATGTTTTCCATAGAAATTTTTTATTTAAATTTTGAAATTCGAAAGGTGAACATCCTATGTAGTGTAATTCAAACCTTGAGCTACAAAGCTTGCACAAGCAATAAAATACTCAATAATTGGAATTTTTAAGATTTGAAAAGTGGAGTACAAACTAGACTTAATAAACTTCATTTTCTTAGTTGGGTGTATTAGCAACAAAAGTCATCTTCAAGATCAAAATTGGGTTTGACCAACAAACGTCCAGAAACTGGACGCTGGGACGTTTAGGGGTTAAGGGAACATCTGAAGAACATTGTTTGAAAATGACTAACTCAATTGGTCATATTGTGAAAAATTTAGTTCACATGTGACTGAATTTTATATCACCAGAATCAGTGAAGAACATTGTATTTGATGGTCAAAAAATAAATGATATATTGGACAAAAGAAAGTCCCATATCACCTACTGAAAGCTGTAAAAAAAAAACTGTAAGACCCAAATTTGGGCCTCTTGGTGTTGTAGGAGTGGATAACAGACAGAAAACAACGGCAGAAGAGGAAACATATAATTATGCTCTTTGGACCGCAAATCTGGTCACCACTAGCAAAGGCGTCGCTTATCACTTAAAACACTGTCAAAATTCATTGTACATACTTGTTTTACGTGACAAATCGCACTGATCAAGTCTTGAGCGCCTGGGCAGTGAGTGCGAAGTGGCGCCGTTTGACTCACCTACCGAGTGAAAGCGACGCCTTCTCCTTGTAGTGGGTGCAATGCAAAATGGACCCGCATATTCAGCTTTCATGGAAGGACAAAGAGTTTGACTGATGCTGCTGGACATGATAATTACTAGTCAGAGCTTTGTGCTTGCAGATTCAAAGGGGCTAAAGTGTATAAATGGCTCATATTCTCTCCCAAATGCACAAACCAACTCGGCTCTGCGGATTCATCACACCAACTCTTGCAGGTACAATGATTTAAGGAGATCCCAATGTGGAAGTCTTATCCGTTTCTATTCTGTGTTTTACGTTATGATTCATGAGAAAGGTAGAAATATAAGCCGTGCTAATACCTCATCCGCCATTGAGATTTGCATGATCATCAATTGTCAATGGCGACCATCTAGAACCTCAGATCTATACCGGTTCTAGTTTTAAAGCTCTGTGCACTTGAATGTTGCAATTTTGTCGCTTTGAAACATAGCATTTTAGCAAATATGACCGTATAATCTTACTGTTGATACCAGTGCATTTTTTTTGTGGCGAAACTCAACCTGATTCTTGTCCCTAAAAGTACCACGTATGAAGACGTGGTAGCTCGGGTACCCTCAAAAAATATGCACTGGTTGGTATGGTTATGTTGTGCACAACAATCACCTGCAGAACAATTGACCATTGAAAGATTTCCTGTTTCCATAAAATCAAAAGTAGATAGATTTGGATGTTCGCATCAGTAATCACTACCCATGCCGACTGTCTAGCAGATGATGCCAAGTGTGACTGACAGTGTAGAGCTGTAATTATTTCAATGACATTCTAATCAGAAATTCTCATCGTATACATATAGTATCTCGAATTTGCCACCCCACTGATTGCCAATATAGGTTCGTGTTGTTTCAGTTGGTCATAGGTTTGTGTTTCAATGACCACAATATGGTCATTGATTTAGTGCTACAACAACAATGATTGAATCATTGGCCATTGATGTAGCACTAATGCAGTAGATCGACATGATTATGATGCAGGTGGCGAGACATAGCAAGAGTGGACTATGGCAATGGCTGGGCAGAGGATGTTGTTTGCGGCATGTGCAATAGTCATGTTGTTGCAGGGCATGGCAAAGCGGGCTACAGCTGAGGAATGTGGCAGACAAGCTGCGGGTGCTGAATGCCCGGGAGGGCTGTGTTGCAGTCAATATGGTTGGTGTGGGACCACAAACGACTACTGCACATCCGGCTGCCAAAGCAACTGCGATGGAGGTAACAACCCCGGTAGCATCCCTCGTATCGACCCCGATGGCAGCCTCACTGGCAAGGCATCCTTCTACACAGCACCTTATGTTCGTAAGTCTCTAAAATCCCAAATTACACCATCCCTAGTTACTAGCATTTCTGTTTTCACATATCCATTCATTTCATCATGTACACCTCTTGGAATGCCATCTGGATACTATTGGATTCTATCTTAAGCTTATAAGAGGATATAAAGAGCTTCATGTCCTAATCATCTATTTGTGTCACTTTAAGTATTTTAACATATGTAGGAGTATGATTTTTGGAGAGACAAAGTTATGAAGAAGAGATCACATTTGATACATGAGACCAAATTTACACAAGAATTTACATCATTGTGATGAAATTCTTATACAATTTCAAAGTGGGATGAGTCTCTTATGGAATTTTCAAAGTGGGATGAGTCTCATGCAATTTCAAAGTGGGATGAGTCTAATGCAATTTCAAAGTGGGATGAGTTTCTTATGCAGTTTCAAAGTGGGAGGTTTTAGACCACTAGTGACAGCAGACAAAGTATTAATTTACATTAAAAGATGAGTGGCCATATATGCATTCAGTCGAGTCATGCTTACAGTACTTGCTAACCAAGTGAATGAACACATGAAGAGCAATTGATAACAGGGGTCAGTATAGGAGACCAGATCAGGTCAGCAACGGTTTTAGTATCCTCTACCTTAAGTTTACACTTGCAGAACAAGAGTAGTACCTAAACTAAACGCACTTTTCTCTATAGCAACACTACAAGCAAAGGCGTCGTTTCTCACTCTAGAGGATCCTGTTCATTGTCGTTTTTCACTGTACACGCTTGTCCTACTTGACGAATCGCACTCACCAGGTCCAACCAAAAAATTGGTGACTGCTAAGTGGCACCGTTTGACTCACAGGAGTGAAAAGCGACGCCTTCTCCTTGTAGTGCAAGCACCTCATGTGCAAAAAAGTCCTCCCTAGCTAGCTGCTGTTTAGTAATCATGTGATAACTGGTGGCTGCATTAATTGTGGTGTTGTATTATTTTGATTGTGTAGCCTCGGCGTGTTATGGGGACGACCAAGGCCAGTTCCCAGGAAACATGTACTTCGCAGCAGGAGGCGACAGCGCCAGTGCCAACATGTGGAACAACGGGGAGAATTGTGGCAAGTGGTTCAAAATCCAGTGCGTTGGAAATGGGTGTATTGGAAGTGGAGAAATCACCATCAAGATTGTGGATCGGTGCCCGAATGGTTGCGTTGGAGGACGAACCTTCGATCTGTCCTCCAAAGCTTTTGCCGCCATTGCCAATCCAGACGTGGGTGTCATCACTGTCAACTATTGGCCTGCTTGACCATTCGGCCATGGAGATCCAGTACCCGTAAGTGAGGGTCAGATTCGACAGCGTGGTGTCGAACTTGAATTGCCACGTCAGATTTTGACTGGTCCACGTCACCCTGAACCAATCACAAGATGACATGTGGCACTTTCGAATAAAAATAAAAATGGTTTCTGTCGAAACTGACCGTGACCTGGGGTACTTGCCTTGTCTGAAGGAAGTCTCACTCCTGGCTGTTCAAAGTCGGTCGTAGTGAGCTGAGCCGCTTAGGTACTGGACATTTCTGGAGGTGACAAAGATGAGATCATGAGCACATGCAAACTATTGCTATACTCAAGTAGTAATTTGTTTTCTTGCACGTAGGACTACTTGGTTGAGAATTTTTTGAAAGTGAGTGGTTTATTGCAATTTGAAGGACATCTGAATTCTACAATGGGTGCAGTTACTGTTCTAAATCTCCAAATATATTCATGAACAATTTTATGTTACTAGGGGACCGTGAGACTTGCTGTTGTTGTGTGAAGGAGTTCACTGACACTGCAAGATTGGCTTTTATAGTTTGTAAATGACTCACATGAATTCTAAAACATGGATTGCGTCCGTTACACACTTTGGCATTTGGGTTGAAATTCATACCTTTGAGGGAGAAGCAAGGGCTCCACTTCATTGTCGCATCAATCTCAAGGACTTTGCACCGGGTCCGTAGTCAGGACATATTACCCGAGTAACAAACTCGAGGAACCTGAAAGCATCGGATTACTCAAAAGCGCAACGCAATTGAACTCTTGCAGGAAAACCAGGAAACCTGTAAACAATCGAAGCAGAGAGCAGTTGATTTAATGAAGAAGAATCACATTTCGTAACAAAGGCAAGTTCATAATCTAGAACTCTTGCAACTCTTGCAGCCTTTGGTACTTGTTTTAGAAATTTAACCAGGGTTGGCATCAGAGGATCACAAACTATGATATCAAAATGAGCTCTGCATCAGGCTCAGAGGATTGAATGGATTTCACATTTGGTGATGCAGGTCTACTCTAACTTGCCCGGAGGAAAACTCGCACATTGTGAATACATCATAGCCTATGCTGACACTCATGGCTGCAAGACGTTTGAAAGTTCTTTTGCTGGATGCTACCGTATATCCTTCTATGCCTAGTACTGTACTTCAAAATGCTTTGTTGGTTGCAAGAATCGATTCATCTGTTTGGAAATTTCCTGATCCTAAGGATTAGTGCTTTTGCTTTTGTACACTGAAGTAAGAAACATTTTGAATTATTGTTGCTCTCCTAGTACCAGTTGAATGGTTTCGTTTGCTATTGACTGAACAGTGGAGCGAAATCCACACACTGGGTCCTGGACTCCTGCCTAGACTGTGTGAGCTTGCTCCCCAAATTGTTCGAAGGTTTGAAGACCTTCCTCATGCAATCATTTCAATGTTTCATCAAAATAAATTTTTTGTTGGTCCTCTACTGTTTGTAAAGCCTATATTGTACATTCTTTTTCCTATTTAGTGTATGATACACTATTTCCTAGTCTCGGTACTACATGAGTCTTTTATCCTATTTAGTGTACTGTCTGTCTAATTAATGTGAGGAATTATGAACGACCTCTGTATGCTTGTGTCTGCTAATTGTTCCACTTTGCACTGTTTGTGCACGTTGTGCCTGTTTTGCGCTCTTGTGATTCATTCGGAAGCGAGTGATAGCTTTATAAATGTTTTGACAATTGGAGCTCACTTGGTGTTTTTGTTGATTGTTGATGCAGAGTTGAACATGGCCTCCAACCAGCAACCATCGAACAACTCCATCTACCAGTCCTCCGTGTGTTTCAAGAATTTCATGGTGGGAAGCTACAATTACGTAAATTCTCGGGGTATTAAGTTAAGAAGAAGCCGGTCAGGTATTTTTGACATTATTCTCTTCCGGAGTGGGTTGAATCAAAGCTGAAGAGACAACCCAGCACGATTTTTTTATTATTTTAGTTTCATTGTCTCGGTTTCAAACTCATGCTGGTTGAGTAACGAAGTCATCACGTCCATTGCTAGTTTAGCATCAGCGATTGTCGCGAAAAGAATAGTATCTCATGTGCTACTCTCCTCATCATGTTTTAACCCCTAAAGGATCAAGAAGCCCAAACTGGGCTCCATGTAATTTTTAAGCAGTTCTGAGTAGGTCCTATTTGGACTTCCTCTTGTTCAATTTTTTGTCATTTTAAAACTACGAATCTTTGGTCCTTTAGAAGAATGTCGGATCAAGCAGCATTCAGAATTGGAGACTGATGGCAATGGCAATCTTAGATTGAAAACTGAAGCGTGTTCCTTCACAACAAAAATCCAAATCCAAATCCAAATCCTCAGGCGTCAGTTGCATAGATGGCCATGACCAGGAACTCTCAGGAAGGCCAACTCTCTGATTCTCTTTGGCAACTTAAAGGGAGGTTTTAAGGTTGTTGGGAATCTCTTTCCAGGCGAGGTGCTTCTTGATAAGCGCTGTCTGTTCTTCACGCGAGAGCTGCGCGTGCCGTTCCCCCGCCACTTCTGCAGCCGGAACTGCATCCTCCAAGGCTTGCATCTCCTCCGCACTCAGAGCCAGCCCCAGCGCCCCAATGTTGGACTTCAAGTTGGCGAGCTTGGTGGTGCCAGGAATGGGCACCGCGATGGGAGCCCCCTTCTGAATCACCCACGTCAACGCCAACTGACTGGTCGTACAGTTCTTGGCTTCCGCTATCTTGGTAATCCGCGCCAACAGCCTCTTGTTCTTCTCTAAATTTTCCGGTTCGAAAAACGGAATGAACCCCTGAACACAACCATGGCCAATGCATCAAAAAAGACACCTTCCTGTTCCTGTGTACAGTACCCTCCATTAAGTATCCGTTCATTCCCAAAATGACGCAGAGCAGAATTTCGTAATGGCACTGTGTAATCAAAAATCCTTCAATTCAGGAATCGTAAAGTGTATTGGATAGATGATAGTGTATTTTCATGGTACGAAATTTCATGTCGATTGCTCTTCTCATATGTATGCAAGCTTCCACTGAGTTCATCGCTTTCTCTTGCAGCCCCAGCAATTCACAAAAATGACGGATACTTATACATTGAGGAGATTCGAATTGGAATCGCGTGATATGAGCCATCCTTACCGCTTGACGAATATCGCCCGTGGATTGGACTTGAGCGCCGGCGAAGAAGCCGCGGCCAAGGGGACTGTAGGGCACGAAACCGATCCCGAGCTCTCTGCGCATTACGGCACACATCAAGATGAAGATTATGAGCAATGAACGTGACTATGGCTAACTCAGGATTCAGAAACTAAAATGATTGCGTGAAGTTAACGGAGATTTATAATCTAAAAGTGGATTTATTCGGCGATTTCTGAATTCAGTGGATGAGGATAACGTCAAATTCATAGGGAGAATGGAATGGGGACGATCATGGTATTGATGAGGCACATGCACGTAATTGGGGAGTGTCTGTAAGTTTGAGAGGAGCTTGGAGAGATAGGGGTTAAACAAATTTCAATAGATGGGGAGTGCACCCCATATGTTCATGATCTAAGAGGGTAATGTATTCAAAGCAATATTCAGTAGATGGAGAGAACCCCCATCTGCATAGATCCTTGATGGGGAGTGCACTCCATTCCCAAAACATCTTACTACACAAACCATGAAGCTTCTGGATTGACCAAGTTAGGATCAAGACTGCAACCCATCGTGGGTATGACACCAGATTGCCCCCTATCATAATCTCTATCGCCCAAATTTCAAAACCGAACTGAGCCCAATACGCTTTTAGTTAATACCCTGTTAGTTGAAGAGGATTGGGGATGATATATATTTCATACCTGCAAGTGGGCATGATGTCGCTTTCCACATGACGAACCCAAAGCGACCACTCGGTCTGTATGGCGGTGACAGGG
Source organism: Pohlia nutans (assembly GCA_022496805.1). Classification (NCBI taxonomy): domain Eukaryota; kingdom Viridiplantae; phylum Streptophyta; class Bryopsida; order Bryales; family Mniaceae; genus Pohlia; species Pohlia nutans. The sequence continues at coordinate 31,603,985 of CM040088.1, read as the reverse complement.
TGCACCGCATGCGCACGCCGGATCTCGTCGGCCGAGGCTTCGGACAGGCCGATGTACTTGATCTTCCCTTCTTCCACCAGCTTCTTCAGCTCGCCCATCTGTCCGTCCATCATCCACATGATCTATCAAACATCACTGTGGAAGCGCGAAACGCAAGTCGATTGTAAAGAATAAAAATTTCATATAGCCTACTCCAGTAAATCAGGACCCAGCTGTGGCAGCTGGTTCAGATTGGTTCTAAGCAGTACAATTACAACCCGTAATGTATTTTCCTATGCACACAATCTTCATAATGTATTCCAAATCTTTGTAAAAAACTCCTCCTCATCTCTTTCTATTCTCAACTCTCCATGATATACTCCTAAAAATAAGACTCTACTAATATGTGACATGTTGTAGGGTATCTAGTATATATTGGATGGTGTCAACTTACCGATTCTTCGATGGGAACTTTAGGGTCCATACGATGCAGGTAGAAAAGGTCAATGCATTCCACTTGCAATCGCTTCAAGCTGCCCTCGCAGGAACTTCGCACATGCGCCGGATCACAGCGGATGCACAGCAAGCCATCGGCGTCCACGCTGAACCCGCACTTGGTCGCAATCTGAACCTTGTCACGAATCTCCTTGATCGCCTGCACGCATCGATCCGTGATCAACAAAATCAAACCACCGTGCATTCGAATTCAATTATGGAATACAATGTTACATTTACTAGATCACTATGCCAAAATCCACATAATTGCCGAAGCCAAAGACCACATTGCCAAAACCAAAAATCACATTACTGAAACCCAAAACTGCGTTACCAAAACCAAAACCACTTTGCGAAAGCTACAGACCATGTACCTAAAGCCGAAGACAAATTGCAAGGTGATTCCTGAGCAGTTAGTACTAATGAATGGATTGATTACCTTGCCCACGAGGATTTCGTTGGTGAAGGGACCGTAGACATCCGCCGTGTCCAAGAAGGTGACGCCCAGATCCACGGATTCGTGGATGAGCTTGATCATTTCCGTTTCGTCCTTGGCAGGCCCGTACGAGCCGGACATTCCCATGCAGCCCAGTCCCAGCGCCGACACTTCAAATCCTTGCGACCCCAGCTGCACCCGTTCTACCGCAACTGGCTTCGTTGCAGTTGCCATGGTCGATCAGAATTGAAACTCTCGATCGACAGCTAGACTGTACAGTACTGCAATGCTGATGTGTATCTATCTCTTGAGTTTCTAGTGTAGGTACTTAAATGATGCTGTGGATGTGCTCTAGCTAGATCACGACTCGATCTCTTCAATGACTGAACGAGCTGAGAATGCTTGCTGTTCGATCGAAACGCTTGTCCATTTATACTTCACAAGTAAACCGAGAAGGAGCATCTGTAAATGTAGCGGGAATGTGGTAGAAGGAGCAGGTGAAATTTCAATCAGGAATTAATAAATTTGCAATTCTAGCTTGGGTGGACACGCTTGTACGGCAACGAAAGCAGAACGAAGGCCACGGCAATGCAGGACGGTGACGTTTGCCTCGTTGAAACTTGCCTTTCTCTCGGATGGTCAAAGACACGTGTAGATTATTGAAGTTAAATACTCCCGCTGTCCGGAAATAACTGTCCTAGTTCATTTATGGTGTATTTTAACCCCTAAAGGACCGAGCTGATTTTCCAAGTTCCGTCAGCTCAGTGTGGAATGAGTATTCATACTCAAATTTTGAGATTTTTTTGGTGATTCTACTCTTTGTAACAAAGATGGGATGGTAATTTTTGTACATAGGTGATGTATATATCAAAAACGACCATTTTCTAGTCGGTGCCCGAATCTAACGGGCTGTTCGGAACAAAAATATATTTTTTTGAAAAAACAAAAAATATTTTAAAATACTACAACAAGTCTACTTTTCATCGCAATTTGAATTATATCAATCCGAGTTAAACTCCACCCGGGAGAATTTTTCAAAAAAATTACCTCAACATTGTCTTAGTGTTATAAAAATTTCTATTTGGAGAAAGTAATAATGTTCCCTCCATCATTTCTTTTTCTTTTTTGAAGTTTACAATAAATAAACCAACTTTGACCAATCATGCTAAATTTTTAAACTCTGAAAGTGAAAATTATAATTTATACAAATTTTCAAAGGTTAATGCTTTTAAAGTCATTAAAAAAGATCTAAAGTTCTTTTTGGAAGTTTAACCGGAAGGATAATTTGTAAAAATGATGGCCTACATTTTGTCTATTAAACCAAACTTCATTGAACATATGGAAGGCACATATTATAACACATCTATGTTTTGTCCAATACCCCTCGGGCTTTTAGGGGTTAAGCACTTAGGACTGGTTTAGACTACTGTGAGAAGTCCACCAGCCAAGAATTTTAGGGAAATGGAGCAAACCGGTGAAGAACAAAATTTTCTCCAATCATATAGCTCCATTTTTCTAAAATACTTGATCGGTAAACTTCTCCAATTGAACGTAATCTAAACCGGTCCTAGACTTTTGTGGTGATGGAACTATGTTGGGGGTGGATTTTTTGGTTTACAAAAAAAGTCAAATCACACTTTTTATATATATATATATATATATATATATATATATATATATATATATATATATACATATATACATATATATAGTATATCCTTGTTTTTGAAGTACTAGGGTGAAGTGTCATAGGCATCGTAATACACAAAAAGCACTCATTTGAACGTGTTAAGTTGTTATAATAAAATTTTGGTGATAGCATTGGTGAATCTAAACATACAGATGGATCAAAAACTCACAATCTACAACTTTCATTAGTATATCAATTCCAAAATATTCCTCTAAATAATATTTTATAATGGTTTTTCTCCAATTGTCAATTTCAAGACACCTTGTGACCTTTAGGGGTTAACATACATGGTTCAATTTTGTTTTTTTTTTGTTTTTTGTTTTTTTTTTTGGCAATCTTTGTGTATATTCACTTGTTCATTGTTTATTCAACTACTTGATTAATTGTCGTAAGATAGCTTAGCACGACTAAAAGAGGTGTTCAGAATGTTAATTCTTCATTGTCCGCACTCTCTCTGCCTATCTGTTTTGTGTGTTGATGATGCAAAGAAGATATTTTCAGAGAGTAATCTAGGTAGATTTGACCTTCATCAAACTTACTCTATTCTCCTAGGCTCCCATGTAAGAAATGTAATTTTCATAATTCAAAGAGTGCATTCAATACATGCCAAAAAAACTTCAAAACACTACATGTACTTTGTAAATTGTAATCAGCCAGGGCTGAAATTTTTACTATGTGACACCAATTGCCATAGATCGATGTCTTAAATTCTTTTTTGTATCAAAATTAGTTTTTGTTTGTTAAATATGAAAATGAAAGGATTTCAAATAAGTTTATTTTTAAAAATTGATTTTTGTATGTAAGATCATACATAAAAGGAAAACTTCATCCAAGTCAATTCTCACCACACAATATGAAGTCTACACTATATGAAGTATACAATTGATATACAAGCATGTATGTCAGTATGTGATTTCTTCTAAAATTCCAACAAATTATTTAAGTGCTATATTTCAAAATTCATCTTTATAACTCTATTTTTTAATTATTAAAAAAAATTCAAAAGACCAACTAATTTCAAAGTTTAAAAATAGTGTCGCACACTAATTTCTTATGACACTCATTACCCACCCACACACACTAATAGCCATAATCAGTGTAGATTACTACTAGCTGGTGAGATTACCATTAGAAAAAAAAAAAAAAAAAAAAAAAAACCCGATAGAAGGCCTTCACAGTTTGACAGTGCGAGGCTATACAATGTAGTGTAGGGGAGCCAATGTTGTACACAATTTCTGACATGAAAATGTCGCCATCTCATGTAATTTGCCCAATGTAAGTGAGTTCCAGCTCATGGTGAATAAACCCTTTTTCTGTTTATTTTAATGGCCTTGTGACACGCCTCTGACGCAGTTGATGTCCGATCGTAGCATTAACTTAGTTCAGAATGTGAATTTTTAAGTGTTTCAAATTATAAGGTATGAGGACCAGTGTATACCTAGATGTGGTGGTTGGGCCATGCATAGTAAAGAATTATATTATGTTCAGAATGGGAAGTGCAAGCGTATTGGGAGTCACGACTTTCTGGGCTTAAAAAAAGCATTGATTTCAAGTACAACTTCTGCCCACCAATGGGAACGGCCTTCCCTGTCCTACGTCATGATTGTCCACGTTCACTTACCTAAGCGAGTATAGGAAATTGTTCATTCCCCTAGCACGTAAATATACATCTAAATGTAATCGAAGGTCCCCTTCGCGACTTTTGAAGAAGCCCTCTACTGGGCTCCTTTTTTCTCTAATGATCACAACTAAACTTAGTCACTAGAATATGTATATATTCACATGCGGAACACTACTTACATCATTCTTTCTTACACAATTTCATCTTGGCAATTCTTTATTGCCTCATGGTATGAGAGATTTGCTCTAGTAGTAAGTACTAGATCCCCATTATTCCTTTCTACTCCTATTTATCACTTTAGTTTATCTTCTCAACCACAGAGTTAGTACTATATGGTCGTGATATCTTGAGAGTTCCAAACTTTAAGGGCCTTCAAAGTATGTCATTTGGTCGTATGAGCTTACACTACTAGCAAAGGCGTTGCTTATCACTTAGAACATTGTCAGAGTTCATTGTACATATTTGTCTTACGTGACGAATTGCACTCACCAAGCCTTGAGTGCATGAGCAGTGAACGCAAAGTGGCGTTGTTTGATTCACCTACCGAGTGAAAAGTGACACCTTCTCCTTGTAGTGTTACAATTCCTCTGCAAAGTGAGAAATTGTGGTAGGTAGTCTCACCAAATGTCATCTTCACCACGAGCAGCTCATAAGCATCAACTTTGAGCATGTTGCAGTACACTGAAGCAACGACCACTAAGATAGGATGCATCTTTCCTCAGTGGGTATTGCTCACTTGGTGAGTGCAACTAGTCACATAAGAAAAAGTTCGTTTTTGTCTTACACTCATCAACATCACAAACTTAGGAAGTCATGTTTTTGCAATGTTTTACGTATGTTGTTGAGATGAACAGGGGTGATTACATTCGACATACATTTTACATACTTGTATCGTAGAAAAAACGTACGAAGGACATATTATAAACATGTAAATTTTATCATAATGTGTTTTTTCATGTTTGTAATATGGCATTCATACGTTTTTTATATGATAAACATATGTAAAACGTATGTCGAACGTAATCACCCCTGTTCATCTCAACAACATACATAAAACATTGCAAAAACATGACTTGCCAAGTTTGTGATGAAGTGAGAAGTGACCATTGAAAAAAAATTCATCCTGATGTAGTGGACCACAACTGCAACCACCCCCACTACACTATCAAAGTCGACATCATCTCAAGTTCAAAATTGCACCCAAGAGGCTTGAAGATCAGCAATAACAAAGCAATGTGGATCATCGTACTAACATTAAAAGACTTCGGGTGAAAGTAGTATTGGGTGGATCAATAGCAATTGTGTCCATTACTGCAATTTCAGCAACATTGCAAACTTAACAGGATTATAGAATAAACAGTACTAATGCAAGAGTCATAAAAAGTGGTATACACTAATCACATACATGTTTGGCAAACTTTATCATCCATCATGTTTATAAAAACACATTATATCATTGGCCTATTTGTAAAGTATAGATAGAATCAGTAATGTTAATTTTAATATGTGTTTACGTAACCATAAAAAATAAAATTGATAGTAAAGTCCAATGGTTCTCAAAAAACTTGAGGTACTCAAAATAGTGGATTTAGGTTGCCTAAAAATTAGGTTGCCATAACCAAAAAAGTGACCTCACTCGTGAGTGATGAGTCACCACTTGTACATGTGGGGGTGCATGGGTCTCTCTAAGTTTACTCTTATGAACTAAATCACCATTTGTACAATGAGGCACATAGGTCTCTTTGAGCTTAAGTTATTGATGAAAATTATTGCATCTTTGTACAATAACAATAAATATTTATATAGTGTGGAGAATTTAGTGAGGGGCAACCTAAATGCACTATTCTGTGTAAAAAAACAATCTTATTTGTCAAGATACACATTTCTTAAAATGAATGACTAAAGTTTCTATGCATGATAAATTCCAAAAGTTGCCATTGGTATGGAATTTGTCCATTTCCACTATCGGCACTCATACACAACTAAATTATCAAGATTTATTTAGAACATGACAACAATTGTGTCATTGAGGGATTCATGGTGTTGGTTATAACATCACGTACACCCACCTACTGTATGCAATTAACCAAAACATTTAATTAGGTTGATTGGCATAATTCATTGAAAAGGCTCAAAACAAGATAAATGAAAGAAAATCTAAACCAATTTTTGGAAGCACTAGCCAATAGTTGGAGGAAGTAGTGGATTAAATTTGATGATAGAATACACTACCTAAATGCTACTTGTAAGGTGTGACAAATCAGATTTCCAAGCTAATGTAGAGAGGGAAGATGAGTGATTCACCAAAGTCATCATAATTGAAAATGAAATTGGTTGTTGTTAACCCCTGAGCGTCCCGGCATCCATAAACTGGATCACGAACAAAATTCAAAGCCTTGCAACTTTCTCATACAATCTTGGATGACTTTCAACCAAGTCACCTTTGTAAGACTATTAAATTTTCTACCAATTACAATAAATCTCTTGTGATGGGGAGTTGTTGATAATATTGGAGAGGCCTCCAACTGCTAGTATGTCAAATTTGTAGGGTAGATTTTATGTTTGCAATGGTCCTTTCATGTACACCTCATGTACATTTGAGCCATACTAATATCTACTTTTGAGGCTAGCATCTACTTGGCTTCAAAGGTCGGTTCGTTTAGGGGTTAACTTCCAGAGATTATTTTCTAATTTTTATCTTGGATTGAAGTTCCAAACAAAGGAGAATCCTTGATCTGTCTTTCATTTTCACATGTATCAGAACTGCACAAATTTGTATCCAGATACTGTCCGGATACCACCCCATTAGGTCCGTGATGACCTTAAACCACTGGGTGATGGTGGAGAGGTACCCAAACCAAATGACGTGGTTGGCAGTTCAAATCCCGGCTATAAAATCGTCTCTCTAATTGGCGAAAAATCCCTGCCATGGATTGCCAAAAGCAACCCATGTGTTTCAATAAATAAAAAAAAAAAAAAAAAAAAAAAAAAAAAAAAAAAAAAAAAAAAAAAAAAAAAAAACTCACTACACGAATTCATCAGTTCTTGATGCTCCGTGTCTAGAAAATTCTCATTCTACACCAGTACCATACCTTCAAATGAGCATTGGTAACTTCCTAGATAGGATGCGATGGAGGTCTGAGCATGCGGTACCGGAGGCGAATGTTCAAGCGGAGTGGACACATAGACGAGACAGGGGTCTTTATATCCCTGTAATGCGAATTTCGAAATCCTAGTTTCATACCCCGAGATTGATGTCGTGCATTGCTCTATAATCGAATGTTTCATAGGGCCACATGTGGCCAATTCCAAGTTACACAATATCTGGCAAAGTCAACGATTCAAGCTTCGCATTCCAGAAAGCGCAACCTGAATGCCAGACATGCGAAACCAAGATTGCAAATGCAAAAAATCGTGAAGCGAAAGCAGGAATAACAGAACCACACATTTGCGTGTATGACCGATCGGTAGCCTCCCCAATCTCCATACCAAGCAGTGCAATCATACGCCATAAATAAGAAACCATTTTGAAAATGGGCCTTTTTCTTTTCTGGTACTCAAGCGCGTAGTGTAGTAATTTGCAATGTGTTACGACAAGTACATTATGGCATTTCATCGAGGTTTCAAGCAGTTGATTGAGCTTCTCCATAATTTCAAAGTGATTCACACAAACTGAAGAGATAAAGAGACGACAAAAGAAAGATATCTCTAGGTCAAGATCACTAAAAAAGCTCGTGAAACCTGAAATGTTGGCAATGTCGAATCACAAAGCGCAGCAGAAGTGAAGATGCAAACCGGGACTGTGCATAGAGTTCGCTTTATTTATAATCAGCACATTTCACAACAGCGACTGGTAAGCTCATAGTCCAGACATTGCAACTCTTAGAGACGAAGAGTCTAGCCTCCTTCACAACATGATATACAAAACGAGTTCCGGAGTACATCTTCCTGTCGATCTTCATCGCAAACTCTATTCACTTCCGGCTAGAGGTCGACTTGGAAGATCCACCGCTTGATTTGGCAGCTCCCCCACTTGATTTGGCAGATCCTTGCTGCGAATCGTATTGCTTCATGGCAGCGCCAATTGCTTTCGCTTCCTGCACGTCACTGTCGTTCCACATCTACCCTCCGTAGGAATGCACGAAATTCCGGAAGCTCCCGGAGTTGTTGGAGGCCATGTTCGATTCTGCACCAACCATCAACACAATCACCAAGTCGATCAGCCCAACATTGTGTCAACGTGCTCCCAAAACAATCACACCACAATGTTGGCACCAGTAGTGGGATTTCCAGTAATTCATAAGAAATAAGCTACAGCCGTGAAACCTATAAATTAAACAACAACAACAGAAGCAATGCAAGATACAGAACCAGGATACAAAGAACGCAGAGGCAGACGCAAGTAAGGCGTGATACCGTGTGAGGAAGTGCACGGTCGCGGAAATCAATAGAAATGGTGGTGCAAGGCGATCACTCAGCAACAGAAACAGATTGTGGAGAAAAAATCCAAAGGAACCCAGTTCTTGTAGGAGATCTGGGAGCTTGCCCAGGAAGCCAGCTCCGTCCTGTACTCTGGATGGCAACGAAAGGAGTATTGGACGGACGCAGTTTCCCAAGGATGGACGGAAGGCCGGGACGATGAGACCATCCGTTCGTCTTACACTTAGGGCCGCTTCACACTATGGCCGAAGGTCGAGAGGCCGTCGATTTCCACCAATCCGATTGCGAGAAACCAATAATTCGGCCTCTCGACCCTTCACACTAGAGGCCAAAGTTCAAAGGCCGTCGCCCTTCAAAATGCCTACATGGCAACATTTTTTGATTAAGGTTGACGGACTCTCGAAGGAAGTTTGGGTCGAATGGGAAAAGAAACCCAAACTATGATCGAGAGGCCGTCTATTTTTTTCATAAAAAATCAAAACTATATTTTGTTGCCTATTTTCAGCCCATTTCTTTGGACTCTCAACAAAGTTTGGCCACTCAATCCCACGGCCTCTCGACTTGGACGGCCATAGTGTGAAGCAGCCCTTACTCTCTGAGCCACATTACTCAGGCGCGGAGAGCTAAGTTGGGTTAGTCGTCGGCACCTGCAATCTGGTCCCTCCAATCTATTTGATCCATCACACAGCCGGAGTAGTCCCAGGTGGGCAGGTTTGGAGACTCGGGTAAATACTGCAAGGGAGAGTGGTTACACAGACCCATTTTCTCATGCTTTTTTTCCTTGTCGATGGCTTTCTGGTACCCTCAATTGTGAGAATATAATCTCGGTCACATGCTGCGATTCTTCATCTGTCCAATTGCCTTGCCAGAGCAATAATCAACACACTTAACCCCTAAACGTCCCAGCGTCCAGTTTCTGGACGACGAACAGATTCCAACTCACACTACACTCACATTACTTCATGGATGAAACTCATTCAATTTTTTGAAAATACTTTATGAAGTTATTGTCCTATCTAACGGTTGGATTTGGTGTTACTAGTGTACATTTTTTTTTAGATTACAAATGTGGAAGTATGTCAAGCAGTTGACCAAGCCAAAATTGCATTGACTTTAGTTCAAAAGTGAGCTTACTAAAATGAGGTCATAAATTGAAGTAACACAAAATTTTCAAAAAATCATCATTTCAAGAGTATCTCATTTCAAATCCATTCCAACAAATTTCACTCAAAAAATATCAATATTTTGTTTGTAATCAAATTTAGAAGGAAATTTTAATTATAACTTTGAAATTTTATAATAAAATATCAGTGATGGCGTTGGTGAATCTAACCGTACGGATGGAACCTAAAATTCAATATCTACAACTTTCATTTGTATAACAATTCCGAAATATTCTTCTAAATAGCATTTTATAATGATTTTTCTCAAACTCTCAATTCTGGGGATACCCTGGGACGTTTAGGGGTTAACCCCTAACTGCCTAAGCGTCCATTTTTTGGACGATGTACAGATTTCATCCAAAATTTCTCATCCGTCATGCACTTTCAGTGGTGTGGAATTTTTACTGTAGATTCTATGGGAAGTTAGCTTCATGCATATGAAATCTGATTAAAAAGGGGATGATTTGTGAAATTTTTATGCCTCATTTCATGTTGTAGTGATTCACCCAAAATTTTGAAGATTTCAGTGTAAAAGTGCTCTAAAAAAAGTCAACTCATAAAATTAAGCAACCAAAAAATCTCCAAAAATCACTACACTTAGAGTATTACATTTCAACCAATCACAAAACATTGCATCAGTAGATTGTCAATATCTTATTCGTAATTGAATTACAAAATAATTTTGAATTTCACGTTTCAAATTTTATACAAAATTATTGGTAATAGCAATCATAGATCCAACCGTACGGATAGAATCTAAAATTCATAATGTACAACTTTTATTCATATATCAAGTTCAAAATATCCCTCTAGGTTGCATTTTATAATGCATCTTTGCAAAACTGCTGAATTTGGAGAGGGCTCTAGGCATTTAGGGGTTAAGGCTCCAATTTGTTCTCTGTGTTTCATAAGAAAGAGAAAACAAACCCCGTAAGGACCAAGATTTACAGTATGTAAATGACAAATTCAATTGATCACATTGTGAAAATTATTATTCAAGTGGGACCAAATTTTATATCACGAGAACTAGTGAAGATCATTGCAAGTGTTGGTCAAAAAACAAATAAATTTGAACAAGAAGAAGTCCGAACTGGACCTACTCAAAATTGCTAAAAAAAATCATGAAGTTCAATTTGGGCTTCTTGGTCTTGTAGGGGTTAAGCCTAGTCAGCGGCTAGTTTTGGGACTCCACATTTTCCTTTTTTCCTCTGATATACATACGATATACTTGACTTATCATCAAAATACATAATTACTTACCATATACTTAATAAGCAAGTGAATAGGAAAATGCCTAGGATAAAATGATGGCACATTGCTAAAAACAGCATTTTGATACTAACATGTGGTTGAATGATGAACGAATGATGCTATAAGCAATTATTGGGAGTCTATGCCTTGAGCAAATGCAACAGGGAAATTGTTATCTTTGTGCCTTGAGCTATATGTTTTGTGATACTATCAAGCTTAAAGTTCGCCTTTGTTTCACAGGGGGTTGCACTACGGTATCCCGTATGGAACCATGTGAGTGAACAATAGGGGTATTAATTGTGGGGTGGCGGCTTACAAAATATACATAAGCTTAGAGTATTATTTGTTCAATTTTGTAAATATACATAGCCCATTGTTAATGTGATAAGAGTTATAAATGTACATATAGGGCCATTCCCTTATATAACATGTAGGTAGGAAGTAACTCTCAGGCGTCTTCATTGAAAAAAATTTAAAAAGAGGAAGGCCAAGAAAATCAAAAGCATTGACCACTATTAAACTTGGTATTAAAGAAGGGTTTATAGAATGTGTAGAAAAATTGTTAATAGGTGGGTTGAATATAGAGAACCAACTGATTTGTTGAATAAACCATCTCATATGCAGATTGGATTGTGCTGATACCAGAAAGATCATGGATCACTATGGACTTATGATTTGACAGATCGTATCATGGTAAACTTTAAAACTATTATTGCACTAGCTACAATAACTTTTGTTTTAGAAAAAAACTTGTATGAGTTACATTCTACGAATGAAAAAATGTTTAATGATTTTATCAATAATAAATAAGTACTTTTGTAGTGAAAAAATTTCAAGCCTATTTTTTAGGCCATGTTTTACATTGTATACATACGTTAGGCTTTTGCTTTTTTTTAATTTACTTTGAACATGCATACATGCATTAGACTTTTTTTGTTTTATATATATATATATATAAAAATATGGCGAGTGATGAATGGGACGAACACCTAGTTGCCCAACCCACTGCTCTTTAAGGTTGAGACACCCATTCCCGACCAGGGACATAAAACCGATCATGCCTAATTAGGCTTTTGCTTTTTTTTAATTTACTTTGAACATGCATACATGCATTAGACTTTTTTTGTTTTATATATATATATATATATATATATATATATATAAATATGGCGAGTGATGAATGGGACGAACACCTAGTTGCCCAACCCACTGCTCTTTAAGGTTGAGACACCCATTCCCGACCAGGGACATAAAACCGATCATGCCTAATTTCTAGATTTTGAAAGGGAAGATGTACCTCATTTGTACATTAGAACATATGATCGGTTTTGGGTACACCTACAACTTCGCACTTTAAAAATTTGTACTTAATCAAATAATTATAAAAAAAAAAGAAATTAAATGTGAAAACTTCTTAACTTTTGTAGTGCTAAAAGAGGAAAATAATCAAAATATCAATTCATCTATCCCAAGTATAGTACATGTCTTATTTGATCGGTTTTAGGTGTCTCGACCTTAGTGCTTAGCGAGGCATGGAACAAGCCATGGATGGCAATGCTCTTACTTGAGTGGCTATAGGGTCCACTTAAAAGAAGAATGATTTTGATCCGAAGACCAGTGTGAATAAAGAGTCCTCCGAGGATAACCAGTTCAACGAACTTGGGCAGGTGGACCAAGAATTACTATAAAAAAAAATCAAATCACAAAAGAAAGGTGGAAGAGACTGTTGTTCACAAGTCAAAAGTTGGAAGAATTATTGTGTCACTGTAGGTCCTGAGGCAGAAGCTTTGCCATCCAGTGCAAATTTTCACAGGCGAATTGTCACCACAATCTTAGCTGATTTTGGGAGTGGTTACTTTTACACTAGAAAAAATGGGTGAGAAAGTGGCTGAAATTGCCAAATTCCTCTCAATTTTTTTTCCAGAATCTACAGTTTTTGGATGAAAATGCCTTGTAATGGATAATTTTATGGACAAATATACTCGGGGGTTCACTCTACATTATGTTTGAGAAATCACGTGCATTCATGACCCCCTCTAAAAACCCCCATGTATACGATGGGTTACAGGTTTAAAAACCTTTGTATACAGATTTATTCCGTCCTAAATATATGTTTAATGTAAGTATACGTCAATATTTTCAACTCTAAATATGTTTATTGTATGTATACGTAATACGACAATGTTCGAATTAATACCCCTTTTGTGCACTCACGTATACTTGTACATGTTTAGTATAGTGCACGCCCCGAGCAAATATAACTATATGGATGATTCTATTTATTTTCCCCCTACCTAGCTACATTTTAGGGTGCATGTCACTCTACTAATGGAAAAACAAAAAAAATTGGTTGGTTATGGACTTTACTTGTATGTTTCAAATGACACTCAAAACTCTTTTGATCATGCCTTAGGCGACCAATCTACAAGTGATTACAAAGAGCTACAGTGATTGCCAAAACTGAGTACGAAATAGCTTAGTCTACCTTTAGCCATTCATATTTTATAATTTACTACATTTAATGCCAAATCAATTAACGGCTTAAGTATACATTCAAGTAAATGATGTGGCTACCAAATTACAAGTCCAACAATGCAAAATAATTTGAGAAAGATATAGATCAAAGTAAATTAGCTCCAAAACTCAGTTATGCTCACATTTGGATTATGCTACAAATTTGACGTGGTTTTTTGGGTCTAATTTTTTGGATGGGCATGTTCTTGGCCTTCACATTTATAATTATGTTCATATTCAGTGCACATCATGTATGCAAATTGAGCAAAATGGTTTCATTAAGGTCTCTCTCTGTTGTTGATAGAAAGCATATAGAAGAAGCTACTTTAGAGAAGTTGAGGAGGGGTGAAAGTACTAGAAATGTTGCTAGAGACTTACAAGTATCCCAAAGTTGGGTTGCACAATTTCATAAGCAACAATTGAATGAGTTGAGTGATATGAATCGCAGTTTGGTGGCAGGCCACAGGTGTACAGTGCAACTGATTGCAGGGCTTGTGTGAGAGAAATCACTGTAGGTGGCTTAGAAACTGCACACAAAGTTGGAAATTACTTGAGAGAAGAGCTTCATGTTAGTATAAGTGATAGTATTGTGAGGAGAGTGTTACAAAAAGCAGGTTTGAAATGTAAAGTGAAGCAGAAGAAACCAAAGCTCACACTTCTTTAGATTAAAGGACGATTAGAATTTGCTAGATGTCATTGCCATTGGACTGATGACGAGACTGATGATGATTGGGATTGTGTAGTATTCTCTGATGAAACAAAAATCAAACCGATTTTGCTCTAATGGTCGCCATTGGTGTTGGTTTCATGATGGGCAGAGTAGAAGTGCTGAAATGGTGCAACAAACTATCAAGTTTGGAGGTGTGGGAGTGATGATGTGGAGTTGCATGACTCCGAGAGGCCCTGGTATGATGTGTAGGATTGAGGGAAGAATGGATCAGTACATTTATAGAGAATCTTTAGAGCGAGAATTGATTCATACACTACATACATACAATTTAGATCCTGCCAATTTGATTTTTCAATAAGATAATGACCCAAAGCATATATCCAACAGTGTGCACCGTTGGCTGAGTTTGCAATAATTCACTCTTTTGAAGTGGCCAGCACAATCTCCGGACTTGAATCCGATTGAACACTTGTGGACAACTTTAAAACGTCAATTGAACCAATATGAGAGACCTCCCAAATGAATGTTAGAATTGTAGGAGCGTGTTGAGGATTGTTGGGCTTCAATTACTCCCAATGAGTGTAAGAACTTGTATAGAAGCATGCATAATCGCATTGCGGCTGTTATAGCTGCTAAGGGTAGGTGGACAAATTTTTAACTTTGTTCCAGCTAGTGTGAGTAAAACTGAGTTTTGGACTGAATTTCACTTTACTTTTTTTTATACATGCATACTCAATCCCCATGGAAGTATGACTGATTGCAATGGTAATCCTATGCAATTTATGGTTTCATTTTTGGTGCATCCAATTTCCCTACATTGTTTGTTGAATTTCAGTATGTTGTGTTCGTACTCAGTTTTGGCAGTCACTGTATGTAGTGTTAACAAGGGCATGTGACACTATGATTTTAGCAAAGGAATGTGACAACATAGAATTCAAACCTTGCAAACCGTAACTTTTAGTAATCTAATACATTATCATCTTAATATAAAAATGTAAAATCATATTTAAAATTATTATATTAACCCCTAAGCTACCAAGAGACCATTCCCGGGATGCCTATGCCAAAAAAATAACTTTATTTCAAAACAAAAATTTGATCTCAGATATAATCGAGTCTTCTATCCAACCCAATTGGAATTATGTTCGTACAATCAAAACTCCACTTAGGGGAATTTTTCAAAGTGAAACACTTCGATGTTGAATGCAGCTTCTACACTTTGGATAAGCTTGCACAAAAAATCTATGCTAATGAGATTCATTGGGCACCTCAAAAGAACTTTTGTCCAACTTACATGGGTTGCATGCCATGAGTTGTGGGCACTTCCAGTTGGAGGAGAGTTGAAGGGATAATCTAATTTGGCCAAAATCTTTTGCTTTCCTTCATATCCTTACCCATTACAACGTCTCTGAAAAATGCTAATGAATTGAACATCTTGTCAAATCGAGTCATGCATCTTATTAATCCCTAAAGGACCGGCCGAGGGGAGGGGGGGGGGGGGGGGCTTGGGGGTTTGTGTGAACTTAGCTCTTGTTTTCTTAACTAATTCTTGACTAACTCTTGTAAGAAGTTCAATTCCTCATTGGTGTTGGGGGTAATTTTTGACAATCGGCATCGTTGAAATTAAAGAAGACTTACATAGCTATTGTATTAATAAAGGATCAACAAAATCGCACAATTTTTGAGAAATTGCCACAGTTGAGAAGATTGATGAAACTCGTTTGGGGTATATTGTACATATGCTGAAATCGGAATTTGTAGAAGTACTCCAAGAATTCTGAAATTTTTACCATATGTAGAGATCATGATTTTAAACATGTGAAAAAAAATTCACGTGATTTGGAGGTGTGAGGAGGAAGATATGAGGGTATAAAGTGACGCCTTGATAGCCTCCTTGCAACTCAAAAAAAACACCAAAAATTGCACACTTCATGAAATTTCGATCAGGAATTACCTACAGATTTAGCTCTCAAAAATAGCATGGGTCTCTTTGTTGCTCATCTTACAATTCAAAGCCCAAAAACTCAAATTTCCTCACTTTCTAGTTCCAAAAGCCGCGTGGGGGCTTTGAGATCCTTTCACCCCTAACTACCTAATCGATCATATTTGGTCGGTCCAAAATTTCAAAGTTTAAAACAAATTCAACTCTCTTTAAATATTCGTAACTTTTGCAAAAATAAAAAGAAATTAGCGTAATCTTTTTCTCCTTGTAGATATTGAAACTGATCAACCTTTCCAAAAAGAAAATTTGAAAAAAAGTTTACTGGCTATCCTCTAAAGCTTTGAAGTAGCAGCATCTCAAATTGTCACAACTTTTAAAATTTGCCCGAAATGGAATCTTTAGGTTTTTAATCAAAGAACATTAGTTCTAACTTGAACAAGCTAATCAACATATAAAAATCAAAGTTTTTGACCTATCATATTTCATTCTAGGTGAAAATGACTAAATTTGTATTTTTTATGAATTTTCAAAGATAATTCTTATAAATGGATTATAAAGAAATTCACAACATTTTTCTAAAATTTAACCATATGGGTGTTTTTTAATTATTGTGCTTTCATATATTTAAAGATATTAGCTCATAAAAGTTGAATAAGATGGATATTATAACACATCTAGCATCTTAAGAAAACCCTTGGGCACTTAGGGGTTAAGGGTTAACTACCTCATCTTGAGGATGGTCAAAAATGACACTTCATTTCAACCGGATTTTCAGTGCCTCAAATTTCAAAAACTCAACTTCGTTTGCTATGATCTTGACATCCATAAGGTCAAATGTTTTGAAATTTCGAGGGATGGTTTAAAAGGCCTAGGAGTACAAAATCCTACGGTTGGAATGTGAAACAATGGGTTTTGAAAAAGCGTTTAGAGATCATCAACAAAAATGTCTAAAATGAGGTTGTTTTGAGTGGAGGACCCCCTCGGACGTTTAGGGGTTAATAATAAAATAATAGTTTTTTAACTTGTAATTTTTTAATATTTGAAAATACTATTATAATATAAATTCTTATTTTATTTTGATATCGTATATATACATTATTAGTGTTATATTATTAAAATGATTGGATAATACCTTTTCACACTTGTTGAATTTCATATTATCACATCATATGTTGATATTAGAGAATTTGACTCAATGGAATGAGTTTTGAATTGAGTACATCTACTTCTTAGGATTTTCTAAAATTAAGAGTGTATGCGATCTTAAAAAATGTGAATATAAAAATTTCAAAGTGTAATAAAAAGTTTGTTGAATTGTTGATGTTTAAACTCGCTACTTTTGACGATTAGCATTTATTGCAACCAACATATGCTATTTGTGATTTACTTGTGATTTGGTTCAAATTACCATTCTATTTAATGTAAGAAAATATGAAAATCTAAAAATAGAATATGCTACAAAAACTCCAAATTCCCTTTTTCCATGGAATGTGCTATTGTTGCCTCGAAAGTTGTTAAACAAACAAGAGGCCCAACAAGTTGAAGGCCTCAGAAGTTGGGCCTACTACATACAATTTGTTGAATTTGTTTGTTGTATCTCAAATGAAGATGGTCTAAGTGCATTTGTACCAACATCTCTGAATAGCTCTCTATCTGTGGAAAAACAAATATGCATGGGTTGGTCAACAATTTATTTGGAGGGAGACAATAATTACAACAACCTAATTCAGGGCCCTCGAAACAACTCAAACTAGTGTATCTTCTATTCTTAATTGCACCTCATGATTGCATAATTCATGTGCGGTGACTTGTGAGTGGTTTACTTACTATTTACAGAATCTATTTGAGTAATGTTGATGGGGAACTATATGGTATGCCCTCTAAAAAAACCTGTAAAGTGCAAATAAGAGTTGCTGGTGGAAATGCCCTGACTTTAACCCTTCAACGTCAAAGCAAGCCCCACGGGCTTGTTATAAAGGAATAATTAAGGAAAAAAGTAGTTTTTTTCAACCAAATCAAGAGAGAATTGGTGCATTGGAAAGCTACTGAAAAAGCGATTTAGATTCTCGATTTGCGCCTCATTTGGGAGCTTGTGGAATCATCCACAAGCAATCAAAGTATTCGGAGTGAACAGAAGTTGAAGTTGGGCAGTGTAGGTCGTTTTTGAAATAGTGTCGCAGTGCAACAGTGCCGCAGCAGTGGCTAGCCAACAGAGCCGTTTTTTCTATTTTTTTCGATTTTATTTTATTTTTTATTTTTTTCCTCCAAAAATATTTAGATACCTTCCGGGCTGCCCCGCCCAAGCCCTCTTGACGTTTAAAGGTTAACCCTTAAACGTCAAGGTAAGCCCCATGGGCTTAGTAAAAAGAGAATAATGAAGAAAAAAGTGGATTTTCTCAACCAAATCAAGCGAGGATTGGTGCGTTGGAAAGCTACTGAAAAAGTGATCTAGATTCCAAATTTGCGCCTCATTTGAGAGATTGTGGAATCGTTGGTAAGCAATCAAAGTTATCAAATTGAACAAGTTTTGAGGTTGGGGCAGCTGAGGTTCAGCAGTGCTACAGTGCTGGCCAGCAGTGCCCAGCAGAGCTGTTTTTGCATTTTTTCGTTTATTATTATTATTATTATTATTATTATTATTATTGTTATTATTATTGTTATTATTATTATTTTCCTCCGAAAATTTAGATGCCTTGCGGGCTGCCCCGCTCAGGCCCTCTTGACGTTTAAGGGTTAAACCCCCCTGGACGTTAACCCCTAACTGCCTAAGCGTCCATTTTTTGGACGATGTACAGATTTCATCCAAAATTTCTCATCCGTCATGCACTTTTTGCAGTGTGGAATTTTTACTGTAGATTCTATGGGAAGTTAGCTTCATGCATATGTGATCCGATTAGAAAGGGGATGATTTGTGAAATTTTTATGCCTCATTTCATGTTGTAGTAATTCACCCAAAATTTTGAAGATTTCAGTGTTAAAATGCTCCAAAAAAAGTCAACTCATAAAATTAAGCAACCAAAAAATCTCCAAAAATCACTACACTTATAGTATTACATTTCAACCAACCACAAAGAATTTTATCCGTGGATTGTCAATATCTTATTCGTAATTGAATTACAAAATAATTTTGAATTTCACGTTTCAAATTTTATACAAAATTATTGGTAATAGCAATCATAGATCTAACCGTATGGATAGAATCTAAAATTCATAATGTACAACTTTTATTCATATATCAAGTTCAAAATATCCCTCTAGGTTGCATTTTATAATGCATCTTTGCAAAACTGCCGAATTTGGAGAGGGCTCTAGGCATTTAGGGGTTAATGCAAGAGGACAGAAACTGCCCCTATTTGGGACATGGCTTTTTTTTTTGCACTGTAGCAGTGCTCCATGCATGCAATGGAAGATGGTCCCTCTAGATTTAGACCACTGTGACTGTGCCACGACATCGGAGTGTGGCTCCAAGAAGCCAGAAAAAAAAGCCTTGATTTGGGATGTTGGGAGTCCACAGTAATTTTAGCCCGCACTAATTAATTACTGTAGCCACCTCTCACTGGGTGTACAGTATGGGAGTATATATTTTTCCTTCGCCACACATTCAGCCGACTTACTCATAATGTCAAGTAACAAACATATGATAAGAAATTATGGTCAACTGTCACAGCAGCGGTTCACTAAAAGCATCATCCCAGATTTCATAAAGTGATTTCAATTGAATGTTGCTCGCTTGCTGCCTCTTTTCTGTGCACCTCAAGAAAGAGCAAGACAAAGATCGTGACGACACGTGGCGAGCCAATTTATCAGTGAAATAATTGCAGGTTGAAATCAAAAATTCAAAAAATATCACCGGGTCTCAGTCCTATTTCACAACGGTCTTGGAGTCTCCGTCAACGTCCCCCCGCCCCTGCAAAACCAGCGGGGGCGGGGGCGGGGGCGGGCGCGGGCATCATGATCCGTCCGCACTCCAATCCTTTTCATCATCACATGCACCGTAACTCAAAAGAAACGAAAAAAATTAACACCCAGTACACTTACATTAGCTTTCACCTTCAACCATGGCGGGGAACTCCGTCTCTAATAATGAATTGCACAGAGAATTCATCCCACGCAACTGAAATGTTTGATGCAGGGGTGTCACATGGAGCATCGTCGTTGCTTGAAGAGGTTCAGGATCATGTGCCGTCTGGCGTTGCAGCAGCGTTCTGCATGATAATGATCCCTTGAGCAGTTGCAAAGCAAAGCAATCAGTCAGTGATGGCAGCGTTGATGAGTGAGAACCCGTAAATAACTTAGTCACAGCCCGGGCGGCACGGAGTTCCAGTAGAGCTAGCTTAAGTTACTAGACTGCCGACCCCACGCCCTGCCCTGATTGATTGCTGCCACTTTTCTCCTTTTCTTTATTCCCCTGTTGTTGCTACAGCAAGGACACCTCACTCTGAATCAGTCCGCTTCTCCGACAACAACCATTTTCTTTTTCTTCAGGTATCAAATCATGTCCGTTGTTGCAATTTGAGAAAATTTCCCATTGCAGTCGATCGGCCCGCTGCATGTAGTACTGTGGTCTGTGAAATTTCGTTGTCAGGCAGTTGGTTGGTGGCGCTCCATGCCCCTTCTTACTGGCGATTCCGCCTCATATGAGCTTTCTTGGTGTGGGGAGACATTGCGAGTCAGAGCTTTTTGTGACGGAGAGGAGTAGGTTGTGGTTGGAGGAAGTCTGTCGAGTGTGAGGACTCGTTCTTGGGAAGGGTTAGGCGGCAAGTACTGTTGTGTGACACCCTTTCTGTGTCATTGTGATGCACAGTTTTGGTGGTGAGTAGCTGGAGTTTTTGGTTGGTCTTTCTGACTTGATAATGCGGATTGTTAATTTGTTGATCGATTCTTGTGTTCGTTCTTGGATCTCTAGTTTGCGTTCGTGTTCATTGTACTAGAAGCTTCTTGATTTTGAGGCGTGATTTTGTGGTGGTTTAGTCAATAGCTGGAGGAGATGAATAGCTGAGAAACAGAGGATTGATAATTGGGATTCTGGTAACAAGAGCCGATCACTCCGTGTCAGTGCTTGCTAGCTAGCTGAGGTGGTACTGTGGGGGGTGTGAGTTCCGACCGCGACTAGCTATGGATATGGCTGTGGCGGCAGTGCTTCTCTCCCTGACGGTTATGGCGAGTGTAGAGGAGCTTCTAGTGACGGCTCAAACGCCACCTCCAACGACATCAGCTCCCAGCCCGCCCGTCACGTGCACTCTTCCCAATTCCTCCATGGTTTCTAGCAATTACTGCAATTCCTACGACGAGCAGAGTATGGAAACGCAGACGGCGGGGTGCAACGGTTTCTTGACGGACCAGGAGCCCGCACCGAGTGCCGCGTGCTGCCAAGGTCTGAACGAGGTGGCTTACAACCGAACCGCTTGTATATGCTCGTATACCTTCTACCCGCCTTCCACAGTGAATGCGTCGCGGCAGCTGGACCTTCCCAGGCTGTGTGGTGTGTTGACTAATCTGTGCGGAAAGTGTCCCACGTTCCTTGTTACTCGCTCAAATGGCACTACTGCTGCCCCATATGCCCCAACCAGTAAGTCTTCTTGACAGCGCTACTCCTCTTCTTTGAAATTGTCCAGTTCCCGTTGTCTTGAATGCGTTCTAGGCAGCTTTCTTTCAGGGGCTCCTTCAACTTATTTCAGAATCTAGGATCATTTTATTCTTCTCAAGCATGAAACGAATAAGTCCTCGTAGATTTTGTGCCGATCGATTGAACCTAATGTGGAAGTTCGATGAACGAATTTTGAATGGGTGCATTTGAGCATCGTGAATGTTTGTGATTTCGTATGAGCAGCTGCTGTTTACTTCTGTTTTTAATGTACATATAATTTCAGCCACTTTCTCAGGTACAGCAGCTTTTCTGCCCGGTCGACATTGGGTCTGACTTCCTCACATGTTTTTAAGACTCCGAGTGTCTTTTCTTTTAAAGCTTCTTCTAAGGGCAGCTGACTACCTAGCAGTGATTTTTTGGCTGCTAATTTTACCCAAATTTCTACAATTGTTTGCCTGCCTTTCCGTGGGACGGGGCTAACCCCTCTTGTATTTTTATCTTTGCGCAATACAGTGAATGCTCACGGTCTTTGAAAGGAAAACAAAATAAAAAATGATACAAAGGATTCTTGGGAAAAAAGAAGGAATAATAGCCAGATTTCCTACATGCAGTCAAGATGTGTAGCCTCTTTAAACCTAGGTATCACCCATGTATTACCTAAGTAGCACCTAGGTAGCACATGTGTATTACTCTGATATTACCTATATATTAATATGAAAAGAACATCCCAGGCTCAGCCTGGATTGCTCTTCAAGCCATGGAAATGTAGCAAAAATGCTATACTGTCTCCTGAGAAAAAGAAATCACTGCTACCTAGGGATCGACCTTAGTTGTTGATCAACAATGCTCTTCGTTGAGTAAAGCTTCGAGAGTCTAATAGAATAGAGAGCATTCTAGAACATGGAAAGGTCATGAACCTTGTGAAGTACTGTGGGGTTGAATCGCCTCTCATATAGAACTTCGAATCTGTCTATCATTACTTCTATTGAGGTGTTGTTACGAGTCTTTTTGAATACTGTACCGTAGAGGTTTTATGATAATTCTGCTACTCAAGGTCTTACACTAGGCTTGCTACACATGATTTTGCAGCATTTTTTGATTATTTGTTGCATCGTATTGTTTTTTTCTCAATAATCCAAGTCGAGGGATGATAATCACGTGCAAGACAGTGCTTGAATTCTTGCAAGGTGCAGTTAAGAACATGTGCTTAATTGTTTTGCATCAGATATTGATACGACGCTAACATTTCTGTCTGCTGTTGGTCTGTGAAGCTAATGCACCGACTTATTCAGATGGAAAATCAATGGCTTCCACGATAGGTGCCATTTCACTTGCAGTCGTTTTTGGGTTGCTCGTGGTGGGCGGTATCATTGGTGTAGCCGTAAAGGTCATCAAGAAAAGGAGAGCCAAGCTCAACCCTCCAGGCCCTTTCGAAGCTGCTCCACCTGGGGGAGCATATTGAGAGACTCGTAGCTCAAGGTAAACTTTCTCGACATGCACTTGGTCATTGCAATGACGAACACCCTGATGGTGGTCTGTGCATGTGTAAATATATTGTGGAAGACCTCTCTGCTTAGGTGAAGGTGTTAGGCTAGGAACCACCCTGGCCGCACTGCTAGCTTCCACGTAATTCTTAATTAGCCGGATGCTTTCCACAATGGACTAGGCATCCTGTTACGACAAGGCAATGTAATGATTCAGAAACAGTTTTGCACAATGTAGCATATGGCTCGTATGTTGTAGACTCCTCTCACTCTCAATAAATTTGAACTCTTTTTGACTATTCATTCCTTCAGTTTTCTCCTGGTGAGGAACGAGGATAGGCTTTACTTGCCGGCAATTCTTCATTGGGTGTCCTTAAGCCCTAAGGACCAAGGATTTAGGGTTTTTAAATGATGATGCTTTGAACGAGAGGAAGTCCAAATAGGACCTACTCAAAACTGTTCAAAAAACAAAGAGACTTCTTGGTCCTTTAGGGGTTAATTAAGATGATGCTTTGCTACTCTCTGAAGTCACGAGATTCACAATTCCAACAATATGCGAGTATTTCTGGCGAGATCCTGCAGTATTTTGATTCATGTCTTCAATACTTAGCTTCGCTTGCACTCTGTGCTCTGAGAATGATGAAGAATGGAGAACACATTGACCCAAATTGCTGTTGTTACATGCTGTTCATTTCAAGTTCGAGGATACTGTTTGCGTCACTTTAAGCATTTTAATTCATGTAGGAGACTAGGAGTGTGATTTTTGAGAGTTGAATATAGTTGGAGAGATCTTTGGGTACAAGAGCCAAATCTGTTGAGATCAATTTTTTTTATCACTATGTATGAACTTCTTATGCAATTTTGAAGTGGGAGGTTTTGCACCGGTATAATTGATAGTAAACAACCTCATTTCCATTCAGATATCAGTGAGCATAGACATTTAACCTAGTTATGCTTACACTACTTGCTAGTAAGTCCAATGAAAATATGAGTCCTTGAATGGTAGAAGGTGCTCGAAGTGTCCACTTGAAGGTTGATCCAGTTACACACCACAACGTTTTCTTAAAAGACAAATAGAAATTACATTCAAACCCATTTTTATTCATCTTTTTTGGAGTCTTATGAAACTAGAGCTCTGAAAGTGTCCCCATTGTCAAATGTTCAATATCGATACATTGAAGAATTCATTAGCTCCCCATTCCTTTTTAGAATGGGGGTGGAATATGAGCCTTCTATTTAGTAGAAAATCATACATTTTTGACAAAATCGAGATTTCCTAATGATTCTCCTTTAATAAAATTAGTCAAGGTTTTTAGGGTAGTAGCTAAATAAAATAAATTCATTGGTACATATACCAAGGATGGGCCAAGGATAGCTTGAATACAGGGCTATGCTAGATTTCAGATACCCTAACCTTGGGCAGGCAAAATCTAAGATAGGTCTACATTCAAGCTACCCTCGCCATTTCTCGATTTTCTTAAACAAATGGATGCTTTATTTCTATTGCACAACAACATATTACAAACATCACACTGGAAACGAAGAGAACACGTACTACCGGTATTGCTCCCCCGTGGGTGATTTAAAAAAAAAATTCTTCCTGCAATATTTGGACAAGACCCTATGCTCCTAATCCTAGGCTGGAATTTTGCCTTGTCGAGATCAAAGGATTTGAAGCTCAGATCGAGAGTTTTGATCAATGAATTGCAAGTTTCGATCAAAGGATTTCAAGTTTCTGATCCCGAATTGGCTGATTTCGGTTGCTGAAAAAGCATTCTCGGTTTTAACAAGGCAGAAGAGATCGTAGCTCGCGTTCCATGATTGTTACATTGATTAACTTAGGTCATCGAGAAAAATCATGTGTACGACGACGACGACGTTGATCGCAGCTACCTAACAATTAATTGCTCGATCAATAAAATCTGCTTCTCGATATATTTATCTCTTTGAAGAAGCTGCAGCAAGCAGATCGAAACAGAGGACGATGGAGTCCAATGGTAATGGTCATCACAGCTTCAAAGACGACGACGCTCCGCCCGTGTTTGGCATTTGTGAGCTGAAGCGCTTGTTTCAGGAGCAGCAACAGTTTCTCGATTATTTCTTCAAGAACTTGAATTACGAAGAGGTAAGCGAATAACTCTGTATGAAGATGAGTGTGTTTTTTTTGTATATTTTGATGTGGAGAACAAATAGCAGTTTCTCAACTATTTCTTCAAGAATTTGAATTACGAAGAGGTGAGCGAATCGGGGAGCGAATAAACACCTTCAATCTCTGTTTGATGATTAGTATAATTTTTTGATAAATTTTCATGTGGAGAGCAAGCAACAGTTTCTCCACTATTTCTTCAATAATTTGTATTACGAAGTGTGCGAATAGCCTTCTTCAAGCTCGAAGAAATTCCGTATGGTGATGAGCAAGTTTCTCTTTTATGTATTTTGATGTGGAGAGCAAGTAACAGTTTCTCGACTATTTCTTCAAGAAGTTGAATTGTGAGCAAATAAGCTTCTTCAATGATCTCTGTATGATGATAAGTGTGTGTTTTTTGATGAACATTTTGATGTGGAGAGCAAGTAACAATTTCTCGACTGTTTCTTCAAGAATTTGAATTGCGAGCAAATAACCTTCTTCAATGATCTCTGTATGATGATGAGCGTGTGTTTCTGATGAACATTTTGATGTGGAGAGCAAGCCAGGTGCAAGCATTTACGCAGCTGTGCGTGGACACGAAGGGCGTGATCTTCTTCTCGGGAGTAGGGAAGAGCGGGTTCGTGGCGCAGAAGAGCGCACAGACGTTGGTGTCGACGGGCACGAAGGCGGTGTTTCTGTCGCCGACGGACGCGCTGCACGGCGACATCGGCCTGGTCGGTCCCGACGACGTGGTGGTGTTGTTCAGCAAGTCCGGGGCGACGGAGGAGCTCACCAAGCTCATCCCCTGTGCTCGAGCCAAAGGCGCATACCTCGTGGGCATTTCGTCGTTCAAGAACTCCAATTTCCGTGAGACGTGCGACATGCATGTGTACCTGCCGTTGGAGCGGGAGCTTTGCCCGTTCGATCTCGCGCCTGTCACCTCCACTGCCATTCAAATGCTGTTCGGCGACACGGTTGCCATTGCGCTCATGCAAGCCAAGAATCTCACCAGGGAGCAGTACGCCCTCAACCACCCCGGTGGCCGCATTGGCAAGCGCCTCATCTTCCGGGTTTGTGCGCCTATGTCTGCTTTTCTCCACTTTTGAATTAGGGTTTTGGCTTGAACTCCGTACTCAATTCTTTATATTGCAATTAACCCCTAAAGGACCAAGGATTCATGGTTTTAAAATGACAAATTCAATTGATCATATTGTGAAAGATATAATTAAGATGAGACCAAATTTCATATCATCGGAAACAGTGAAGAAGATAGATAGATAGGAACTCTAGTCCTCTTTCGAGGCCGGCATGAATAAAGTGTCTGTTCGACCCACCCATGATACAATGTTCATCATACAGAGAATCAATGAAGAACATTGCATGTGTTGGTCGAACAAGTAAATTCGAACAAAAAGAAGTCCACATAGGACCTACCACTACAAGCAGAGGTGTCGTTTCTCACTCTGGAGGATCCTATTCATTGTCGCTTTTCACTTTACACGCTTGTCCGAATCGCACTCACCAAGTCCAACCAAAAAATTGGTGAGTGCGAAGTGGCGCCGTTTGACTCACAAAAGGAGTGAAAAGCGACGCCTTCTCCTTGTGGTGTACTCAA
Organism: Pohlia nutans; assembly: GCA_022496805.1. Taxonomy (NCBI): domain Eukaryota; kingdom Viridiplantae; phylum Streptophyta; class Bryopsida; order Bryales; family Mniaceae; genus Pohlia; species Pohlia nutans. Next base: position 31,576,970 of record CM040088.1, on the reverse strand, counting down.
AACTGCTAAAGAAAATCATGAGGCTCTAGGGGTTAACTTACAACTTGGCTGGAATGATGCATCTGCAGGTGGAGGATATGATGAGAAAAGGCGACGCACTGCCATTGTGCCGAGAAAGTGATTTGATCATGGACCAGCTTGTGGAGCTCACCAGCAAAGGATGTGGATGCCTCATTGTGGTGGACGAGTGCAAACGCCTCATCGCTACCTTCACCGATGGAGACTTGCGGCGAGCTCTCAATTCTAGTCGAGAACGCATTTTCCACCTCCAAGTAGGCGAAATGTGCAACAGGTAATGGTTGCAGTCTAACCGAATACACTACCAGGTTTTCAGTAAAATTATCAGAAAAACTGAACTATGTCAAGATCATTTAAAAATTCTTCTCCATATGTCTGCAGTGATCATATACATTATCATATTGAATATGCTCATATAGAGCTCTCCTTGGGGAGGCCTCTGTATGATCACTAAAACAAAGAGACCTCATGAATCATGACAAAGACTCTAAACGTTTCTTGAAAGTCTAATATTTACTGAAAACACTTTTATTTAACAGAAGTTTTCAGTTAAACATTAGATGATTCCACCATTGGGTTCACTCTCTTGGGAATACCGGTAGAGATGAATACTTGATGCAGTCGTGAATGATCACCGTGCAGGGAGCCTCGGTCGATCATGGGCAATGCAATGGCATTTGCAGCCATGAAGAAGATGGAGGAAGGTGTCTCTTCTGTGACTTTCTTACCTGTTGTGGATTTCAATAAAGTGGTGATTGGTCTCGTTACTCTTCACGACCTCGTCTCTGCAGGGCTGTAGAATTCCGGCCACCGCATTGCAATCAGTTCCAAAATCCATGGACTTGCTTGGACAAAAACACAGGTTGGTTGCATATCATGGGTTTGACTCGGAGTTCTAATTTGATGAGAGAGTGTTCAATACAATATCTGATGGGAGACTCCCAACTTTCCTTACCTAATATCCACAACATGCCACAACCCTTCTCAACAGTCCGTTCGTATCATTCTTGTCCTACTATGATAACCATCCATGTTCTGTATAATACCTAGTAATATCTTATCTAATAAGGTTATTTTACTAAAGGAAATGTGGAAATTTAGAGACAAAGAAACAAAGAAGATTAAAAGGAGACAATAAAAGACTTAAAGAAAAAGAAAAGAAAGAATTCAAAGGAGAGAAAAGAGACAAAGATGGTGTAAAAATCCTTACACAATTTCACTCAAATACAATTAGCACTTGAGATAAAATTGTACAAGGTGAGATAAAATTTTGAAATCAAATTAGTATCAAGTTGCTCAAAAAGATATCTTTATGATGCATTGGATAATTTTCTACAAGGATGCGATTTTTTAGGGTCAAGAATGTCATGTTATTCCTAGTTATAGTATAGAGTTCATCCTCTAAGGGCGGAGCTGTATTGTAGTTTCAATGAAGGACTGTACAGTGGGGTCCAACATGGAATGGCGTTTTTGGTTTCGCAGTGAGAAAATTTTTAGTACTGCCAACTTTGAAAGCCTCCCGAGAGCTCAAATATTGGTATTTTACCACGAAAATTTTACTAGAGACTTATCTTTAAGTTAATTATATGTATGCCAAATTTCAAGGCCAAAAGATTCACCCAAAAAAAGTTATTCAGAATCTACCAACATTGGTAGCTGTGGAAATGTTTTCACTGCTGCCAACTTTGATAGCCTCCCAAAGATTGAATTAATTTTTTTTTTGCCATAAAATTCTAGGAAAAAAAACTTCTTTATGTTAATAACATATGATAAAAATTTCAAGGCCAAAAGATTAATACAAAAAACGATATTAACAATCTACCAACATGTGTAGTTGTGGGAAACAATGGGGGAAACTACACACATTGGTAGATTGTAAATATTTTTCTTTGTATAGATTTTTTGACCTTGAAATTTGGCATGAATGATTTTGTCATAAAGAGCATGTTGTACCAAAAATTTCATGGTAAATAGACAATTTCTCAACCGTAGGGAGGGTGTCAAAGTTGGTAGCAAAGTTTCCCCCATTGTTTCCCACAACTACACATGTTGGTAGATTGTCAATATCTTTTTTGTATTAATCTTCTGGCCTTGAAATTTTTATCATATGTTATTAACATAAAGAAGTTCTTTTTCCAAGAATTTCATGGCAAAAAAAAATTAATTCAATCTTTGGGAGGTTGTCAAAGTTGGCAGCAGTGAATAACTACCAATGTTGGTAGATTTTGAATAACGTTTTTTTGGTGAATCTTTTGGCCTTGAAATTTGGCATACATATAATTAACTTAAAGATAAGTCTCTGGTAAAATTTTAGTGGTAAAATACCAATATTTGAGCTCTCGGGAGGCTTTCAAAGTTGGCAGTACTGAAATTTTTCTCACTGCGAAACCAAAAACGCCATTCCATGTTGGACCCCACTGTACAAGGAGAGTAATTTCAACCTTTGAGAAAAAATCTCAATTGAGGTCCCCCTCTTGAGAAAACTGACTCTCAACTGTGGTCCCCTTCCCTTGGTTGAAAATTTACACTCCCGGTATTACATTCAACAATGCCTTTCTTCATCATTCAACTCAAACCAATTTCAACCCAACATAACCCATTCTGTACACCCGGTTGAAACTCTCAACCCAACTCTCTATTCGGCTCGTCCTAAGAGAAGAATGTAGTTCCTATACTTACTCCCATTATGTTATGCATATTGGTGCGGGTCTTCAATAAACAGACTCTTAATTCACATTCACCCTTAAAAAGACCAGACTTCTCTTAGATCTTTTGATTCATGCCTAATCAGAGTTCATTGATGCAATAAGGTAAAACAGCCTATTCTCGAGCACCCCCCATTCCCGGGGCCTAGAAATGGTCACAAAGTCGTGACTTCAAAGTCTCAAACCGTGCAACACATCATCCAAGCAGTAATTGTGCAACGTGGAATGGATGAATGACTAAAACAGGCGGTTTTGAGAGGATGAACTGATGAAATTGTAGGCGCAGCTTCTCACTTTTATGATACAGTTCGACGGTTTTGAGGTGGCAGTAGATTAGCAATTGATGATGATACTAATGTACTATTAAATAGTAATTCACACGATTAAAGTGTATATTATCCAATAATGAGTATGATATGCATGGATCATGGGTACAGAGGGTCGGTTAAGGGGAGGCTGGGGAGCCGCCTCCTTGATTAATTAGCCTGCATGTTGGAAATATATGTAGAGCAGTGTTGTGTGTGATTTCACTTAGCCAAATTGAAGTGAAGATTGTGAGGGTCTGTGAGCAAGTTCAGAGATGATTAAAGTATGAGTGGTACATTGCATTGTTGTGATTGAGTGTGCATGACTGTGAGATTTACATTTCATGAGTGTGTGACTACAACGTCAATACATACAGGAATCAAACAGTTCTAGAACTGCAACTACGTCACTAGCTTTCTACAGTGAATTGTCATGAGAAATTTTCAGAGAGGAGGTTCAGATTTCATGGGCGAGTCCAGTGTAACAAGGAGGCGCAACCCGCCATGTGATTGGAGTGAATGTATAGTCGGGTACAAGTTGCTTACAAATTTTTTGACTCTTCCCTCATAAAAATAGAGTTTCTTCCGTAAATTGTAATGTGCTTGATATGGCACCCATGGACCTACAAATTGAAAGGGACATTCCTATTCCAATCCTCTATTGGTAGGAATTTTTTCTTCCCATATTTGCAATCTTCAAAATCAATGCGGCCGCTTGATATACGATCTACCTACTTACAATGCTTACGAAAAAATTTGTAAGCATGTTGTACCCGACTGTAGTTGCTGCTCCATCACAGGGAACAGAGGAGGGTGGCAACGAAGCACCGTTAGCAGCAGGTTAGGCGCCGAACTCTATCAACATGGACACAGCGTGGTGTTCGTAGGGACTCATTTCAACCTGCTTGCTGCAGCAACGACGTATCGAAGTCCAGATACCACCATGCACAAGGCTTTGGCATTCATGTCGACAACAAGGGCGGCGCTTTAAAGAAGAGTTGTTACTTAAGCAAATCAAAGAAGTGCAATAGGCAAACGAAAGGTTGGTGTATGGACCACCGAAGCGCTAAAATCAGCCGTTGCGGCAGTAGAAGCTGGAGAGAAGATGAGGACGGTAGCCAGGTATTTCGACATTCCACCCAATTCTTTGTCGGATCATGTGTATGGGAGAACGTTGGGTCGAAAGAAAGGTCCCCCGACAGTTCTGACTGCAAAAGAAGAGAATGATTTAAAAACATACATGCTAAAGATGCAACAATGTGGTCATCCCTTAACAACTCAACAACTACGTTTAAAAGTAGCTACCATTACACAAGAGAGGGTGACACCATTTGGGGGTGGTATTCGTAGAGGGAGCTAGATAAAGTGGTTTAAAAAACGGCACTCTGATCTGACTCTCAGGAATTCACAAGGACTGGAGTTCTCACGAGCAAAAGCACTTTGTCCAGAGAATGTGGCTTCTTTCTACATACTGAATTTTGAGGAGTTGTATGCCAAACATCAATACTTTCGTGATGGCAATGCAGTCAGAAGGAACTGTGACGAAAGTGGAGCCCAAGCTGGCAAGAATGCTGGTGGTTTAGTTTGGACAGAAAGAGGCTCTAAAATAGTCCAATCTTTGATGCCTAATGACCGTGAGTGGTTGATAGTCTTATCATGCATCAGTGCAAGTGGAGATCACATTCCAGGATTCTATATATTCAAGGGCAAAAGAATGAGAGAAAACTACATTCAACATTGTGAAGATGGAGCTAGTATGGCAATGCAGTGAGAAGGGTGGATGACAACAATTCTCTTCTCTCACTGGATATCACATTTTATAAGAGCACTAGAAAAGTAGAGGGGGAATTTCGCCAAGCAAATGTCACTTACTAGTGGTTGACGGACACAATTTTCATGTCACTCTTGAAGTAGTGCACTATAAGGCTATGCAAGTTGGCTTAGATCTCATTACTTTGCCCTCACACACAAGCCATGCATTGCAATCGTTAGATGTCAGCATATTTGGACCATTCAAAAAAGCTTTCAAGATATACAGAGACGTGTGGATCTTGAGAAACAAAGGCCGAGGAGCAACAAAGGAGGTGCTTGCGCATTGGTCTCTACTTCACTACTGAAGGCTTTGATTAAGAGTAACATCAAAGCTGGATTCCGAGACACAAGGATATGGCCTTTGAATGCCAGGGCTGTGGACAAACACATGGCCCCTCTTGGCAGTTTGTACAAGCAACATCAACTCGTGTCAGATTCAGATGAAGATCAAAGCACCATAGAAGACACTAAACAACAAGATGAAGAAGAGGATGGCTTAGATCCAACTTTGGAAGAAGCCATTCGTAGGCTGCTGTTTGAGATGCAAAGCCTCCATCAGTTGGATTTCTTTGCTTGCAATGATGGAATTAGAATCATGAGGCAACAAAGGTAGGCTACTTTGGTTTTGGATGTACAACTTTACAGGAACAGTTCTTTAATGTTGCCAGGGCATTATGTGGACTTCTTTATTGCAGGAAATAGAAGAAGCATAACTCGGTTGTAGGTACTTTGTTGTCTTTTTATGAGTGCATGCATATTGATAGTAAGCCAACATGTTCTCATTTTTTGGCCAGGCTATGTCCACCCATAGGAAGCTACTACTTTCAAGTTTGATTTTTTTTTTTGTAAATACAAATTTGATTGGAAATAAAATTTTCAAGTTCCTTCATTTTTTTCTTCTATTTCCTATGCTCAATAAAAAAAAACATATCTTCATTGTATGTGGAAATGGGCAATTTTCTTAAATGCCCAGAAATAGGCTGTTCTACCTTACCAGAGTTGGGATACTGGTATTGCAACTCCAATGAAACATCAAATGAAAGATACCACAAACTTCTTTACGATACAAATTTCCAAGGAATGGAGTGGGTGCAAACCACTCTGATAAATAAATCCACCGCCTTTCATCCTGATGAATAAACAAATTTTAAGCCTATACCATTTTGGTGCACCTTTGAGAAAAAAAATTACATTTGCACTGATGTAATAACATTCCAAAATCGGGAGGACCGCATCACTGCATGATTATTTCTCAATTTGCAAGGTTCTTAACCATTAATGGTCCAAAGAGCCCTTCCTGATCAGTATTATACAACAATATTCCATTGTATTTGGTATGGTTCCACACCTCCTATGGGTTTAAGATCAAAAATGAAGTTAAAATTCACATCGACATGATTTTAATGAGCTATTGGGGTCTCAATTTGGAACTTTCTATTGACAACAAATGTCAAATATACGCCAACGTATCTACTATCCCCATCAGCCCTTTAAGGGTTAATCTCACAAGGGAGAATTTTGAGACCATGCCATGACCACCTCCCGTGATTGACCTAGATGATTACAATCAGTAACCAGAAGCTGCCACCAGGAGAGAGTGCCCAGATCTGTAGTGCCATTTATCCCAGCAACTACAATATCATGAACCTCTAATTGAAATTACAATAGCAAATAAACAATCACCGAGGCAGTAAACAGAAGTACATTCAATTTTATTGCAAAAGTAAAGGGTTCGACCAAACCCCTAGTTTTGGGGTTGTTAGTCAAACGTAAAAAATTGGACCACAGTCTGGGTTATCAGCCAGGTCACTCACAACCGAATGTTCAATCTAAACATGTTAGCTGCTCCGTCACTAACGACGGAAATTTCGAAAAACTTTCTAAACTACAAGTGTACCTGTATGATTCTCCTAAAAGCCGGCAAAATTTTCTTGTTCTCCCTTCCATCGTAGTCATCTGATATGCCAAAAACATGCTCTATTGAGCATAACCAAAGCAACATACCGTTCAGTATTGAACAGACTTGAGGTAAATGTCACACCCGAGCTTGAAACAGGCCGCAGGGATCCACATAGCGATGCAAATCATATACGCTGAAGATGACGACTCCTTCGGGATTGAACTATGTACCGAAAATGTAATCCAGCCCCCATTCTACCAGCCACTAGAACATCAGTACTCTTGGCGAAGTGAACTGAATGCCCAAGTACTTACCTCCACGATACAGCAGTTACCGCAACGTACGGGAGCTTGTATATGGGGTTTAAACTGGAAGAGGGCCAAAAAGCAAATGACTGCAAAAACACGTACAACCAAGAAAGACACCTAGAAAATTGAAAGATACCATCTTCTTGAGGGGAATGAAGAGAGGAGCTCCAGTAGACTCACCTGCAACCACAAAACAGTTTCACCACGGTGACCATAGCATGCACATAAAATCCATGAACATGAACATGTAATTGCAGAAATACCATTATGTGCACGACCAGCATAGAACAAAAAAGAATGAAGGAGAAACACTGAGCTGAATCGGCTGAGAACTTGCTGAGCACACCTGAGTATAGAGCTTGATGAGGATAGGAGGACACAACTGAACACAATTCCCACACAAAGCCACACGTGTCTCTTTAGTACAGAGCATGCAAAAAGTAAGGAACATATAAAACCAACACCACCACAATTAGATCACAACTGGATGACACAAACAAATAAACCCACGTAAATCACTATGAATGAACGACTGAAATGGCCTACAGACAACATAGTCGGTCCCTCAGCTCCTATTGTCGTGGTAGCTTCCGTAACGTTGGCTTCAGTCAATTGCCTTCGTGTCCATACTTCCGTACAATAATTTGCAGACCCATTCAGATTCATTGATAATACGCCAGCAAAAGGAACCTCCAAGGATGAAGCACCTTTGCAGTCTGACCTTGTCAAGAAACGTCAGGCTTGTTTGAATTGTCAAATAGAGCAGCACTTTTCTTCAAATTGGCCGAGAAGGGATGAAGAGCAAAGGCGAATTGGTAAAAACTGCGGAGAGAAGTTTCATCTTGCAGTCGCTCTAGCAAGTGCCCTGCCTCTACCCAGTGTTGTTCACAAGCCTGTGAGGATGTTTGCAGCAAAGAGCTAAACAGAAGTGAGCTTATCCACACCGCAGCAGACATATCAGCGACGCTGTCCAGATTGCCAATACGCATCCTAGAAATTTGCAACAGTAACTCATGGTTTCCAGGAAATGTCTCCATCAGTGCTTCGACAATCATTGCAACCTCTTTGGTTACGCCGGGCTCCTTGCTGATGATGACTTCCACCACAGCGTTCATGAGTGAGTGGTCAATGGAAGTAGGCCCCATGAGAGACTCGAGAAATGCACGAACCCTTCGCTTGGAGATGGGGCTGAACAATTTGCTAGCAAGAGGGACTAATTTGTACGACATGCTTGTAGCTAAACTACACCTGTCCAAAAGGTCCATGATAGCACTAGCCTGCTCTTGACCTGATTTGCTGAAGCGTATGAAAGCAGCCATTTCTCTCCAACAATGCAGTACATCCTCCCATATAACTGCTGCTTTCATACTTTTTTCCAGTGCAAATTGTGCATCAACTTTGTTGCCAGAGAGTATCTCATATAGTGCGAGATTCATCCACGCAAACACTACTTCACGACCAAACACACAGCTACCATCAGCTTTTTCAAACCTTCTGGTGTTCAGCTGTAGAGCTTTCCTAGTAGGATCCACCTCACCAGAACCAATAAAATTCTCCCATTCGGTGAGGCCTTGGCACGCAGCAGTTCCACACTGGTGGAGGATATTCATAGCACCAACACTGCCTTCAGCATTAAGCATATGCACAGCATACTGATACCACAATCTCTGCTGATCGGTAGACCCTTTAGATGAACTATGCAACGCTTGCTGAAACACCTCATTCCATCCTTTCTCCCTTTCCAAATGCACAATGAGGAGAACAAGTTCGAGGCAGGTAGAATGTCGTTCCATAATTTGCCGACTTATCCGTAGCGCATGTTCGGAACCATGGTACAGCGCCAAGCATTTTAAGTAATTGATAGCCATAACTTGCTCACTCACCTCCTGAGATAAAACAGATGCACAATGCATACCTGCCTCCATAACTTTCAGCACAAGATCCTTGGAGCCTTCCTGCACTTCTGAACACCTTGACCAATCAAGATCCCATGGCAACTGTTGCCTACATCCTAAACGGAGAAGATAGTTCTGAGGGAGCTGGCCAAACGCAACCGCATAAGCACAAGCCACCATCAAGATGCAACAATCCTCAGGTGTGAGGCAGGTCAATACTGATGCAGAAGTACTACTTGTGTTGACAACGTCCTCGGACCACATATGCAGTAGCTGAGTAACTTTTGCAACACATATGCAATCCAGCATCTGAATGGCCACGTCCAATATGCAGGCGCTCTGCTCCTCGCTATGTTCCCCATCATTCACCAGGGCTTCAAGGGCCAGTTCATAGGCCTTCAATCGTTCTGGGAATGTCGTCCTGCTATTGATGTATAGGAGCAGCAACTCATATGAACCTTTACTGTTCTCAATCTGCGCAGAAGTTCAGTTATTTAATCGCAAAATTAAGAATACCAGTAGAGCTATTGTGACAATCGGCACTTACTGGACAGAAAATGGATTACTGAGACTAAGATTTTCTAGGGAAAAAAATCAGAAACGTTGGAAACTAAACTAGGTAGATGATTAAGCCCTCAAACAACTAATGAGAATCCACAAGAGAGTGCACTTAGATTATAGAAACTCAAACTTCATGTGGGTTCAAAAGATGGAACTTGAGTTTGAGATTTAGTCTCACATACCGGTATACAAGGTACACAAAGCTTTCAAATATAAAACGATAAGTAGAGTCCAGAACAACCATGAGAAATGCTTCGCTTAAGTCAAAAAATCACAAGGATGCAGTTAAAGGAGACTTCCTTTATCAAAAGAAAGTGGACAAATACCGCATGAAAAAATAAGTCATCAACGCCAATTTCGCCTTTCCCATGATAAAATAAGCCTATGTAGACAATCCATAACGTGGCCACAGTGGGATTTGCCTCCAGGGCCCGTGAAAGAACGTATAAGGCCTGTTCACAAGCCAACAAATTAGACAATGAGCACAAAAGTACTCAGTTCAAGACATGGAACAACAGAGTAAACTTTGATCTGATACATCACCTTCTAAAATAGTCATGGTTTAGATATTCTCTAACAAACAATTCAGTCTCGAGCACCATAATAGAAGACTGTCATGTTTGTCACATGACTGGTCTTGGTATCATGTGACAAACAAGACACAGCAACATGCATCTCACAAATTCAAATATAAAACAATCCTCAGTCTGCAATTGACTCACTTCATTGTACGCATCATTATCTGTGCAATTCAGATCGAAGTCAATGCGTATAAGAGCAAGCTCCAGCCACGCTTCAATATCTCCAGGTTCGTTGTGAACGTGTTCCTGCATCAACGAGGTGCCACTGCCTTAAATTCAGAGTGATCTAAGACAAACTTGTGCTGTCCAAGCCAAGGAATAGTAACTTCCTGAAGCTCAAGTGACCAGCAATCTTCCGAAAGCTACCACTGACTAAACTTTAAGTCCACACAGAAAATACTTTCACTAACCTCGATACAAGCCAGTGATCTTTCTCCAGTGTAGCGCCAACCACTTGAATCCGGAGTAGTCGATTGCCTGTCGGTATTAAAGAATACCGTAGGCAAGCAAGGCATATCTGAGGGCATTGGCCTCCGTATTGCAGACGAAAGCGTAAAGGACGTAAACAAATTAAATTTATATTGATTACTAAGACAACACCTCACTCTGGGAACCAAGCTCTCGTCTTGATTGATAGGATATGATCCAATCTTATAAAAAGGTGCAGGTGAACCTCTATTCCAAGTGAAGGGTCTAGGAAGTAGCAATTTATTGCTGATAATAGACCCAACATTTTTGGATGCTCCATTGATGATTTCTCCAAGTGTTGCGCTGACTGCTTCTGGAGGCAACTTCTGAGCTTCAAATTTTTGCACAGGATTCAAGTACTTGCTGAGCTGTGATAGAAGGCGAGCGTCGTCCAGAGTGTAGTCAGCCATATGCTGCCATGGACAGGCATCATCGTTGCATTTCCCCCGATGTTCAAACATGCAAAGAGCTTTACAAGGATCCAGCATATGGCTCCAAGTCCCAGATGCCACGCTGTTGTGCCAAGCAGTCTGAAACGCTGAACACATCCTGTAGGAGCGAAACATAGCCAAGGGACTCTCATACGAAGCTAAGCGGAAAGTGGACTCATCAAATCTTTTATCTGTGACCACCTGGTTGTAAGCCAAACAAAGGGCGGGGACGTTACTAGTTTCTAGATTTGCAAAGCCAATAGATATTACAGTGGATGGCAGCTGCACATTTTCATCCAGCACCAAGTCCTTGCTTGTGTCAAGTAAGTCAGCAGCAACGAGAAGATCTCCTTCATCGGCAAGGTCATCGACATGATTTTCTGCAGAATTTGTAAAACTAGGAAACGTAAGACACACTTCATCCATACCGTTCCCCCTGCCCTCTTCTCTGCCATCTTCTCCTTCTTTTAAAGACCTTGTTTCTCCTTCACTTGAAACACTTATCCTACTTGCGCAATCACCCTTGTCTCCGGCAACTTCGCCATCTTTAGCTTCCAAAAAGGAAGGATTGATTGTCTGGCCATTGTAATCAGAAGTATCTTCACATCCCCTATCCAGCTGCTGCAATTCATCATTCTCAGCCAGAGCTCTCAACCCAGAAATTTCACGCTTGTTCTTTAGACTAATTGTCAAACCGGCAGCTGCAGGTATATCAGAATGATGCTCCCTACAACCCTCGTCCTGGCTACCATGCTTTGAAATCATAAGTTCACCATTCGGAATGCCATCAGATCTTGAATCGGCTTGCAACGGCTTCGGGCCTTCTAAGTCCACCATATCCATATCCTGCTGACAAATCAACCTTGTTAGTAGTCACACCTTCACTCTCTTCATCACGTTCACACAAATAATCCATCTACATCACTGTCCATTACAGTTCTGAGGATGGGTGTGCATTACTGCAACTTATCAAGTATCCCATATACTTACCTTTACCATTGAATCCACCTACCGCTGGTGCTTAACCAAAAAAGAAAGTCACCTGTTCTTGACATCTTTGCCAAGAAAGATGCCCCTGAGAACAACTTGAACTATACACAGGCACAAAACAAATCTTAGAATTGATCCAACCTGTTCTGCAACATTGGCAAAAGCTTCTTCAGTTCCACTTGCAAAACCATTTGCCGAAGGAATTTCTTCTCCTAGGACCTTGAGAATGTTGGAAGGTTCTTTATCTGCAACAACCAACTAGATGATTTCAATGGTTGTAATTAAAAATAGCAAAAAGACATGATAAAGCTGGACAAGATGGCATCTGACCTTTAACAGATTCGGACATTTATAGCAATTCTATTCTGAAAAAGTAGACTTCCCTAAAAGCATCCAAAAATCAAAAACGTTAATGACGAGGAAGAAAAGCATCGTGAGATGCCTGATACTGAAGCAAATCAATGGATTCATCGGTTATTTAACATCTACAATACATGCAGCTTCCGCGGTGCTTAACCATAGATATCCGCAGAAACAACTCGCTTCAAACAGCAGACATCTGCAACGATACTCGTGCATACCTGTGGTGCTTGGTTTCTGCATTGAAGGGCTGGGAACCCTGATGACCTCTCCATTAACCACAAAGGGCCCTTGTCCTGTGGTATGTAGATAAATCTGAACACAGTGATCACTGCCAATTGCAGTTCTAGTTTCTTCCTGCTCCAACAACTCTCTGTCAGTTTTTGGAGTAGACCTCACCATTTCTAGAACATCACGTTCCTCTTTGTCTACTTCCGTTTCCGCTGCCTGAGCCTCCACCGGTTCAATAGACGTTGATATGAATGGGGTATGAAATCCACCCTTACTTCCAGGATCTGAAACATCATTATCATGGATTGCCATGGGTCTGTTCTGTAGATCCTGATCCTCATGGGAAGAATCTTGCAAATCTACTGAATTGTTCAATCGGAGCTCTCCTTGGCCTTGCGCGTCAGAAGACAAAATAATTCCAGTATGCTTTTTGGTTTTTAGCCTTTGAGAAGAAGTAACGCCTTCGCTATTTGTCGATATAGAAACCTCGCCTTCTGCACAAAACCCGTAATGAGGAGCTTCGTCCTTATCCGAAAGTGCATTTTTATCACCAACAGTAGCATCATCTGTACTAGGAGTACGCCCACCATACAATCGAGTACTATGATGTGCTGTTCTGTGAAGATTCTCTTCCAAAATTTCCGTGTCTGCACTGCTCGAGGGCACCTTAAGAGTATGCTCATCAACTTGAGGAGACGATAGGATACGAGCCTCTTTCTCATTGGATACCCTGTGCAACCCTAACCCATATTCTGTTGACGGTTTAGCCGTACCCCCTACTGTCGACGGATACGCTGGAAAAGGCAACTCGGTAATCCTTGGAAGTGTAATATTGTTTAAGGGATCGAAGGGAACTAAGCTATTGCTGTTGCCATGTATCGAGAAAGAAGGTTGTGGACAGATGTGTAATTCTGCGGCTTGGATCTGGACACTCAGAAATTTCTGACGCTGCAAAAGTGCTTCACAGCGAGCATTGGCTGTACTAAGAGCAAGTTGAGCTTCACGATAGGCTCTACGCAACTCCCGCTCTCGGATTTCACAATTTCTCCTGTGGTCCTGGGCTTCCTCAAGATTTTTATCCACACTGTCCTCTTCCTCTCGCAAATTCTCCAATGAGGAATCTGCACTGCCTCCTCCGACGGTGTGCTGCATTCGCAACTGCTCCAGATGACTTCCACCAGCCTCAAAATGTTGCAAAGTAGGCCAGGGATTATACCCTCTTGGGTCCCCTGGATCAGGAGCTGACTCATGATTATCTCCTAAAGACAATTTGTCACGTACTTCGCTCTGCACCATGTGAGTTGAATTGATTGCAGATGGCAACGTCTTAATAGCGTCATTATTCATAATCTGAAAGCCAGCAGCATCAGTGGTAGTGACAAACTTCGAATTAGAAAGATCACGTGATGGTTGCAGCGAGCCACAGGACACAGCTCCGCCATCCAATCTTGTGATATGATGATTGTCGGTCTCTTGTGCCACGAGAACTCTTGACACAGTACCATTCGCCATTTCTGACATATTTTCACCACTCCGGATCAGCTGTAAATCTTTTACCTGTGAGTTGCTAATTTGTGTAATAGTAGATCGTTGGACATGAAGAGCGTTGCTATCTCTAAGAGTACTTATGGAAGGTATGTCAGCTGTTTTTGATGAAACATTTCCATCCAGTGTCTTGCGCTTTTGTGACTGCTGATCACCCACGCGAAAATCTGAGGCTGAGAAAGGAACATTCTTTGGATCTCTAATCCTGCTCTCTCCTCTGCACTTCTGAACTTGGTCTGCCGGTGAAGGACGAGGTGGACAGAATTCTCCTTTTGATCTTCGCTCCGGCAAGGAAGAGAGGGGAGGCAGATTAGCAGCTGTGTGATCAGCGACACTGAAAAATTGAGGCGAGTGCTCGTCTGTTCTTTGTCTCTTAGCCAGCAGATTATCTTCGTCAGCAGATAGACCAACGACATGATTTGCAACCTTTGAGGCAGAAATCCCGAGGCATGCAGAATCTGAGCCCAGCCTACCAGAAGGCTGGATAATCACATTGGAGCTATGGTCCAATTGGTGTTTCTTTTGATGTTCTGATGAATCTACAAATGCAAATCCACGTCTTTTCAAACTCAAGCCCTTGGCCTGCTCGGACCGTATGGGCTCCAGATGCCGTTCACCCGAAACTACTAAAGAGCTTGCAGGTCCATTTCCATCTGGTTGTGTTGAAGGGCCCGCAGGAATTGCATCTCCGAGTTTAATACATGCAATTTTTCCTGTGCCAGTTGCTTTGGGGGAGATTTGAAGCGACTCCCCATTGCCTGTTTTAGTAGCACCAGATTCGATCACCAGAACACCTGAAGTGCTTCTTCTAGCAGCATCCACTGGCTCTACTCCAGATGAGGCTGGCTCCGTGGAGTTGGCAGCCGCCGTACCACGAGAGGTTCCAGTTCGAGAAGGTTCTGCAGCAGCAACTGCTGGAATCACAACAGCACCTCTGTTAGGTGCAATATTCCTAACTTCTTCAATCCTTCCAAAACTGGATATCCCGGATTCTTTAGCCCCAATCGATAACTGGATATCTCGGATTCTTTTGCCTTCAACAGCGACATCTGCCTGTCGAATTGCAGCAGTTCCTTCTGCTGGTCCAGTTGAGACCTGGTAATCAGATGACTTCCCAGAAACGAATACATCTACTTTTCCTCTACCACGCTCACTGAGCTCTGCTTCATTTTCTTGAATGCTGCTAAGTTTCGGGTCTACGTGTGCGAGATTAGATATCCTATGTTTCTTCTTGAATGATGTCTTACTTGCACTATTCACAGCTAATGGGTTTCCTGCTGTCCTACCTACCTTTTGTGTCCCACCCTGTATCAAACCGCCTGCAGCAGCACGACTCCGCGGTTCCGGCACTTGACTGACACGTTTACTTAGTTCGATCTGACTCTCCTTAGCTGCAATCATTTGACGCAAGGCCTCTATCTGTGTATCTGGGCGAGGGGGGGCAGACTTTGACACTAACGCAGGTCGCACCGTGGTTCCTGCTCTGTTGTTCAGAGTAGTCTTCTTATATGACATGCCAGTTGTTCGTCCCAACCTGGGCCGAATAGGTAATGAATTTCCATTCGGACGGGTTAGGGTGCGAGAGGTTGATTTAATGCCTGCAGCTACAATTCGGTTAACACCACTTCTAACCTGAACTTGTGCGGGTTGTGTCTGCACCCGCTCCCCTTCGCTGTCGCTGTCGTCAAAGTTTATGATAAATTCTGAGTTGGTTCCAGTGCTTCCAGGAAGAGCAAGACCAGCCAGAAAGTTATCGGCTTCTGTGTGATCAGCTGAATAAGGGACTGGTTGTGCCCGCACACCTGAGAAAGAAAAGACCCGGTAGTCAGCCCTCTTCTGCAAGTAAATGCAAAGCATTGAGTGAATCTGCAATAGGTCTCAAAATCCTTCCTGTAAGGAGCCAATTTGAAATAGTTACATTCACGAAGGCTTCATTGTCAGTTTCAGAGTCTCATACTGAAAAGCAGAGGATCACTACATCAAAATGTCAATCAGACCACTCATTGCATGTGAGTGGAATTCTATCACGCAGTCACCCAGTTGAGCGATACCTGAAGAGGACCTGGCACCAACTACTGGTGAAAAGGGCCTGTGAGAGGCAGCAAAAGGAGGTGAAAACGGCCTGTGCGGAGAAATAAAGGATAATCCCGGGGTCCCCTTAGAGACCTTCGCTACGTCTCCAGCTCTTCCACTGTTCTTTCCAAGTGTGATTGGTTGCCTAGCACTAGAACCATTAGCTGTTGGTGTGTAGACCAATGCTGCAGCAGACAGCTTATTCACAGATCCATTGACAAGACCCTGCGATTTAGTTGGCTCCCTTTCTGAAATTTGCACTGCATTCTCGTGCTGCCTAGCGGTATCTACATCTGCCAAGGGAGTCTGCGAAGACATGTTTATCAAAAATATCAGGTAAAAATATAATAATAAACAGAGGAACCAACCTTGCAATAAACGTATGACACGAGAAAACCAAAATTTAGAATGGATAGTGACATACCTGCACAAGCGTCTGAGAAGCTACACTGAACTTTGTAATTTCCACTGCACCAGAAAAGGTAGCAATATCAAGCTTCTATTTGATAAGTTGACGTCTGCATCAAACTAAGTCGTCACAAACAGACAAGATGCTTGAATGACAGCGAATTGACTCATCACTCCCGTCAAGTATAGAACCACATCACCGAGAGAACCAACAGCTCATACCTTCTTTTGGCGACTTCATAGAAATAGTAAATGGAGCTGGAGCACTCAACCCACTGAGAAGTTCTGATTTCCTGACGATGGCATTAGCATTAGCATTGGCTGTTGATGATGTTGCTTCAGTCATCAACACGTTGGAAGCACCGGTTGTTCCAGCCGTACGTATCTTCTCCGGAGGAACTAATTCTGGATATCCTCCTAATCTTGGATTATTCGAAGGAAGACCACGCCCAGACGTCTATTATCACCACAGCCATAACATACAACCATGACCGAATAACTCCTCATATAGTAGAAGAAAATACGGAATATCTCAGAAATACCATGAAATAAAACATACTAAACGAATCGAATCCTCTTACAGTTCAATTAGCAGAGAGATATATATCAATCTAGAAAAGTCAAGCTAGAAAAGTTAAACCGCCGACGTCTCTATGCGAATATCCCACTCTACCGATGACGAAGGGACTGTCGATTAAAGTTGGAGCATAAATATGATAATAGATGAAATCCGGCAGGTGAGTAAGAAAGAGCACATCGACAGACCATTTCGGATTAGGGAGAGGATGTTATAGTGGGGAACCAACAGGTTGTGACGAGAGTGACACTTGATCGTCATCAGAGGAGCTGAGCTCGCCTTCCTCTCTCTCCACTTCTGGTTGCTTCCCAAGCGGCCGAGGTTGTAACTTCTGTTTGGAGGGCATCGAAGCAATCACACGAGCCCGCAACATATCAATCTGATTGGCATCCGACATCTCGTCTCACTGCCTTCTACAGAGACCATAAGACGATTAGTTTCCAAGACACCAAGCTTAAGTCCGACAACACAAAAGCAATAGTTGCCACCCATCCTCCTTTGAGGTGCTCAAGCCACGACGGAGGTTCTTCAAAGGCCAAAAAAATTGCGTTTGCAATATCAACCTCGAGGCAACACATTTACAAGAATAAACACACAGAGAATAAGGCTGGTCCCTCAAACATGCGAAATACCTCCAAGCTCCCACCTACAGACGGTACAAACTCCTTGCCCTAACCTACTTCCAGAGAGAAAACTTCTCAAGAAAAATAACACTCCACTGGCTAATGGAATTTGCATCTTCCAACATACTGGTAAGTAGACCGTTCACATTCTTGACCTAAATCCCAGGCTTCTTTATTACATATTTCTACGAGCCCTGTATACCAATGGAGGCTCACGTACATCTAATACAGACTTGCAATTTCCCTTACGCCAGAACTCAAACAGATTTGCGCAATTCCGAAAATGCGTCGAAAACTAAGCAAAGAACGCACAATATAAGACCAGCTCCTCCACATTAGGTCAAATCCACTGAAAGCCTAATCCTTCTGGAAATAAAACACCATACCGAGACTTCATACTTGAAACACGACCGAAAGAATGAAAAAAGGTTGACGAACCAATATCTCACAAGAAAAAGAGTCGAAACAGAACGCACAAAAGTAAGACCAGCTCCTCCATATTAGGTCAAATCCACTGAAAGCCTAATCCTTCTGACGAGGTGTTTCTCGAAATAAAATACGATACCAAGACCTCATACACCGAAAGAACGCAAACCAAAATCTCACAAGAATGGGCGAGAAAAAAGAGAGGAAAACAACACTGAAAAGAACTCTCCACCTACACCTATCCCGCGAATTGCTGAACAACATCGTCGCATAAAAAATAAAAAATAAAAAATAACTTAAAAAATCGAAAAACCTGAAAAATTAAGAGCAAACAACACCAGGAACGAAAACTGACCTGGCCGAGTATGCGAATGCATTCCTAAAGATTACTCCCGCCGCACGACCAATTCACGAACCATGGGATCCCTAATAACAAACCCGCGCAGAGATTCCTTGCAATTGGGATCCGCAAAACCCCCTACCATTCACTGCACTCAGAATCTTTCGGTGGAATCCGAGCAGAGGCGAGACAAAAGAAGTAACGCGGCGGCCAGGACGGGGACGAGCGAGCGAGCGACGGGGAGGAAGGGAAGAGAAGAGAATGAGAAAGAGGGAGAGTATTGAAGGCAGGCTTGGCTTGGGAGGTGTGTGGCTATGGTGGAACTGAAGTGCTTGGTCCCGCCCCGCGCCCGCCTTGCGAGAGTGACAGCTCTCCTGACGGCCAAGGCGGGCGACATGGCTGTCCTTGTTGCAGCGTCGTGATGAGCTGTCGTTGGGATCGAAACCCTGCTCCTCATTGATTGCTTCGTTAGTGGAAAGCACATAGCATAATAAGTTAGAGTACCTTTTTCAAAGTGGATCTCGAGGAGAATATTCATTTTTTTGTGTGCGTCACTTGTATCCCATAAATTGTGGGATTTCCTATAATTTTCATGTAAATTTAGTTTCTAGTCATAGCAAAATTGTGGTTACATTTGGTTGTTGCTCTAGTATGCTATACAAGGTTGATTTTTCACAAAGTCCCTTACTAGTCCTGGGACATGCCTTTTTTTTTAAATTATGTCATGTAGACGGGTTTTCCAATAAATGTCAGTTTTTGAATGTGTTAGAATGAACTTAAACATATTGCCAAAGTATAATCAAAATCCATTTTACTTAAGAAAAAGACGATACAAAATCCACTTGAACATGTCATTGACATGTCAAGCAAACTAAATTCAACTGAAAAAACTTTAATCCAAATCGGTGTCTTCAAGTACTTGAGTCTCCTGAACATAATACCCACAAATCACACAAGTTAGACCTTTTATTTTTATTTTTATACATGACATTAGACACTAAATAATGTACATCTAATTGGTCAAATTTGGTACAAACATATTGAAAAAAAAAAAATCAAATTTTTCAATTACCATTCAATCAAAGAAAATGGATTCTTCTATTCTTCGTGTTTCTTCAAACAATCTTTACAACATTCCAGTTAATGTTTTCCACTAGAATATTTGTACACGAAATGCACATTTAACACACATTTCGTTAAATTTGAATTTATGCTTGGTATTTGGATTGAGAATCCGGAATTGCCATGGGGAGATTTCATGGAGAGGTCGCCCTTTGTGGAGAGGAGTGTTCCAATATGGAGGTATCGGCACTCTGATTTTCTGCGATAGGGAGTTTTGTCCATGGTAGTTCTCTAGAACAGTGGTGCTTCTCCATCGTGATAAGGATTCATCCTCACTGTCGTCTCCCAAGTCATAGGGAGGCCTCCCCAGCAATGCAATTTTCAGGGTTCCCTGTGTGCAGTCATGGGCTGTGAATCTGTGATGGAAAGGCCTCCCCACTGCCATACGTCATCCTGTACCATGGGGCACTGCAAAGCCTGAACATATGCACGTGGCATTACATGCACACCATTTAGAGAAAGGATATTTTATTTCGATTCAAATCGATTACATGAGGACATGCTTCCGCTGGTGTCTCCACACTCTACTCAAAATTCCAGGACTGACATTCTCAGCGACCTACCCTACATGACGCACGTCACTCGCGGCCTCGGAGGCGGCGTGCGAGTCGGCCAAAATGGCCTTGGCGTTGTCCGCATCCAACCTTGGAATCTTGCGTAGCGAGGTCTCGGTGAAGTTAACTTTCGGCGAGCTTCCATAGAGGATGGAAGTGCAGTTCAACCATTGCACGGCGTCGTCGCTGCCATCGCGCTCCCACTTCACATCCCAACAACCTCTATATCTCTCCTTGTCTGTCATCCCCCGGCTTCCTCTGGCAGGCCTCCAAAATCGGATCTGGCACTTCCCATGGTGTGGGGACCGGGCGTCGCGCACGGCTGGTGCAAGCACCCTGCCCATCCACACTCGATAGATTGCAGTGTCGTTGGGCCTGATGAGGACAAAATTCCCAACGAGGGCGTCGCGGTATGGGTTGAACGCCGGCCTTGGTCGCCGCCGTAATGGACCGCACCAAGGATCGGGCTGCTCGTCCTCCGGAGTTGTGTTGGCAAGATCCCTCTACCTCCGCACTTCATCTAGGGCTGGCGGGGGAGGAGGGTGGGCCGTCGTCCACTCCGTCGTTGGCCAAAACCCATACACCAATGTCCTTGGGGCCTGCGGCGGATCGTCCGAGCGGAGTTCCGTAATAATGTCCACCCAATACTGCACGTAAGCCTCCATTCGACTCACTACTAGAGAAATGGGGTTCCTAACCCGCACAAAATCAACAGAAATTCTGTTGGTTCTGTGCGGGTTAGGAACAGTTGATTCCGGATCACAATCAACAGAAAATGTCTTGGTTCGGTGTTGCTTCAATGTCCAAGTCAGCAAGAGTTTGCGATAGTAACTACCAGTGCTACATGTACACGTGACATTCTTTTGGTTTTGCATTTGCTTTTGTAAGGCCGAGACTTGAGATTAATTTTTTTTTTCAACAACTTTAATTTCTCTTCTACATACACTAATGTTTGTCCATGCCATGGTCTAAGTCTGTGTGTACCAGACTACCAGTACTTCTCGTCACATGCATCACATGCATTCAGAAAACCAACTCCAAATCTCACAACATGCACTCAATAGTGAAACACATGATTTTAATTTTCCCAATGGATTTAATATTAACCTAATGGATACATGCAACACTGGTACTAAGACACCAATACTAAGACACCAACGCTCTGCCGCCAATCGAACACCAATACTAAGACACCAACGCTCTGCCGCCAATCGAACAGGAGTACTACTATCCTGTAAGCACTCTCCAACACCATGTCCAAAAGCTGGAACTAATCCTTCTGGATTTACCTGCTCACACACAAACGGTCATACAGTCAATTAAGCTAAACTCCAAATACAAATAAACATCACTTGCAATTTCTTTTACACGCATATATATCTGCAGTATTATAAAAGAGTTGGTGATCCTCTATCGACGCCTCGTAATATCCATCTACCTCATCTTGAAGAAACTGCAAAAAAGAATGTAGAACCGCATGGAGTGAGCATTTACTACATGAAATTCGGGTTTGCAGCATTAACTTCACATTCTTCCACAAAGCAAAGAAGTTATCAAGCTTGCAAGCATCTAGAAGTAGTTCTAACAAATACACGTGCTTACCTGGATCTATGATCGTCTAATTTCAAATAATGGCTACATATTTCACAAGCTTCGAAATATATCCAAGTAACATCTCTATCAATTACACTAACCTTTCTGAGTTCCAAACGCTTTAGATCGTTCCATACTAAAACAGGTGTTTGAAGTGTTTGACTTCGCAGTACTTCCAGAGTATCAATCCACGCTGAAAGATTTCCACTTGCCTTATCCTGCAGACACTATGTGTATGAGCTTGAATTTGCTTTACTCAATTGCAGGGAACTCAGAAACGGTCAAGCACAAACTACTGAGAGGGACTCTGGTTGATCACCGAACTTCAAAAAATGAAATCAAAGGTCAAATTATCACATATATTCCGACATCTTGTTTCGCTTACCTTGCCTGCCAATTTCACTTCAGCTACCTTACTGGCATATAGCTGCACGACACCCTGAACCAAGACAGAATCGACAGTAAGCCCACAAGCTACATCAGCCAAGGACATCGTAAGCTCAACACCTCTACTCGTCATCTTCAACAAAACGTTGTCAAATGTATTGTAGTCAGCTGGGGATGTTCGTATGCAAAGAGAAGCAAGAATAAAAGCAGCACAACTATATGCTCACAAGCATTTATAATCTACACAAATCCAAGACAGGAAATAAACTAACCTTAGGAAGAAGGGCCTCCAAAACTTTTCGTGCATCACGGTTGCCTTCCATCAGAAGGAAAACCAGGTTACCGCTCAAAAAGCGAACATGCTCCTGCTTGGAGAAGAGTGCCGTCTTTAAGTGCATGAAAAGCACACAACAACCAAGGCAATATTTCTGCGAAGCACACGGCAAATATGTCAACAAATTTTTGCGCCAATCTCCCAAAAACCACGGATAATGCCGAACGTAAAAGATAAAATTGAAATTAAAAAAGCCTCTGATAATCCAGAACAATTACAATTAGCCAGGAAAATTTGACCACATATTTGCAGATGACTGGACACAGGAAGCGAGGTCTTCGTGAGAAGTGCTCTCAGCAGCACCGCATTACTGCCACAATGTCAAACTCCAAGTTCGTAATGCTAACACATGAATGATTATTTAATTCCCATAGATAGGTAGGTAGTGAATTCCACCAAAAAAAGCAAATGATGAAAAAGTTCACTACCTCTAGCAAACATTTCTAACCCCTACCACAACTATGTTTTAAGAAATCCCAGTACAAGTAGTCTCCCCCTGTGTCTTCACTCATATCCCTCTAGCAAATGTGAAGAACAATAGATGTGAAGAAATGTACCTGTGAAAGACAACAAAACTTGTAGACCTAGACACTGCACATAGTACATTCGCTACGGCCATGATTGATGATTCATAGGCCTGTAGGAATAATAGAAGGTAAAAAGTTACAAAAGATTTGCAAACTGCTAGAAAACATAAAATATAATTGTTAGGCATTAATCATCACTCCTTCAAACTGACGAAGGTCAGTTTAACCAAAGCGATTCACTAACCAAAACATTGACTGCAGAAAAAATAAAAATAAAAATATGAAAATAAACCATGCCTCTCAGTTACCTTAATCCATGTTCGCCCTGCTTCATATTCAATGGGCTGTGACGTGAGCGACAAGATCAAGATATCCAGAAGGCCCACAATCTGCATCATTTTTAAGCACGATAATCAAATATAGTCAGAACACAGTTGGACAAGAAGCTGTGTTGAGCTTCTTCGCAACAAGCTTACATAGATGCATAGACAAGCTTACATTGAGAAGAAATGCATAGACAAGCTTACATAGATTAAGCTTTCTACAGCACGCAAGGAATGCATTTCTTCTCAATCCATAGTAGGAACGATGTCAACCGATGCAAACAATAAAGAAGACAAAAGACGGTACACTAAAACATTTCTGCTAAGCAAGCCCATGCAAATGAGACATAGTAAATTTTGTACTCAAAGCTTTAGCAGAACGATAGGCAGCGTGCTTTGTACCTCCAAAGCACTCTTCTTGGTAAGTGAGTGTGTGTGAAGTAGTTTCACTAACTGCTGAAGACGATCCGAACTCAACACTTCCACCCTATTTGCAAATTCTTGCTACAAAATGACAGAAAATACAACAAATCAAATGAGATCGGAAGACATACAAATTGAAAAAATCACAACAGCACTCGTATTTTTTAACACATGAGAAATCGGAGTGATCGGAAATGTAAACTTGGGCTCAAGCGTTTCACCTTCGTAGCAATCCCAATCTCCACACTACCATGCTCGGCAGCAAACTTGATGGTTCCTCGAACAACCACTGTGGCAAGATATGAAAGCACATTGTTCTCTGATCGCATGCACTATGCCAAAGCCAGCAATGAAGTGCCCATGTCAAAGACGTCCAGAATAAACAAAGGGGCAACCCACAAAACCAAGTAGGACATGAACCAAGTACACATCACATTTTAACGAGAGTTTAAAGATGTTTGATAATGATAACCGCCATCTGCCTCAGAAGAACCTAGTAGGCATTGACTAATCTAATAAGACACATATTCCTCATACAGCGAGTTGTATGAACCAAAAACGACAACTTAAAGGGTATTCTAGAAAAGGGAGCCACAGACAACCACGAAAACTTGACATTAAGGAAGTGGAAATTCTCTGCTTATTTAGTCATTGAACAGTAAACAATGTGGCTTCCCAAACTAATTAGAAAGAGTACCTGAAACAGGACAGTTATAACTTCAGGCATACTCCTGACAGACTCAAAGCAGGGTCGAGATGCCAGAAGCTCTGAAGGACAAGGCAACAGGTAGTAGCACGAACATAATCTTGGCCATCACCACCTGATTCAAGGGCAAATGATCTCCACATTACAATGAGCATATTTGGATCGCCTTGTGCATGTAGCAAGTATGAACTGAGAAGTTTATGATGCTTCACCAACTACTCCCAATAATCCGTAACTCTGTAAAAAGTTCTACATATGCAGAGTCTTGGAAAACCAAGATATGGCGTGAAATCGATGGCAAATCTGCTCACCTACAGAGTCTTTCAAGGTGTCCGTGACAGCTTGAAGAACCTTAAAATCACTGCATTGTGAATCTCCTACCTGCATTACATGATGAAGTCCATCAAGATACATTTCCAGTTCAACCTAAATGATTAACAATATGAATTTTAATTAAAAGCACTCAAATTGCTCAATTCAGCACATAGACCAAGTAAAGAGCTTAACAAAGGACCATTACAGAGTGCTCACATGAATATTGCAGGCATACTCCTTCAGTGCAAGATGCAACGCCGTAGAATCACGAATGGAGTTGAAGGTTCCAATAAAACGGTTGAGAAAGTATGCCTCGCATTCAACATTCTCTACTTCAACAAAATCGTCAACGTAGCTCTACTTCTGAAAACTAAATCTTTAACAGTCTCTACCTTACTTGTTCACCGATCTTGATCCTTGAATTGCAGCTTAGAGAACAAGAGCATCAAGCCATACTTGCACAGATTGAGGAGCTTCTTCGAGAACTCGTACACTAAGTAAGTTACAAACCTCACCCAGTCACCCGAACGTCGGACTTGCCCAAAGTCCTTCGCGAACTCCTTGTTTTTTGCAGCTGCTGAGTCACTGCTATTGTTCTTGGAATACTGGTTTTTGTTGAGCGTTGCAGAAAACCCTGAGCCCTATGTTACAGCACTGTAGGACGTACTCACACATGAGGCGTTTGTGGTATCGAGGGCAAAACGTGCCCAGACTCACAACCATGTCAAAAGCAGCAAATTCGTTGCTACACTTAGCAAATTTAGCAAAGAAATTACAAATTCAATTACAGAAATCTGGTCATGCGAGGGATCAATTAAGCTGAAAATTCTCAACGCAAGATGACACACGGCCAATTAATCATGATCACTCAAACCGATGCATCCCTACTTCCGCTACTTCAATACGGTGCCGAACGGAACTTAGTAAAGGAGCAAATTGGTTGTCGAAATGTGCTAAAAACATGAGCTCTTGATCCTTTCGGGGTTGAGCAAATTGTGCAGGATGACATGTGAGATTCAATTTCATGGTTTTAAAAATGACCAGTTTGATTGATCGTATTATGAATGAAGACAATTCAGAAAGAGTCACTAAAGAACATTCCATGTATTGGTGAGAAAAGAAATAAAACTGAACAAAAGAGAGTCCCTATATGACCCACTCAAAGGTGCTGACAAAACCATGAGCTCTTGATACTTTAGGAGTTGAGCAAATTGTGTAGGATATCATGTGAGATTCGATTTCATGGTTTTAAAATGACCAATTTGATTGATCATATCAACAATTCAGAAGGAGCTAAATTTTATATCACCAGGATTACTGAAGAGCATTCCATGTATTGGTGGAAAAAGTAAATAAAAACTGGACAAAAGAGAGTCCCTGTATGACCCACTCAAAAGAGCTAAAAAACAACCATGAGTTCTTGATCCTTGAGGGGTTAAGAAAATCATGTGACATTCAACCATCACTCACCTTCCGTTTCGAAAAGTTTGCAAAGAAAGAAACAGCCCAAACACCAAACCCTAAACCTCCACTTACAGTAGATAAACCAAGATGTCCTCCAGCCTCCGGTCTTGGCCTTGAGAGCAGGTCGTCCACGGAAATCCAGAGTTCCATCTTTCGTGTATTCCTCTCCTTTATGCCAACTTGAAAAGCTGGCATCCACTGCACCGTTCGTCCCCTCTTCCTCTGCCTGTGCGTAAAAACGATACAATAATAAGTCGAGACCCTAAACCCTCAATCCTTTACCAGAAACGAAGCATAATAAGAACTCTCAGAGTAAACACATTAAGCATGAGCCGTGAATTGTGAAGAATCATCACAACATGACAGCAACAACCCACTAGCAAGCTCTTTCAAGATAACCCACCATCTTTAAAGTTCGAGCATAGATTTTAGGGTTTTAAAACTCCACAAGGTGCAGGGAATTTGCAATGACATAAAGAAAGAAAAACATGAACGTATGTGGAGCAATGGTTCCAACATCATGTTAACAGCAGTTGGAGTAGAGAAAGCGCAAGAACCTATGTAACGCTGTGCGTCCGTTAGTGCTTTCATTACTTAGGGTTTCTGAGCACCAATCTCTAAAGGACAGAGAACCTCACTCCCACAAGAGCGGTAGCTCCATTTAAAACACTATACCTAACCTTTTTTTCTGTATGTTTTGCGCTCTGTGTAATTCTTGCTAAACACCGGAACCGCTTAGTTTCCTGCGTTGTACATTAGTCTGCAGTCTAATCCGTTTCACTGATTAAACGCTCTGCCGAAACCCACACACATGAAGAAGTTGCAATCGACAGCTAAAAAGCAAGTCTACTCTAATTCAAATCGGACCCAGCGTAGAAATCAATGTAGTAGAATTCACACAGACGAATGCAGCTAATGTGCTATGACCGCAATTAACTAGTCTCCTCCGAAACAAATTAAAGACAAGAAAGTAAAGTTGCATAAAGATGACAAGAAAACCAATCTGAAGCAACATGGATCATAACCAAGAGAAAAGAAAACGCAGAAATGAAAATCATCAATAGAACAAGAATCTGATTGTTAATTACCGTTCTGCTACAAGGGAGCTTCGGATTCTTCTTGAGCCAGGACTCCAAATTGGGCGAGTGATTCTCACGATGAGGAGTACTGCATGATGTCTCATGACTAGTAGTCTCATACTAGTAGTCTCCATGAGTTTATACCTCATAGTCTCACGAATTGCTGGGGTCATAGTGTGTCATTTTGGGGTCACAGTGTAAGTGAGTGGTTTTTCAATTAATTAATTAATTTGTAACGCTCAGGGGTCCATGTGTCAGCTCCTGAGGCGTCCACGTGAGACCCATGGGTTTCAAAGACGGGTATCAACTGAATGTGGATATAAATTGAATGCGGGTATCAGCCTCTGCTTGCTACTTCTCTGTTTAAACACAATGACCAAATCTACGTACCATCCGATGCCAATTGCTCGTCGTTCACAATCCTGAATCCATCACAAGTTTTAAGATAAATACAGAAAATGCCAAACAGGGAGGAGTCACATGTAGCATGAGAAATGACGTAACTTTAGCCAACCTTGCCTGGCAACAAGCACATTAAAAATTTAAAACCATATGAAACATCAACAAGATTTCTCATATTCACAAAGTGTAGGAAAAGAGAAAAATCAATCTTCGAAAAAAACCCTAACCTTATCACACAATCGCTGCTCACGGAAAAACCTTTCACGACATCCCAAGCAATTTCATTAAACCTCGCCAATTTCCGCCACTAACAGCAGATTCCAAAGCACTGAAAACACCCAAAATTTGCGCGCTGATCGTGAGAAATTGCCGATCAGCCGGACAAGCGGCTTACCTCAACGCCGTGATTGTTGAAGCGACAATCAAAAAGTAGAGAAAATTTCTTAAAATGATGCAGCCACGAACTGCAGCAGCAAGATGATTCCACAACCAGGTGGAGAATTGATTTCCGAGCGATGAACGCAAGGGGGCCCGGCAGGCAAACGGAATGAAGATCAAACTCTTCGCTCACTCGCCATCAAAACTTCGGCTATGTACCTGCCATCAAAACTCGCTCTTTCTCCGCTCACTCGATCAAACTTACAGATCAAATTTACAGATTAAAACTCCCTCGTCCACTTAAGTGTCTACACAACTCGCAAAATGAAGAGCAAACTCAACAAAACGCAACCTCGAAACCACGCAACCTGCAAACACAACTTCCCTCACCAAATGCAAATGAAAAGAAAAGGAGGGTTTAGGGTTCATGTGAAGCAGACGGAAGCAGACGCTCATCGGAAGCAGACCAGATGCTCTTTATCGTTGTGGTTCATCCTTGTCACCCCCCTCAGTGCTGACGTGGACCATCTCAATTTATTTCTCACCGCGCTGACGTGGACCACCTCAATTTATTTCTCTCCGCAATTTACGGGCCTGTATTTCCGGCCACCTGCGTAAGTGAATTTGTGAGTTAGATAAAAATCAAAACACCCGGCCGAGATAAGTGTACACAGGGAGCTCATATCAATCCTCCGTGATGCTCACGGGGGAAACTAAGAGGTTCTGCTGCGACAGAAAATGCCGGGAGCCTTTTTCTGTCCCACAAGCTGCCCGGTTCCCAAGCTGCCCGCCGTGTGCATACTACAAGCGCACCAATAAGCTTCCACCCACTTGGAAGTAGTAAGTCTTCTGAATCCTCTCGTCCGACGTGAATTATTCCGAGGTTAAGAGTATTTATATTTGTTAAATTGCTCTGCTTCCAGACTGGCGTCTTTTTCGTGTCTTGCTTCAATTGGCCCAAGGCAGGTTCCTGACAACTGTAGAGTGAGAAGGGGGATATCTTCTTGGAGCTTTATGATTTGGAACACCCACTTGTGATTAGAATTTGGAAGTGTCCCAAAAATGGAGCCTTTGCCGAGCCTTTTGCCCAAGGATGGATTCATCATATTTTCCATTAATATTTTTATATTAATTTTACAAATTTTTTTCTTAAAATTGTTTTAAAAATCACAAATTAACACAATTTGGAGTATTAAATGTCGAAATGTAATACTCCAAGTGTAGTGATTTTTGAAGACTTTTTGGTTGCTTAATTATATGAGTTGAAATTTTTAAATCACTTTTACACTGAAAATCTTCAAAATTTTCGGTGAATCACTACAACATGAAATGAGGCATATATATTTCACAAATCATCCCATTCTAATTGGATCACATATGCATGAGGCTAAATTCATATAGAATGTAAAGTAAAAATTCCATACATCAAAAGTGCATGATGGATGAGAAATTATGGATGAAATTTGTACATCGTTCAAAAAATGGACACTCGAACAGCTAGATATTAACCCCTAAACGTCACAACGTTGAAAAACTGGACGAATAACTGGACAAATAACAAATTCACATCCTTCTCACGTTTTCATCAATTCTTGGATGAAAGTCATCCACTTTTTTGGAGATTCTTCACTACGATGTTGTCTTATCCAACAGTTGGATTTGATGGTACTATAATACATATTTTACTAAAATTACAAATGTAGAAGTATGTCAAGTTGTTGACCAAGCCAAAACTGCATTGACTGTAATTCAAAAGTGGCCTAGCAAAAATTGGTCATAGATGTAAAAAACACAACAATTTCAAAGAATCACCACATGTAAGAGTATCTCATTTCAAAATCATTCCATCAAATTTTACACAAAAAATATTAAAATTTTGTTTGTAATCGAATTTAGAAGGACATTTTAATTTTTAACTTTCAAATTTTATAATTAAATATTGGTAAGAGTAGTAGTAAATCGAACCGTATGGATGGAGTCTAAAATTCATAATCTTGAACTCTCACTTTTATATCAAATCCAAAACCTTCTTCTAAACAGTCGTTTATGCTGTTTTTTCTCAAATTGTCAATTTTAGGAACACCCTGGTACGTTCAGAGGCTACACTATTGGAGAGACTAGCAAGAGCTAGCCAAACTAGGTCAGAACATGGTGATATAAAGTCTCTACCTGCATGTCCTATCGATGCTAGGAATTATTGCTTACATTCGAGAATTCTTATGAAAGTTTTGTGGAAGATTTATTATGTTGTGACTAATGTGACTACTGCCCTAGTACAACATTAGTCACATTAGTCACAGTGTACTAAATTTTCCATGACTTTCACATGGAGAGGCCTAATTCTCTAAAAAAAAATTACATAGTTTCTATACTATATAAGACGTAATCCTGTCAATTTCTGCGAGTATTGGACTCTTTTGGTTGATTTTGACAATTTCTGAATTGTTTTCACACCAAACCCCCTCGAAAAACGAAATTGGTTGAGTGGGGTCCAATTATCAATGGTAAACACCCAATTCCCTAATTTTGCACTTGGCCAAGTGCACTCATTTCATGAGCAAACTTGGCTTTAAAACAATTTGTTTGAAAAAATCTGTAAATAACAGGGATTTTTGTCTTTCTACAATCTCTTCATTGTAAAGAAACAATTATTTATTTTATTTTCTATCCTTATCATTATCTTTTATCTTTTATCTTTATCTTTTCTTTTTCTTTTATCTTGTTTTCTTCCTTGTCTTCTTTCTTGTCTTCCTCTTGTCTTCCTTCTTCTTTTTTCTTCTAGTCTTCCACTTGTCTTCCTTTTTCTTCTTTACGTTGCCATTTTTGGAGTTTAAATGATAATTTTTAAAAATAAAATAAAAATAAGGGAGCAGGTTGAATCCATTACAGGCCCGGAAGAAGAAAAACCGGAAAAAAAAAAAAAAAAAAAAATCGTTTTTTTTTTTCCGGTTTTTTTGGGCAGGGAAGGTCCGCGCGCGCGGACCCTACTCTTATTTTGACCCTCCCTCCCTCACTCCCCCCTCTCCCCTATATAAAGCCTCTCTCACTCTCCCTCCCTCACACTCTCCTTCCCTCACACTCTCCTTCCTCCCCTTTTCCTCACTTGTTCTTCTCCCTCTCTTCCTTCTCCCTTCTCTTCAATATAAAGGAAGAAGAGAGAGAAGGAAAGAAGAACGAGGGAGGGAGAATGAGGGAGGGTTTATAAAGGGGAGAGGGGAAAAAAAATAGGAGAGGAGGGAAGGAGAGTGGATCAAAAAAAGAGTAGGGTCCGTGCGCGAGGACCCTCCCAGCCCGGAAAAAAAAAAAAAAAAAAAAAAAAAAAAAAAAAAATCGTTTTTTTTTTCTTCCGGGCCTGTACTGAATTCAGCCTGCTCCCTGATTTTTATTTTATTTTTAAAAATTATCGTTTGAACTCCAAAAATGGCAAGGTGAAGAAAGGAAAAGGAAGCCTAGTGGAAGACTAGAAGGAAAAGAAGAAATAAAACAAAAAAAAAACAAAAAAAAAAACAAGTAAAAAAAAACAAGAAAAAAAAAACAAGATAACAGAAATAAAAAAAGATAAGATAAAGATAAAGATAAAATAAAAGATAAAGATAAGGATGAGAAATAAATTAAATAATTGTTTCTTTAGAGCGTAAGGGATTGTAAAAAGAGAAAAATCCCTGTTTTTAAGAGATTTTTTCAAACAATTTTTTTAATGCGTTTGGGGGCCAAGTGCATGATTATATGGCCAAGTGCAAAATTAGTGAATTGGATGTTGGTAGTGTGTTTATTTGGTATTATTATGGATTCTAGAAATTTTTGCATGCATTTGAGAGTTCATATGTGAGTTGGTGGAAGACTTAGTAGAGTGTGACTAATGTGACTAATGCCCTATTATGGCATTAATCACATTAGTCACAATGCATTAAATCTTATATGACTTTCACATGGAGAGGCCTAATTTACCACTTTTATACAACTATATCATTTGAAATGATTGTGGTTGTTTGGGGTTGAAACAAGTTACTTTGAGCTATTAACTTTTTATTGAAAGTGCAATTTTTTTGGTGGTTAAATTTGGGGAAATCACCATTTTTGAAATTAAAATTTGCCTAAAACAAGGTGTTACTGATCTCTCCATCGCATATTGCCATTTCAGATTTTGCCTTTGTCTTAATTATAAATACTATTTTGCCTAAACATTTTTTTTTCTCTTTCTTGTACATTTGCACAACAAACATGTTTTACTTTAAATTTTATTATAGACATTGTTGTTTTAACTAAAAATTGTCAATGAACGGGTCAATGGATAAGAAATTGTGCCACAATAGGCTCTATCTACATAGCTCTAGGCATGTTTGTTTTTCAAGTAGTGCCAATTTAATTATTGAGTGAAATTCCATGTAGTTATTTGAGACAATTTGGTCAAGAATTTCTTTCCAAAATATCCTCTTAAAATCACACTAACATTTTTCTTCTAGGTTAATTTTTTGATAAATGCAACCATATGGTTGTTCAGTTAACTTGTTGCAAGATGTTCTTTTGAAAATTCTAAGTGACAGATCCCACCAATTACAAAATTATCATAATGTTTGAATTTTGGAAACAATTTTTTTTTTTCAATCCTTTGCATAGGTGCAGTGTCTTTTTGGTGAGCGTTTTAGGCAAAAAGTGTTTGTTTCACAATTTGTCATTTTATGTTGGAAAGTTGAATTGAGAATCTATGAAAATGATGCTCCACTTTGGAGCAACATTTTGGTTGGCTAAGGGCCATCTTATATACCATGTTTGTGACTTAAAATATTTGGATTTGGTGAATAGAAAAGCATAGCATTAACAAACTTGGATTCTTAATGTGAACTCTTTGAGGCGAATTTCATAATTCACCTTTGCAATTCTCCAAATTTAAAGACGGTTGTGGGCATTTAGGGGTTACTTCTTCAATGACCGACTATTATTCAATCGTGACCCAAATAGCAATGATTGCCTATGGTTAGGAAATGACAATATTTGAGTTTTAATTTTTTTGTCGACATTGGGGGTAGAGATCATGTTCTAATGGTGTTTGATGTATTTCATATGCAATATGGAGGTTCACCAAGGAATTTTTCAAATAAAAACACCTCAGCATTGTCCTACTGTTATAAAACCTTTTATTTCGGGAAAGTAATGATGTTCTCTCATAATTTGAAAAAAAATTGTTTTTAAAATTTTAGAATAGACTGTTTATGTTAACCAATCATACCAAATTTCACATTTCAAAATTAAAAAGTGTAATTTTGGTGAATATTAGATGGTGAATGCTTACAAATTCATTAAATGATGGTCTAAAACATTTTTTAAAAGTTCAACTCTATAGATAATTGTTAAAAATCATGCTTCTCATATTCTCTGTTGAACCAAACTTCATCAAAGTTATAGAAGTAACATTTTATAACACATCTAAGTTTTGCCCTTACCTATGTGTCATTTTCTTTGTCATTTAGGAGTTAAAAGCACTTCTAAATGTGCTAAAACTTCAAACAATTATCTCACATATATTATAACTTTGGCAAAAATAAAATAATTAACAATTTACCTTGTAAGCTTAGAATCTAAGCAATTTTGAGATGTTAAGTGATTGCTTAAAGTCTGGAATCCTAATTTACTAGTGGACACAAGACTATTTACTAAATTTGTTCTAATTAGGGAAGGTGGGAGTTTCATTTTTGAGATTTTTAAGATAATGCTTTCAATTTTCAAAGAAGAAAGTATTTGAGAGGATAGTTTGGCTTACCCATGAGTGATGGCATTTGAATAGAAAGTCCACAGACCTCAAAACATTAGTAGATTTGAATCTGTAACCAGATCCTCGCAATGAAAAAGAAATTATTAAAAAAATGCAAAAGCAAATCTGATTATTCTAACCAGAGCTATCTGTATGACATCCCAGATTTCTCATAGCATCCTCACCGTTTCTCCAAATCAAGGGCTCGCCAAAGGAGGTTTGGAGGGCCCAATTCTTGAACAGTGACTCGCAAAAAATCCGACGCCTCACCGGGCCACGCCAGAAGCAAATCACAGGCTGCTGTCAGTCGCGGGATTCGAGGCGCATGCGGTCTGTCAATTCAGCAAAAAGGTTGACCAAAGCTGTGATTGGCGAAGATCCGGTTTTCAAGCGAGGCCCAACTCATGTTGCAGGAGCCACGGTGGCACGGCCATGGGGCAGCGGAATCAGGCGGCCATGGACAGCTCGAGGGCGGCCATGGGCAGCTCGGGAGGGAGAGCACTGGTATTTCGAAAACTGTGAGCAAACTGTGTATGGTTATAGACTAATAGAATGTAAGATAGTAGAATGTAAGGCACTAAATACTTTGGATATATTTTAATAAATAAAAAATCCTCAGTATATAGTTACTTGTAAAAGCTTTTACTTTACTTTTCAATTTAAAAGTATTAAAAGTAAATGTAAAAGCTTTTACTGTAGT
This sequence comes from Pohlia nutans, assembly GCA_022496805.1. Classification (NCBI taxonomy): domain Eukaryota; kingdom Viridiplantae; phylum Streptophyta; class Bryopsida; order Bryales; family Mniaceae; genus Pohlia; species Pohlia nutans. Next base: position 31,542,357 of record CM040088.1, on the reverse strand, counting down.
TTTCAATTTAAAAGTATTAAATGTAAATGTAAAAGCTTTTACATTAGTTTTCAACTTAAAAGTATTAAAAGTAAATGTAAAAGTGTGTATTTAAAAAAGTGTGACCCTAAATGTAAAAATGTCAATTTAAAAAGTAAAAGTGTGTATTAAATTAAGTAGAAAGTAAAAAACAAAGACCCCATGTAGTGCAGCTGGGGTCCCCAGGTAGTGCAGCTGGGGCCCCAGGTAGTGCAGTTGGGGTCCCCAGGTAGTGCAGCTGGGGCCCGAGTTAGTGTAGTTGGGGTCCCCAGGTAGTGCAGCTGGGGGCTAAGTTAGTGCAGCTGGGGTCCCGATTCAACACTGTTTTCAAAGATTTGTTATAAAATGTTTGATGAAAAATGAAAATGGAGTTGGTGTATAAAACAAAGTTGTAAATGTCAATGTGAAGATAACATCTGTACGGTTGGATTCATCATATTTATTATTAAATATTGTAATGAAACTGGAATAACATGCACTACAAAATAGAATGGTTTCCATTATTTGATTCTACTTATTATGAAAAATCATGTTTAAAGTCGCACTTTTTGAACTAAGAATGAAAATTGACATAAACCGAGAATAAGGCACGACCGGCTCTTCCAATTCGTGTCGCATCACCGATTCCAGCACCACCACGCGAGCGCCCACGCAGCACCGCCGACCCACGCAAAACCGCCGACCCACGTCCACGCCCTGCCATGAAACTAAAAACACAACAATCTGATCCAAAAACGAAAATAGACTGAAATCTGCCTCACAATTCCCGCACTGTGGGCTCGCTCAAAACTTCTGTGCACACAACAGAATGGCGAGAGGAGGGCCAATTTTCGCGAGGCCGCGACGTCCAGGGCCAACGTACGAGTCCCAGTGGGGCAGAGGAACATGCCAGGGCCCGCCATATTCAATCGCGGCCCTTGATTTGGAGAAACGGTGAGGATGCTCTCATACAGCAAAAGGCTGAAACTTTCATGTGACAACATGCCTGTATTCTTACAGCTTTCCTGCTTTGACAATATTTCTTTTAGTAGAAATTGTATACTACATAACCTGATTTATGACAGGGCTTCTGGATATTCTAGAAGTGGTCCCCTTGGTGTCATTTGTCTTTTGCTCAGTGTAAAGAAGAATGTGCAGACCTTCTTGTAACTACACTAAATAGTGTATTTAGTTTGAGGTGATGAATAATGTGCTTACCCCTACTACTTGTCTAACACTAATTGTCAATTTGTGGGTAATTAGTGTTGGCGGTTATCATCCAATTTGATTCATTTTCAGTTATCATCCAATTTGATTCATTCCATTTCTAAAATTTCAGTTTTTCCATCTAAACTTTCATCTCAAGTTTCATTCCTTACTCACACTAAATATCCATATCTCAAAAGATCACAATGTCAAAACGTTACTATTCTTCATAAATAGTGTGAGAATTCACATTCAGTGTTTTTACAAAAGTAGGTTTTTTGATATTTAGAGTGATGTTCGCAATTACAGTGCCTCACACTAATACGCTATTTAGTGTAGTGCATCTGACATCACTCTCGAGCCTGCCATTAAATTATTGTACTAAAAAGAACTCCCCAAAGTGTTAGAACTTGTAAACTGAAAGCTCGACTTTCCGGCCAACTTCCTCCGTTTCACTTGTGGTGTTTTATCAAGTGTAGACACGTAGACACCTAAAGCTTCAGCATCAGGAACCCCGTTCCAGAATTCAAGTCCTGAGAAAGCTGCCAGGATGAAAACATTGAATCTAATACAGTAACATACTGAGCAGTCAAGCAGTTTTGTAATCTAAAATATGATTGGTTCAGTAGGATCAGTATGTGTGCTGGTGATTTTAAATGATTATTTTAGATTTTACGTTTGATTCCAGATTATCTAAATTGCTTCATTCCACCGTTTGCGGCTTTGCGCTGCTCAGTTCACTAGGGTATTTCCGCCGGCAGGCTACGCTGATGTGTGAACAATTGCAGTTGCTTTCGCTAGCCCTTATAGCATTAGGCATATGGCTAGCAACAAGGCCCGGCGACTGTGAGAAGTATGCGACAGTTCCAATATTCCTGATTGGTGCTTTCTTCTTACTTGTGTAAGTCCCTCAGTGGCTCAGTATTCAATATGGTCTGATTCCTGCTCGGGCCCTCTGCTTCCGCTGGCATGGAATTTTCGTGCCATTCCTATGCTTGAAATACTCTTGTATTTGCCTATTTAAAGTTTGATTCAGGTCGGCTAGGACAGGGGATGCCTTTCGACTAGTGACTTTCATCGATAGACTGCCATGCATTCATGAAACCTGACCTTTTCTTTGCCAGCAAATGTTTTTCTTCCGTTGTATTTGACCTTGCTGGGAAATGACTGTATGTGCAAGGCGGTGTTGGGTCTTTTTGGAGCCTGGTTCCTACTTGTACCTATCCTATACACCGTATCCTTCTAGACGATGGAAGCCCGATGTGCGAGACCCAGGTCGTTGAATTTGCACGAGCACTGGGGTACGCGACATTGGATTGATTGAGGTTTAGGGTTTCATTTTTTACCGTAACTGGTGCCGTCAGAAGACGAACACCACAGTGGAGCGCAAAAGAACTTCGTGGAGCAATTGTGGGAGGATCTGGAACGAGCAAAACAGAGTCCGTTACTTTCGTGAAATGGAGCAAAGGCCCGGCGACTGTGAGAAGTTCTCTCTTCTTCCTCTCTCGCATGGGTTACTCGTTACCCAAGCTCTGTTCCATTCAGTTTCTTTGTGGAGGTGCATAATGCTTGCCGCGCGTGCACGGTGGCACAGCTCCGAGCTCTTCAAAGCTCGATACAGGTACGTCACAACAGATCCACTGTCAATCATTTGACACCGACTCCCAATTAGCTTTCATGGGTAGCGTTTTTTATCATCCTAGCCCCTAAAGGACCAAGAAGCCCGAGGAACTTGATTAACTGAATGCCTCACTTTTGCTTTCTTCTCATTCTGTTCTTATTTTGTTTGATTTCTACAAAAATGCAGCTCGAATGATTTGGAGTAATACAGCTTTACTACAAGGTTTATTCAATGCGTCCAATGTAGATATTAAAACGCCGTTCATTCTCTGTAGCTCAGAGTCAATTTGAACGTTTTTCAATTACATCTGAGAGTTTACAGCTCAAGAACACAGGATGTGAGCAGACAGAACTGCAAAACTAGTCAGCGAAAACGCCGTCCAAAAAACTCGAAATTGGAATACTCGATCGTTCTTCGATATTATATGCAATTGTGCTTTTTCATTTGGTTCTCATTTAATTCTTTAGGTCATAACTGCGACCTAAAACTGCGAATTAGGTTTAAATGCATCCTGTAGTCTTTGAAAGTTTTGCAGCCTCTACTGTTTCCACGAGAGAGATTGAGCATATTCGAAGAGATTCAGTTTACTTGAACGAGCTCTAAATTGAAAGTATATAGTCTTCTGAGATGGTGTGGATGTGTTAGTAGGTTGTAATTCCTCTTCGAAATCTACCTGTGGAGCTCTCAGGATGGAATACGAGGTCAATTTTAAGGAAGTCCTTGGCTATTGATTGGAAGCAATGTCGTTGGAAGGAAGCCGACGTAGGTTGTATCTTGTCAATACAGGGATATATGGTAGTGCATTCTAATGCTAGGACTTTTGCTTAGCAGAGGGAGTAAGTGTAGTGGACAGTTGGTGCATTATGGTTACCAACACATAAGGAGCACATCCAGGCAGGGGAACCATGAGGGTTCGAGGGAGAGGGCCCGTTGGAGGCAGGCAAGGGGGACGGCGGCCGGGGCAGGTTCGGAGGGAGAGGAAGGGGTAAATTTGGCAAGGAAGGAGGACTTGCGGAGAATCTCAAGGACGGGGGGGATAGTGTAAGGAGAGTAGGTAGGTCCAAGGTATGGCGGACTTCCGAAGATTCGTTGGAGGCAAGCTTTGGATATCAGATCTTCACTGAAGGAGAGCCTCGTCTGGGATGGTCTCGGTATGTTAAGTTGTTGCTTCTTCTTTGTGTTCACTCAGTTTCAATCTGCTCGTCGGCATCTGTCACCGCTCAATTCCATCTGCGGGGTGGAATAGCTTGAATGGGACCTTCGACTTCTGAGACAAATTTTTGACTCTGATGGCCTCTGGACTTACCGTCTCGCCTGGAATTTTCTTATTTACGTCATGAATTCTTTGTAACAAACTTGACAAGTGGTTGACAGTCTTATCATATCACCTTTTAATTTTTTTGGCGCAGTCGGCAATGGATGATCCCAATAATGACAATATCACATTCAGCTGTGTCAACCTTTACTTCATGTGCCAGGTATTCTACCCTTACATTAAAGAGAGATTTTTTTGTGCGCAATGTTTTGAAGTGCAGATATCTTTTCTATTTCAAAATTCAGTTGCAAGGGACCATATATCCACTTTTCGTTAATTTCTTGTTTTTAGACATAGAACATCTACCATTAAGATTGACCATTTTTCAAGCGAACATTGTGTGGTACTAATGATAATGCTAAATTTGTGTCCAGGATGGTTCTACCTTCAGGGCACAAGTCATGTTTGCTCCTTACTTCTACTTGGGAACTAAGGTATTAATTAGTCCTGGGCAGTCTTCCTTGTTTTGCATAGTATTGTGAACAGTTATGAACGGAATTGTAGTCATTGTAGGAATAGCATATTTGATCTCAGGATACATTCAAGTCGAATTGAAAGTGAAATTAATAAGTTTTGAAATTTCAGTAATACTCTTTTATTACGTTCTTCTGCATCTATTTCTATGCAGCTTACAACGGATCACGTTTGCAGGAAAATACGGAGCTTGAGGTTGATTCTTACCTAAGACGACGGTACGAGGGGCAGATTGCTAACATCGAGATAGTTAATGAAGAGGATCTTCATTTGGTGAGTGTCTATCGAGTTGTACTCCAGTGTGACTAATCCTGTCAACCTCAGTTGAAAATTAAGACTCTGAAGTCTCTATTCTTATGAAGTCTTTATTGGTTTTCTAGAGGACACTACTTCCTGTTGGATCAATTCAGAAGCTTGCTTTTCATATTCAATCGTCAACGTATTGCAGAAAAACCATCTTTCAGGCTTGCAACGTAAATACTTAAAAGTCAGCTTCAATACTGTGCAAGAGCGGATGGGTGTAAAGAGTGAGTTGCTACCCTTGGTTGAGCGAAAGTAGGCAAAATTGGATGCTGCCCAGGCCTATGGATCACTCTTCAACAATGAAGTGTAAGTGGACGTAATTTTCTTCTCATACTTTTATCTGAAACAATGTGTACGCAGTACGATCTTCGATCTTTTCAATTGACCTTATTCAGACAACTTTTTCTACTCGTCTCATTGTTGATTTTGACAGCTTGAAGATTTCTCTTCACTGGTTTAGCGCATCTTCAGAGGGTATTATAACTTTCATGCAAATGTGATAACGTGGTGGAGTTGTTGATGGATTTTAGAAATAAACAACCAGGAAAAATTCAAGAGTACGTTGAAAATATGCTGGACCTTAGAGAGTATGATGTTCCCTACCACGTTCGGTTTGCGATTGATAATGGTAAGTCCTGACGACCTAGGACTTTGACTTCAATGTGAATAACCAGACCTTTTGTAGAGATTTGGATTCGCATGTTGTAGCTCTTGGTAGACCAAGGTCGAAGCTGGATAATATTTAAAATCTTCCAAGAAACTGCATCAATTAGAGTTTCTAGTAAGAGAGGAAGGAGGTGAGCAAATTGAGCTTTCACATTTCTTTGTACTGAAGTCCTTTCGATCTACTGACTACGTAAAACAATGTAATGTCTTGAGCAGATATTAGATGTGGCCTTTGGTACATGGTTAGTGTAGAATCGTCTCAGACGAAATTGCTAAGAAGAACAGATCTTCTGCAACGTGCTGAGGTGCGAGTTTGTGCATTTGATATGGAGACAACAAAGCTTCCTTTGAAGTTTCCCGATGCATCTTATGATAGCGTGATGATGATTTCATACATGATTGACGGCCAGGGCTATCTTATAGTTAATCGAGAGGTAAAGTTTCTTTACTTCATCAGTATTTTCGAGATTAAATTTCTGAACAAGTTCAGCCCCTTCAATTAGATCACAATTACTGGTCTAAATTAAACGCATCACTTTTTGAATATGATTTTTTTTGCTCTTTTGGTGATGCTTTTGTCTTCTATAAGGATTTTTTCTGAGCTATTTTTTGAGAGAAAGGAGCAGATTTTTACCTTTTGAAAACGTTCTTGGCAATGGACGAGTGAGTATTGATTTGAAGTATGTAGTGAGGTTTGTAGTGTGTGGGTGCCGATATTGAAGACTTAGAATACACCCCCAAACCAGAGTTTGAAGGTCATTTCAAGGTCACCAACACACGGACTGAGGTGGGACATGCTCATCTTCAATAGTTAGTACGATCCGGTGTTTTGTTAACCGGACCTCGTCATGAATCTTGCAAGGCTAGTGATTAGTTTGCTAGGTAATTGATAGTTGAATTTTTTTGATGCTGTTAAGATTTACACATGATATTGTTCCTCTGCAAAAACTACATCAACTTGAATGCTGAGCTTGTTGATCAATGGTCAGCTGCACTTTTGGTGCATGGTTTGTCATGTACCTTGTGGATTGTCTACCTCAATGTCCTAGTTTGACTACTCTGGACTGCTGATACTTGCAGAAAGAGCTTCTCGTTAGCTGGCTCTCTCACTTGCGAGAGGTGAAGCCAAGTATCTATGTCACCTACAACGGTGACTTCTTCGATTGGCCTTTTACAGAAACACGTGCGCTTCACCATGGAATGAGAATGCAGGACGTAAGTTTTTCAAACATATAATACTAAACATTAGGACAGTCATGGTGAAGTTTAGTGCATACTTGTTTTCATGCTTAACCACTGAAATTGAGGTGAAGTTCTCTAGGAGTAAGTGTTGGGAAGTTTTAACGAAGGGTTGTAGAGTTTGTCAAATATCCACTCATTTTTTTGTATGGGTTGTCATGATAGCCGACCAAAAAATATGTCCATAATTTAACCCACTGTGAGTAATCTCACACCTTCCCACATAGTGACAACCCATATAAATTCACTGATCTGTATTCTCTTGAGAGTAGACTTCATTTACAAGATGCCGAGTGGAAATTGCAGATTCTTACTGCAGGTAGTCTGTATCAGTTCTGTGATACAAATTGATCAATGGATAACTGTAAAAATCTTCTAGAGAACTGGCTTCGGCGCTCCTTATAGCACTGTGAAGTTAGCACAACGTCCCTCATCATAGTTGCCTTGACTCTCTGGCAGGAGATAGGGTTCAAACATAATGAGCAGCAGGGTGAGTGTTTGAGTAAATTTGCCTGCCACTTGGATTGCTTCGCATGGGTGAAGCGTGACAGTTACTTGCCGCAGGGAAGTCAAGGTCTCAAGGTATCTTATGCTCTACATCAATATCCATCCATTGCCGACATTGACCACTTAGCATGGATATTATGTCGTTGGAGTAGAAATTCATGCATCTCAATAAGATAGACCTGAACCTTGAACTTAGTACTTGCACTCATTTATAGTTTCTCAATGCTCCAGCTTCTGCTCCTATAGGAATTCATTATTTCATCTACTACTCTCTAATAGCATATATCATATCATGTTTACAGCAGTGGCCTTTGCACCTTGATGGTTAATGTTTCTGATAATTAAATGTCAATTTTGTCTGAATGATTGGACCGAGTTGTCTTGCAGGCTGTAACGAAGGCCAAATTGGGTTTTGACCCATTGGAGGTCAATCCTGAAGACATGGTTCGTTTTGCTATTGAGCAACCACAGGTCAGCTTCCTGGTGAAATTGGTTTTTCGAAATGAAGAGCAGTTGAAGCAACATCTAGCTATTTGAAAATTCAATCTGGATCTAAGCTGCACAACGTTTGGAATCGCCTCTATTGACCTATTATAACCATTCCTCTGTGAAGACAATGGCTTCCTACTCAGTTTCCGGTGCTGTATCAACATATTACTTGTACATGACATATGTGCATCCGTTCATCTTTTCTCTGGCAACCATTATCCCAATGCCACCAGACGAAGTGTTGCGCAAAGGATCCGGAACTCTCTGTGAGATGCTTCTCATGGTTCAAGTAAGTTTTTCTCTTTTGGATATTTCTAATGTGCTTGTGAAGGAATTAGAGTATGTTCTTCTCACTTCTTTTAGCAGTTGTCTTGAACTCTGATTCAATTCTGGGAAAGCGTGTGTCTAGTGTAGAGGTGAAATATTAATTGTGCGGAGATGCTTTGTATCTTGTTAATAGCGAGAAGATTCTTGCATCCAAGCCTCTATATAGCTCTAAGTGAGGATTCTGTAGGCCTTTGAAGGAAACATTATCTGCCCCAACAAGCACAGATCTGAACAAGAGAGTATATAATGGGCGAATGCTTGAGAGCGAGACCTACATTGGTGGGCATGTGGAGTGCTTGGAGAGTGGTGTCTGTCGATCTGACATTCATACACGATTCCATCTCACTGCTGATGCATATCAGGTTATTTCTTTGTTCTGAAGCATATGAAGATGATTGACTGACTTCTGCTATTCAATGGAATCCATCTGGCCATTTGCTTATCAGTTGCCTAATTTGCTACAAGTTCTTTTTCACTTATTTTGTTGGATGTATTGGATTTGAATTCTAAATATAAAGAACATGTCAAGTAAGGAATCGGCGCAAACTTATTCACTGTCTGGTTCTTAGCTTGAACAATCTTGTACGTTCCTTCAGAGAAGAGTTTGAGGTTAGGTTGATTAGCTCTTTCAAGATTTAAAATGCCTTCGGGTAGTGAATGTATTCATAGTCGTTACGGTCGTACCAAATTCAGTGCAGGATTTACTTTTCTTGTGTTCTTTTGAAATTTGTGGAAGATCTTGGGTCATAGTTAATGTTTTCGTCTTATGTAATTTGATAAGTGGCTTTCAATGGCACTTTTCTTATTCTCTTGTAATATATTTATGGGCTGCATCTTGAAAGCCTTCATATGTTCGGTGATTTCAAGACTCAATAATCTTGTGATTCTGCAGAAATTGATTGAAAATCTAGATCGGGATTGGAAGTATGCAATCGAAGAGGAAGGGAAGCTGGAGCTGGATGTAGTGACCAATTATGATGATGTTAAAGAAGAAATTAAACGCAAAGTAGGTGCACATTTTTCAGCGTGCATTGTATATAAGTATCCAACAATCATGCTCACCGTCTCATACATCAATATTTTTGTTGTTTCTTTACTTCGTTGGTCAGCATTACAAGAGTATGATATTGCAGATGTAATATGCGGAGATGTCAACTAGCTACAATCGTTTTGTGATTCTGATTGAGAAAATCCCTTGTGTTTGATTATCAGGTTGAGGTTCTTCGCGACACTCCTATCATAGATGAACGTCCTCTGATTTATCACCTGGATATATGTGGCTGCAATGTAGCCCAATATCATTCTTACGAATCGCCTTCAGGTAATATCATTACTTCATTATGTAGATTGAAGTAGAAACCTTACCGTTTTATTTCAAGCAGCGATACAGAAATATAATTATTACCTATGATGGCAATCTCCATGTCTGATTGGCAGATAACTAACTGAAAGAATCGGCGATTGCAGCCTTCATCTATTGTGATAGATGAGATTTGTGCTGCCTGCGACTTCAACCGCCCAGGCAAGATTTGTATGCGAGAATTGGAATGGGTCTGGAGAGGTGAAACTTACGCGGCTAAACGGAGGTTTGTACTCATGTGAGTAACTTGAGCGTCTTTATTTTGAGTAATGCACATGATTCATGTCTGTGCTTTTAAATCTAGGTCTGAACACGTTGCTTATTTATGTCATCTTGATGGCTGATCGTAACAACGTGACCTTCGTTACTTTTGAGCGGGATATGAAGTACACTGCAAAGAATTGGTGGATATATAAAATTCTTATATTGAGCAAGAGTTGAATATTGATATCCATGTGGCAGAAACATCCTATACGGTTTAATAATTTTGCGGATTCTGAAAGCTTGGATTCTACGTACCTTGGACCGTTTTTGACATTTGTTTTTTGTATGGAACAGATGTGGAGACTTAGCAGGAATTTGGTACTAGAATATGAGGCAGCTTACCAAATGAATGATGGAGATCATTGTGTGATACAAAGGGCAAAATAAGGGGTTTAATTGCAGAAATGATAGATTTAGAAGAATCGTAGTTTTAGAAAGCAACTGTATAAAAAATATTGTATTTATGTAAAGTCATAATCCACTCCGCCACTTTTTGTTCTTTGAGTTACACTAAATTTTTTTTGGCATGTTTATTGTTGTCAAAGTTTGCTTTCAATAACACAGTGTTGTTAAAAAGTTGATGTAATTTAAAGTAAGGGAAATACAATGCCACATCCCATGTACAAGTTTTGCAATGCAGTTTGATTTTTGGTAGTAGCACATAACGCAACATATAGTTATTATGTAATCGAAGCTACTATATTGAAATGGCCATGCACGCTAAACAACAAGAAAACTTGTTGGTTCCAACATAAAACTTGTTGGTTCTGTGCTGCTTCATTCGGCTTTGCTACGTTAAACCCATTCTCTGTTGGTTCCAACAAATGTGTCTTGGTTTTGTCTTGGTTTTTACGCACTCTCTAGTAGTGACTCCTGTAGGCCTCGCTGCGATGGCAGCTACCCCTCCAGATGTCCACGAATTTCTGGAGCCCCGCTCGGATTAACTGTTTGCTCTCGCGTGACCTCGCGGCGTCCTCTTCGGTCACCTCAGAGTTTGTGCTCGGGTTGACACCGCTCTTGCATCTCCAGACGGGCTTCATCTTCACCAGGGCGGGGTCACCTGCGATTCACGGGGATTCGGGGAAGCCACAATTAATTCCATCCGACGTGACGGGTCTCAGGCTACGAGGCTCTGCAGATGCAGGGAGGCCTCCCCACTAGGACTGCTCCTACATTACCTCGACGACTGGTGGAGAGGCCTCCCCAGTACGATTGCCCCTACGATACCTCGACGACGGCTGGAGAGGCCTCCCCACTACGACTGCCCCTACCGTACCTCGACGACGGATGGAGAGGCCTCCCCGCTACGACTGCCCCTACGATACCTCGACGACGGGTGGAGGGAAACTTAGTAGTGTGAGCGCAGAGTAGAGAGCAGAGTTTGGAGAGCGTAGATTTTCATTTTTAAAAATCATTTTTAGTAGGAAAAATGCCTATGACCGTGGACATTGGGTTATTTTTAGTTAATTTTTAAAGAAAAGGACCCCAAATCCGTAGAAATGGGTAGAATTCTCGAAATCCTAGTTCAAAACAAATTAATGGATTTTCAATGATTTTCCACGGCATTACTTACAAAAATCAATACATTTTTGTTTTTGTATGGTTTACATCCAAATTAGGGCTGACGTCATCATTAAAAATCATGAAAAGTGCGAATAGAATAAGGACTCTTGTGAACACCGATGTAAATAAATCAACACAAAAAACTTCATATAAAATCCAAATCAAACCAAAACATAAGGAGCTCAAGTCTCCACAATGAAGAGGCCTAATCAAGGGCTAGGATTCCTGTCAACATCACTATCCTCGCCTTGTTTAGCCTCTATATCCATAAATCGGTATACCCCCCTATCAAACTTTTGCATGCGACGAGAGGGTGGTGAAGCTGTAACCGCTTGCTGATGGGCAACCTCAGCAGCATACGATGGCAATTCGAATTCCCTTGGAGGGCTTCCAAAGAAGCTCGGACGGAGAACACGGATCGGGCTCTCCTGTGGAACTCTGGAAACAAGAATATAAAAGGATACATAAGCATTAGTAAAGAAAGAGAAGAGAAGAAGATGAACAATGGTGTGCCAAGTGAAGAAACCGACTTACTTACAGTTCCTCTAGCGTCGTACGAGCTTCTAAGGAGGCTCCTCAGTATCAGAGTCCTCGAGGTCAACAGTAGGCTTTGGTAAAGGCACGGGATCCCGCATGGGGCGAAGGATGGCCTCAAAGATCTCTGTGTCTGCCTCCAACGCCACAATGTGGTGCTCACCTTCACGACACGCACTAATGGAAGCACCTAAAAGAAACAAAATGAATGAGCCAAACAAAACCACAAGAACTGCAAGAAATGAAGAACAAAGACAATTATGCAAGGGAGGTAATGGAGAAACCTGTGGCTGCGTGCCAATCTAAGACAATGTCGTGCCTTTTGGTGAGAGTGTGGATGATGATGCTCAAAAATTCCTTGTGCTTCTCTCGAGCCCCTCTCCATGCCACTGTGTCATCCTTGAGGAGTTGGGTATCCTCATCTGTGAAGTTGTGAAGAAGGGAATCCTTCTCAAGTGAGAAGCCCAACTTTGAAAACTCCGTGGCCTCATACACGGTGAGAGAGGCGCCAAGGGGCACAAGCACCTTGATAAAAAAGCGCTTAGTCTGCACAAAAAAAAACCACATACTTAGTGACAAAGAGAGGAGATTGAAACTTGAAGAGAAATTGGGTGAGAAGAGAAAAAACTTACAAACATATTTGGATCTTGAGCGGAGGTAGGGTGAAGGTCATTGACACCCCACCAATCCCTTGCCACACTCCATTTAGCCTCCTTGCACCAATTGCGAAGCTCCTTGTGCACCTTGGGGTCATCGCCATGTATGATCACAAAGACACTGTTGTCGTGGAGATGGTCTTCAACGAATGTAAAGAGATCATCCATGTAGAACTCACCACGGCGGTTCCACAAGGGGATATCAGAGGGGGAGCTAGAGATGGCTGGCACTGGGAGGTTTTCTGGAAGATCTGCAAGAATGAGGTCGATACCAGAGTGGGATTTGGGCTTCCTTGTGTTGGAGCGAGAACGGCCGCCTCCAACCTAGAAAACAAAAAAGAATTGTCAAACAAGGAAGAGGAATGCTTGTAGGAAAAAAAAAATGGAACAATGTGAAAAGAGAAAACTCCTACCTTAACAAGGAACTCTTCAATCCGGAGGAAGGCCTCGTGGTGGGTCTTGGTCTTGTTGAAATGCTCTATGAGGTCCCCCATGTACACATTCTCAATGAGAGTGTACGTGGAGGTAGCCTCCGAGGAAGTGGCACTTGTAGCCGCAGCAAGAGCCTTCCTCTTGCGAGTGAAGGCGGGGGCAGTGGCTGCGCTATAAGAAGGTGCAAAAACAACACTAACAAGAGGAATTGAAGGGCTACCAACGATGATAGGGGCGGTAGAAGCCTCCACAGCAGCCTTCGTAGCAGAACGAGTGGAAATGGTGGTTTGAGAAACAGGAGAACCTGAAGGAGTATCAACAGTCTTGCCCTTCTTGCCCTTGGGCTCTTTCTTGCCCTTAGACTCCTTCTTGCCCCGGGCGTGCTAGCATGTGAGCCTGGGAGCGTGAGCCCGGGAGCCTATGAGCCTGAGAGCCCACAAAATTTTTCAGCTTTTTTCAAATTTTTTTTGGTGGACCTATGACCGTGGGCTTTGGGATTTAGGCATTATTTTCTATCGGTTTAAATGGTTTAGGGAAAACATGTGTGCGATTTTAGGCAAATTGTATGTCAAAAAAATTAGTTAGGCAAAATTGATAAATGTGTGAAATGTAGTGATAATGAAAATGCATGTAACATTCTAATGTGGAGTCAACAGTTTTATAAAGAAGTTCAATGTGTTAGAATTTTGCAAAAAGTAAGACTTTTAATTGATTTGATGTTTGTGAGCTTAGTGTTTAGGGGTTTTGGGTTTAAAGACCAAAATGTGAGTAGTTTTAGATTATGTTTTCAATTCTCAAAGTTTGTATCAAGAAACCCAATGTACAAGAATTTATGAAAGCACATAGAATTGAGTTAGAGTGATTGAATAAGAGTGAAACCATTCAAATATGAAGATGGACAACGAATGCAAATAAAGTGGTAGTGGCCCTTTTAGTCTCACTACAATCCAATAAAAACATTTGTGTCAAATAACACATAATAGTCACAATACTCAAGAGTATAGAGCTATGGCGAAGCCTCAAATGAAGCCGTGGGACTAGAAGATCCGGACATAGACCCCTCTATGTCACTACAATCACTACCGGATGCCTCACCATCAGACTCAACTGCCTCCTGATCAACAAACTCTAAAACACGAGCAGAAACAAACACGGGGCGTGGACTACGATCAGAAATACACTGCTCTGCAAAATGTCTTGCAATTCCTTCTGCATAAGACGGCAGTGTGAAGGGTTTAGGAGGACTAGGAAAAAACTTGGGATTAGAGAAGAAAGGTCGATGAATTGAAGCACTTAGACCGCCGCATCTGAAAGCAATAAAAACCATAGTATTAGAAATACTGAAAAATAAACCACGAGCAAAGAACTACAAATCATAATGCAAAGTAATTACATAAACCGACTTACTTACTGAATCGGGATTTCTTCACAATCGGCTCCGCTACAATGTCCTCATCGTCCATGTCATCCAAGCCAATAACAACCCTCGGTTGGTGAGGCCTACGAGTCACAGCGGGTCGAATGAGAGGAGCAAGGACCGCATCAAATATAGCCTTGTCCTCCTCTAGCGCTGCGATGTGGCGGTCCACATTGCGGCAAGCGTGGATAGAGGCGCCTGCAAAAACAATTACAACGTAGACAAACGTAAACATACTACAAGGACAAAAATTGAAAGATAGTAGACAAACGTAGACAGAATACATGAGAGATAGTAAACAGATGTAATCAATGTACAATGACAAAAATTGGAACATATCATTTAGAATGAGATTGAATTACTAACCAGTCGCGGTAGTGCAATCCAACACCACGTCGCCTAGAAAAGAACATGTCTCAATCAACATCTGCATGAACAAGGTAGATTTCTCTCGCGGTCCTCGCCATAGCACCTCCCTGTTCATCAACTGGTCATCTTTACCCATGTAGTTCTGGAGGATGTCGTCACGTGCAACATCTACTTCGTTACGAAGAAGCGCAGGGACTGGCTGGAATGCAAAAGAGGATGGATCCCAATTACCATTAACCCTGATCGCCAAACAAATGCCAAAGCGATTGGTCTGCAAAAGAAAAACAATTACATAAGTTTAGGAAAACATATACAAAGTACTTCAAAGTAAATCAATGTCAACATTAGCTTTATAAACAAACTCACTGTCAACAACGGATTGGTAGGGGATGTCAGGTGAAGACGGTTCATTCCCCACCAGTCCTTCTTCACCTCGAATCCATAGCTCTTGCAGTAACCCAATATCTTCGATTTTGTAGCTGATCAAAAAGGGTAAATAATAATAAGAGCACCATCATCCTGCAGGTGTTGATCTGCAAAATCGAAAACTGGTTGCAAGAATTTTCGAGGTTCCTGGTTCCACTTGGGAACGGTGGAGGCAGGATTGGATACGCCTGGGACTGCCAGACCCTCAGGCATATCCACGATCATGAGGTCCACTAATCCCCTGGAATTCAAGTCACCTTTATGCGCCCGGGACTTGTCATTCTTGTGCTAGAAGACAAAGAAGACAATCAATGAAGTTAGTTTCAAAAGCACAGTTTAGGGTTTAAACACATTGATTGATTTATGCATTAACACAATCCAAACAAAACTTGAACAATTGAAATACAAACATATCACTCATCAATCGTGGTTTCTAAAGCACAGTTTAGGATTTAAACACTTTGATTGATTTATACATGAACACATTTCAAATCAAACTTTAACCATTGAAATACAAACATATCACTCATCAATCGTAGTTTCAAAAGTACAGTTTAGGATTTAAACACTTTGATTGATTTATACATGAACACATTTCAAATCATAATGGAACAAATTATACACAAACATAGTAATCAATGAATTTACTTCCAAGAGCTCATATTATTAATTACATTGATTGTAGAAAACATTTGAAATCAAAATTGCACAAATTAAATAAAAAAAACACTTACTTTCTTCATAAATGCCTTCAAGTCGTCATAAACCGGGGGCAATGGACCAGTTCCAGTTCCAAGAATCTAGCCCAATGATGTGTTCACTATGAACTCATCATTGGTGAAGTCCTCCACTCGTCAAAGGTCAACCGCCACTGGGCCCTGAGAGAGAAAATTATAGGGAGAATCACGCTTAGTACCTCGGGTAGGGGTCGATTGTAACTGAGAACCACCGTCCACCGTAGAAGAGGCGCCTGCAGCTTCCTTCTCGTTCTTCGCAGGTTCAACGGTCTTCTTCTTCCCCTTCTCCTTCTCTGCTGCCTTCTCTGCAACCTTCTCAATCCTTTCCTTCTCCTTTAAGGCGGCCTTCTCAGCAGCGTCCTTCACCTTCTGAGCCTTCTTACGATCGGATTCCTCCCGTTTCTTCACCGCCTTCTCTCTGGCTTCGTCATCCTCCACATTTGCAAGCTCAATGATGTCTTCAGCTGCAATTGCCGCTGCCTCCCGATTCCCCTTCAGCTCCATCTCTTGGATTGGCATGAAAGATGTGCTGCACTCCAGGTACCAAGCGCCAGAGTTCAAATGCGCAGTAGTCCACGTACGCAGCTGAGCCGGCGATAACATACAAGTGTCTGAAGAACGGTCCAACCAAGTGTTGAGGAAGACAGGGAGATGTTCTTTGGTAATGGCCTTCTTGGGAAGAAGCTCAAACTTGAAATATCTACAACATTTCAATGTTAGTTAAATATACAACGAACAATCATACATTGACTTGATATGAGAATAATGACATACAATTCACATTGCATTAAACAAATCCGTGTCAATTGATAACACTCATTCAATTTGAAAACAAATTCATATTCATACTCAATAGACAACTCAATAATGAGTTTTAAAGTTCACTTCATAAATTAGAAACATAAGAAAAGAATCTAGTAACTGTTTAGAGCGCACCTGAAGATTACACGTTTCACAGCAATGTCAGACCCCTTGAATGTAGAGAAATCCTCAGATTTCTTGAAATGATCATGCCCCTTGAAGTAAGTTAGAAAGGCATGGTCCCAGAGTTGAATCCGCCACTCCTCTATGAAAGCCCTCAACGATAGAGGCTCAAGAGGAGAGTCCATGGAGATGGTAATGTTATCAGCACGAACAATATCATCAAAGTACTCTACTGCCTTCTCTTCAATCTGCAATTTCGTGAAGTATATTCATCAACATTAATTAGTGACCTTGTAAACATTTGATCACAAACCAAACTAGAACTCAAATATGAATCACGAGCAAAAATTAGAGCACATGAACTCAAGTAGATTAAATGGTGTATGAATATCATACCCCAGCCCACCAACAAGCCTTGACAAGAAATATTCCCAACTTCTCTTCATTCAAAGGTTTGGGAGGGAAATGAGATGCTTCACGGGTTGCCACGGATGAGTTGAACAGTTTTATCCATTTAACCTTATGAATCGGAGCTACATTAGAAGTAGCAATGAGTTGAAGTTTCTCCAATGTTAACTCGGGAGTGGAGTTCATCTTCCAATGTCTCTCAATCTGCAACGTTCATATCATGACAATTAGCATCATGCTTGACATAAAAAAATACGTCATATAATCATATATACACAAGTCATAAAACAATATATAGAGAGCATAAACCAAGTGATTGCTGTGTGAGAAAATACTCACTTATTGATGTCATGCATAACTTGCATGACAAGACCAATCCGTCCTTTAGTGTCAAGAATGATGGCATCAATGGAGTAGTGCCATGAGGGCTCATTCTTATGCAGCCTCTCAATGTGGTTCATCCAAGCTATTCTACGGTGGTTCCCATCACACACAAAGAACATCCGATTAACATATTATTGCATCTCTGGAATACCGCGGAGATATTTGTTGAATTTCTCATTCTCTTCATCCCACAATGGCCCCCATATCACCTTGTCCTCCTCACTGACCTCTTGAATATCACCTTGTTCATTGGTAAAAGAGACATAGAAAACAGCTGCACCATCTCTATAGCCATGCACAAACTCTTCCTCGAGTTTTGTCAAATCACATGAGAGAGTAGGTCTCACCATTGGCATCACAACCATTCTACACAATGGGAGGGAAACTTAGTAGTGTGAGCGTAGAGCAGAGAGCGGAGAGCGGAGAGCAGAGTTTGGAGAGCGCAGATTTTCATTTTTAGAAATCATTTTTGGTAGGAAAATTGCCTATGACCGTGGACATTGGGTTATTTTTAGCTTGTATTTTTGGAAATTAGGTTATTTTTAGTTAATTTTTAAAGAAAGGGACCCCAAATCCGTGGAAATGGGTAGAATTCTCGAAATCCTAGTTCAAAACAAAATAATGGATTTTCAATGATTTTCCACAGCATTACTTACAAAAAACAATACATTTTTGTTTTTGTATGGTTTACAATTAAATTAGGGCTGATGTCATCATTAAAAACCTTCAAAAGTGCGAATAGAACAAGGACTCTTGTGAACACCGATGTAAATAAACCAACACAAAGAACCTCATATATAATCCAAATCAAACCAAAACATAAGGAGCTTAACTCTCCACAATCAAGAGGCCTAATCAAGGGCTAGGACTCCTCTCAACATCACTACCCTTGTCCTGTTTAGCCTTTATATCCAATAATCCATATACCCCCCTATCAAACTTCTGGATGCGACGAGAGGGTGGTGAAGCTGCAAATGCTTGTTCATGGGCAACCTCAGCAGCATACGATGGCAATTCGAATCCCCTCGGAGGGCTTCCAAACAAGCTCGGATAGAGAACACGGATCGGGCTCGCCCGTGGAACTCTGGAAACAAGAATACAAGAGGATACATAAACATTAGTAAAGAAGGAGAAGAGAAGAAGATGAACAATGGTGTGCCAAGTGAACAACCGACTTACTTACAATGCCTCTGGCGTCGTACGAGCTTCTGGGGAGGCTCCTCAGAGTCAGATTCCTCGAGGTCAACAGTAGGCTGGGGTGGAGGCACGGGTTCCTGCATGGGGCGAAGGATGGCCTCAAAGATCTCCGTGTCCGCCTCCAACGCCACAATGTGGCGCTCACCCTCACGACACGCACTAATGGAAGCACCTAGAAGAAACAAAATGAATGAGCAAAACAAAACCACAAGAAATGCAAGAAATGTTGAACGAAGACAATGCAAGGAAGGTAAGGGAGAAACCTGTGGCCGCGTGCCAATCCAAGACAATGTCATGTATTCGGGTGAGAGTGTGGATGATGATGCTCAAGAATTCCTTGTGCTTCTCCCGAGCCCCTCCCCATGCCACTATGCCATCCTTGAGGAGTTGGATATTCTCATCCGTGAAGTTGTGAAGGAGGGAATCCTTCTCAAGTGAGAAGTCCAACTTCGAAAACTCCGTGGCCTCGTACACGGTGAGAGAGGTGCCAAGGGGCACAAGCACCTTGATAAAAAAGCGATTAGTCTACACAAAAACCACATACTTAGTGACAAAGAGAGGAGATTGAAACTTGAAGTGAAATAGGTGAAGAGAAAAAAAACTTACAAACATCTTTGGATCTTGAGCGGAGGTAAGGTGAAGGTCATTGACACCCCACCAATCCCTTGCCACACTCCATTTAGCCCCCTTGCACCAATTGCGAAGCTTCTTGTGCACCTTGGGAAACAAGAATTTAGACTTTAGAATTTTTCCACTCTCATTCAAACTTTAGAAGGAGACCAGGCAGGGAGTGCCAACAGAAGCAACAACACTGTATCAATCGCGAGGGATTTCATAGCATGCTAAACCGACAATTGGAGACATAGACTCCAGAGATGGATAAATTCTATACTACCAATTAAATGCATAATATTTCGAAGCTAATCTACTCATCTCTAAAAACTACATATGGATTACAGACGTCCAAGTTATAGAAATTTACAGAGAGAAAAAAAGCTCATGATTGTTCTAAAATGATATACATCATACATTTGTCTGGCAGCCTCTACGCAAACAAGCAAAACGATTATTCTCAAAGGGATGCAGAATGACTAGCTCAAAAGAAGGGAACTGCAGAGGCATGTTTAGAATCAAAAATCCAATGAATAGAGGAATTCTCACTGATTCTGAAATTCTGAAAGACCCAAGATCCAAGACCCAAGATTTGAGCACACTAAAGTTCTGCAATTCTGAAAGACCCACGATCTGAACACACTGAAATTCTATTCTAGCTGTACACTGACAAAATGCCTTCCATTCTAGCTGTACACTGACAATCTCTGTCCCAAACCTAGCTGAACACTGACAGAATATGAAATTGAAGTTAATCCCACAGATCCGTGGGATTGGCCTAGGTGCCATTTATGGCATTGAAGTTAATCCCACGGATCCGTGGGATTGCGGCTGTGGTTTCCAGAATTTCAAAATTCAACCAAAATTTATGAGGTGGATGATGCCGATCAGAAAATGCATGGGTATGGGATAACTGAATTAGTTGACCCCAGTCTAGGCACCAAGGAAGGCTATGTTTTTGGAACCCGCAGGCTTTGGTCAATTGTGTTCCCATTGGAGACTGAAACTATCACTGCTGTCGTGGCAAGGAGACCAGACGAGGTAAGCAAGAAAATCATGCTGCTGGTAGGGGAATGTCTAAAGATTGAATTCAGCACATATGAGCCAATCAATTGTTCTTCTAGTCACGGTATTTTCTTGTTAACTAAGCATCATGGGTTGTAAAGGGACTGAAGGGTAACGCTGGCGTCTTTTTGTGCCCTGCAATAGTGAAGAGACTCCAGTTCAAGGGCTCATAACATATCAATTGACTATTGAGTATATGTTCTTGCTACTTATATTCTTTACCTTCTTTTGCAGGTCACACATACACAAACTAACGTCTTGCCTAATCGGGATGTCCTATTCAATAATTAGAATCTTAATTAGAACCTGGTGTTTGTGGCGACTGTCACTCCGAAGGATCTTGGCCTGGTTGGCGCTGCTAATCCGGAGGAGTCAACGATGGTCGCTAAGAACCCCCTCAGAAACCCTAAACCTGCTTACAATACTCCAGACTTCAGCTCCTCAATTGCACAAGGCAGTCAAAGTCCATGTGATGGAGGGCAAAATTCTCAATGTCATAAGAATTCTGAACATGTAAAAACACACCCACTAAGTAACTTTTCATTTGCAATACCATAATCTTTCTAATCAGAACCTCTTATGAGAATGATGTCCTCATATGGATAAACGCCATTCATTTCAGTTTTTTTTGGCTCTTGTTTATGTAAGTATAGCGTGGTCAAGATCTCAAGCACAAAGACTAAATTCAGCTGGTGTACATCCCTTCATCAAGCGATATTAAAACGTCTAACAATAAAATATGGCACTTCATAACACAGTATCTGAACACAGTGCGTTGGAATCCTCTTTAATTCGCCAACAAGAACATGTAAAATTTCGACCAGTCCAACAATAGGAACTATGCTCAACAGTGTCATTGCTTTGATTTTAATCCCGGAAGGACCAAGGTTTAATGGTTTTAAAATGACAAATTCAATTGATCAAAATACAATTCAAATGAGACTAAATTCACACATACACAAACTAACATCTTGCCTAATCGGGATGTCCAAATCAATAATTAGAATCTTAATTAGAACCTGGTGTTTGTGGCGACTGTCACTCCGAAGGATCCTGGCCTGGTTGGCGCTGCTAATCCGGAGGAGTCAACGATGGTCGCTAATCTCATTGACACTGTTACCGGCAGGATCTTACATTGTGTCTCTCATCCCAATATGCAAGGCCCTGTGCATGCTGTGAGCATCTAGTGGACTTGCAACGGGCCAGGCAGGAGAACTACAACCAGAAGTTCTCACTGAAGTTAATCCCACGGATCCGTGGGATTGCAGACTCTTGTCCCTCTCACTCCTGAAACTCCTGCAACTTCGAGATCTTCTGCCCAGAATTAATCGTGTGCCTAGAGAGGTGCTGGGAGAAACTAAATTCAATCAAATTTCAATCAAAACTCAATCAAAATTCAATCAAAATACTAAATCCAATCAAAATGTCAAGACTGATTTTGAGCACATTGATTACATACGGAGTATTACGAAAGTCCTGAGCACACTGATATCATACGGAGTATTACAAAAGTCCTGAGCACACTGATATCAGAGAAGCACTGGAATCTGAAGTCACAGATCAGCAGAAGCGTCTCAGCGAATTGGAGGTGGAAATCACACAGTAGCTGGAGGTGGAAATCAATCTTTGCCTCATTTTTATAGAGCCAGTTTGATGGAATCGGAGGAAAGAATATCACCTTCAAGGAATGAGGTGGACAAACTACGCAAGCACTGGCGTGAAGCACAAAACAATTACGAGAGACAGGTTTGAACTTCAGATACTTTGTGGATCTAGGCTTCTGGACTCATGGATTTCATCACACCTCTATCACTTTTGATTATTCATTTGAGTCACATAATGGTCATCGTTTTCAGGTATTACTGCAACCAGAGACCATAAGAGATGTAACCACGACATCTGACAAGCTTTCAAGTCTCGAGTCAGCATGACCACAGGAGAACCACAGGCAGAATATGCAACTGAAGTTAATCCCACGGATCCGTGGGATTGGACTAGGTGCCATTTTTGGCATTGAAGTTAATCCCACGGATCCGTGGGATTGGCCACTGGTGCCATTTTTGGCATTGAAGTTAATCCCACGGATCCGTGGGATTGGACTAGGTGCCTTTTTTGGCATTGAAGTTAATCCCACGGATCCGTGGGATTCGACTAGGTGCCTTTTTGGCATTGAAGTTAATCCCACGGATCCGTGAGATTGAAATAGGTGCCATTTTTGGCATTGAAGTTAATCCCACGGATCCGTGGGATTGGACTAGGTGCCATTTTTGGCATTGAAGTTAATCCCACGGATCCGTGGGATTGGCCACTGTGGTTTTGTTTTTTTGGATTTGCTACTGCAATTTTTGGAATCTGAAGGGTGTAATATACCGTTGGAAAGGTCTTGAAAATACCTTTCCAACGGTATATTACACGCCCCAAGATGATGAAAATTGGAATCGCAAATCCAAAAAGAAAAACCTGTAGTGCCTAAGCGACTACAAATCAGGGTCATTCAAATAACCGCTTTGGGTTTTATGTTGCGAAAAGCTCCATGGTGGCTAACCCCACGGATCTGTGGGGTTGGCCACTGTGGATTTTCTGTTGCGAAGAACTCAATGGTGGCTAACCTCACGGATCCGTGGGGTTGGCCACTGTGGGTATTGTTTATTTGGATTTGCGACTGCAATTTTTAGAATTTTAATGCGTGTAATATAACATTGGAAAGATCTTGTAAATGCCTTTGCAATGGTATATTACACGCCCCTAAATGATTAAAATTGGATTCCTTAAAAAAAATGAAAATTCTGTAGTTTCTAAGCGACTACAGATCAGGGTGGTCAAAAGAACTGCAGCCGATTTTGGCTGCGGTTTTTTTCGACCATGTTTTCTACTAGTGCAAGGAGGAATTGAAATTTCGTAGCGCCTAACGACGTGCCGAGTGTACTGGTGATCTTGCTGTGCTTTAGAAGGTCTTGTTAGACATGCCCGGAGGCGAGGAGTTCTGCACTCAAAGTCTACACCTCGAGGGCGCCGAGGTGTTTGGATCGCAGAAGCGTAGGCCCGATTCCCCATTGATGCAGATGATGAGACACACCGCCCCGACACCGTCATCTTCTTTCGCCCCCGTCCCGGTAAGAGACTCTCTAGATCTAATCATGTAATTCTACCTACAATTGTTGAAGAGTCTTCTCTAGACGTGCAAGAAGTTCAAGAGCCTCCACCGTCCGGGCTCGATTTTCGTGGAGTCACCGCCGTTCAAGAAACCAAGGTTGACGAGTTGGTTTGGCATATAGCCCGTGTCCCTTACAATTCTAGCAAGTCTTGTTGGACCATGCATACAGGTACTAAAAAGAAATGCACTGCAAAGCTCGTCACCAACAATCGGAGTGTTGCTTGCCCGGCCTACTCTGGAGTTTGGGATTTTTACACAATGCAAAAACAGAAACCTATAAAGTTCTTCTTCTGTCCGAACGACATTGAGCGTTATGTGAAGGGCTTCCGTCGCAAGTGAGTCATCCCATTTTCAGACACCCAAGGCAAGTTCCCAATTCCTCCCGTGTGGCCTGTTATGCTTGGTACTAAACTCACTTGCCCAGAGATCGTGGCCCTTGAGAATGCAGGATTCCAACGTCCCTCTAAGGAGCGCGTCACTTCGACTCGATTCTTCAAGAACTCTGCTCCCCCACTCGACTTGTCAAGGATTGGAATTCCCGACAACCCCGACTACATTCCTTCCACAAGGAAATCCAAGGCTACTCGACGCTCCGGCACTGGGCCCTCACCAAAACGTAGGGATAATGTTGGATCTGCTCGAGCCATGCACGGAACCATTTTGAAGTTGACCATGATTTCCCACCTGGGGTTCGACTGTATTATCATGTTGCAGTCCAAACCTCCTCCTACGGATGCCGTTTACCAAGTGACGGTGAGCTCTCACCCGGAGTGTACTTGCGCGGCCCTCAAAGATATGATTATCAAGTTTGGGAGCAAGCGCAATTCCTATCTGAATTGTAAGTACCTCTACTACATATTCGTCAAGGTTTCTAACTGAGATCCCAAAGTTAACATGTTCATACACGCCCCGATCTTTAGTTTCAACAAGGTCAAGCTCATCCTCGAAGGTGGCCTCTTGACACATTCTACCACCTAGACTTGTACCCGGCTTAGGAATACTTTGTCCCTAATGGACGTGGTCGTTTGTTGACCGCATGTGTACTTGCTCTATCACTCAAGGAAATACAAATATGTACTTCTCCACTCTACGAAAAGTACAAACCATATTCAATGATCTTTATTCTTGTCCAATCATTGCAGTACAATAATTTTTGCATGTCTCTCACACCGTTCAACTCTAGACTTCTCACTTTTTAACTACGAAACCGACATGCCCAACTCCTTGAAGCTCTTGCTGCATGTTCCTCATTCAATCTAGGCGGGCTTACTGGATTGGGTCGAAATAAATCTACATAGCTAATGGTTCGGTCTTTCATCCGTTCTCTCAACGGCAAAGGATGTGGTGATAACCCTCGCATGCTCTCACAAAATGACAACGGCTTCGAAGAATCCATTGCGTCACTGACCTCCTCTTCCTCGTCAACCATGTTGTCCACATCCTCCACCTCTTCTCTTTCCTCCACCGCATCTTCTTCTCTTTCCACCACATCTTCCCTCTTCAATTTGTTCGTATATCGTTGCCGCTCCTCCTCCTCCACCCTCCACTTCCAAGCTTGCGTGGACTGTGAGAAGGGTGTCATCACATACTCATAACGATATTGTTCTGCAGCACTTTTCTCATTCCTCTCACGTTCCGGCGATGGATTAAATGGAATGTGGGGAATTTCTAAACTTACTATCTCCTCATTCTGTCCTAGGCCGTCAAACATGTATCTCTCCTCTTCCATCGTACACTACTCGTCTACATTCTTGTTGTGTTTGAGTTTAGGGACGTCCTTATATATTGAGTCCCGACAACTTCGTCCACCACAATGAATTATTGCTATAGTCCAAGTTGTAGGAATCAAATCAAGAAGTAGCTAGAACAAAGACAAAATTGATGAGATAAAAATGCCACAACTACGTGCTTTGTCCCTTGTGCCTTGTCCTTCTGTTCACTTAGTCTTCAATGGCATCAATCTTGTTCACTCATTGAAACCTTTATTGACCTCTTCATTTGCTTTGGTTTTATACAGAACCTCTATTTCTCAATTATCTATTTTTGTGTCTATTTTAAGTAATTAAAAACAATCAAAAGTGTACCAAAAAAAAAGTGATTGTTTTTCGTGGCCCTCATTTCCACGGTAATGGGTCAAAAAATTATACTATTATTAGCACGAATCTCAAATATTCTTTGGAATATTCGAATCTTTCAAAAATAAGTTATAAAAATAGTAAAAATATTACTATTTTTAATTTCTGCCCGCTCTACGCTCTCCAAATTTGCGCTCTCTGCTCTCTGCTCTCCGCTCTACGCTCACATAGAAGTGTCGTCCCACAATGGGATGTGATGCCGGGAAATATGCACCGGTTGGAGTCGGAGATTAGCAATTGTTGCTACAGCATTCAACTTCTGGCGGCTTCGTATGACATCTTCGCTTGCCCCCAACGCTGCTTCATCATTATCAACCTCCTCTACATCATGATCCGCGACGTCTTTATCTCCGCCACCTAAAGAGGGTTGAGGTCCAGGGCTCTCTTCACCCGCCAACTGCTCAGGCGTTTGTGAGATAACATCCTTCACACGAAACAAATTACACATTCAACCATGGACACGACAAAATTACTAATTGAGAAAAAGTAAAGGTCTTTTGATATTTCATTATGGATTCGTCTGATCAAGTTAGTATGGTGTGAGATGACCATCGGTACCGAGGGCTCTCCCACCGTGAAGGCATTTGATCAACGCGGCCAGATGGCTAAAATCAAGAGAATCATGTCAAGAAGTACCATCGGTGCCGAGGCTCCACCATCGGAGCAAGGCAGTGATCAAAAGGAGCAAGTGGTCAAAAGGAGCAAGGCAGTGGTCTAAGGGATAATACAAGTGAGCAAGACAGTGAGCAAGTTTAGGCAGTGAGCAAGGCAGTAATAGTGATAATCTTCACGAGTGAAAACTGTAGCTAGAAAACGACGAGCTCTATATTATTTGATCACCTTGGGCTCTATATTTTCTACCATCGGGGCCGACGCTTGAACCACGGTACTAGGGGTTGATCTTCCCAACACGAGTGAAAACGCAAGTAAGGCACTGAGAACACGAGTGAGAACGCGGAGCTCAAAAAATTTTGATCACCTTGGGCTCTACAGTATGGACCATCGGGGCGGATGCTTGACCCATGGTGCTGGGGGTTGAGCGACCATCAACTGCCTTGCACATTGGCCTTGCTAACTGCTTGCTCACTGGCCTTGCTCACTGCCTTGCTCACTGCCTTGCTCACTACCTTGACCATCAACTGTCGGTCAAAAGAGAAGAGTTTTAGGGATTAGGAGAGCCCACCTCGCGAATCCTGGCGACCGGCGTAGGAGCTCCAGAATTTTGCCTCGTCGTGCTCATCGCGTTCGTTACTGGCGCATCTCCAACGTACGAGCGTGAATTCCCCTGTACACAACGCAATTTCATGAGTATCAATTGCAGTCAAGAATGTGGGAGGCAACGCATCAACAATGTGGGAGGCAGCGCATCAACAAGGTTATCAAGCTGGGAGGCAGCATAACAATCATCAAGTTGGGAGGTCATCAAGCTGGGAGGCATCAACAAGGTCAGAGTGGTACTGCATCCCAAAACGAGCTCACGAGGCAGCGCATCAACAAGCTCACGAGGCAGCGGATCAACGAGCTCACGAGTGGTACTGCATCCCCAGAACATGCTGCCTTTATACCCCAGCCGCACTCGTGTACCCCAGACCCTATTCGCAACCCTACACCCTAGGCTACTGTACATCCGAATATTCAAGAAGTGCGATTCAAAAGCCTCACCTAGTGCTAGAAAATCCTCAGTACTTTTACACTAATTTTCCTCGCTAATTTTACACTAATTTCTCTCGCTAATATCCTCACTAATTGATTACAGAAAAGAGGACGCACAAAACAAACAATATTAGCATTCCAGAGGGAATATCAAGTGGGATGTAAATGATATTCGATTTGATGTCTCGACATTTTTCTATATTTTAGATCAAAGCCATGGTGTAGAACTTGGCCGTCGGGGCCGAGGCTATTCCCACGGCGCTAAACGCATATCAAAATAGATGTCAAACGTCACAATCACTAGATGAGTCCACCTCATCATTTAAAGTCCACTAACACGTGTAACCAATTAATCACCATGTGACACTCACATTTAAGACCACTTTGTTTTGATTAATGACCCATCAACACAAAATGCACTGAGAATAGAGCTTGTTCAATGGATTACTTACATATTGCCACCCCTCGTCTTCGTCGCTTATGATGTCTTGTTGTGATCCCCCCTCGTCTATCATGTTGCTGTATGTCATGATATTTTGAGAACATCCCAAGTCTGCTACATCGTCATCTCCAAAATCTATACTCATGGGCATGCATTCCTGAATATCCTGCACCTGAGACTTTAGTTTGGGAGGCCTCATCTTTGAACGCTCAAGTGCTCGTTTACTTGAAAACATTAATCGGCCTCTTTTCTTCTTCTTCTTTTGTACACTAGGTCCCTCAGAGTCGAGATGACAGTTTTTGTCAAGCATTTGGCTAATGGATATAACACTATATTGGAAAGCCAACTTATCTACTGGAACAAGTGTCAATATTCCAACAACATATAGAAATCACAAAACTCCATTACATGGAGAAACTACATCTCATATGATTTGCCAAGGCCTGGAGATGTGCGCTTAAATATCATTCCAGGCACACCATATAATAGTAGGTAATGCACGTTTTTCAAATTTGAAATCGCGAGTTTGTAGCATCAAACTTAACTGAACGCGTTAATTTAATTTTATTGACCATTGACACCAAGGCATGATAAATGGATTAGCTTTTGATGGGTTATTTCCAATAATATAGTCTGTGAGCGCCGTCCTTGACTTCACAATAAAATCCAATCTCGTTGTCAGAGCCCATACCATGATGATGTGAGACATCTTCGCCATTATATTTCCACTGTCGACTAACATAATTTTCTAATCCTCGCATCATACTATTTTCCTTTGCACGCCAATTCTAAATTGCTAACAGCCACTTCTGCGTCTAACCCTCTCCATATGGATGTGACAAATGACAAGTGACATATACCAATGCCAATCAATCACGTATTAATTATTTATTGTACACTAATAATGCTCTTGTCAGTCTTTCCACCTTGTAGTTTTCATTTCCTCTTGACAGCCACGTTGTGCGTCAAGTTTAGACTAGAGCGCCGTCAAAGACCCATGAAGCCTTGTCAAACCTTGAAATATTGTGATTCCTATTTCCCCTGTACTGTTGTATATATCTTCAATGCATTTGGCTTCATTTGCATCTCACTTCCCCATTCGTATTGTCCTCTATGTATTACGCATATTAGTTCTATTAGATTCACATCAGCCCACTGCCTTCATTCCATGGCCAACATCCTTGCTGCAGGTCACAATGTCCCTTTGAAGGTGCCGATTGGTGAAGAAGGTTTTGTTCAAGTGTCTGCCCATCTCTTGCATATTCGTTTTGGTTTTTGTGAGTCTTCTATTATGTTGGAAGAAGAGGTCTTAGCCAACTATGGATTCATCAAGGAGGCAGTCTTGCAGTCAAAATGTAGTGATAAGGAAGGATTCTACTGGCTTCTCCATCCTGGGCAATATAGAGCGTATGGTTTAGCTCCTAAGACAGTAGCTGCCTCCACTGAGATCCTTGCACCCATGTCAGATGGTTCTACTGTTCAACTACCTCTTTCATGTGCCGATAGTCATCAATCCTCTGACCAAGGACGTTCTATGACTAACATCATGATGAAACTTCGCAATGTCAAGCAGGAGCCAGTGGAACCATTAATTGATTTGACTTCTGAGTCTGATGGAGATACTCGCTCGACCTCACGTTGTCGGGTAGAGAGGAGTGCGCTCTGAGAATTCGCGGGGAATCTGGCTGCGACACGATGACTAGATAGCTTGGAAGATCGGTCTTGTCTTCAATTCTTGTACTCTTCAAATCTTCAAATCTCTTCCCAGTCCTATCCTGCAATGGCTCTAAAAGGTTTAAGGGTAAGGGTGGGGTAATAAGAAACCACGGGCCTCGGACGGGTAAAACGGGACGGCCAGACCACGAGCTGAAACCGTCCGAAAGATGGCTCCTAAATTTCAAACCCACGGTGACCAGCAAACGTGCCTCACCGGTGGGAACAACATAAACACGACCGTGTGGGTGATCAATCCCACTTCGCCGCAACAAAGTTTACAAAACAAAATTGAAAACAACTAGCCTCCAAAACCGGCTGGGAATAACAATAAAAAACAACGAGCCTCCAAAACCGGCTAGGAACAACAATAAAAGACAACGAGCCACAAGCCACAACACACAAATGTTCTCGTCTTCTTGTCTTGAAGTCTTCAAATCTTCTTCCTTTAAAGTCTCAAAGTGTTTAAAAACACAAAGAAACCTTCAAGGCAATCTTCTATTGTGGCTGCGAGCTTCTAATTGATGCTACAGATGGCTCAAGTCTCCAAAAGCTAAGTATAATAGCTTTTTGAAAAGCTAAAACAACAAACTAACACTCCTCAAAATTTCAATTGAATCTAAGTTACTGTCCAAAAGTTATAAGAGAGCAAAGTGGAAGCTTTATTTTTCTTTTGACAACCAACCTCCGCCTCTTTATATCTTCATAACTTTTGATCTAAAGCTCTTACATACAAGTGCAATAACATTTTGGAAAGCTAATGCAAACTACTACAATATGTATAATTTTTATAGAAACCCTAAACTCTGTCCATAAGTTATGGCTAATCAAAGTTTCGGTCTCTTTATTTTTAGAGAGTTTCAACCTCTCAACTTCAACACACAACAACTCCTTCAATAAAACTCCAAATAGATTGAGTGATAGCAATCTGGAGAGCTAATCTCATAGGCTATCAGTCCTGTAGATTTCAAAAGAAATTATTACAGTGACCAAAAGTTATGGTCCTCGAAGTCTTAGCTTCCTTCTTTCCAAAGGCAGTCAACCTCCAAGCCTTCACACCTTCATAACTTCCTCCTCGGAACTCCAAATCATAAAAGTAATAACTTTTTGGAAAGCTATTACAATGATACATACACTCTCAAAATTGCAAAGCAAATTGATACACACAACAAAAGTTGTGGCTCGTCGAAACCTCTGCCCTCTCAATGGACGGCCAAGGGTTTCCACAAACTTCCAACCTTCACAACTTTTGCAATACAATTCCAAATTCAACTTATAAGATCAATTCGGAAAGGTCTCATTACAAGGAACAATCTCTCAAAATTTCAATTTAAACAAAGTCTTGCTCAATGAGCTACATCAAGTCGAAATTTTGCCTTCAAAGCTCTCACTATTCACACCCACAAAAAAAACTCCCGACAATCTTCAAAACCCCAAGACCTCACTAAATCTCATCCAATCAAAGGTGGCGGTGGGACACATATGCCCATGCTCCCCTTTGAAGCTTCAAAGAAGGTACTTTTTCCCCCCCTTCCTATTCACACCTTTCAAACCACCTAATCCTTTGATGATTTAATTAAAACGAAAGACAAACTATATGTACTATTTTCATTCCGCTACTCCATTCATTGAAAATACAAAGCTTAGAGCATATATGTACACGATGGAAGCATTTCCATCACGACAACGTGCATGTCAACATCCAAGTAAATTAGTCTCCTTTCCCTCTTCATCTAATACTCCCTCTGGAACTCGCACTCCAGCCAATACTCCTACCTCGTCATCTTGGTCTCTTCCTCCAGTATTTCCAATATCTTCAGAGTGTTTGAGTGTGATGCAGTGCCTTAGAAAGCTGTCCAGTGTTCCACGTTGTCGTAACAAATTAGCTCAAATAGATTTTGATGCTGTCGAGTATCACAAAGTCAAATTTCTTCCCACCAAGTTCGATGGAAACGTTGTGTTTGAATTGCCACCTTGTCGTGGAAGTGCTAATTCTTCTATGGAGGGAATGGACAAGCGCTACGACGGTCACGCATGGTGTCGCACATTGACGTCTAATATCCACAACAACCTAGGTTTGAAGTTCAAAAGGTCGAGTTGCGTGGGGCATTTGGTTTGCAAGAACAATGAGTGTGATTACTTTGCGAGGACTTCAAAGGTAAACGAGACGGAGTGGTCTGGTACCACTACACTTCCTTTTGGTGTATGTCAAGACCCCCCTGCAGATTCTTCACTAGTTTGCAAAGTTTGCAAGAAGCCCCCTACCTGCATTGATTTTTGTGCAGCTCGTATCTATTACGTGGTCAGCGCTGGCGACATGTCGCGAGCGTGCATCCATTTAGGAAATCACAAACACCCGGTGGCTGAAGGGCAATGCAGGGAGACTATGGAGACTGTGACGGAGTTGATCGCTCAAGAGGTGGCCAAGACTCCTTCGGCAAAGAACTCTGCCATTGCATTGGCTGCAAGCAAAGAATTTTTGGAGACGTTCCTCATTCACAATGGGGACAGTCCGAAGGAGATGCTCCGCGAAGAGGCTCTAGAAAAAGTTATGGATAAATTGTAGCTCCTCAGTTCTCCCAGTGTTCGCAACATCATTGCTACATATCGCGATAAGCTAAAAGGTGCTGGAGAGATAGACCGAATTCTTACCATGAAAAGTCATGCAAAGATCGAGTTCATTCACGATAGTGTGTTCTCTGGACAAGGCAAAGACAAAGTATACTTATTCAAAATGCTCGTTGACGGTCGTGGCAGCGGCGTTGATCTTGTGCGACGGATGCAACCCGGAGGCGATCTCGAACATTGCTTTGTGATGTTTGATCACGTGAAGAGGGTGAAGTCGTGGACAACACTAGCATGCCATGTGTATGATTCAAAATATTGCAAAGTGATGACTATTGCAGTGTGTGATATGCAGACCGAGGGCACAGAAGGCCAGATGATATTTTGGAATTGCTTGAATAACGTCATGAAAGACAATGGTGTGCCCAATCCAAATTTCAAAGGATTCATGTGCGACAGTGCGCAAGCCAATTTCAATGCTGTACGAATTGTGTATGGTTCGGGTGACCACAAAGTTCCTATGGTGGACCGCAAACGAACCTGCCTTTTCCATAGGGCTACCTCCATGCACAAGCATACCGAAAAGCACATTGCCAAGGCGTTCCAAGCACAACATATTCGGCTCTGTCGGCAATACAAGGAAGCCACAACCATGGCAGAAGCGGATCAGATGTACTTGCAATTGAAGGCCTGGTGGTATTCGTCTGGTGCAGCTGATGAAGATTCTATTAGAGAACTCGAAGATTGGTTAGCATTTTGGCACTTTTGTTATCGGCAATGGGGAGGGTTCATGGAGACGGTGAGACTAATGCTGAACTCTCATTTCATTTGCACTTATTTATGCCTATTCTATTTCTACCCCATTCACTTACCATTCTCCCTCGTTGTAATGTTTTACAGGACCTTATCCCTGACGAACTTGCTGAGATTCCGACCTGCAACCTCTCGGAGACAATTCACAATAAATGGCTTCAAGCGTCCGATAAACGAGGCACCGACTTGTTTGTGGCTACTTGTGAGGACTGGATCCATGCCTTTATGCAAATGACAAACTACCGCTCTTATCTATGTGGAGGCGCTTCTGGGAAGGGCCCCTCAAAACATGACCTGAAGCTTAAGCGGGCAATGGCATCACTCGATGGAAAGAAGATTGCCCAAGCCCTCAGCGAAATGCCGGGAGCAGAGGATGTTTGTACACGAGTCCCTCATTTAGAAGGGGAGGAGCTCTTTAGATCGGTGAAAAGGAAGCTCGACCTCCCAGTTGGATCGGAGGGTGATTCGCATCGCCCGGACAAAGTTAACTTCTCACATCCTCGAGTCCAAACAAGATCCGCTTCTGCAAGAGTGCAACTTCAACCGATTCCTGAGGTTACTTCTCCACTGCCACACGTCACGCACGTGCAAGAAACCGACTGCAACGTCCACGAGTGGCACATTGCAAGAATTTTGCACAAGGCGAAGAACAAGTGCCACGCTGTTCAAGCCCAAACAAACATCAGGTGCAAGATGGTCATTGCCAAGGGTGGTAAGGCCACCGCTGCTCCCACGTACAAAGGTGAGAGGCAAGTTCCAACGTTCAGAGGAGCTTGACACAAAACCGAAGATTTCTGGTTTTGCCCTGATCAGATTGCTCGATGTGTCATGGGACCCAAGCGTGGACATGTACTAACGCGACCCAACATCCTTGATATTTGGCCCGTTCTTGTGGGGACGGACCTCACACGTTCAGAAATTATGGAATTGGAAGAGGCTGGATTTCGATTGCAAGCTAAAACCGCCATGTTACCTCGCCGCCTCTTTACGACCTCCAAGATATTTGAGCCCGTGGTCTAGAATTATCCTCAACCGGCTCACGCAGATAAAGTTCCTTCTATCCGAGGCGGCAAGACCGTTCAACGCAGTCCTAAAGCTCCGTGTGAGGCCCATCGCAACCAATGGGAGAGTGCAAGGAACGTCAAGGCTATAATCCAAGCGGTGAAGATCATTCCATATCCTGGACTTGGTGCAGTCATCACAATGCAGTCTGGAGTGGAGCCAGATCAGAAAGTTTACAATGTCACGTTGTCTAACTTTCCATCGTGCACTTGCCCGCACTTTGTTAGCATGAACGGTTCGAGTGTTGGCAAGCGTGGTGCTTGTGTCAACTGCAAGCACATCTATTACGTATTTCGGTTCTTTTGCAAACTAGACTTTGATAATGACAAGTTCATGCATGCCCCTACCCTTAGCTTTGACGAAACAAAGAAGATTCTTGAAGCTGCTGAAATCATCAAAACAGCAGTTTAGACTTAGAAAGATGATCTATGAATCATAGCCTATTACGTAGACTCGTGGCAACCCTAGAGCTTGGGCCATGTAGAATTTTGTAATGATGCATGAGGTCATTTTAAAGTCACGCTATGACTTTGGAAAAATAAAATAAAAATTTGAACGTTTTATTATAAAAAAAATTCTGATCAGGAACGTCCATACTTCATATAACATTGATCAACCTGATTGGGTGTGGGTATGGGTATCGGGCCCAAGACCCAATTGATGACATTCAAGCTTGATCAAGAAACAGAAGTTTCGGTAGGGTCATTCAATCAGCAAAGGAATTGAAACGAAACACTGTCTCTCGAATTCTGTGCGCCTTGAGGGAAGTAAACTTGAAAATAGTGAAATTTATCCATGAAATAACTAAAGCACGGTAATAGGGTTCCACGGTAATAGGTCTCATTTTTACTATAAATAGTAAATTTTCTAAATTTGGAAAATTTCAGGCTCTAGGCTCACAAACTTCCTGCTCACAGCTCTTACGCTCACAAAGTTCCTGCTCACAGCTCTTAAGCTCACAAAGTTCCTGCTCACAGCTCTTAGGCTCACCGTTCTAGGCTCACATGCTAGCGTCGTTGCTTCTTGCCCTTGGTAGCCCTGGAAGTCTCCTTCTCCGTCTCCTCTTGCACTGAGGGCTCGTACACTACAATCTGCAAAGGAGCCTCAGCATTCAAAGTGGCATGCAAAGCCTTCTCTGAGACAGGAATGTAGCCCTTGGAACAATCCAAATACCATCCTGCCTGCTTGAGGTGGGTATCAAGCCACACCTCATGGTCCTCAGTATAAAAGTAGTCTGACATGGAGTCATCCACCCACTGTTCGATATACACCGGAAGAAAGGAAGCAGAAAGAGCTTCTTTAGGAAGAAGCTCGTGAAAGATGTACCTGGAAAAAAAATTGAGGAATGAGAAACTTTCATGATATAAAAGAAAATGCAATCAAAGCATAGAATGTTACGAGCTTACCTATAGAGCACACGATGTATGATATTCGGTCCATCCACAAAAGCAAGGAGATTTTGGCCCTTTAGAAATCTGTGAGCAGCCTTGTCCTCAAAGTAAGACAAGAAGGTATGGTCCCAGAGGATAATGCGCCATCTATCCACGTATGCGTCAGGTCGGAGCACACCTCCGTGTGCATTCCAATGGATAGGACGCCCGAGAGTGACTTCCAAAGCCTCAAACTCTTTCTCAACGTTGTCCTCCAACTACAAAAATGAATAAGGAATTAGCAAACCAAAGAGGACAATGAACACAATCATAGAGAAATGAAAGAATACTTACTTGAGCCCAAAAGGATGCTTTGTGGAGCCATTCATTCAAAGTCTTCTCCTTCAAAGGTAGAGAAGGGAATTTGTTCCCTTCTCTCACCATCAAGGTGGAATTCCACCACTGAAGCCACTTTGTCTTAAACCGAGGTTCAACATGAGCATTTGCCACCTTGGCAAGCTTCTCAATGAACATATCGGGGACCGTGTTGCTGGAATAGTGCTTGTTAATCTACAAGAATAAAAAAGAATGTTATAAACATTATTGAGAAAAGAATCTACAATTCAAAAGAATAAAAAAGTGAGGCTAGAAGGTGGAGTACCTCATCAAAGAAGGCTTCACCATTCTTGGGATTTGCAACTGCAATGTACTTCTCAAAACTCTTGGACCGGTAAGACTTCCTAGCCTTCTCCTCCGCAGATGACATAGCTTTGAAAACACCAATTGCAGTCTTCTCCTGTGAAGGTGTGTTGTCCTTGTAAGCTCGTGCTGCAGCGTCCGAAGCTTGAGAGATTTCTCTCTGCAGAAATCCACATGTTAGTGAGTAAAGAAATAGAGAAAGAAAAGAAAAAAAGATCAATGGAATAGGCAAATACCTTATAAAGGAAGGACACAAAGACATCGATTGTCAATGGATACCAAGTGGAGCTCTTCTTCTTGGCATTAACACAAGCAACATACTCCTCGGGCATAATCAGGTCTTTAAACTCTTCCAACTCCAACGCACCAAAATACCGCACGCGGTGCAGTTTAGAGGGAACGCTGGCTTTGACATGATCATTCTCTGTCGACCTACAAGTGCACCAAGAGAAGTTAAAACGTGACATGAGGAAAAACAAAGAAAGCACTAGAGAATTGAAATGGAGAAGTTAACTTACCAATTGATGTCGTTCATGGCATTCATCAATACGCCACTTTGTTTCCTTGAATCCAACACAATACAAGCAGGGGAAATGTGCCATGACTCCTCATTGGCATGGAAACGGTTGACATGACGCCACTACGCCGTCAACCTATGGTTTCCCTCCCATACAAAAAACATCTTGCCTACAAAGTGAGCAAGATCCGGGTCGGCCGCCACACGCTCATCGAACGCCTCACTAGCCCGCTTCCACAACGGGCTCCACATTGAGGAAATGTCCGCGGTCACCTCGAGATCCTCATCCTTGTTGTTGTGGAGGGCAACATAAAGAACTCGATCCCCATCTCGATACCCAGTGACAAACTCGTTCTCGAGTCGCTGGACATCTGCCATATTAATAGGTCGTACCAACGGGAGAGTTTGCAAATGGCAAAGAGGAATATCTAGGCGAGACTTCTCTACTGGCCGAATCCGAAGGCGGTTGATAACAGCATTAGAGTCTTGTTTCTGCTTGATACGGATGGAGACCTCACTCTCATCCGGGTTGGCAGACTCCGCAGGCTCCTCGATAGGTGAAATTCGAGTAGAATTCTACAAACATGGAATTAAGTATAAAACAAACAATAAGTATTCAAACAAATTATTTATAAACCAATGTTTGAAGTACAATGCTCATGTGCGCATGGATACTAGCATTCAAATGGATCAAGGTAAACAAAAGCGAGGAGACCATCTAGGCGTCACCCTCGCCTGGGCACGAGCAAGTTCTCGTGCCTCACGAACACGTTGGTTATGCCGAGTGGCATAACGCCTTCTTGCCTCACGAACCGCATACTTCGCCGCATCAAGAGGCATCCTATCCGTAACGGGATCTAGAATTGCACACGTACAATATCTAAATACATAAGTGTCCAAGTCTACTACCTCTTGGACCTCAGACTCCTCTCCAACTGCAGGAGTTTGCTCCTGTACATCTTCATCTTCTTCCACAATGTCCTCGTCCGCCTCATCGTCATCCTCCTCATTCTCCTGAACCTCGACCTCATCCTCCAAAAGAGCATTGATTTTGCAAAGATCAACCTCCTCCGACTGTGACTGGGCCACGGTCTCACTATCCTGGATAAACAATTTGAAAATCCAAAGCATTAAATTAATACAATCTCAAAGGCACAAAACTAAAAAGAAGACATATTAAACCTCACATTCAACCTAATCTTAAGAGTACATTCAAACCATCATCAAACACTAAAAAGCATTTGAAATTCAAAGTAATAATTCTATGTACAAAACGGCAAAGGCAAGGCAAAAATTTGAAAGTCAAAGCATAAAAAAGCCAAAAAAACTCGAAGTGCTTAACTCCATGGATTCGTGAGGTTGGCCTTTATGCCCCAAAATCATATGACATTGTATTGACTTTTCATGCATCAAATTATATGACATTGCATTGACTTTTTATGCATCAAATTATACGTGACTGTGAATAAACAAACTAATAGACAAACTTAATAGCTTCAAGTTCTTATTGATACTCTTATGTGATTATGAATAGTCAGACAACTAAACTTATTCTTCTTATTGATATTATGCTATGTGCACTTCTTTGATAAAGTTGATCACTCCACAATGTGCTCACTAAAACCTTTCAAGGAGTAGAATACAATTGCTCCACTAACACTATGTAACCAATTTTTAACACTATGTAACCAATTGCTCCACTAACACTATGATGATTTTCAATTTTTCGTGTTCACGTTCTTCACCCTCGTCGTAATGGAGTCTAATCGTCAATTCGAATGTAATGATCTTTGAGTTAAAAAATTATGTGAGCCTAGGTACAATCTTGGATTCCGGAATTTCAGTGTTCATGGATCAATTCAGCGCTTGAGCACAAAGTAATAATAGTTGGTATGTACATCTCGTTATGCAACTATTATTTCGTTCTTATTGTTGATACCGTATTAGATTGTTTCAAGTTTCACTTGTCACTCACTGTTATCTAGCGAATAGAAGTTCACAACAAAGCAATTGGCCTTCTTAGCCAATCATTTGTGTGTGCGCTGTCTAAAGGCTCGACAGTAAAATATTTTTTCAAGTGAAACCATGCAATATTTTCCTTTACATGAACTTCCATATTCTAATGACTCGGGTTCACTGGTTACTTTTGTTGTACTCCAGGAGGATTTGATGACAAAAAGAAGGAAGAACCTATGACAGTGATTCTGAAGCACATGTTCACACGCTCAGAGCTCATGGTACACAGGCTAACGTTCATCTCATGTTGTCTACATCAATATCCGTAGGAGTTGAAATTAATCACTTAGGAAGCTTCAAAGAAGGTCATATACTCATATACTGTGGCAATTGAAAAGAAGAAAGAATGCTTTGTATAGTTGGTGGCATTGAAGGCCCAAAGCTAACCCTACGGATCCGTGGGGTTGGCCTTGGTGCCGGTTCCTTGTACTTTTTTTCTCCCGAGTCTTTCCAAAATTCCAAACGATTCAAATAGTACAAGCGAATGGATGCTTACCAAAATGCTTGTGTCTTCAATTCGACCTGACGCTGCCTCGGTCTCCATCTCCACTTGCCTACGGGAATCACCGCTCTGCTAGAAACAAAACCCTAATCGTGAGTGAGTTCAGTGGGTGGTACTGGGTAAGGCTACCATAGAAGGTAAAATAGCACGTCAAATTTTCAAGGTACTCAAGAATGTATGTCCAGGCTAGGTACTCAAGGTTGCCCAGCTGAATTAGAGAATCATGGTCAGGGCCCAAAGCTAACCCCACGGATCCGTGGGGTTGGCTTTGGTGCCAGTTCCTTGTACTTTTTATCTCCCGAGTCTTTCAATTGAAACGATTCATGAATTTCAGTGTTCATGGATCAATTCAGCGCCTGAACATTCAACATTATACTAAATAAATTGCATCCCAATTTACCTTTTCCCGGATGCATTTTTTAACGCTCTTTAACTTACAGGATTTAACAAAATAACGCTACTCCTTGAACTGAAGAAGACTCCAACGTTGCTGACAGATTGGTTAATCAGTTATTTAGTAATTCACAATCTTTTATGTAAATTTTTATTTTTTTATGTATCGCATATGCAAATTTTAGTAGGTATTTAGAAGAATGATAACACTAAATCATTACTTCCGTTAAAAGTATCTATGCAATGTCCAAACCGATAATACAGTAAAGTATCAAAATTGCACAATAATGATTGCCAATGCCCTTGAATTTACATTGTAAACTTCATAAACCTGTTCGTTATGAGGGTGGGGCAAATGTCAATGGAATGAAGTTCACTACTGCGTCTAGCAGAATTCAATGAAACAATGACAACCACTTCGACGTAATGGTCCAAAGAGATAACGTTGATCAAGCTTAAAAATTCATCACAACAGCCTTCGCAACCTTCGATAAACAAGAATTTCGGCCCACACTACAAGAACCTTCTGAAATTTGAGTAGCTCCTCCTGGACTTTAAGAGCAACTAAAAACTGACCTCCTGAAATTGGGACTCTTCCTTGTACTAATTAGACTCAGAAGCTTTACAAACGATAATTACGAGTGGGCTTGAAGGCTTCAAGGTAACCCTACGGATCCGTAGGGTTGGCATTGAAGGCCCAAAGCTAACCCCACGGATCCGTGGGGTTGGCCTTGGTGCCGGTTCCTTGAAGCCGGTTCCTCACTGTATACAATGCTGTCATTATTTCTTCCTCAAAATTTGTGATCCACGAAGCTGCATGCTGTCAAGTTTCTGACAACACAATCATGCATACGTCCTTCACACTGCACACAGTGATTTCAATCGGTGTCTAAAAGCTTCAGCAATCAGGTCTCTCAAGAATTATGTTGCCAGGAATACATATCTCAAAAAGTGAGCGGCTGAGAGTATGCCAGCATCCTCAACTAGTTAGGAAAGATTTTAAAGCATTGATTAGTTAGTCACAGTGAATTCAACATGGGTGCATGTGCGAATTTTTCCTAGAGGCTACTGCTGCATGCATTGAATCCGATTTCTTCGATCGAGTTCATAAGTGGCAGGATTTAATTAGTCCGTCCCTACAAGTTAATATATTATTGTTTTATGCAAATACTGCTGCCTTCACTCTGAATGTTGAAGTGATCAGGATGATCATTTTTTGCAGCACCGACCGTCGAGTGCGTTCAACACGCCCTACATGACCAACAATCAGGGCGGGCCGGTTTACAATAACACCTCGTCTATGACCATTGGAAGCCGAGGTACGTACGTCATGATCACAAGAGCCATACATGTATGCCTCGTACATTGACTAGACTCTTCTGTTAATTCAAGAACGCATATATGCATTCTGTGATGACACCGAAGAAGACTGATATAAATCCACCGACACAACCTACATTACTCCTTGAACCGCGGAAGACTCCAACGTTGGGCTTACGACTGGGCTTGAAGACTTGAAAATAACCCTACGGATCCGTAGGGTTAGCATTGAAGGCCCGAAGCTAACCCCATGGATCCGTGGGGTTGGCCTTGGTGCCGGTTCCTTGAACTTTTTTTCTCCCGAGTCTTTCCAAATGATTCAAATAGTACAAGCGAACGGATGCTTACCAAAATGCTCGTGTCTTCAATTCGACCTCACGCCACCTCGGTCTCCATCTCCTTTTGCAAACAAGAATCGCCGCTCTGCTAGAAACAAAACCCTAGTCGTGAGAGCAAAAAGAAAGGCCTCTGAAAACACTGAAAGCCCTAATCGTGAGGGATACCCATCTCGTCCCCATACCTGCCACCCGATACCTGCCCCCTCCCGATACCCGCCCCCGATACCCGCCCACGATACCCGCCCCCGATTAACCCCTAATATATTGATATACAAATGAAAGTTCTAAATCTAGAATTTTAGATTCCATCCGTACGGTTTGATTCACTAATACAATCACCAATGTTTAATTATAAAATTTGAAAGTTCAAATTAAAAATCCCTTCTAAATTCGATTACAAACTAAATTTCAATATTTTTTGAGTAAAATTTGTTGGAATGAGTTTGAAATGAGATACTCTTAAATGTGGTGATACTTTGAAATTTTTGTGTTTCTTAAATTTATGACCTCATTTTTCACGATTCCACTTTGAACTAGAGTCAATGCAATTTTGTCTTGGTCAACGACTTGACATACTTCTACATTTGTAAATTTAGAAAAATATGTACTCTAGTATGACTAAATCCAGCCATTAGACAGGACAACAACTTGGCAAAGAATCTCCAAAAAATTGGATGAGCTTCATCCAAGCATTGATGAAAACATGAGAAGGCTTTGAATTTATTCGTGATACAGTTTCTGGACTTTGGGACGTTTAAGGGTTAAACGTACCAACCCTTTGAACACAAGTAGATTCTAGCCTCAAAAGTCGATATTAGCATGCTTAGCTTAGATATACATGAGGTGTACATGAAAAGACTATTGCAAGCATATAATCTACCCAACAAGTTAGACATACTTGTAGTTGAAGGCCTCTTCAACATTATCCCATCACAACAGATTTACTGTAATTGGTAAAGAACTTAATAGGCTATCAAAGGCAACTTGGATGCAAATCGTCCTAGCTTGTATGACAAAGTTACAAGGCTTCGAATCTGTTCATGATCCACTTTATAGACGTTGGAACATTTAGGGGTTAATAAAAAGGGAGATTGAAAATGGTAAACCTTTTTATCTCTTCTTTTTCAAATAGGTGACAACATCAAGTGCGTTGTTTTCAAATTGTCCTTTGGCATCAAGTGCTTATATGGTGAAAGAATTCACATATGTGAAGGTAAATTAAATCCAACTAGTATTAAAGAGAGTGCAACTATATATCGTAGCTCCAACTAGTCAAAAATAAAGCTGGCTTTGACATAAAATGATGAAAAATGGTGCAAAAATGTGAGAATTGATGAAAAATGATGTAAAATTGAACAAATCAATAGGACAAGTGAGATTTCTGTTGCAAAAAACTCCATGGAGGCTAACCCCACGGATCCGTGGGGTTGGCTACCATAGAGTTTTGTGTTGACCTAAACTCTGTAGTGGCTAACCCCATGGATCCGTGGGGTTGGCCACCATAGAGTTTTGTGCTGACCTAAACTCTATAGTGGCTAACCCCACGGATCCGTGGGGTTAGCCTCCATGAAATTTTGAGTTGAAAAAAACACCATGGTGGCTAACCCCACAGATCCGTGGGGTTGGCCACCATAGAGTTCTATGTTGCGACAAGATCCATGGTGGCTCCATACATGGGTTTTAACAAGGTAAATCCAAATGGTGTTAGACTTACAATGTCCACAATTTCTTCTGTTTGGTTTGGTGTCTCTATTTCCTGGCGCTCAAATGTTGCTGCAGAACTCTCCGACGCCTTGCTTGCGTCTTCCACTTCGACTATTGAATCAAGATGCAGCGATCGAATCTTACACCTCCCTCTCCAACTTCCTCCCTCTTCCTCGTCTCCACTCTCGCTCAAATCTGCTGGAGTCCCTCGTCCCTCAATGCTCGGCGCCCCCTTCGTGAGCTTCTTCTTATTCTTTTGCTTTGAGTTGGTGAAGTTTGTTCTCCCTCGCTTCCTCCTTTTCTTCACTGGTTCACTCTCCTTTCCGACGACAATCTTCTTGGACGGCTCCTTCTTCTTCGCCGGTTTAGTCACACTTACTATCTCCTTCCTCGCCGGTTCAGTCGCACTCACTGTCCTCTTCCTTGTTTCCCTCATGTATGCTTCTCAATGCCTCTCTTTAGACCTAATTTCTGCACTCTAACACCACAGCTCCCTCCACACTCAAGTAGACGGTCGTCTCTCAACTTGCCAAGTCCATAAGACTCGTGTCTTAGGGTTTCACCTTCTAACTACCCAATGCAAAAGTATCTACTGTCACGTGTGTACACATTAATTACTATTAAAGGCTCTGTCATGCGCTTGTCTATTGCCGGCTAATTACTATGCTATTTACTATTATTCTATCCGTCTTCCTCTGACAATTACGGCTCCCTGCAATAGATCATGCCAGTTGCAATTCAAAATTGTCACAACTTCTAAATTCTTCTAATTCTATTTTGCTAAAGAGACATTTATTGCGCTGCGCTTAATAGCCACCAATTGAATCACCACTAGAATTCTGTAATGTTTAAATTCCACGCAAACTCACATCAATACCTCTCTTTGCCTAGTTGCACTTGTTTTGCCTCTTGCTTGCGTTGGTTCCTTCTCTTCTCCAATGGCTTCATCTTCCACAGTTCCACAAATATCTGAGATGGCTGAGCTCCGTGCTCAAGGCCTTGGAGTCCCAATTCTGTTCCCAATAGGTCCTGCTGGCTTTGCATCTGTCTCTGCCATTCAACTTAGCATCAGATTTGGATTGCAGGAGAGTACGATTTTTGTTGAGCGTGAGATTATCGATCCAACTACATCTCTGCTTTTAATGACCTTGCAAGAAATTTCGAGTGTTGTTGATGGATCAACCGTGTGGGAGCTAGGAGCTGGCAAGTACCAAGTGTATGGACTCTCAAATTCTCAATTGGGAGCGTCTATTGAGATCTTTACCCCTCTCCGGTCGTCCACTTGTACATTGAACACCCCCCCAATGGTGAGAGTGAAGACCGAGCCTGGTTTGCAGCCTGTCATTGATCTCTCGGATTCCTCCGATGACTATGCAATGCCTCTTCCTACTCCTGCAGTTAATCCCTTCCCATCCTCTCAGACCCCCTCATTTGTTACTCCTCCTTGTCCAATCCCTTCTAATCCTCATGTACCCTCGTCATCTAAACCTTCGTCTTCTATTGTTCAGTCACTACGTGCGCTAGGTTCTATGCCGGGTAGTAAAAGCATCCTTAAGAAGTTAGATTATGATAAAATAAAAATAGAAGAGGTCAATTACCTCCCCCCCCCGTTTTGACGGTACCTGTATCTTTGTACTCCCCCCGGTTGGAGCTTCTTCTTCTCATTCGAAATCGAAATCCATGGAGGGCATGGACAAGCGCTACGACGGACATGTGTGGACCAAGACCCAGACCACGAACATCAAAAATGACTTTGGTCTTGCGTTCCGCTCTTCCACTTGCGTCGGTCACCTCCAATGCAAGAATCTTAAGTGCGACTACCTTCAACGTGCACATCCCACCTCTGCTGTCAACGACATGGAATTCGATGGCTTCACTAA
Organism: Pohlia nutans; assembly: GCA_022496805.1. Lineage (NCBI taxonomy): Eukaryota > Viridiplantae > Streptophyta > Bryopsida > Bryales > Mniaceae > Pohlia > Pohlia nutans. The sequence goes on along the minus strand of CM040088.1, from coordinate 31,497,589 downwards.
AGACCCTTTCACAATCGAAGGTCCCCCGCCTCCTACCTCTACCCTTGTGTGCAGGATTTGTAAGGCGCCTCCAACTTGCCTTGCACTTTGTGATGCGAAGATTTTCTATGTCCTCAGCAAAGACTCCTCCCAACGTGCGTGCATTCATATCGGTGTCCATAGGCATCCCATCAAAGTTGGCAACTGTAGGGATAGTCGCAAACAAATCAACACGTTGATTGAGGAGCACGTCGAAAGAACCCCTCAAGCCACACACAACAAGATCGTCCTCGAGGCGAGCAAGGATCTTCTAGGTGAGTTCCTTCTACGCGATGATACTCAAACGCATCGTCTTCTATCGTTAGAGGAACTCAAACCCGTCTTCGACAGCTGTAAAGAATTGAACTCACCAAACCTTCGTAACAAGGTTACTTCATTCAAGTACTTGCGGAGATTCGGAGTCATGGATGGCATCGCTCGGCTTAGAGGTGTTAGTAGTTGGGCTTACATTCAAAGAATCCAATTCCCCGGCCAAGGTGATGACACGGACAAGGTCTTCGTTTTCAAGATGTCCGAAGTTGGCCCGGGGAGTGGTGTCGACTTGGTTCGTCGTATGCAGCCCGGCGGTGATCTCGAGGCTGCATGGATCATGTCCGACCATGTCAAGCAAGTCACAAGTTGGACCACCATGGCCGCCCATGTCTCTGACGCCACCTATCAGCGCGTCATGACGATTGCCTGCTGTGACTTCCAGTCGGAGGATAAAGATGCCCAAGTGCTCTTTTGGCACAACCTCAACCACGTCATGGCCCGACACGGAATCCCAAAGCCGAATTTTAAAGGATTCATGGCCGATAGTGCGCAAGCCAACTGGAACTCCGTGCGTATCGTCTACGGGTCCGGGGATCCCAAGATTATAATGGAGGGCCGCGAGAGGACGTGCTTCTTCCATTGGAAGCAATAATTGGAGGAGCACACCAAACAATATATCAAGCACGATTTACAGGAACAACACAAGCATCTCTGCCTCCAGTATCGCAACGCCTCGTCAATGCTAGAGGCAGAGACACGATATTGTGCCATCAAAGCTTGGTGGAGCTCATCAAATTGTACCTCCGACGATGGATTGCGACATCTTGATCTCTGGCTCGCGTTTTGGCATTTCCGATATCTTCAGTGGGGTGGCTTCATGTAACTGGTTAGTCTTCTGCTTCCCTGGTCTTATAAGTTCTTCACTTCTTTGACATATTCAGATTTTCACACTCCTCTATTTTCTTTGAACAGGAGGATCGCATGTCGGAGTCGGACTTTGCTCAAATGCCCTTGTGCAATCTTGCCGAGTCCGTCCACAACAAGTGGCTTCAAGCGTCAGGCAACAAGGGCGGCGATTTGTATGTTGCCACTGTAGATGACTACATCCGAGCATTCTTGCAAGTGGTGGCCTACTATCAATTCCTCAAGGGGGGCAATGGTGGCGACGGTCCTAGCAAGGAGGAACTGAAACTTCGTAGTGCCCAACGACGTGCCGAGCGCACCGGTGATCCTACTGTGCTGCAGAAGGTCTTGTTGGACATGCCCGGAGGCGAGGAATTTTGCACTCGCAATCCACACCTCGAGGGCGCCGAGGTATTTGGATCGCAGAAGCGTAGGCCCGATACCCCTATTGGTGCAGATGATGAGACACACCGCCTCGACACCATTAACTTCTCTTGCCCCCGTCCCGGTAAGAGACTCACTAGATCTAATCCCGTAATTCTACCTACAATTGTCGAAGAGTCTTCCCCAGACGTGCAAGAAGTTCAAGCGCCTCCACCGTCTAGGCTCGATTTCCGCCGAGTCACCGCTGTTCAAGAGACCAAGGTTGACGAGTCGCTTTGGCATATAGCCCGTCTCCCTTACAATTCCGGCAAGTCTTGTTGGGCCATGCATGCGGGTACTAGGAAGAAATGCACGGCAAAGCTCGTCACCAACAATCGGAATGTCCCTTGCCCGGCATACTCTGGAGTCTGGGATTTTTACACAATGCAAAAACGAAAACCTATGAAGTTCTTTTTTCTGTCCAGACGACATCGAGCGTTGTGTGAAGGGATTCCGTCGCAAGTGGGTTGTTCCATTTTCAGACACCCAAGGCAAGCCCCCAATTCCTCCCGTGTGGCCTGTCATGCTTGGTACTAAACTCACTCGCTCGGAGATCATGGCCCTTGAGAATGCAGGATTCCAACTCCCTCCTAAGGAGCGCGTCACTCCCACTCGACTCTTCAACAACTCTGCTCACCCACTCGACTTGTCAAGAGTTCGAATTCTCGACAACCCTGACTACATTCCTCCCACGAGGAAATCCAAGGCTACTCGACGCTCTGGCACTGCACCCTCGACAAAACACAAGCAGAATGTTGGATCTGCTCGAGCCATGCACGGAACCGTTTTGAAGTTGACCATGATCCCCCACCCAGGATTCGGTTGTGTTATCATGTTGCAGTCCAAACCTCCTCCTACGGATGCCATTTACCAAGTGACGGTGAGCTCTCACTCAGAGTGTACTTGCGCGGCCTTCAAAGATATGATTATCAAGTTCGGGAACAGGCGCAATTCCTATCTGAATTGTAAGCACTTGTACTACATATTTGTTAAGGTTTCTAACTTAGATCTTGAAGTAAACCTGTTCATACACGCCCCAACCTTTAGTTTCAACGAGGTCAAGCTCATCCTTGAAGGTGGCCTTTTGACACATTCTACCACCTAGACTTGTTCCCAGCTTAGGAATACTTTGTCCCTAATGGACGTAGTTGTTTGTTGACCACGTGTGTACTTGCTCTATCACTCATAAAAATACAAATATGTACTTCTACACTCTACGAATAATACAAACCATATTCAATGATCTTTATTCTTGTCCAATCATTGCAGTACAATATTTCTTGCATGTCTCTCACACCGTCCAACTCTAGACTTCCCGCTTTTTAACTACGCCTCCGACGTCCCCAGCTCCTTGAAGCACTTGCTGCATGTTCCCCGTTTGATTTAGGCGTGCTTACTAGATTGGGCCGAAGTAAATCTACATAGCTAATGGTTCGGTCCTTCATCCGTTCTCCCAATGGCAAGGGATGTGGTGATAACCCTCGCATGCTCTCACAGAATGACAATGGCTGTGAAGAATCCACTACCTCCGTGACCTCTTCTTGCTTGTCAACCGTGTTGTCCTCATCGTCCACCTCTTCTCTTTCCTCCACTGCATCTACTTCTCTTGCCACCACATCTTCCTTCTTCAATTTGTCCACAGATCGTTGCCGCTCGTCCTGCTCCACCCTCCACTTCCAAGCTTGCGTGGACTGTGAGAAGGGTGTCATCACATATTCAGGACAATATCGTTCTGCAGCACTTTTCTCATTCCTCTCACATTCCGGCATTGGATTAAATGGAATATGGGGATCTTCTAAACTTACTATCTCCTCATCCCATCCTAGGCCGTCAAACATGTATCTCTCATCTCCCATCGCAGACTACTCGTCTACATTCTTGTTGTGTTTGAGTGTAAGGACATCCTTATATATTGAGTCGTGACAATTTTGTCTACCACAATGAATTATTGCTACAGTCCAAGTTGTAGGAATCAAACCAACAAGTAGCTAGAACAAAGACAAAATTGATGAGATAAGAATGCCACAACTACGTGCTTCGTCTCTTGTGCCTTGTCCTTTTATTCACTTAGTCTTCAATAGCATCAATCTTGCTCACTCATTGAAACCTTTCTTGACTTCTTTATTTGCTTTGATTTTATACTTAACCTTTATTTCTCAATTATCTATTTATGTGTCTATTTTAAGTAATTAAATTCAATCAAAAGTGTACCAAAAAAAAAGTGGTTGTTTTTTGTGGACCTCATTTCTACGGTAATGGGTCAAAAAAATATACTATTATTAACAAGAATCTCGAATATTCTTTAGAATATTCGAATCTTTCAAAAAAATTAGCTTAAAATACTAAAAATATTACTATTTTTAATTGCTACTGGTAGCTGCTCCTTATAACCGTCTACTCAGTAATCACTACCGGGAGGATTAGAAAAACTAGTCGGAAGTATATAAACTAAAGGATCTGAAAATACTAAGCAAAAGATATTACCGGGACTGGGTTGGTAATTTCTCACAACAAGATAGTCATGACTGGAATCATCAAGCAAAGTATCCGGAAGGAACTTACTCGGTAGGAAAGATATCAAAAGGAAAGAGGTTGAAACAAAACAATCATATATCTTGGAAAATGGACCGTGCCAATGAGTTTGGCTTCATTGCTTATATACATAAGTACAACCAGATCTGACCGTTAGGTCAGATCGGTAAAAAAGTGTTTTCTTAGATCTACTTCCTGTGGTAATTTGGAATTTTACCGGAGTAGTAAAAAATCCAGATCGGTAGGCTACCGGTAATTACTAATTTACCGTTAACACTATCCCCCCTCTAAACCAAGTTCACTCCTGGAACTTGTCAAAAATCGATGGTAATACCCCTGGCTGTGCATCGGTTTAGGGTTGAACGCGGCTTACCACTCGGTGGATGAGCTTCTCAACTGCGGTGTCGATGATGTCATCGGTTTCTGAGGTGTGGTTGGATATCGGAGTGGTGTTGGGTTGCCGCGGTATGTCCGGTGTATCTTCGGAATCCTCTATTTGTATTGTTTCGCTGGGGGTATTTGATGAGCTAAGAATGTTGTTCGGTAATGGCTGGTCAATCAGTGGACTGAACCCTGCACCCGGTAAGCTGGGGGTTCGAACAGGTCCGGCTTCCGTGGTCTGAATGTTGGCGGCGGAATTTGGAGCAAGATCTTGGTCCGCCTCCCAGGTCGGGAATGCTCTTCGGTATTGTTGAAGCAGCCGGTAGGCTTGGTCCAATGCGAATGCGTATTCGCTGGCTTCCTCTTGGGCAGCCTCGGTCTCGGTAGTGATGGCGGCTATTTCCGCTGATAGTTGGGCGTTCCGGGTGGTCTGTTCTTCGAGTTGTTGTCGAAGGGTCGCTATCAAGTCGTTGTTGGTGGTGTTGAGTCTTGTTGTCCGGTCGCGCTCTTCCGTTAGTAAAGATATTGTAGTGCTCTGCGCTTGGAGATGTTCGGCCGCGGCTTGGGACTCGGTGCGGTAGTGATCACGTTCACTCCGAAGGTGAGTGACTTCGGTTCGGCATTGTTGAAGGTCTGCTGTAGCCGTTGTGAACTATTCCACTAACTCGGTAACCCTCCTTTTGGTAGTAACAAGCGTGTATTGGAGAGCCTCTTCTCTCCTTTGCGTCTCGAGGATGGACTGGGCCTGTACCGATATATTGTCCAGTAGGTGTAAGAGCTGAGTTGTAGTAGAACGAAAGACCGCGATGTTCTGCTGGAGAATCCGAGGTAGCCGGTAATATATCTCCGGTAAGGTGGTGTCGGGTACTTGGGTAGTCGGAGGTGACAAAAGCGGAGTTGGGTCGAACGTCTTCGGTGGTGATGGTAGGCCGGTTGTTGGTGGAGTGTGGGTGGCTGGTACCGGTGCTGGTGAAGCTGGAGTAGATGCTGTGGTTGTTGGATGCGGGATGGCCGGAATTGGGTCGGTCGGCCGAGTGCGTTGTCGGATGAGTAGTGGTTCGATTCGCAAAAGTCGCGTTGAAGACGAGCTGTCTCCTTGTGGTGGTGATCGTCGCTGACGTGGTCTTCCTCTACCAAATTCCTGTAATGCCAAATCAGTCGCCATGTATGTTGAGGTACCCGGCTTCCGCTTTGGTATCGATGAAGAAGGAGCTGGCTGTGTCCGTGAACGTGTCCGAATACCGGGGCCAGTGTAAGGTGCGTCTGGTGTCGGGTCGGTCATCGGTAGCGATTGCCGACGTGGTTCAGTGCTCAGAGTAGGGTTCAGTGCGGTCATGTTGGGTAGCGAATTGCGTCTCGGTCGTGTTGCGGGAGTCGGGGAAGGGACGGTAGGTTGCTGCCGTCACCTTTTGGTTTGGCGGAGGAGCATGTCCCATACCTCGGCATAGTAGCATTGGTTCGATTTCCTAGACTGGAGCGTTTGAAGCTCGGTTCGGAGCTGCTGTAGCAACATGTGGCTCCAATTCCACGAGCCGGTCCCGTTCTTGGCCAGTTCTTCCAGAGTCATGAACAGGAGGATGCAGTTGTGGGAGGTGTACGTCTGCTTCTTCTTGAAGAAAATACCTTGCAGTATCCCGTACTTTCGCCCGGTCCCTTGCTTACGCTCCATCCGTCGTGAAGTGTAGGGTAGATGTTGAGCGCGTCTTCGGTACCGGTGTAGTAGTCGTATTCTGCCGGATCCGGGTTAGGGTTGACCAATTATGTGGATCCGGCGGACAGCTTCAGGACCTGGGTGATGGTGGCCGCGATAATGGTGTGGATTTCGCCGTTGACTTGGCCGATGATGATGTCCTCGGTATCAATGGAGGCGGTGTTGATATAGCGCTCCACGACGTCGGTTCGGATGGGCGTGGTCGTCCAGGGAAGGTTGAGGTACCCTCGTAGGCCTACCTGACGGACCCAGTCGAGTTCAAATGAACTCTGGGCTGCGTACTCCCGCCATTTGGCCATGTGTGTCATTGGGTGTGAGATAATTGTTCTCCAAGTACCGGTGATTGGTGTATCCGTAACTTGTACGCGTGTGGGGATAGCGAGTTTTTTCTGTTTAGCCATCCTGCAAAAACAAACACGGTGCGATACTTTCTTGTTCACTCGGAGTGCTATCAGGCTACAGGAAGGGAGATTTCTAAACCGCACTATTCGCCTCGGTCAAAAAGTAGTCCTACCGTGAAGCTGTTGGAAACTAACGGCTACCGACCTCGGAGTCCAGAGCTGGTGAATAGGAGAAAGGCTGGGAGAGGGAGGGCGGAGACGGAGAACCAACCCAGAAGGAGAAAGCACCGAGGTGGGAAAAGAAGTCATAGCGGCAGGCGGATAAATAGGGAGAGGGGGACGAAACGAAATGAATGAGTGAGTAATTAGTGACGACGGTGTTAAGATAGGTGCAGTATAAAAGAATACCCAGTGAGTTCCTGACACGAGGCCATAAAGTGGCGGCGCAGTAATTTTGCTAGGTGCCGTACCTAGGACTTCTTGGTTCGGGGGAAGGTCTGGTTTTTCCGGGGCTGTCGGTCGGTGCAGTGTTTGGCTCGGTGCTGTTGGTCGGTCTTCTGAAGTAGGCGTGTGCAGATTCCTCCGGTAGCGTGTTTGGTGTGCTGGAATGCTGGTGGTGAAGTTTATTATGTCGTGGGCGATATGGTCCGAAATGCCCCGGGAATTAGGGTGGGACTCCTCAAAAGCGGCTTCGAACGCGTGGAATAATGCCTTCGTCCTGCCAAAGTGGTATGTTGGTACGGTAGTACCGATGCAAATACTATTGGGTACATGAGGGTTATCGAGGTTGACATCTCGTAATTGCTCGTTGTCAGCCTGGGATCGCTTTTCTATGGCTACGGTTGTCGAATTTGATACTTCGGTTACCGGCATACTACGTTTGGTTTGTGAACTTACCGATTGTGAAATCAAGAAAGGATGTTCGGAATTTCGTACCTGGCGGTTGTCTTCTCTCACCAATGTTTTACTGGGGTGGAGGAATTCTTCGGCCTCCCCTAGGATTGTTTCTATATCCTCGGTAATGTCTTCCACGTTGTTGTAGCATACCAGTGCTGCCGGGGAGGTTGCTTCGAAACCTAATTCACGGTTGATGCGGATGGTGTGCATTGTGCCATTGCCTATGATTTGTATATGATCGTTGGCCCAGTCGTGGATGACACGAGCATCTCGGAGCCAAGGTCTACCGAGAAGTAATGTATAGGCAAAATTCACGTCTTTACATGAAATGACTGTAAGGAAAATGGTGTAGGATATACCGTGTATAGAGATTGTTACGTCGCGGAGAAGTCCTGTTGGTTGTACCAGGGAGCTATCTGCCATGCGTAATTTGAAGTGGGCCGGTGTTGGTTCCGGTAGTCCAAGTCTACAGCGTTCTGATTCCGTGATGACATTGACTCCGGATCCGCCATCTAGAAGTACATCGTGAATCTCGCTGTTACCGATTTTGACCGAGATAATGGGTATGTGCCGATCTATACCGACTACCGAGTAAACATCAACGGGTGTGTCCTCTGGAACCGGTAGAAATGAAGTACCTTTCTGGTAGAGGTGGCGTTGGATGTGCGCGGAAATAATAGGAGCAATAGATATAAAGTTTTTTAGGGATACCTGGATAGTTTGCGATTCGATTTGTTGCAGAATGTTGTCGCACAGGTCGATGGTGGTATGGTTGTTGATCATTGTCTCTGGTTGTCTCCGGTACGAGTGTTGATCGTTGTCTCCGGTTGGGGGCTCCGTGGGAGAGAGTTCTTGTAACTCCTGTACCGTTTGGATCATCTCGTCCCGCAGTTTTTCTTCGGTTTGCCACTCAAACATCTCCAAGGCGCGTGGTGCATCGGTAGGTGTTGTCATGTTGTTTGGTCGGTGAGCTTGGTTGGGTGTCCGAGGGCGTATATAGGATGCGTCGATAGTATGCACATCGGTAATGTCTACCGAGGATACCGCTGGTTGTGGTAGTTTCTTCTGAATCGCTTTCTTCACGTTGTCGTCAAGTAATAACGGGAATTTATGCCCCGGATGCTCCATTGATCCACAAATGTTGCATGGATACCTCTGGACCGGTGTGTTGGGGCGGGAATGTCGTCGGGTGTCGTTGCTTACCGGGTTAGGCGTGGGTTGAGGTTGGATCTGATGGACTGTTGCCGCGTCGGTTCTCTGTCCGTACGCTCTAGCTGGGTTCCGAAAACAGGTTACCCAGTCGTGTCCCATTCGTCCACAACCGGAGCACTGTATATTTCGCCGGGGGTTTTTTTCGGTACTTGGTGCAGAGTTGTCGTGTCGTGCCGGCCTCGGGAGTCCTTCAGCTGTTCGGGCCGAAGTTACCGCTTCCAAAAACGTCTGGCGATTTAAACCGACAGTGGCCACTTGAAGGTATTCTAGTAATCCTGCACGGAAGTTACTCAACATAAACATATCGTCAGGAGGAACTGTTAGGTTTTCCGCTAGTTGTTGTAAACGTTCGGCATAGTCATCTACGGATTCATTCGGTAGCTGAATGAGGGTTCGGAATTGAATGTATGTCTGGTCATCGGTTTTGATGGTTCGGTAACGTCGTTTGAACGCGGTGAAGACTTCTTGGAGTGTGGTAGTCGGATTGAGTTTCCTGTGATACGCAAACCAATTGGATTCCTTTTCAGTTAGAGAATAACGAACAATTCAAGCTGATCGAACGTTTGATTTTCGCCATTCAGTAATAAGGCTGCTCCGAATTTCCGGCAGTGGATTTCTGGGCACTTACCTGTCTTGTATTCGGGATACGGTACGGCTTTCCTGGTCGTGCGAATGGTGTGATGGCCGGGACAGGGTTGTTCGGACGCTGGGACGCGGACGTCCGCCGGACGCGGACGTGCCCGTCCCAACGTCCGATGACTTTGAAAAAATGGAGTTTTTTACCCCAGCGGACGGGTTTTACCACATCAGACGGCAGTCAGCGATCAGACAGGCGGACGGCGCGACCGGCAGGCGGACGGCGCGATCGGACGGACGAACAGGTCGGACGGCGCGAACAGGTCGGACGGCCTTGTCGCACGGACAGGTCAGACAGCCACGTCGCACGGCCAGGTCGGACGGCCACGTCGCACGGCCAGGGCGGACGGCCATGTCGCACGTAAGTTGACATCTACGATAACGGGTGTCCCATCTTCGTTCCGGTTTGATTTGAATGAACTGAAATCAGTGAAATCTACCAATTTGGTGGTTCTATCTACGGGGTACTAGCACGTTTTCTGGGTCACACTGGTTTAGTGTGAGTCGGACGGGCGAGCGAGTGGTTTGAGGATGGTCCAGTGGTTTAGGGTTGGGTTAGAGTTCTAAATTGTATTGTGATTTTAATAGGACTAATTCAATAAGTTTAACCCTTTAACCCCTAATTGCCTAATCGACCATATATGGTCGATTCAAAATTGCAGAGTTTAAAAAAAGTTCAGCCCACTAAAAACGTTCATAACTTTTGCAAAAATAACAATTTTTGAACGTCATTTTTTTTCCCTTGTAGATATTGAAACTGAGCAACTTTTTCAAAAAGAAATACTGAAAAAACGTTTACCAATTTTCCTCTAAAGCCTTCAAAGTGACAGCATCTCAAATTGTCACAATTTTGAAAATCTGCCCGGAATGGAATCTTTAAGTTTTCTACCAAATAAGATTAGTTCTAACATGAACAAGGTAACCACCATATAAAACCAATGTTTCTGACCTATCATACTTGATTCCAAGTCAAAATGACTAAACATGTATTTTTTATGAATTTTCAAAGAAAATTCTTTTAAATTCATTATTAAATAATTCGTAGCATTTTTCCAAAATTTAACCGGATGGATATTGTCTTACTGTTGTGCTCTACATATGTTTAAAAATTGAAGCTCATAAAAGTTGAGTAAAATGGACATTATGACACATCTAGCATTTCAAGGGCACTTAGGGGTTAAGGTGCGGATTTAACACTGTATTCAAAGATTCGTTATAAAATGGTTGATAAAAAACATGAATGGGGTGGATGTACAAAGCAAAGTTGTAAACGTCAATGTGAAGATAACAACTGTATAGTTCGATTCATCGCATTTTTTATTTTTATTTTTTAATTAATTTTGCAAGATTTTCTCTTGAAATCTAATTTTAAATCCAAAATCAGCACAAAAATTTTAAATCCGTTGCAGGAATCGGTGATTTCCCACGGTAACCTTGCTTCCTAGAGCTATGTTTTGAAAAAGCTCTTGCAATCTAGCTTGCCTCAACATCGATGCCAAATGCCAATTTGACGTTGTAAACCGCTAGGTGCTCGATATCACGGAAGGCCTCGCCCTTGGGAGGGCCTCCGCTACCTTGCTTTGGTACGGCCTATATAATGGGGACGGCCCATTCCATTTCTCACTCTTGATCTCCTTGCGAACACACCATGTGGCCTGGGGTCTCCCGGTGGAGTCCCCTTGCATTGGTTGTAGTGGAGATCGGGAGTCCAAATTCATACCGAGGTGCATCATTTTGTTTTCGTGATTTCGCACGAATTGTTGATTTCTGCAGTGCAATTATAAAAACAATTGACCGTGATTTATGAGCATATTTTGCTTCACGGACTGTCAAATTCTAGTCATACAAACTTTATGTCAAAAGCTTATCATTTTGTATGAATTTTAAGTCCATTTACTCCATATCCGCATATAGCATATGAGCAAAAAATCAACCAAGTCAACAAAACTCAAGATCATAAGACAATTGTATAATATATTAATATGTACACGATGACATGTGTTAATATGTTTAATCCATACACTCAACACAAGTTCACGTGTCGTATACATTGCTCCGTACCAAAAGTCATAGAAGAATACAGTACTATTACTACTATTCTAAACCAAAAAATCCTATATTTCGCCTAGTACGAAGATCTAAAATGCTCGTATGGTACTGGCCAGTTGTATGTGCCTCTGAAACGCGTCACTATGTGAGATAAACCTCCAGCTCCGTCTCGATCACCAGTGCACAATCGATTCAAGTAGCCCTGGAACACGTCTCCCAGTTCTTGCAGTTGATAAGAACTCTGTCCAGGCTTTTACAACTTCCAGTAATCCTCCGACATGTTGCGTTTGTTTATGCGCATAGCAATTTTTGCAACAGCATATGCTTCAGATGTCTTCGTCAATTGTGGGATTATGTCCACATCCGCATCACGCTTATGTAAATAAGCAACCGTAGGGTCCACCCACCACCGTTGTGCAAGAGTATTGTTCATTTCCGCTGCACTAGTGAACGTGTACAGTGACTTCATTGGCTCATGTGCGAAGGTTAACATGCCCCAGTCACATACTTCAATGTATATACGCGACTCGTCCAAAGGAAAATGTAAAAGGATGTTATCGGGAGATATATCATTGTGGAGGTTGTTGGTCATGTGTACCTTAGACATGATAATCACAAATGCCCATGCCAACTCTGTTCTTTTCTTACGGAACCGGTGAAGATAGTCTGCTTTGATCACATCGTCTGGTGCTATAGGTGCATGCAACGTACGGGCATAGATATTGTCTCCATACTCACTGTCCAAATTAAGCATTTGTCGCAATGTCCCACCATTCCACCAATAGGAATAACCCTCGTATTTTTGGGGATGAATAGCCGTGTATCGTATAACACCTGGATGTTGAATCCTCACCGCCATTGATTCATTTTGATGCTCCAATTTTGCTAGATCCGGTCTTGTCCATTGCTGATTGGATAGTTTGGCAGCAAACTCCCAATGAGGTTCAAGCCCTGGAGCTCCTTCTATCCGAACCCTCTTGATGGTTGCATATCCACCCTTGAGTGCTCGGCGCTCCAATTCAATGACCGTAGCCGTCTCTGGCAATGCTACCAAGTGTTGCCTCATTAACTTCTCTTCGAATTTTCCGGCACATGAATTCCACCAACCGATGGACTCTTTGCGCTGTTTGCTCTTGGCGAATGGTTTCATCAACCCAACAAATAACTCAGCTTTCAAGATCACTTGCTCAACAAATGTATCGTCGTCAAGTAGTCCGTGATCCTTGCCGTATTTAGTTAATACGTTTTTGGAATTCCACAAACAATCATGCACCCTTTGGTCCAAAAACTTCATGAATCCACGGTTCTCGGTCTCCCGAATCCATCTTGGATTATGAAGAGCGTGCAACATATCGTTCGACATCTCTCGTTGAAATTTTTCGACGCTTGCTTCTTTGTATCGAACGTATTTACTCTCCAACGCCATAATCGTGTTTTCTATTGAAGGTAGAGAAGATTGCACAAGGCACACACACAAACACAAGGAATGCGTAGAAAGAGATGATCTTTACTCAAAGGCCTTCCACCTTAAGTAGTGTACACTAGGAGGTCACCATGGACAAACCATATGGGATAACTCATCACAAGGACACTCTAGAGATCAGCCCATGCCTAACCCCTCCTCCCACACACCATTATTTAGCACCCGTACGTCTTTGGCTTCTAGCAATACTACGTTGCATCAATTACCTCAATACTCCCACTTTGCGTAGAGCCAAAGCCTCTAAGTCCAAATGCTATTACTAATCGTTGGTGTCGGTCTCTACAAAGACCCTTTGTGAGCACATCCGCCACCATGTGCTCCGTTGGGCAATACTCCAAATGTATAACTCCCAATTCCAACTTCTCCCGAATGAAGTGGTATTGCACATCAATGTGCTTCGTGCGTGAATGATGTGTAGGGTTCTTTGCAAGTGAAATGCACCCTTGGTTGTCACACATAATCGTTGTAGCCTCACTTTGTGTGCAACCCACATCCACCATTAGTTGCCTCAACCAAATGGCCTCCTTCGTGGCATGGCTCGTAGCCATGTACTCGGCCTCCACCGTTGATGTCGCCGTCGTTTGTTGCCGCTTGCTATTCCACGACACCGCTCCCGATCCGACCTTGAACATGTAGCCCGTTGTCGATCTTCGATCGCTCGTGTCTCCCGCGTAGTCCGCGTCACAATAGCCGCTCAACACAATGTCTTTGCCTCCAAGACACAAGTTCACATCGCTTGTGCCCCTCAGATAACGCATGATCCTCTTGACCGTCATCCAATGCATCGAGCCCGGTCTCGCCATGTGTTGACTCACCACGCTAATTGGATACGCAAGGTCGGGCCGTGTCGCAATCATCGCATACATCAACGACCCCACCGCTTGCTTGTATGGCACCTCCGCCATCGATTTAGCCTCCATCGCATACTCCTCCTCCGAAAGCTTGACGAGCTTGGAGTTTGCATCCAATGGTGTTGCCACGGGCTTACAATCCTCCATCCCGAATCTCTTGAGCACGTCCATCACATACTTGCCTTGACTCATGGTGATAGTGCGTGTAGCCCTATCACGCACAAACTCAACACCAAGACAAAAGTGCAATTCTCCAAGATCACTCATCTCGTACTCTCTCTCAAGCATGCCTTTTAATGCATTCATTAAACTCATGAGGCTTGCAAGAATGATCAAATCATCAACATATATGATCACAATCACCACATGTTGCCCCTCTTGCATGAAGTAGAGACTATGATCCGCAATGCTCCTAGTAAACCCGTGTGCAACCAAGAACGTGTCAATCTTTTGGTACCACGCTCTTGGAGATTGTTTCAACCCATACAATGATTTTTGCAACTTACAAACAAGGTGCTCATTACCTTGTTGCACAAACCCCTCAGGTTGCACCATGTAGATGTCCTCCTCCAAATCGCCATTCAAAAATGCGGTCTTCACATCCATTTGATGCATCTCCAAGTCCAAGGCCGCTCCAATGGCAAGAATGCATCAAATGGTGGTGAACTTGGCCACGGGAGCAAATGTCTCGTGAAAGTCCACCCCATGCACTTGCGCGAACCCCTTGGCTACTAATCTTGCCTTGTGACGCACAACAATACCCGAAACATCCCTCTTTGTCCGAAACACCCATTTGCAACCAATGGGGTTGCGATCCTTTGGAATGGGAGTTAATTGCCACGTACCGTTAGCAATTAGAGAGTCGTACTCCTCTTGCATGGCGCGCTCCCACTTGACCGCATCCTCACCTTGCATGGCTTCTCGAATGGTCAATGGACCATCCGATAATGCCACATTCGCATGCTCGTCCTCCACTTGAGGGAAGATGTGGTTCTTCCACCATTCTCCAGGTGGCTTGCGCGATCTCTCGGGGTACCGCCGCTCGTTTGAAGAAACTTGCTCCTCTTGCGTGCCCTTTGCGCCATTCTTGGCCTTTGAGCTCGATGGCGCTTCAACAACCTCCGTGTCGCCAGCTTCGTCATCACCGTCATCATCACCTACATCAACAACACTAGGAGACTTGGAGGGTGTGTCCACCAAAACGTCTCCACTACTCCCACTTGGACCAACCTCCAAAGGAGCCTCCATCGTAGACTCCTCACAAAATGTCACATCACGTGACCGAATGATCTTCCTCGTGTCCACCGACATGAGTCTATACGCCTTGGTACCTTCACAATACCCAAGAAACACACATTTCAAGGCCTTAGCCTCGAGTTTCGTCCTCCGTTCGTCGGGAACCTTCGCATATGCAATGCATCCGAAGATGCGCATGTGTGCAACACATGGTTGCCTCCCACTCCACGCTTGCTCCGGCGTCATGCCTTCAACCGCGCTTGTTGAACACCGATTGCGTGTGTATACCGCATTCACCACCGCTTCCGCCCAAAGGTCCAACTTCAAGTTTTGAGCGTGCAACATGCTCCTCGCCATCTCTACAATGGTGCGATTTGCGCGCTCCGCAACTCCATTTTGTTGAGGCGTGTACGGGGCCGAAGTTTGGCGTGCGATGCCTTCATTCTTCAAAAGCTCGTCAAATTTCTTGGACATGTACTCGCCGCCATTGTCCGACCGAAACACCTTGATCTTCAACTCGGATTGGTTCTCCACCAATGTCTTGAACTCCTTGAACTTCTCAAAGCACTCACTCTTGGCTTTGATAGGGTAGAGCCATATCTTCCTTGAAAAATCATCGATGAAGGTCACAAAGTACTTGCAACCTCCCATCGATGTGGTCTTCATGGGGCCACACACATCCGCATGCACGATCTCCAAAACTTTTGTGGCCCGTGTCGCCCCTTCACCCGCAAATGGCAACCGTTGTTGCTTGCCTTCAATGCAACCTTCACACGTAAATGTAGAAGCATCCACTTTCAATTGATGAAGATCCATACCGCTTACCATGCCGCGTAGTGTCTTCACACTCTTGATGTTCAAATGGCCAAGTCGACGATGCCACAACGCCAACTTGTCGTCCTTCAAGTTTGAATGCGCCAACGCCGCCGATTCCTTCGAATGCACCTTGGAGAACTTGATGTGGTACAAGCCCTCGTGTTCTTCAATGATGGCCACCTCATCTCGACTCGGTGACAACACATAACACCCCTTATCACTAAACTCTACTCTCAAGTGCTTTGCCACTAGTTGCCTCACCGATAGTAAATTTGCCGTTAGTTTGGGAACGTGGAGGACATCTTTGATAGTGATTGTCTTCACACGACCCCTCACCTCGGTGTCTACAACAATTTGGCCCTTGCCAACGGCCTCAAGCACCGTATCATCTCCCAAAATCACTCTCTTTGGATTAATGAGAGCATACGAATGAAAACAAGTTTTATGTGGTGACATGTGGCTTGTAGCCCCCGAATCAACAATCCAATCACTCGTACTACCATTGCACGATACATTGCTTGCCATGTTTGCATACTCATCACCAACCTCAATCCAATCACTCATGCTTGCATCACCCTCGATACCATCACTCATGCTTGCATCACCCTCGATGCCATCGCTCATGCTTGCCTCATATCTAGCCGTAAATGCGTACTCATCATCGTCACGAGTTTTAGTGTTGTTTGCACTCTCCCCTTTCTCATCCCACTTGCGTTTGAAGCAAAATTTGGCAATGTGGCCCTTCTTACCACAATAGAAGCACACCTTGTCGCTTGAGCTCCCACCGCCTCCATTCTTGGATTGCTTCGCCACGAGTGCCGCTCCATCTTCTCGAGACTCGTTCTCCTTTCGCCGCGAAAGCTCGTGCAACAACCGTGAAGTCACATAGTCCAATGTGAGCTCCGTAATGGGTCTTGACTCCATCGCCACGATGAGGTACTCGTATGATGATGGAAGGCTCTCCAAAAGTGTCATCACGATGTCACCATCCGTAACCGACACGTCGCAACCGTTGAGTTGATCCGCGAGAGCTTTGACCTTGTTGATGTGCGCCAACATGTCATCTTCTTCGCCCATCTTGATGGTGAAGAACTTGCGCCTCAAAAACAAAATGTTGGCCAATGTTTTCGCTTCGTGAATGTTGCAAAGCTTGGACCATGCTTCCGCGGGTGTCTTGCACGAACGAATGTGCGCAAGTTGCGAATCCGCGAGGTTGAGTGCCAAAATGGCAAATGCCTTCTTCTCCCTCCTCGTGTACGCTTGCATGATCCTAGGATCCGTAGAAGAGAAAGGAGGTTCCTCACTACCCTCGACAATCTCCCACAACTCCTTCTCGGCCATCACCATCTCCATTTTGAACTTCCACAAGTGGAAATTCACCCCATCGAACTTGTCCACGACCTTGGGACCCTCACCCTCAAAAGATGCCATGATCCTCACTTACGTATGCCTCCCCACACAAATGAAACCTCAAACTCAAACACACAACTTTGTTTTTGTGATTTTTTTTGCTTTGATATTGCACCTTTGTGCACCCAATGGGTTTAAAACAACCCCAAACACTAGATCAGCACTTTTGTGCTCCACACACGCCTCCCAACACTCAAATGTGAGAACCCTCACCCAAAAATGCAAAGAGGCTCACCAAAACCCCTCAAATCACTCAATGGAGCTCAAAACAACTCCAAATGCTTCAATACGACGCCTTAGTGTCCCCAAACACTCAATGCACGTCAATGACACCTTTGTGTCCTTCAAGAGCACTCACTCAATGCACATGAACTCACACAAGTCCCTCAAAACCCCAATCGCATTGAAATTGCTCAAAACCGCACCTTTGTGCACAAACTAGCTCCAAATGAAAATTTGAGCACCCCAAGAGCATGAAACACATGCAACACCTCAAAGCAAGTGCCTAATCACTAGGATCAGATGGTAGACCCTCCACGAGAGTCTTCACACCTCACAAATCACTTGCATTTACTCAAATGCTCACAATTGAACCAAACGAAGTTCCACTCGCAACGAAGAGATAGAAGAAAGAAAAGAAGGAGATCAAGGGAAGAAATTGACCAAAGAGAGTGCTCCAACATGTAACTTCAGCCCATGCACACCTCCAAGAAACACCAACGCTTCAACAAGCTCCAAAACCTCCAACAATGCTCCAAAACCGCCCGTTGCGCACCGACCTCAAAATACTTGCACAAATGCAATCTAATACTCATGAAACACACATGAGTGGGCCCATAACCTATTGAAGGTAGAGAAGATTGCACAAGGCACACACACAAACACAAGGAATGCGTAGAAAGAGATGATCTTTACTCAAAGGCCTTCCACCTTAAGTAGTGTACACTAGGAGGTCACCATGGACAAACCATATGGGATAACTCATCACAAGGACACTCTAGAGATCAGCCCATGCCTAACCCCTCCTCCCACACACCATTATTTAGCACCCGTACGTCTTTGGCTTCTAGCAATACTACGTTGCATCAATTACCTCAATATTTTCTTCGTAAAATCTCACCATAAACTGCACCAAGAACTTCTTACAGTCCTCTGATGGCGTGTCATTCAGACCAAATGGAGATTGATCTTGCCCCTTACCTTTCTTGTGTTTATTTCCTTTCGGCATGGTGACGAAACTCTCAGTTTTTTTCGTAAAAAAAAAACCAAGAGATCCCCCCCCCCAACGCTGACTTTTAATCTCCCCGAGTGAGGAGCCAGAGGATGGTATTCACCAGCCACAGCCACTCCTAACTACTCTTACACGAATGCAAGTGGGGAGAAAAAAAGTGAGCCGTCCGAACTAGTCGGACGGCTTTATAAGCGGACCTGCTGTCCGATTAGGTCGGCCGCCGGATCGGACGGCATCCGGTTTTCGACGCCCGATCGAACGGCTGTCCGCTGTCCGCCCGTCCGCCCGTCCTCTGTCCGCCCGATCGAACGATCGTCCATCGCCCGTCCGCTGTCCGCCCGTCCGCCCGTCCGAAATGAAACTGTAGATTATTTTGGAATAGATTAAAAATGAAAGTTCTAGATTTTGAATTTCAGATTCTATCCATACAGTTCGAATCACTAATACTATCACCAATGTTTCATTATAAAATTTGAAAGCTAAAATTTGAAATTCCTTTTAAGATCGATTACAAAAAAAATATTAATATTCTTTGAGTATCTGTTTAGGGTTTAGGCCTACAGATTAGGGTTTAGGGTTTAGGGTCTAAACCTAAATTAGGCCTACAGATTTCGCAAATCATCCCCTTTCATCACATGAATAAAAGTTGTACATCGGGTCCCCTTTCATCACATGCACTCTTTTTGGGTTGAGAGTTTCCGTTATTCACTATTTTGCTTACATTTTTTTTGGAACTTCACGTTTAAAGCAATACAATTTCACTTCTTGGACTTATGAAGAATATTAACTTACATCAATTTTTGTTGTTTTTTTCTAAAAATCACAATATCTTATTATGCATGATTCATATTGTGCAATAACTTGAACTTTACGTTAATAAAAACGGGCTACGATAAAAATTCAAAAATTTGGCAAAAATTGAATAATCCGGCTCACAAATTCTAAACTTCAACGAGTACATAACCGAGCGTAATTTCCAATATAAATTGTTGCACTCCGTGCCTCATTAAAAGATATATCGATTTCATCGATCTTCTCTACATTCTTCTAGCAAACATTCTATACTTGGTTGACAACGAAACGAGCTTCATCCAAATGCAATTGTGAAGGTTTAGGCTTATTTTAGAACTTGGTTGTGCATAGCACAAAGGCCTTTCCGAGAAGGACTCCCACTGCATCCTCATTTCATACCCTTTTATAACTGTCTTCCGCAATGAAAACATCCATCACTTATAGGATTATTTCTAAAAAAACATTTTGTTTCGCTATACTAGGAAGTTCAAAAGGACAAATGAACCGCCAAAAGTGCACTTTCTTCAACCTCTCTTTATTTTAGGACCTTACTACATACTCTCCACTTGAATCATGTGGCTTCTCGTATCTACTCTTGGCCGAGCTCTTTTTTCAAACCATCTTCATCATCAAACAACCTCATGAGCTTTTATGCTCAAAGTGCAGTTCGGCAAAACCAGTTCTCACAAAAACACAATCGTAAAGATCGTAACGAATACCTTTGACGTACATACTCACGTAGCTTGAGAACGACCTTGCCACCTAACCAGTAACCACTTTAGTTCCCCCATTGAAAGGCTTGAAAAGATATTGCTTCTCGTATGCTTTTAGATCTCGGTATAATATATAGGCAAGCTAAATATCAACATCGCATTCCCCCCATCCAAATCAAAGTAATGCCACGAACAACATTGTTTCTAAACTCACTTCGGGATCAAACCGACCATTCATGCTACAAGTGTTGAAGTGTAAGGAATAGAGACATTGCTATGACCTACAACAACTGCACCATCCAAGCTACACTCAAAAAGAAATTTCTCCTTTCAAACACTTTGATTGTATCTCCCCACCTACCTAATCTTCTTGCCTCCACCAAACCACATTGCAAAACTCTATAGGTAATGACAATCTCTAAACTCAAAACAAACTAATACAGCAAGAAACTGTTTTGAACTTAAAAAGCAAGCATGCGTCGGCAAAGCAAGGGGCAATATCCAGAAATGCGTTTCAATGGGGGACTAAGGTTATTAGGTGGCAAGGTCGGTCTCAAGCTACGAGAGTATGTACTTCAAAGGTGTTCGTTCCGATTTTCATGATTATGTTTTTCAGAGCTCTGGTGTTGCCGAACTGCACTTTGAGCACACCAGCTCATGAGGTTGCTCGATGATGAAGAGGGTTTGAAGAAAGAGCTCGACCAAGAGTATATACGAGAAGTCACATGGTTCAAGTGGGGCGTATGTGGACATATGGTCTTAAAATAAATAGGGTTTGAGGAAAGTGCGCCTTCGGTGGTTCATTCGCTATTTTGAACTTCCCAATATAGCAAGACAAGAAGTTTTTCATGAATAACCTTATTCGTGAAGAACGTTCTCATTGCGCAAGGTAATTATAAAAGGAGTAGGAAATGACAATGTGATGGGAGTCCTTTTCGGAAAGGCAACTGTATTGTGCACAACCAAGTTCTAAGATAAGCTTATAGCCTCTCAATTGTACGTGGACTGAACTCATTTCGTTTTCAACCGAGTATGTAAAATCTGCGATAAGAAACTAGGCAACATCAATACAATTGATAAACCTCTCGGTGAGCTAGGAACTCCAACTCTTGTTGTTAGAAATAACGATCGATTATGTACTCATTGTAGTTTACTCTTTGTGAATGGATTATATATGTATATATATATATATATATATATATATATATATATATATATATATATATATATATATATATATATATATATATATATATATATATGTGCCGGTAATGTTCATACACAAGAACGTACGTGCTTTATAAGCATACAACTAGGAGCCTATGATATATCCAAAGTTTGTAGCATCCAAACAAAATTCAAACTAAGGACATGCCTTCATCTATACAAATCAAAATGGAAGACAGTGAACTCTACTCTGAAGCTCTGTTTCAAATTCCACTAGAACATGATGAGTCTAGTTAAACCAGCCTAATATGGACGACCTCCTCGAAATGTCCCGCGTTTGGAGTCCCACTGTTGGTCAAAATAACGTTGATCTATTTGCCGCCTTTCATTATCCTCCTCTTGGCTCCGTCTAATGGCTTCTTGGAGTTCTCTTTCATATTCATCGTCCTCATTGTTGTGACTGGATGGCCCAGCAGAAAATGTAACAGGGGGTCCATCTGCAGCACTATACATATCTCTACCAAAACTGACGGGTGCATTGCTTGATGAGCCTTGACCGGGTCCAGAATAAACGGGAGTATAGCTTTGAATCCCGTGAGTTCCAAAATCACTCTCGGCCGATCGGGGAAAAGAAGCTCGTGGGGTACTATATCTGTCCGGATACGAAGACCGCTCATCATTGTTTGCTGCATATGCATTATCATCGTAGCCATGGCTAGATCTCCCTTGTTCACCCCTGCCTATTGGATTTGGAGTTCCGTGATAAGTTTCATAGCCATAGCTATGAGGAGTTCCAAACGTCACTGGATAGTCCTCAACGTCGCATCGCCGAGAACTATTGCGCGGTCGTACTTCCCACTGCGAAGTGTCATCATCAGCAACAGCAACGTTTCCCACATTGGCTCCACGATTGGACCATTGTGGCACACAATCACTTGGTCCGATCCATGCGGTGGGAATCATGTGATGTGACTGATCCAAATTACTGACGTTGCGCCCGTATACCGTACGCCAATCCACATCCTTGTGCAATACAATCTCTGCCCAAACCATTGCCATTAAGGAATAATTCATCATGGTTGGTTTCGAGTTGGGTAAGCCAACTGCATCATGCACCTCCCAATACCGTCGCAAGAAATGGTTGCTTTGACAATTTGAAGTTGGACCTTCCCAAAGAGGGGCAGATATTTCCATTTGAGATCGTGGCCAAAGTTTTGCCAAGTGCGTCATCTTCACATATTTCTTGCATGTTGTACAAGTCCACGTTCTCTGAGGCTCGGTGTCCCATCCCGGCTCGGCAACACAATCGGGGTCAAGGACTTGATCCCAGTTGAATTCTTGGGGAGTCCCTTGTGAAGATTTCTTGCTCTTGCTTCTTTTTAACATCTTGTTAACAGTGCCACGTAAACCACGTGCAAATGCAAAGCGCCACGTGCTGCAAAAGGCCCGGAAATGAGTCAGTACTGCGTAAAAGCTTACGCAGAAACCCAATGAGGAGGTGCAAGTGATGTCAGACCGACAGCACTAGCCCACCGCCTCATTTGAGCGGACGAAGAAAGCCGTCCGCTATTTATACTGTCCGCCCAAGGCGGACGAAGCATACGACGGACGCCAGCCCGATCGGACGGACCAGATCGGATTGGACGGACGGACGGACGGACCAGATCGCATCGGACGGACGGACGGACCCGATCGGACGGACCAGATCGGATTGGACGGACGGACGGACGGACCAGATCGCATCGGACGGACGGACGGACCCGATCAGACGGACCAGATCAGATCGGACGGATCAGCAGAGTCGATCGGACGGCGCAGTCGGACGACGAAGATCGGACGGCGCTCATCGGACCGGACGAGATCGGACGGCGTAATCGGACGATGAGATCGGACGATGAGATCGGACGACGAGATCGGACGGGGTAATCGGACGCTGAGATCGGACGATGAGATCGGACGATGAGATCGGACGCTGAGATCGGACGATGAGATTGGACGCTGAGATCGGACGATGAGATTGGACGGACCCGATGTAACGGAGCCAGATCGGACAGCCAGATCGGACGGACCAGATTACTCGCCCGCGATCGTCGGGTCGGACGGCAGATCGGACGGGCGGAGCGGACGGCACGATCGGACGGGCCGCTCGGGGACGGCAGAGCATGGGGGTGTTTGCTCAAAGTATTGAGTTTTGTGTTGTATTGCTCACTCTTGCTCTTGCTCCAGTCAACGCCTTGGGGTCAACATCGATTTAGAGAATCTTCACGTACGTCGAGGACCTTTAAGTACGGATAGAGAATGTTCCTACATTAAATGTGCTCCCCATTAAATTCTTGGAGTGCTTTACTTCTTGGAGAGCGTACCGGCTTACCTTGTCTCTTATTTCTACTCCCTCCGTCTACCTTACCCTTCTCCCTTCCCTCCTTTCTTCATTCTCCCTCTAACTTATGCCCAATTCCATGAATTCACTACATTGTTTGTACTTACTTACCAATTGATTACATAGGCAAAATAATCAAGGAATGGATTCCAATTTGAATTCCATAAGAGATAACAATTTTTTATGCACACATTAAAGCTTTAAGATAGAGGTAGAAAGATTGTAACCTCTACAAATTCATTTTCTATCTATCCAAGTCATGAACAATTCTACTTTTAAGTGATAACAATTTAATTCGACATAAAATATTGAATAAAGTATTTTCTGTGGATATTCAAACTATTTCTTTCAAAATTAATTTATAAAAAATCCAAATGGTGTTGATGATATTCAACCATGTAGACGAGGTTTAGAGATTACACATCACAACTTCCATATTTTATGCAAGTTTTAATGTTGTATCGACATGATTCGAAGTTTTTGGCATGTTTTGATATTGAATCATATTCATAAGATAATTATATTGTGGTTCACAAAACTAATATTCACAATGGTTCCTTTCAATGATATTTTCTTGGGGTATTTCAACAAATTTGTAAATAATTTCTTTCAAACACGTTCATGGTATTCATTTTCTATCTTTCTTGACCCTTTAACGTCCCATTCCTTTTGAGAACACTGAACGGAATCGTGGCCCAACCGCCCAAATTTACAAAGTAAAGACCACTTCATATCCCTAAAGCAAATTATCATGAAATATATGTTACAATTATTTAAAACCTAAGTTTAGGGGAAAACTTGAAATTAAATTAAAGTTGAAACTATTCAATGCATGCTCAAATGAATAGTATATATACATACATGGACATATATGTGTGTATGTATATACATGTATTTACATGTATATACATTCATGTATATATACATATATATGTATGTAGGTATATCTACACAAATTTATACATATGTATGTATATATACTTATGTTTATGTATATGTATGTAAATATAGACTATATGTTTGAATGTACATACGTATACATTTGCATAACTTTGCATATGTATGTGTGTATATATTCACATACATATATATAAATGTATATGTATACATACATACATACATCCACATATTCACATACATGTACATGTACAAATACATACATACATATATATATATGTATGTATATATATGTATATATGTATGCACATGTATTTCTATGTATATACAAATTTATATGTTCACAATATAAATATATTGTGTACACATGTGAGGATGGATGGCAGGATGGATAATGTTCTTTAAACAAAATAGGCTCCTATTTGTTATCAGCAATATTGAAGTAGTTTCTTAGAAGGGACAATCTTGGTAGTCATAGCCCTTATAATAGGTTAGGATGTCGTAGCCCTCGATGTTGTAATACATAGGTTCTAATGTTATGAAGAATTGATAATTGGTTTTATAATATAGGGAGATATTTTTAACATTTCAGAATTATATCATACTCAATAGATCAAAATGTTTCTGTTGACAATACTTTTAAGCTATAGGGTTATATTTTTGGAGTTCCCCCATTGACGTTAAAAAATGCTAAATTGTATTAATCTCAAGTATACAATGACACTTTGAAATAATCATAATATTTAAAACATGTAACCACTAAGGGGTTTGAAATACTCTCAACTCAAAAAAATTGTAATCACAATGCATTCCATCCGTAGATCAATGATATCTTATTCCTAATTGAATTACAAAATAATTTTGAATTTCAAGTCATGTAATATTTATACAAAATTATTGGTATTTGGAACCGTTGATCTAAACGTAATGGGCTATAGGCATTTACAAATTACATATGTAATGCAAATGTGAATTTCAATGATGGTTTAGGGAAATCAAACTTTGTAACGTTTCGCAAAATTGGCAATTTCATCAAATCATTATATGGTTAATTAGTCCTTTCGGGGTAAGAAACAATTGAGTTGTTAATGCTTCGGTATTCATTTATGAGTTTTGACCAAAGACATGGATTTCACCATATTAACCGCTATTTTTTGTTTAGGGTGCCTTGCTTGTATCCAATTATAGAAGAAAAAAAAATCTTTATATAACTAAGCCACGTGAACTTATTGAATACAACATCATATTATAAATCCATACATTATTTAAGACGTAGTAGTCCCAAATGTATAAAGGGTAAATGAAGAATGTAAGATGGAATATAATAAATTTGAATTGTGATTGTTTTATTAAGTAATATAGATCATCACCTACGAATTAGGGTCTAGGGTTTAGGGTTTAGGGTTTAGGATGTATAACAATATTTGTTGGAGATTTTATGGGATGTACATTTGGATACATTTTAATAGGATTCTTTGGCTGCGTTAATTACCTTCATCGGATTCTTTGTGGCATTGATTTCATTTTGGGAGGTTGAGTTCGAGAATTTTTTGTGATCTGATGGTGGAGGGTCCGAACGGATATATCGGACGGCTGAATCGGACGGTTGAATCGGACGGCGGACAGCCGGCAGATGGCAGGATCGGACACCGTGAATCGGACGGCAAATCGGACACCCAAAGTCGGACGGCAGATCGGACACCCAAAATCGGACGGCAGATCGGACACCCAATATCGGACGGCAGATCGGACACCCAAAATCGGACGGCAGATCGGGGTGAAATAAAACCTTGTTTAATCCCTAAACGTCCTCACCTATGTCCAGTTTAGGCAGTTTTGCAAAGATGCATTATAAAATGCAATTACTATGAATATTTAGAACTTCATGTATGAATAAAAGTTATACATTTTTAATTTTAGATTCTATCTATACAGTTAGATCTATGACTACTATCACTAATCTTTTTTAATAAATTTTGAAACATAAAATAAAAAATTACTTTGTAATTCAATTACGAATAAGATATTGACAATATGTGGATGAAAATTGTTGTGATGGGTTATAATGTAGTACTTTACGTGTAGTGATTTTTGGAGATTTTTTAGATGCTTGATTTTAATAGTTTTTTTTTTCATGAACACTTTTAGACCAAAATCTTCAAGATTTTCGGTGAAACACTACAACACAAAATGAGGCATAATTTTTTCAAAAATGATTTCCTTTTTGATCGGATCACACATATATGAAGTTAACTTCCCATAAAAAATTCAGTAAAAAAAACACACTACAAAATGTGCATGACGGATGAGAAAATACGGATGAAATCTGTACATCAGGCCCAAAACGCCTGCTTGGGCAGTTAAGGGTTAAAGAGCAAACCAACTTCCTTCACCAGCCTTGGACCAGGTACTTTGACCAGATAAACCTCTATATGCCTAGAGTGCTCTCTGATGTTGTTTTTAAAATTATTACATGAAACACAATAAATTGCATTTATGGGAGCTTCTGAAGTTGGAATGGGTTGTAAATATGTAATGCAAATTGTCAATTATTATGATTTCCTAAAAACAGTAAAAGTATAAACAGATTAGTGAAAGAAAGCTGAGTGTGAAAAATATACTTTACATTGAAGTCAACAAAAATGGAAATGACAATAGAAGATTATATATTAATATAAAAGCCAAATGGCTGAAAAACAATCATGCGTTATTAATATTCATCAAACGAGTACGTCTACGCTGACTATCATGAGTAATTCTACCGCTTGCCTCAACCTCTGAATCTATCGCCAGCTTCTTTTCAACGTGGTCTTGAGATGGTTTCCAATTGTCATCATCATCGGCCTTTCGTTTCCCCTTGCAAGAACGATCCATATCCACCTCTTTCGCCTTAAAAACCTCCATGTACTTCTCCACACGACCGACCACGTCTGCTACAACTTCCTCATTTTTTAGAAATGCTGTGGACGTTGATGCGTTATTGGCTAGCATATGACGTCGCCAAGTTTCGATGACATCATTGATCCTTCTATCAAATGCACCAGCAACATCCGCATAGGAATTTTCCTCATCAACAAACATGTCCTCAGTCGTTGTAGCACGAAGCTTAGCCGCCTCTTCCAACTTTGAAAGGACCAGAGCTCTACCAATCAATGTACAGTCATACGTTGAGTATTGTTTTCCTAAGACCGCACTGTTTGCCTCGTACCAAGTGTTATCATCTCTCTTTTTTACTTCATTCTTTGGGAACCGAAAGAACCTCTTATGTTGCACGCTCCAATGTCCTCCCGGTCCGCCTCGTTATCAATTGCACGTGCTCGCACTTCGACTTCGTAATCTTGGGTCATCCAAAAAAGAGGATCAACATCCATAACAATGTGTTCCTCACTATTTAGTACTTCCACATGGTACAAGCCGTGGCAGTTGAAGTCAACATCCCATACCAATGGTTGACCCCAGTTCTTGTAATTCAGAAATTTCTTTGGTAGTTGATCCAGAGGAAGGTTCCACTGGTTGTAATCATGACCAGATGGCATAACGGCGCGAAGTCCCATCATTTCGTAGAATCTGACATGTATAGGAGATCGGCACTGGGGACAATAGGAGCGCCGTAAGCAATGTTCCGCAATGCACTTAACGTGAAACGTATGGGAACATTGTCCTAGTTGGATTGCTCCTTCTGGACCAAAACCATATTGACACAAGCAACATGTTTCTTTCAGAAAGGCGGGAGCTGGATCACACGTATGAACCACCATCTTCTCTTTCTCCAATAAATGCGAGGAAAACACGTTATATGGCATCCATCCTTCCTCAATCGCCGAAGCCCAGTCAATGTTGTCGAACATAGAACCCTGGAACCCATGTGTCCGTCCCATCATCAAGTCAACATCACCCCACGCGGTGAACTCTGTGAGTGCACGCGCTCCGGGCACCGCGGCTTGTCGCTCAAATAAGTCTCTCACCCTCTTCAATGCCCTCAGGTGAGTATAGAGATCCCCACTTTTCTCGCTCCCATATTTGAATAGAAAACCCAATTGCCTCTCGACCAATTCATCCACATCCATTAATTGGTGGACATAACTCAACCAAGGCAGGCTATGCTCTTTTCGTATCGGTATCTTTATATCACTGGTAGTTTTCCAGAAGTCTAGTTCAGTCACAGCTATATCCCTGTCAATCTCTGCTTGGAGCAATTGTTTTCTCAACGTCTCGATCTCTTGGTTGCTGGATTCACCCTCTTCGGCTGGTGGTTTGGTCCAGGGTTGACTATCCAGCATTTTTTGTACAACTACTACCTCGGCTACACGTGGACGATGTACCATAGTATCCGTCGATTGTTCATGGTTGTCACCGTCCGAAGTCTTCGCATCAAAGGGAAGAAAGAACTGATCCGATGGGGTGAGAGTTTCTTCAACTATTGCTTTGTCCGAAGTGTTGGCAACAAATGGAAGAGACAACTGGTCCGATGGGGCAAGAGTTTCTTCAAGCATTGCTTCGTCCGAAGTCTTGGCATCAAAGGGAAGAGACAACTGATCCGATGGGGCGAGAGTATCTTCGACTATTGCTTCGTCCGAGGTCTCGGCAACAAATGGAAGAGACAACTGGTCCGATGGGGCATGAGTTTCTTCAAGTACTGCTTCGTCCGAAGTCTTGGCATCAAATGGAAGAGACAACTGCTCCGATGGGGCAGGAGTTTCTTCAAGTATTGTTCTAGTTGATGATTCTTTGTGTTTCATCAACTCTTCAATCATAGTGGTGAGATGCAACTCCTTGAAATAGTTGAGTACATGGGTTGCATGCAATTCGTCCTGGAAATCCCACGCCATCTGCTCAAATTTATTTGCACGTTCCTCTGCATCTGCTACTTGTTTTTTGGTGAGCTCTTGAACACGCTGAACGCCCATGTAAATGGCCATTTGTTTTTCAATCGATTGGATGGAGCATATAAGCTGTGGTGCCAATTTATGAAGGAAATGTGTTACGTCCATGGATCGTACCAAGTTTTGATACAATCCCTTCGAAAGATTTCTCAACGTACCAAGATCACGTGCAAGGTCCGGTGGAACCTGTTCGGCCCGACTCCACTGCTCTTCTTCTGCATTTGGGCCCGACATTTGAACTTCCTTCACGAACGCATCGAATGCATTCGCTATATTGCCTATAGTTGTTGTCTTTGTCTTAGACGGCCTACATGTTCCCCATACACCATCTACTAGAATTTCAGGATCCGAGTCATCCAATGCGTTTTTCTCGTTGGGAGCCTGAGGAGAGACTACAGTTGCACTGCTTGGACCAACATGGTCCAATGCAACCGCCATGGTCCAATTCGGTCCGATGGAATACTTTTCTTCGCGGACTTCTTCGGAAATGTTATCCGGCTCCAACTTCTGTTTCCCTTTTGAACCTGCAGTTGCGTCAATTGACGTGGATGGATTTTGCGGCAATTGTTCCACCTCCTTCTTATACGGAATCGATGGAATCGTACTAGTTGCAGTTGACTGAAGAGTTGTAGTTTCGACTTTGTTTTCCTCTGGTTCAACTTTGACTTCGTCTTTGTTTTCCACCCGTTCAGCATGGACCGAGTTTTCCTCCTGTTCAACTTTGACTTGGTTTTCGACCCGTTCAACTTTCACTTTGTTTTCCACCCCTTCATTCAACTTTTCCAAAGCGGCCTTAGGTTGTCTCCGTAATTTGGTTCTCTTTGGTTTTACTTCCACCCGACCTGAGCTGCTTGCAGACTTCTTATACGGTTTCTTCAAAGAGACCAACATCTGTCTTGTGCTTGTGCTTGATGGATCATACAAATCAGGAATGTCCCGCTGCCCATCTTCTAACTGAAGTGGATGTGTGATAATTGTAGGGTAAGTACTCCAATCCACCTTGCGCTTCAATTTGAGTTCCACGTAGACCATTGCCAATAAGTTATAGTTGAATACCCCTTTGGACCTGAGACGGGCCCCAAACATTGCCCTTCATACCTCGTCCGCTCGGTGAAGGAAATGATCGTCATTGCACAGCCATGGCTTGCACGTAAAGGACCTTGTAATTACCGGGAATTCATTCCTCGGCCAAAATTTAGCAATGTGGTACAATTTGACGTATTGCTTGACAGTCTTGGAAGACCAGTATTCTTCATCATGTACTTCCCATCCTGGATCAGCGACAACATCTGGGTCGTCCAATGTCTCGTAATCGAGCGCATGAGGAGCCCCCTTGCGCTTGTTCTTCCTAAGTTCAGCATCAGTATTCGGAGACTGGGGCTGTTCGGGAACTTCACCTTCACTTGCCATTACTCTGCGATAAGCGAATCAACTGTGTAGAAATACTGTGACGAAATCCCGCGAAAAGGTGAATCAATAGCGTAGAAAATCCGTGACGAAATGCCGCGAAAACGTGAATAAACCGTCCGTGTGAAAATGCTGCGAAAATGTGAATCAAATGGTAGTAGATGCTTATTGTGACCAACCAATGATTGGTGACAATAAGCATATGACCTCTCACGTCCGAGTAAAATAAGGCCAAGAAGTCCTTAAAAGGAATTACTTGCCGCCTGATTTTGGGGTGAGAAGTGAGAGCAAATGAGCCTAAACGTTCCTTCTATAGTGGCGTCCGCCCCTCCGTCCGCCCGCCCAAATCTGATCGGACGGCTGATCCGGCCCGTCCGCCCGCAACGACCGTCCGATCTGTGTTGTCCGCCCGATCTGTGCCGTCCGATCTGGGGCGTCCGATCGGGCAACGGCGGCCGGCCCTAAAACTGTCCGAATCCTAACCCGTCCGCTCCTCTCCGGTCCGTCCGATCCAGCCCGTGCGATCCGGCCGTCCGATCTAGCCCGCCCGATCCAGCGCGTACCCTAAACCCATCCGGTCCAACGCGTCCGATCGAACACGTCCGATGCAGCCCGTCCGATCCAGCGCGCCCAATCCAGCCCGTCCGATCCAGCCCGTCCGATCCAGCACGCCCGATCCAGCCCGTCCGATCCAGCGCGTCCGATCCAGCCCGCCCGATCTATTGTTCCTAAACGGCTAGTGCAACAGCTATTTCAGCAAATGGTAGTATAAATCATGAAGGTTTTCATTTGGTGAGTTCATTCGAACTCACCAATTGTCAAGGGCTAGGGCAACATTTTGTATCCCTTGCTTGACCATTAACGAGTTTGAATGTGCGGTTGTCAAATTCTTATTGGAATTTGATAACTCTTGTATTCAGACAAACCTTTTTCCGTCACACGACTATGTAGTATTGCATGTTGTCATTTACAACTGCTGGATAGCTGAACGTCAACCTTCTCAGCCTTTCAAGATGCCTAGCGATTGGGAAGACTGGTACGTGGATATAGTCCCTGGAAAAGTGAAGTGTTTATCATGTGGATCAATTTTTGCAAAGAAAGCGGCGAGGATGTTGAGTCACCTTGGATACCGGAACGAATCCGGAAATCGTGACACGGGCGTATCTCTATGCAAGAGATTGACATCTCAAATCAGAGGGGTTTTTCTGAATTGTAAAGGAAATCCTCCGAAGCGTCCAAATCGAGATCATTCTGATGAATGTCGCACTCCGAGAGCGGGAAATTCAGATATCATGGAAGTGATGGAAATTTGCACACCACAATCAACAGATCGAGAATCACGCGAAGGACCACTAGAGATTCCAATTCTCAGGTCTGCTTCTAATACAGCTGAAACTACTGCGAGCAGACCATCATCAACGGAACGTGACAGTGCAATTGGTCGGGTTGGCCGTCCATTGCGACAAGCGGGCATATCAGAGGGTTTTCAGGAAGAGAAACAAAGGGAGTTGGACAAGTTATGGGCAAAGTTTTTTTACGAAGCTAATATACCTTTCTCGATTGCACGAAATTCAACTTTCAAGGAGGCGATACGGAGAACTTCTGATTTTCGTGTACCATACGTACCACCCTCTTACAATGATTTACGGAAGAAACTCTTGGTGCAAGCCAAGAATGAACTCGGGGAGGTGTTGGAAGGTAAAATGGCTAATAGCGTTCGCAAGTTTGGAGCCACTTTGACATTTGATGGATGGAGCTCGTGCACAAACCAACCCTTATTCAATGCAATGATAGTGTCTCCAGTAGGAGAGCATTTTCTTGGATCAGTAGACACTTCGGGACATACGAAGACTGCAGCGTACCAAGCGTCAATTATAGAAAAGTTCATCGAGGACGTTGGCTCGCAGAACGTGGTGCAAATTGCAACGGACAACGCATTTGTCATGAAGGCAGCAGCGGAGATCATAACCAACAAATATGATCACATCTATTTCCAAGGGTGTGCTGTGCATGCAATGAACCTCTTATTGGGGGACATCGCAAAGGCAAAGTGGATAACTGAGGTATTGAAGAAGGCCCGGACGATCGTGACGTTCATAAAGAAGAGACACATGCCTCTTGCAGTATTTCGAAAGCACGAGAAGAAGTACAGCCTAGTATTGGCAGGGAAAACTAGATTTGGATCCAATTTTATGATGGTGGATCGATTACTCGAAGTCAGACAAGCCTTAGAGGAGTCTGTGGTGGACGAACAGTGGACGTCTTATGTTACCACTCTCAGAGACGACAAAAAGAAAAAAACGCGCACTATGTCTCGAGACGTGAAAAAGAACATTTTGGACGATCACTTCTGGCAACGGTGTACTAACGTTCAAGAGGTGGTTGCACCGTTGATGTATGCTTTGCGAGACTTTGACAGTGGGGAACCTGGTATGGGCAAAATCCGACACATCTTTCGTAATGTGGAGAAACACATTGAAAGGGTGCGAGATGAGTTCTTTACCTTTGACGGTGAAGAAAGCATTGATGTGGAGAAGCACTTCCGCGAGCGATGGGCATTGGTCAGAACGGATTTACACGATGCGGGTGCACTTTTGAATCCTTATTTGTTACACGATAAGGAACTGGCGGATGACTTGGATGCCATTACAGCATGCAAGCGTGTGCTTGAGAAATTATGTTCTCCAGAAACATATCCGGATGTGGTGCTAGAGTTTTTGGCATTCCGTCACAAGGAACCCCCCTTCCACAATATGTTGGATCCGAAACAACAGAAGTGCTCGCCTCATGCATGGTGGGATTTTGAAGGGGCATGTGGAAAACTCATTGCACCAATAGCACGGAGGATCCTAGCCCAAACCGTGTCATCGTCATCATGCGAACGCAATTGGAGTAGTTATTCTTTCGTGCACAACAGGTCTCGGAATCGCCTCCAAAAAAAGAGGGCTGAAGATTTAGTGTACGTGTACACATATTCGAAGCTCCTCGCGAAGGCAAAGCGAAAGGATGAGAAGAAGTGGTACAACAAAAATGTATCATCAGAAGATTCTGATTCCGCTTCAGAGGGAGAGGATGGAGATGATGGACTCGATTGGATGGTAAATCATGCATCTGACAATGATCGGTGGACTGATGTGCCTCGTGATGATCCGATGGACGATTGGAGTGACCAACTCTCTCCAGAAAGGCCTGAACCCTCTCAACCAAGATATGGTAATTCATGCAACGATGTATACGATTTTGCTGAGGATGGAGAGGAGGGCAATCACGTGCAAGTATTAAATGCCAACGATACTGGTGTATATGTTAGGGAGGAGAAGAATTCTACGCCGGAACGGGGTGAAGAAGAAGGGCACAAACGTGGTGAAGATAGTGGTACGAAGATTGACACAGTACAAGAAGGTATTTCGAAGGACCCCAAAGATTCTGAGTTGGAGCTCTCAAATGGGCGAAAGTCCACAATGGTGAACAATGGTCATCCTAAATGGAAAGCCATAGAGGAACAATTTGGTCCAATTAGTAAGAGTCCATTGAAGTTTGTAGACAGAGATTCTTCTCGTCTTGAAGACCAAATTCAGAGCACCACTCTTGCCTCTAGATCCTTATTTGATAATTCAAAAACACCAACAAACAGAGTTCCATTGACCTCTTCAACGGGATTGGTATCCCTTTCTAGAACACTGCATGGACGTATCAGAGAATCGGACGTAGATTCGGAAAGTGACGGAAATTTGCCTTTAGCAGTGGCAATAGTAAGAAACCATTCAGGTGTGCCCCCAAGGCACAATCACTGCCCAATGGAGAAAAGAACGGACAAGGAGACACTTGGGGGCCAGAAACATCTAGCATCAAGTGCAGAGAAATTTGGCCCAACTACAAATGGCAACCTTAAACGAAAAAGGCCCATGCAACCATTTGCTGTTTCTCCGCCAAAGCCGGGAGTACGTGCCAAAAACTCCCTTGACGCGAGTGGATCCACGCGGAAAATGAAGAGTATCCAACGAGCATTCAAGGAGACCAAGGGAAATGAGTATTACTCTAGTGACGACGAGTCATGTGATCCAGATGACAGTAGCGGAGCAGAGGTGAAAGGAGATTCTGATTACAAAGAAGATTGAAAATTCAATAGCATTTATGTATTTTCTTAGAGTATATTTTATAAGATATTCTGATATTCAGTAATTGTAGTTGAGTGGATAGTAGATGGATTTTATAAATATATATTTATATGGTGAATGAATGGCAATATTCTACTCACGTTTTCTTTTAGGAATGTTTTTGAGTTACGAAATATAAAATATACAAGTGTTCGTTCCAAGTCTTAATGATTGTCATGTGAATGGTATAATACATTTCATTTGTTTTTATGTTTTATGTGATTGGAACAAGTGGGGCTTTATCCCGCTGAACAAATTCGCTATATTTTTTTACAAAGAGGGCCACAGTGACTTATTGAGAATCTAATATGTTTTCTTCGCCACTTCAATTTGTTTGTTGTTTGAAACGGCTTGCATAGTTCAGGGTTTAGGGGTTTACCTGCCTGCCCTGCCCTAGAATGGCCTGGCCGTCCTCTAGTTCTCTACGGGCCGTCCGGCCGACCGGCCGTCCGCTCGCGCCGTCCGCCACGCCGTCCGCCAGGCCCATCGCTGGCCGTCCGCCGTCCGCAAGGCCGTCCGCCTCGCCGTCCGCTACGCCGTCCGCCAGGGTAAAAAACGGCAGCGGTAAAGTAAATCGGGATTTACCCAGCGGACGCTACGTCCGGCCGTTCGGACGCTGCCGTCCGGACGTCCGGACGTCAAATCAGACGCTTTTTGGTCCAAGGACGTCCAAAATGACAACCCTGGGCCGGGATGCTGTGGTTTATCCCCTGATTCCTGGTGAGGTCGGTAGACTGGGGTCGGTACTCCGGGCGCCACGATCCGTCGGGGCTGTGGATAGTGATGGGGACACGCCATGGTATGATGGTCGGTATTGCTACAAAATGGACAAAACAAATAGTAGGACGGTAGTGTACCTGATGTGGTTGTTGGTGTTGTGGATAGGTAATTGTTGATGGTATGCGGTTGTGCGGTAGGTTTGGAGTGGATATCTGCTCTTGTACGTCCCAATGGAAGTGTGCTTGAGATCTTGTGAATGGGGCCGGGTCGGTGTCTGGAGGTGGGCCTGCCGCGCGGGTGTGTCGTTGAGCCATTTAAACAGAATAGCTGGACTAGTGGCGTAGGTTCTTACACTGGTTCGGTACTCGTCCTTCTGCAATGTCTCGCGAGTTCTGCAAAACAGTAGGTATCGGGATCTGTCGATTTGCAACTACAAAAGCAAAGATTCTAGAATTCGAAACACTAGATGGTCGCCAAATGGTAGCTGCTCCTTATAACCGTCTACTCGGTAATCACTACCGGGATGAATAGAAAAACTAGTCGGAAGTACATAATCTAAAGGATCTGAAAACACTAAGCAAAAGATATTACTGGGACTGGGTCGGTAATTTCTCACAACAGGATAGTCAGGACTGGAATCATCAAGCAAAGTATCTGAAACGAACTTACTCGGTAGGAAAGATATCAAAAGGAAAGAGGTTGAAACAAAACAATCATATATCTTGGAAAATGGACCGTGCCAATGAGTTTGGCTTCATTGCTTATATACATAAGTACAACCAGATCTGACCGTTAGGTCAGATCGGTAAAAAAGTGTTTTCTTAGATCTACTTCCTGTGGTAACTTGGAATTTTACTGGAGTAGTAAAAAATCCAGATCGGTAGGCTACCGGTAATTACTAATTTACCGTTAACAGCTGCCCGCTCTACGCTCTCCAAATTTGCGCTCTCTGCTCTCCGCTCTCCGCTCTACGCTCACATAGAAGTGTCGTCCATGGCCATTTCAATATAGTGGCTTTGATTACATAAGAACTATATGTTGCATTATGTGCTACTACCAAAAATCAAACTGCATTTTCTGTTCATTGTGATCCGGAATCAATTGTTCCTAACCCGCACAGAACCAACAAAATTTATGTTGATTTTGTCTTATACTGGAACCCCATTTCTCTAGTAGTGCATGTAAGCCATGGAGCCATGGCAGATCCAAACCCACGGC
This sequence comes from Pohlia nutans, assembly GCA_022496805.1. Classification (NCBI taxonomy): domain Eukaryota; kingdom Viridiplantae; phylum Streptophyta; class Bryopsida; order Bryales; family Mniaceae; genus Pohlia; species Pohlia nutans. The sequence continues at coordinate 31,460,852 of CM040088.1, read as the reverse complement.
GACCACGGCACAGAGGATGGACTTGAAACAACATCATGTTTCCTAAACCCTTACCCCTCGAGACTGGTCTCGAGACCGAGACCACATTCCAAGGGTTTGCCGTGGTTCCATGGTCTCCTTGGTTCGACGTCCTGGCTTCCATGGATGCTTGATGAGGATGGACTGGTGCTCGTACACGAGCATGCCTCGGAACGAGTACTCAGTGCTTATTGGTGCCACAACTTGGGCGCGCAAATTTACAGACTACTGTCTGACTTCCCAAACTTTATTATAGTATGTTGTATTACATTCATGTTTGCAACAAACGCTACGTAGTATGATTGCCGTCTTGAGCTTCCAATACTCTAAGGTCATCTACATATTAGAATTTCTCGCTATTTTCAATTGAGTCCCAAAACGGAGCCTTGTCTGCATCATCAAAGTGTTCCTGCAGTGCAATCGATAACTCCTCCGGAATCACCTCGTTCACATCGATGTTGCAAGGGTCAGGTAGGCCTAGCAACTCACATATGTAGTGTGACCACATCAGCCGCCATACCATCGGGTCCCTCGGAGAGTCGTCCCAAATATCACACGGAACCCCACATCTATCTAGAACATCTTTGTCTAATAGCATGACTGCCATATTTATCCAATGAGTTTTGCAATGTAGAAATTCCCACAGCCACAATTCCACTGCTCCCTCGACTGAGTCAATAGGGTACTGCATCTGGAATGTGAACCCATTCCTAGTGACTTCGGGATACACTGATTTGTCCCTACCGCCCAATCCTTCCCATTCATTGTTTGACAAACAATCGTCAATCTGTCGAACTCCATGTGATGAGTTCAACAAGCCGTAAGCTCTGTACTGACCAGCAAAAAGCATCCAGTAGTATCCTTCCGGGTCGTCCCCCCTCGTCTGTAGCACACCAAATTCCACGGACCCATTCCTACCACGGACTTCTAGCTCCACCATTATTGACAATGCTACTAAGCCAAAACGAACAGCAAGATCTAGGGCCGAAACTCGAGCGTACTTATCCCAACCCATCTCTACTACCATAAGAACCTCGTGACCTGTAACGTAGATGCGGGCCATGGAGACGAACGGAAACACGACAGCTGCAGCACCTAATGGATCGTGATGGAGATCGCCAGCAAGTTTAGGGAGAGGCATACCCTTTGGACGGCATATCTATATGCCTTTGCTATCTTTGTTTTCTTAAATTACATCATGATGCCACATGAACTATGCCAACAGTAACTTTAGCAAATAGCAAATATTGCGGCGTTCACCCCTAAATACTCATACAGAAATCTTATACATTGTCAGACCGCGACTCAGATTAGCATTCTTAGTGCACATTAAACCAAAATTCAAGTGGCTATCATACCTCGATTATCCGGCGCTTTCGGCTGTATGCAACAAACCTTTGCCCATGTTGCAACTATGCGGCGCTTTCTATATAAAAATGCCATCTTGCAATAGAAGAATCTGTAATATAAGATAGACCAGCCGACGGCCTTTCTGTCGAACCAGATCTTTTTCTGGCCACACATCTGGATGTCAGTTCACTACTAGAGAGTGCGTAAAAATCAAGACAAAACCAACACACATCTGTTGAAATCAACAGAGAATGAGTTTAACGTAGCAAACATTTAGTCATCTGCACAGAACCAACAAGTTCCTGTTGATTTCTGTTGGAACCAACAAGTTCCTGTTGATTTTCCTCTTGGAACCAACAAGTTCCTGTTGATTCACTACTAGAGAGTGCGTCAAAACAAGACAGAACCAAGACAAATTTTGTCGGAAAAAAAATAAATTCAAAAAAATTTGAAATTTTTTCTAGATACAGAAAAATCCCTGCATATAATACTGCAAAAAAAAAATTTGAAAAAAAAGTTTTTTTTACATCGTTAAAAATATTCAAAGACTGCTGGGAAAAAAAAAAACAGCTCCAGCCTTCAAGATTTTGTCGAAAAAAAAAAAAATTCAGAAAAATTTGAAATTTTTTGTACATACAGAAAAATCCCTGCATATAATACTGCAAAAAAAAATTTGAAAAAAAAGTTTTTTTTACATCGTTAAAAATATTCAAAGACTGCTGGGAAAAAAAAAAACAGCTCCAGCCTTCAAGATTTTGTCGAAAAAAAAAAAATTCAGAAAAATTTGAAATTTTTTGTACATACAGAAAAATCCCTGCATATAATACTGCAAAGAAAATTTTTGAAAAAAAAGTTTTTTTTACATCGTTAAAAATATTCAAAGACTGCTGGGAAAAAAAAAAACAGCTCCAGCCTTCAAGATTTTGTCCAAAAAAAAAAAAAATTCAAAAAAATCTGAAATTTTTTGTACATACAGAAAAATCCCTGTATGAAATAGTGCAAAAAAAAAAATTGAAAAAAAAAGCTTTTTGTACATGGCAAACGAATCGGCAATGGTTAAGTTCTCTTATAATTAACAAGATAATTCTTACACTTGCATGAGCGTGTGTATGTGGTGTGGTGGTTTAGTTAGTGGTTGGGGTTTAGAAGGTCGTGTGTTCGAATCCGGCCGTTGGCAATTGGTCTTCGGTTGGCCGTGGTGGGCCCTACGGTGGTGGGTCGGGGCCTTGGCCGTGGTAGTTAAATTTTTTTCCGGGCAGCCCAAAATTTTTGGGCAGTCTAAATTTTTCCGGGCAGCCCAAAATTTCCGGGCAGCTACTTTTCCTCGGGCAGGCCAGAAAAAATGAATGCTAGATTAGAAACTTTCTTTATCTGTATACTTGGACATTGAAGCAACACCGAACCAAGACATTTCTGTTGATTGTGATCCGGAATCAACTGTTCCTAAGCCGCACACGAACCAGCAGAATTTCTGTTGATTTTCTCTTACACCGGAACCCCATTTCTCTAGTAGTGGTTCTGTAGGCATTTTCATAGTATACGCCCTTGACAGATTCCTAAACATATACATCGGTTTGGGAGACTGTCATATTGGTAGACGTCGTGTTGGATGGGCGCGGCGTCTATGGTGGGTCTGCAATTAACATGGAGAGCTTGTTAGACGAGGTTGTCGACATCACTAGTGTCAGCGATGACGCTATACCATTTCAGCCTGCTATTCAAGTGGAGATAGATGGGCAATACGAGCAGCGCTCTACCGTGGATGACCGCGGCAAGCAAGGTGCGAAATTGATTGAGTGTGATGAAGCAAAGGTTGCGTTTGATTCAGATCACAGTGACGATGCACGCATTGTCAATCATGCATACTCCAAGGTTGGAAACATTCCTCATGGTACATATTCCAAGGATTTGCTGGGACACAAGTCTGATCTTGCTGCGATGAAACCGTTCAGTAGGGATTTCTCGCTTGGGAAAATGTTGACCGTTAGGCTGATAGACTCATACAACAGGAATGCAAATGTGACACGTAGGTCATACGGTTGATAGCAAAATCAGACTTGCCTTGTGCGGTTGGACGTGTACCTCAACTTTTAATAAAGAGATGCATTTGAATAGTTTCACTACTAGAGAGATGGGGTTCCGGTGTAAGAGAAAATCAACAGAAATTCTGCTGGTTCGTGTGCGGGTTAGGAATAGTTGATTCCGGATCACAATCAACAGAAAATGTCTTGGTTCGGTGTTGCTTCAATGTCCAAGTATACAGATAAAGAATGTTTCTAATCTAGCATTCATTTTTTTTGGCCTGCCCGAGGAAAAGTAGCTGCCCGGAGATTTTGGGCTGCCCGGAAAAAATTTAACAGCCAGGGCCAAGAACCCCAACCACCACCGTAGGGCCCACCATGGTCGACCGAAGTCCAATCGCCGGCGGCCGGATTCGAACACAAGACCTTCTACCCCCCAACCACATACTAAACCACCACACCACATACACACGCTCATGCAAGTACATGAATTATCTTGTTAATTATAAGAGAACTTAACCATTGGCAATTCGTTTGCCATGTACAAAAAGCTTTTTTTTTCAATTTTTTTTTTGCACTATTTCATACAGGGATTTTTCTGTATCTACAAAAAAATTCAGATTTTTTTGAATTTTTTTTTTTTTGGACAAAATCTTGAAGGCTGGAGCTGTTTTTTTTTCCCAGCAGTCTTTGAATATTTTTAACGATGTAAAAAAAACTTTTTTTTCAAATTTTTTTTCTGCAGTATTATATGCAGGGATTTTTCTGTATATAGAAAAAATTTCAAATTTTTTTGAATTTTTTTTTTTTGGACAAAATCTTGAGGGCTGGAGCTGTTTTTTTTTTCCCAGCAGACTTTGAATATTTTTAACGATGTAAAAAAAACTTTTTTTTCAAATTTTTTTTCTGCAGTATTATATGCAGGGATTTTTCTGTATATAGAAAAAATTTCAAATTTTTTTGAATTTTATTTTTTTTGGACAAAATCTTGAGGGCTGGAGCTATTTTTTTTTTCCCAGCAGACTTTGAATATTTTTAACGATGTAAAAAAAACTTTTTTTTCAATTTTTTTTCTGCAGTATTATATGCAGGGATTTTTCTGTATATAGAAAAAAATTCAAATTTTTTTGAATTTTTTTTTTTTTGACAAAATCTTGAAGGCTGGAGCTGTGTTTTTTTCCAAGAGAGAACCTGTTGGTTCCGTACAGTTTTTTTTTTCCAAGAGAAAACTTGTTGGTTCCAAGAGAGAATCTGTTGGTTCTGTGCAGTGAATTCGGTTTTGCAACGTTAAACCCAATCTCTATTGGTTCCAAGAGATGTGTCTTGGTTCTGTCTTGGTTTTGACGCACTCTCTAGTAGTGAATCAACAGGAACTTGTTGGTTCCAAGAGGAAAATCAACAGGAACTTGTTGGTTCCAACAGAAATCAACAGGAACTTGTTGGTTCTGTGCAGATGACTAAATGTTTGCTACGTTAAACCCATTCTCTGTTGGTTCCAACAGATGTGTGTTGGTTTTGTCTTGGTTTTTACGCACTCTCTAGTAGTGTTTGTTTATCACCACACATCTGATGCATGGATGTGTTGTCACCATGGACCTTGGATTCACCATGGACCTTGGACAGCGTGGGCAGTTAGTGATTCAGGGATTCGCCATGGACCAAGGCTAGATGGATATGATGCATGGACGTGTTGTCCTCTCTGAGGGACTTGGTTAATACCACAATGTTTTTTTTCTTTCCATATGAACTCTGTTGTATACAATCTGCTTCTTGTTCATGTATTGCATGCTTGAAAATTGCATGCTTGTTGAGAGATGGATTCACCATGGACCTTGGACAGCGTGGGCAGTTAGTGATTCGGGGATTCACCATGGACCTTGGACAGCGTGGGCAGTTAGTGATTCAGGGATTCACCATGGACCAAGGATGGATGGATATGATGAATGGATGTGGTGTCCTCTCTAAGGGACTCGTGTAATACCACGATGTTCTTTTTTTTCCATATGAACTCTGTTGTATACAATCTGCTTCTTATACATGCAATTGATGCAAAATCAGAGTTGCGTTGTGCGGTTGGACAACATGTACCTCAAATTTTAATAAAGAGATGCATTTGAAAAGTTTGTTATTCACCTCTGTAAACGATGTTTTCGACCAGGAAATTCAAATTTACCACAGTAAATATATCATAAACGACTGCATTTAATTTTTACTGTGGTAAAAAAATAGTATTTCGACGCGAATTTACCTCTGGAATATTTGAATATGTCAGAGAACATTCGAATATTATGTTATTTTTGGTAAAAGTCTGACAATTCTCCGCTCTCTGCTCTCCATTTTCCGCTCTGTTCTCCGCTCTCCGCTACCGCTCTTCCATCCAAGGCTCGCACGGTAGCCGCCCTCATCGCATCCTCGCAGCCCGCACCGCCGATCTGGAGCGATTGGACGAATCACGATACCGAGCCCTTGAGACTCAAGGGATATCACACTGGAACCGCGCGCAATGGACCAACACCTTGAGCCCGACACATCAATTCCGCCTTGGCGACTCGGTACTTTGGTACCCCAAAGGTGCCAACATCCACCCCGGTAAGCTAAAAAATAAGTGGTTTGGCCCTTACCGAGTCCAATATCCATTGCCCAACAATATGGTACTACTCGTCGCAGTCGATAAATTCGATCCAGATCCCATTATCGTCAACATTAACAAGTTCAAACCTTACCGGTTTCTCAATGACGACCAACTCCTTCAAGCAGCACGGACAGCTCCCGACAAAAGTGCTATTCTTCTCCAACCGGACAATCAAGATGAGGACAAGGACGAGGACGAGGTTGAAGAGATTCCCGCCAACACCAACTTCATCGCGGTGGAAATTCCCCCTCAACTCACAGTTTTGACTCGTGTTACCGAACCGAAGCTATCATCGACCCGGAACTCAACACTGACCCCGGTACCGACCCCAGCTTCCGCTCTAAAGTACAGGGCACAATCCCTGCCAACAGGACAGCAACGACCCAACATTCCGCCCGCATCGGTACCACCACAGCAAACACCGCACCTCCGCCAGACAGGTTCGGCAGATCCCAACCCTACCGCGCCGCCACCCTACCTACTCTCCCAACCTAGAATACACGCACCCACTACTTCTCTCTTCAATTCACCGCCACCTCCATTCATTTCATTCCTCCCTCCTTCTACTATTTATCCTCTCCCCACCATGCTGTCTTCCGCCGCCACGGTTCTATCTCCTTCCTGATTAGCTCTCCATCTCCGCCCTCTTTCGCCATCTCCCTTAGTTCTTCCTCGGCCCTCACGGCCGGTAGCTACCATTCTCCGACACTCTCGTCACCGACACTCTCGACCGAGGCGAATAGCGCGGATTAGAGTTCGCTCTTCCTCTAGCTTGTTCACCGTACCTCCTTCTTCCTCCCGTAAGAGACAGCGAGGACATCTCTGTGTGCGTTTTTGCAGAATGACAGGAAAGAAGAAGACCCCGGCAGACAGCTGACGCACGACCGCCAACACTTCGCGAGATAGTCCGGTAGGCGACTCTTGGCGGGACATCACCTGCCATCCGCTGAACCACATGGTCGCGTGGAGGGAGTACGCCGCCGGAAACCAAACCGAACGCGATTGGATTCATCGCGTCGGCCTCAAAGCATTCGTCAACCTACCGTGGGGTCGCACGCCCATCCAAACTAACGTCGTAGAAAACTTCATCAATACCGCACAGAGTATTCCACAATCCTCGATCATCGGCGAAGCTTACGGCAAGACCTACGTCATCACTGCGGCCGACATTACCGCCATACTCCACCTACCGACCGGCACGACGACAACGATCAACGACAGCCCAAACCAAACAACGTACGACTATTGGGCCAATGGTACCGGATCACTCCTCTCCCACAGGATCGAGACCGACGGATGGAGCGTCTCCCAAGGCCCGGCGGAATTACGGCATCGGAAGTACGGTATTTTGCAGGGGATCTACTTCAAAAGGAAGCAGACATATACCTCGCACCACTGCCTTCTACAAATCCTCACGGTAGACGACATCACCGCCAACGGTACCGAGACCTGGAATTGGGCTGGCTTTATGCTCGAACAGCTTCAAAAGGAGGTCCACACAATACGCTCGGGACGCTCCCCGCAATGTTACTCGGCCGAAGTATGGGACATACTCCAATGAGCAGTAGAATCGACCCCCACCACTGCCGACCCTGCCGCGATAGTTACCGCACCAGAGACGATTCCCCTTCCCTCGACACGTCGCCCGGGCCTAGCGCATCGGTTCTCGCCCAGCAAACGGCAGTCCTCACTGCCCCTACCGTCCCCTACCGAACACAACACCAACATGGGGATTGCATCACGACTCCGCAGCCGCCAGCACCAGGCCTCCACTTCCCTAAAAAGGAAGGGACGACTACAGAGTTTAGCTGACGCCTTACAAGAGTTTGGCAGAGGAGCGCCGCGCCCCCGACGCAAGGAACCCAGCGAGCACGGCGGGGATTCATCCTCCACCCTCTCCCCATCTCGGCATACCCCGACACCACCGATTCCGTCCCCGCCACCACCAGGTAATACCGAGGAGAGCCCTGAGTGCCAGTTCGTGGCGAAAATCTACCAGGGTCAGAACCGCCTCGGATACAGCCACTACCAAGGACACAGCCACTGTTTGCACTACCACCACCCCAAGGAACACATCCTACCGGATTGCCCTGCACTATCGGTATGCAAGTTCCTCCGCAGTTTGCACCACCACTGCCATCCTCCACTCCTCCAACGACTCGACTACCGGACGCATCACTACCGGAGAGTCTCCCCGACCCACCTCACAACCTCAAGCAGAATGTAACTTTTCTACGCCGCACAGCCGGAAGTCTCTCACAGGTACTGACCAAGGTGGAGACTCAAGTTCATGACCTCACCATCAGGTCCGACCGTGCGACCCACCAACGCCAACTCGACCGCACCCAAACTCAGATTACCGAGTTAGAGGGACAACTCGCCACCGTCACAGCCACAGCTCGTCAGCACACTACCGACCTCACCTGGATTCAGAGCGAACGCGAACGATTCCGCATCGACTTGGAGGTCGTTACCTCCCGACTTCAAGAACAACAAATCATCTTGACCGCAGTTACCAAGGACCGCGATCAACTCAATACCGAGAAGGCCCGGGACAAAATCACCATCGACTCCCTCCGGCAATCACTCCAGAACGAGACGGCCAGCAACGCAACCCTTTCGACAAAGCTGCAGGCCATGACTACCGAGCTCGCGTCGACCAAGGACCAGGAGCAGCATTATGCGATGGCACTCGACAATACCTACAAGATGCTTCAACGCTACCGCAAGGCCCATCCGGATTTCAACGAAGGAGCCCCATCCCTGAACCGATCGGCCGACACCAACATCATCGCGCCTCCGGCACCGACGCCCTCAGGACCCATCCAGGCCCCTCCTTTACCGTCCGAAGGATTCGACTTCTTGTTCGACCGATCCTACGACAGTAACCTCCTCAGCCCCCCGGCAGTCCAGCAAGGTAATGTTGCCACGCAATCTACAGGAACACCAGGCGGACCGCGCCACAATACTCCAGCTTTCGAGTAGCCTACCGAGTCCGAGGAGGATATACCATTGATACGCCATTCAACACAACGTATTCGGCACGCTACCGCTGAGTAGGATCCCTCATATACTTTTACAAGTTCCAGGTGTGAACTTGGCTTAGAGGGGGGATAGTGTTAACCGTAAATTAGGAGCTACTGATAGGTCTACCGGTCTGAGTTTTCACCCCGGTAATTTCCAAGTTACCCCAGCAGGTAGATCTAGGAAATACTTTTTACCGATCTGACCTAACCATCAGATCTGGTTGTACTATGGTATAAAAGCAATAGAGCCAAACTCATTGGCACCCCCACATTCTCCAAGATACTTGATTATTGTGTCAAAATTCCTTTCTCTGTTTCTGTGCCTACCGAGTAGTCTTTGCTTATATTCCTGCTATCGGATTAAGTCACAGTCTCCCAATTTGCGATTACTGAGTTAGTGTTAGTGTTGTCATACTGAATTCCTCTTTAGTTCTTCTCCTCGGTAGCTAACATATCCTCCGGTAGTGATTACCGAGTAGTTATTCACAAGGAGGAGCTACCAAAGTGGTTGCCAGAGGACGGCAACGGGATTTGCTTGTGGTCTGAGACTGAAGACGGGCGTCCAATAGTTCCAAGCGGTGATCCCCTACCTCTAGTTCCCCAGAAGATGCATTCTGTTGATGAGATTAAGAGAGGTTTGAACGGTTTCATTGCACAATGGAGCAGAATGGCAGACGATGATCACTCTGGAGAATTCAGGCAGAAGAATGACCCTTTAAAAGAATATTGGAAAGGTGTTAGAACTGCTCTCGATGCAGCTCTAGAGCCACGTGAGGGATTACTAGATGAATTTTGGCCGGCTTCGAGGATCATTCATGACGAGGCAGATCGGAGGCGGAGGGATGGCACACTGCAAGAAGAGGATGCAGAGGATGCACCCTTTGTTGAACGTAAACGTGATCGTCCACGTGCTTCATTCCGTGTTAATCACGATACGTTTGCAGGTTATTTTGTTGTGGTCCGTCCTGCTAATCGTGACCCAAAGCCATTCTGGCTTGCCAGAGCAATTACAAACCCAAGTCCGGATCGAGGGCATGTGCATATGATCCAAATCCAACGTTGGACGCCAGCTTCAGAACGACACATCAACATGGAAACGTATGATGGATAGGACACCAAAAAAGGGAATGTGTGGCGCGAAGATCGAGCAATAAACCCATCGTGGTCTAGCACGGATTGTATCATGACGGCTTGGAAGCCACGAATGCAAGAAGGAACTTCAAATCCGAGGGTGGCAATTCCAAGGTCACAAATTGACATCATCAAAGCATCAGTGGAAGCTTCTACGGTTGATTTTGGGGACGATGAATCTATTGCGGAAGGATGAATAGTTCATAGATATAGAATTTGTCTTTGTTGTAGGGTGTGGCGAAGAATGGACTTTGCATTTACTTGTTTTGAGATGTTCACAAATATATACTTTGTCAATTTCATTAGAAAAGTCTGGCAATGTAACAGTTGTTGATTTCTATTAATATCATATTTTATATTTTCCTTATCCATCTTCTATGTTCCTCATTGATTGCATTCATATGAATTTTTTTTGATGAAGATATTTTGCATGTTGAAGTTTGGTATCAACATCCTACTGTAAAATTCATCCTGTGTCGCATGCAACTCTCGATTTTAAGAAATGTCTGAATTGATGACATTGCGGTTTATTTTCTTTCTATATTTCTAATGAAATGGAATAAGTCAAAGGTCAATTGTGGGTTTATCCTACTTTTTAAAGTCGCAGAATAATAATTTTAGATGTATTTTGGCATATTTAAGTCTCAATTTATTGAAATGTCTCAATTTAATGAACCCTTTTATGATCTAAATATAGAAGTGACTTAAAATGAGACTTTAGCTTGTCTCATTTTAACGAATAAAGCCTTAAATTTTTAAATTTTTAATCTCGGGCAGCTCATAAAAGGGGACATCGACCAAAACATGATCTCTCGAAGCATTGCGAGTTAAATTGAGTTTAAAATCAGACTTTCTTTTAACTCAATTTTAGCAACTTTTCAAAAAATAAAATTGCAAAAGCTTTTAATTGCTTGCTACAATATTTAGACCATTGAATTTTTTTTCATCAATCCCAAAGTTATGCATGTTACAATTTAGTTTTTTACTTTCATTCTATATATTTGTCTTTCATTACTTCATTTCAAGGTGAATATCAAAGGATTTACTTTATTTTATTTATTTTATTAGACCCACAACTCGTTTCCCTAACATACAATCAAAAAATTTCAATTGAAACAGAAAGGCATATATGTTGAAATGTCATGAAGAGGTAAAAAAGTTGCAAAAACATACAAAAACTTACAATGAAAAAAATGATTTTTGGTTGAATCAAATATAAAATGAAAAAATAAAATTGGAAAAAGTGTTTCTCCAACATAAAATAAGAAAAAACTACAAAGAAATGTTTTTAACATTGCTAAAATTATGCAAATTGAAAAGAAAGAAGAAGCTCTCAAACACCACGATTTCATCAAAATAAAAATTCAAATTTTTTTGAAGATGTTTTTTAGGTATAGAAAAAAGCCTGTATAATGTAGTACAAAAGAAATTTGGAAAAAAAAGAGTTTTTTTACATTGCTAAAAACATCTAAAGTCCGCTGAAAAAAAAAAAAACAGCTCACAGCCTTTAAGATTTTGGCAAAACAAAAAAAGACTCAAAAAAATTTGAATTTTTTTCTAGATATAGAAAAATACCTGCATGATCTTGTGCAAAAAAGAAATTTGGAATTTTTTTTTACATCGCAAAAAAACATCCAAAGTCTGCTTCAAAAAAAAAACAGCTCACAGCCACTATGATTTTGGCAAAAAATAAATAAATTCATAAAATTATAAAAAAATCCTAGATATTGAAAAAAGCCTGCATGATCTAATGCAAAAAAGAAGTTTGGAATTTTTATTTTTATTTTTTACATCACTAAAAACATTCGAAGTCCGCTGAAAAAAAAAACAGCTCACAGCCATCACAATTCTGACAAAAAAAAAATCAAAATATTCTGAAAAAAATTCAAGATATAGAAGAAAGCCTGTGTGATGTAGTGCAAAAAAAATTGAAAAAAATTTAAATATACATGGTAAAAAAATTGCCAATGGTTACATTCATTTATAATTATCAAAAACATTCAATTGCTTGCATCAAGACTTCTAGGTGGTTTAGTGGTTTAGAGTATGGTTTGTAGTTGGGAGTTCAATTCCAGCCACCGGCGATAGAGCCCGGGAAACCGTGGTGGGTCCCACTGTGGTCCAGGCAGCCCGAAATAATGTTCAGCCAGAGCAGAAAAAATATATTTTATGAAATTTTATTTTTTAATTTTTTTAATAAAATTATTTTGACCAAATCTAGATATAGAAAGAAAAAAAATTCTAGATATAGAAAAGATGATGTCGCACGAAAAACACACTGAATGAGAGTGGGTTTAAAAACAATTAAGACACGACATTTGACAACTATATAGAGTGAAGAATTCTCACGTTTTCGATAAATCTATCAATCGTGTTGAATCAGTATTATATCCGCTTGTACGAGCATGTTGTCATATTAGTGCAGTTGTAATGAATAACGCAAGGATGCGGAATCAGTGCGAAAAATGTACGCACCCATGGAATATCGAAAATTGCACTGAAATCATTCAAAATCAGTGGGGTCCAAAATTCCTGATGGCCCTCCATTGAATGCCCCCAAACACCACCCATCCAAAATGCATACAATCCACCCTTCGATACAAAAAACCCATCGCCACTTCCATCCTTTATACCACCGCACAATAATCCATTGAATTCCCAATCAATCTAGCTACGCCGCGAAACATAACATGTGCAACTATCACCCTTAACCCTTAAATGTCAAAACAGCCCCATGGGCTTTTTAGAAAGGAATAGTTGAGAAAAATAGTAGTTTTTCTCAACCAAATCAAACGAGGATTGGTGCGTTAGAAAGCTACTAAAAAAGCAATCTAAATTTCAAATTTGCACCTCATTTGGGAGATTGTGGAATCATTCGTAAGCAATTGAAGTTATGGAAATGAACAGGAGTTGAGGTTGGGACAGTTGAGGTCGTTTTTTGAAAAGTGCTGCAGTGCTACAGTGCCACAACAACGCTGGCCAGCAGAGCAATTTTTTCATTTCATTATTTTTTATTTTTCTTTTTTCTTTTTTCTTTTTTCTTTTTAAGTTTTTTGTTTTCCTCCCTCCAAAAATTTAGATGCCTTTCGGGCTGCCCCGCCCAGGTCATCTTGACGTTTAAGGTTTAAGTCAGACTCTCCATCTCTGAGAACCCACTGGCCTCTCCTACATATCATATTACCCAGTTGAGCAATTTTTGTTGCTTTTTGAATCAATTTTTGTTGGACGGGTTATAGTATTAGTTGAGGTATTTTTCTTTTATTGAACTTTTGGTTGGTCAATGAAAGGTGTTTAGAGATCAAAATACCGTACGTGCAAGGCAGGGTCGGCAGAAAATAATTCTCCAAAACAATACTGAAAAAATAAATAAATTTATTAAGTATTTTGTCGAAGTCAACAAAAATGAAGTCAACAAAAAGCCGAAAAAAATGAAAACCCGAAATTGGATGAAAACATAACATTCAACGAGAATCGTAGACAAAAAATAAAATAAAGCGTTTAGCCGCCGGATTTTTTTTAATGTTAGCTATTAATAGCTGATTTTTTAATAATTACTTTTGGAAGTGTCAACCTCAATTTTTTTAACTTTTATTAATTATTCGACATGAAAGTGCCGACCCTGCCTTCCACGTACGGTACATAAGTTGAGGTTTAAAAATGAATCTTTTTCAATCCATGGTTAGTTTTAGTTATGTTTGAGGGTTGTTATCGTTACTAAAAAGTGGCGTATCAAAATATTTATTAGTTCTATACTGGACAATATTACTTTGTTATAGCTTACTTAGTTTTTATTTTTTTGTACACTTATTTTTAGGTGATACATTCTTTTAGAGAGTAAATTCCAGACAATAATCCTCATATATATGAGTTCATACAAATTTGTGAAAAATAGAATAAGGCATAACTAGATTTCATATTTCAAATCTATTTCAATAAATCACACTCAAAATTTGTCGATACTTTGTTTAAAACACAATTTTGAAAAAAAATTGAATTTTAGTTTCAAAATTTATGAAAAAGGATTGGTGATAGAAATCAGAATTTTAAGTGCAAAATCTGATCTAAATTCATAATCTAATTAGTTTTTGTTTCCATATCAAACCACTGAATAATTTTGATTGGAAATTATCTACCAATTTTTGTTTGCAATAGATGCAAAGTAGAATTTTCTCAACAATTATGATTATTTAATGTTTATGAGAGTAACATTTATCTACAGTGGAGTATATAGCAACCATGCTTTATAGTAATAAGAGCCTTTTTATCCTTGTTTATATCCATTTTAAACCCTAATCGCTTAAACAACCATTTTGTGGTCGCTGCCCAAATCTAACAGGTTGCCTAGGAAAATTAAATATGTATCTGAAAAAATATTAAAAACATTCAAAATACTACATCAAGTCCACTTTCTAGCGCAATTTGAATTATGTTAATCCGAGTTAAACTTCACTCAGGAGAATTTTTCAAAGTGGAACACCTCAACATTGTCTTAGTGGTATAAAGTTTGTTATTCGGGGAAAGTAATGATGTTCCTTGCATCATTTCTTTTGCATTTTTGAAGTTTACAATAGATAAACCAACTTTAGCCAATCATGCTAAATTATAAACTCTAAAAGTGAAAATTATAATTCATAAAAAAATTCAAAGGTTAATGCTTTTAAATTCATTAAAAAAGATCTAAAGTTATTTTTGAGAAATTGACCGTACAAATAATTTGTAGAGATGATGCCGTACATTTTGTCAAATGAACCAAACTTCATCAAACATATGGAATGCACATGTTATAACACATCTATGTTTTGTCTGATACCCCTTGGGCTTTTAGGGATTAATCCCTAAAGGACCAACTGACCATTTTGCACTCACTGTTCTAATTTAGGATGCTGCCCAAATCCCAAACTATTTTTTTTGGGCAAAAAATATGTTGTGAATAAAAAGCCAATGTACTACCGTTTTGCTTTTGAAATTCGTTTTTCAAAGCAAAACTCCAACTTCCATAAATTCTCAAATAGGGACATGTTAGTGTGGGATAAGTACAAGGTTGGAGATGTTATTGGGTAGGTGGACGAGCGCCAATGGGAAGCTAGGGCACGGAAAAATTAATATTGGGCCCGTGGATGAGGTTGGCCTGAAATATGGAGTGAGGATCTTATGAGAACTGACCAGGCCTTGATTGGTTTGAAAAAAATTAACCATTCTGTATTCACATGTTGATTGCAAGGACCACCGTGGTGAAGTCAAATCTCGATTATTCTTCACACTTGACATAGTCATTTTCAATGCATACATCTTGAATGCTGCAAGAAGGGCAGGGTTTCCAAAAATTTGAGGAAGATATGTGAATGGGAAGCACCGACGACCGAATTTATTGGCTCTGACCATAGGGAAGAGGCATTGCAGGGACACCCATTTTCTTGGGCTAAATATCACTGTAGCAAATATATTCCGTCCATGATTCCACTGAAATGCATTCTTGTCCTTCCGGTCAGAGCTCCTCGTAGCGTAGCTGCTTGTTTATTTTTGCGAATTCAATCGAAATCAACCTTGCAACATCTACACTATGGAATGATGTGCAAATGTTCGAGGGCAACAACTATCCTAAATCTTTGAGAATCCTACGGTTAAAATCATGAAAATCACATCTATGTGCTCACTAGAAATCATTCTAAAACCTCAAATTTTACTGCAAAATTCTTCCTACCACCCAATGGTCCTTTAGAGGTTAATAAAACTTCAAAGATAAAGGTTGGGAAGTTTAGGCAATTTTCATGCATGGACTTATAAATGATAAAAAAATTCTACTTAGGTTATGCAAGCGGTCATGAATGTTTTCTCACCGCTCTAACAAAGAACAAAATTCTAAAATTTGTATAAAATATTATATATTCCTGTCTCTTCAACCACTAAGATCCTATTTGGATGAAAGTGTTCATTTCAATGTCACTGTAGGCATTCAAAAGAATGTTTTAGATGGTTCTAGAAAAGAACATATAGTATACTAACGAAAATAAATTCTTTTTTCTATAATATTGAATGGTGTAAATGCATTTGGAATTGGTCTATTCTACGCATGCTTCGCACTGCTATTTTGAGCCAGAACAGAGTGCTTTTGGTCACACAGGACAAGAGAAAGATACCATTTCCTTGAATTCGTCAGTGAAATACGACGGGTTACCATGTAATGGGGGCTAATGATTGTCACGGCATCTCCCTCTGTATTTCTATCTTTACTTTGCACGGGAATGAATGTCCTTCGTTTCAAAAAAATAAAATAAATCTTCCAGTGTTCGGCATCTGCTCATCTAACTCATCCACTTGACTCATGTCATCGTCAGGATGCTTTGCTTATTAAAACCCAACACCCGAGAGGTGATCAGGTGGCCATTCAATTCTCCCACAGTTTTAGAATTGTATAAAAATTTTGAGCTCTTCTGGCCATGGGTGCATGTGCAGAGAATCCGTCTGGTGAGATGAAGGTTGCAAGAGCCATAGCTGGGATGGAAGGTGGCGCCGGAGAGTTCAGCTACACGCGAAACTCACGGGTGCAATCACAATGCATAAATTTCCTCAAGCCGATCTTGGAGCAAGAGATTCAAGAGCTGAATAACTCAATCAGGAAGCCTGGGAGTCCATTCCGTGTGGCGGATTTCGGATGCTCCGTGGGAGCCAACACTCTTCAATACGCAGAGATCTGTTACCGAAGTGTGCAAGCGTCGAATAATCAATCCTCCCCTGCAGTGCCAGTGCAGTATTACTTCTGTGACTTGCCTTCCAACGTTTTCAACACGCTGTTCCGTCAATTCGAGGATTGGAGAAATCGTGAGTTACCGACAGGGGAGGAATTCTATGCCGCGGCCGTGCCGGGGTCGTTCTATGGACGCCTGTTTCCTCGAGCAAGCCTTGATGTGGCAATCTCTATCATGTCGGTGCAGTGGATGTCGCAGGTAAATATACTGTCTGCCAATTCCCTGACAACGTGCACTGTTACGTTTTATTTATGCCCAATTCTTGATGGAGCTGAGCCACGTGTTAGTAGCTTCGCTTACCGAGGCAAAATATTTTGCATCTATCTATTTAATATGCGAAGCCTTTTGTCCTCCTGTGGAATAAGTTAGAATATTAGTTCCATCCTCAAATCCATTGTATCACACTGTCTGTCATATTCAATGAAATCCCTACAGTAGCGTTAAGTCATGTTTTCTCCATGCGAATTTTGCCTCTAACCATTTACTTTGAGGAGTAGTCTGCCTTCCTTAATATTGTTATATGGAATAACTTTCCTCTCCATCCTCAAAATTATAGCATAAAATTGTTGATCACGTTCAAAGAATTCACTACAGTAGCTAGTGTTAAGTCATATTTTCTCCAGCGAGTTTTTCCTCTAACCATTTACTTTGAGAAGTCGTTTCCCTTCCTTAATAATTAATGCTATGGAAGAACTTTCCTCTCCATCCTCAAAATTATAGCATGAAATTGTTGAGCACGTTCGATGAATCCACTCCAGAAGCGTGAAATCACAATTTCTAAATGTGCGCACATAGAGCTTTGCTACGCCATGGAGGGGGTGCATGGTATATCCGAGTCGCACATCGACGAGTTGGTAGCATGCACCCGCTACACGACGTGGCAAGCCCATGGAGTACTCTATCTAGCACATGTCACACAATAATAGAGTCTTATTTATTTTGAGGACTTGAATTGGAAACATGGCAAGTAAATACTTTAGAATTATGTTGCGTGGACTACTGTGAAATGATTCTGTGTGAATTAGTAGGTGCCTGATGCGGTAGTGGAGAGAGGATCACCGGCTTATAACAAGGGGCGAGTGTGGATCGACGGGAACAAGAATGCTGCTGCGGTAGAGGCGTTCGCGTAGACTGCGAGGCAAGATCTTGTCAAGTATTTGCAGTGTTGAGCAGAAGAAGTGGCCCCGGGGGGATTGGTGGCATTTTACATGCCAGGGCGGGTAGATGAACGGCATCCTGAGATTCAACGGGCGCAGGAAGCGCAGTATTCGGGTCCTTGCAGTAAAGTCTTCGAGGACACATGGGAAGAACTCGTTCTTGAGGTAATTACCCTAAACCATCAACTTATTCGGATAGGACGCTGATGGCTAGCTTCGTAAATGAAAAAGAATCAGCGAATTTAACGAAAGTGTAAAAAGGAAGCCTACAAAGAGAGATGGAGCCACATCCAGGTGAAGAATGGGCAAGAAGATTGAGAAACCCTGCAGATTGAGTGCCGTGGAGAATACATTGGCACGGTCCGGTGATGTTGTCCATGATCTGAATGTGAGTGACAAAGTTGTGATCGAGGATGTGTGTGACTGCGCAGGGTATAATAGAAGAGGAGAGAAGAGACTCCTTCAATGTTCCGGTCTACTATCACAGCGTGGGCGACGTAAGAGCCGCAGCAGAGTCCACGAATGCTTTTCACATCAAACAGGTGAAGATCCAGCACCAAAGCTACTTCGAGCCGAGTGAAGTGGAGCGAATTCTCGCTAATCCGGAGGCCTACGGCCGCTTTGCACGCAGTTCAACGCAGAGCGTTCTGAATTCGTTCGTGGTGGAGCATATTGGCCATGACAACTCGCGCCTCTTCTTTGAACATCTGGAGCGAAATGCCACTGCTGCCGCGCGGGAGAAGCGGATTCCCAGCTTGCCCTTGGATTGCTTATCGGCCGTTTTGATCCGAAAATAGCTTAGCCTAGTCCTTTTCATTCTTCACCCCCGAGGTGGACCTCCATGAGGGGCATGTCCAGAATTCTCCAGATTCACTGAGAAGTGGATGAAATTCAGCATGCATAATCAGGGAGGTTGATAAAGCCACTGAATATGAGTACGACAGAAGGTAGAAGTACCCATAATGGATGGAATAAGGAATTTAGCCGGCGTAAGTTTCCCAGGACGATTTTCAGTCTCCACGATCCTCTCCATCTTTGTGTAAGTTTCCAAATCAAATTGAACTTCTCAGGCCGGATTCATGTTACTTTTTTCAACTTTCCAAAATGACTCCAACTTTTCTGGCGAACAATTCCTTGATTTCTAAGGTAATCTCTGATCAAATTATATTTCTTCCTGTAGGTAGCTAAATAATTGACGATGTTATCCGTGGTCATTTCGGGACCGTATTTTTCTTTGAGTTTTTTTAAGACGCCCTTTTTGTCCCCGTTCTCACACCCCTTCGTATTTGACTTCCACTATACGATTGCCAACCTCAAACGAGCAATTTTGTATCCGGCCGGGCCTCGACGATCTGTTTTTGCCATCTGTAGCTGCATCTGTGCTAGAATGAATCTCGGACCGCGCGCTTTGAGCTTGAATGAGGAGTTGGATGTGGAGTGGTCACCGGAGCATACACCGGCTGGGGCGGTAGAGGTGAGTCAATGTTTCCTTGAACGTGGGCTTGCTCCAGGTGAGATGCCTGGGACAAATGAGGGTTAATACAGAGTGTTAGGAGTACAACCTAGATTAACTCCCGGGTTTGGTGTTTATGATTGTACCCGGGAGTACACACGCATACGGTAGTTACACTAGCTTCCCACTACCTTGTACAGTGGTTAGCTGCCCACTACCTTGCAACTGTTTGTACTACATTCCCCTCTTTAATAAACATTCTCTGCCCTCGTAATGGGCACTTCAGAGCTTTACTCACCTCTCCCTGGAATTCACTTCCTAACACGTTATCAGCACGATACCGCTCGCATTGAAGAATAGTGTACACTGACAGTCCTTATGGCACATATTTTTTTTTTCTCTTTTTTTTCTTTTCTCATGGACTGTTGAGTTACTCACTCAGTCACTTTTCGTTTCTTTTCTCATTAACATGTTGAGTTACTCGCTTACTCCCTTGAGTTACTCGCTTACTCGTTGACTGTTGAGTCATCCTGATGCATTTTTAGCGTAGCATGGACCAGAATAGAAACCCTGTCGTCATGGCCACCAGAGTCAAAGAGACTCGAACTCAGTCACTCGTTTTTGACCCACTAGAACCCGACGGTAGTAATTTCTTAGAATGGAACAACGACATCATGACGTACCTTTGTGCAGAGGAGCTGAACGATACACTGGACGAAGAAACTGCAGAAGATCTACCCCCAACATTCAAATGGCAGACGCTGCTGATCATCCGGCGACACATGGACACCTCCTTACAGCAGCAATATGTTCAAATCAACGATCCAGCGGAACTCTGGGCGCAACTGCAAGCACGATTCCGCCACGAGGAGACAATTTTTCTCCCACAAGCAAGGAACGATTGGATAAACTTGCAAGTACTGGACTTCCCAAACTTCTTGGCGTTCAACTCCGAACTACATCGAATCACAACACAACTGCGGCTCTGTAGAGACTGTGTCACCGACACCGAACTCATCGATAAGACACTTTCTACATTCCCTCCCGCTTCAGCTATTTTAGCACAGGAGTACCGTAACATGAAGTTCAAAAAGCACGCTCAACTAATGTCCTATCTCTTACTAGCTGAAAAGCAGCAGCAAATACTGCTCAAGAACGCGGAGGCGCGACCAGCTCGAGAGATCCACGTCGCAGAGGCATCGAACTCGCCCCGAACAGAACCTGCTAATGCCGAGCGGGAGACACACAACTCGGAAGCTCCAAAACGAAATCCCAAAGGAAGACGAGGCCGCTTCTTGCACAAGAACCAGAGGTACTCTTGCCACGAGTGTCATGATCGTTCTTTCAAGTCGAATAAACATGAGAAGTCCAATAGAACAGAAAAGTCTAGTCAAAACAAAGGATCATGTCACAAATGTGGGAGAAAAGGGCATTTTGCAAAAGAATGCCGCACTCCCACATACTTTGTCGAAATGTACAAAGAACTCCAGAAACTCAAAGACGAGAAGAGGGAAGTCCATACCCTTGATGCACCGTCTTTCTCGGAGGTTGACCCTGAAAACTTCATGGTCCAGGGTGCGGGACTGTCGCAAAAGAACAACATAGCGCTCCTTGACAACGCGTCCACACACACCATCCTGCGAGACCTGCAATTCTTTGACCCGAATTGCATGAGTAAACCCTGGCAAGAATGTAAAATACTTACAATTGCCGGAAGTCGAAGCTTAAAGTTTCGAGAGGGCCGGGCAACGATAGTACTGCCCGGAGGATTCCCCTTCAAGTGTGAGAGAGCTATGTATGCTCCCGAAGCTCCTCGTAGTCTGATCAACTACAGAGATTTAAGAGCTAACGGTATCCACATTTCTACTGCGGTAGCAAATGATGAGGAGGTTCTAAAGCTCCGACATGGATTGAATTTCCTTGCCACTGCGAAAGCAGGAGCCACAGGCCTATACGAGCTTGCTATAAAAGCAAGTGACCGTGACGGCACGGTGTGCGAAGTCACTGAGAGAGTCAGTCCCATGGCCATGACCTGCAACCTCAACTACCGATCAGTAGCAGCACTGCCAAAAGCAGAGCTTTGGCATAGGCGACTCGGGCACCCCGGAACCACGCTTCTTCGACGAATGTTGCTTGTCCTCGTGGGCCACACCTTGAGCACTAGAGATGCGGACAAGGCACCTGATTGCACAGCATGCATACAAGGGAAGTTTGCGAAACAACCATTGAGATGGAAGCTCCCCCTCGAACTCCCACAAGCGCTGCAGAGGCTACACGGGGACGTATGCGGGCCGATCACACCACCAACAGGTCAGTTCCAATATTTTCTCGTCTTAGTAGACGCGTCAGGAAGCCATTCCGAAGTTTCACTCCTCACCACCAGGAACATGGTTTTTCCCAAAATTTTAGCTATGCTAATCAGATTCCGAAATCACTTCCCTAATAGTACCATAAAAACACTGCACATGGATAATGCGAAAGAATTTAGATCGCATGCTTTCGAACATTATTGTGTAGCCACAGGAATAGAGCTCACGTATTCAGTCCCCTATGAGCACTCCCAAAACGGACTCGCTGAAGCTTTTATTAAAAAGATTTAGTTGATCACTAGACCATTACTGATCCATGCAAATCTGCCTGCCTCAATGTAGGGGCACGCTGTTTTGCACGCAGCCACACTTCTT
Source organism: Pohlia nutans (assembly GCA_022496805.1). NCBI lineage: Eukaryota > Viridiplantae > Streptophyta > Bryopsida > Bryales > Mniaceae > Pohlia > Pohlia nutans. The sequence continues at coordinate 31,438,634 of CM040088.1, read as the reverse complement.
AGACTGCAACCTACTCTACTCAATACACAGACCCCGCTAGAATTAGTTTCAGGAAGGGTCCCCAATATCAAACATTTGAGGGTGTTTGGTTGCCAAGTTTGGGTACCAATGCTGGAACCTCTGATGAAAACCATAAGCGCTCACAGATTAGAAGGCATGTATTTGGGTTTTGACTCCCTGAGTATCATTAGATACCTCATCCCTAGCACTGGAGCCATCCATAGAGCTCGATTCGAGAACTACAAGTTCATCGAAAATGTCTTCCCTAAGCTCCCGAAAACACCAGTATCACAACCACTCGTATTTAGAGCTCAAGAAACCATGACACTAAACCCGGACCCAAGAACTGCACTAGCAGAAACTGAAGTACAGAAAATTTTGCACCTCTAGGCCCTAGCCGATAAGATCCCTGATGGGTTCGAATCTGGACCATGAATCCTTAGAAATCCCATACCCGGGATTGGGAACCAGAAACCTCCTGCGCATCCCAGGAAGCGCGCTGCGAAGTCCAAAACACGAGCTGCGAGGTCCAAAACACGAGCTGCGAAGTCACAGCGCATAGACCCGGGACTGCAAACTGCCGAAATAGCAGAGGCATTCGTCACTCGCCTCATCAGCCTAGAATCAGAACCTATCTCACTAGAGGAGGCAAAATCAAGCCCAGTATGGCCACAATGGCATCACGCCATAAAAGCCGAGTATAACTCACTTTACAAGTGCCAAGTATTTGGACCACTAGCCACAGATCTCACCACAAAACCGATAGGATACAAACTAGTATTCACCAGAAAACGAAACGAGAAAGGTGAAATCATACGTTACAAAGTCCGACTGGTAGCCCAAGGTTTCAACCAAAGACCAGGAGTTGACTTCGACCAAACTTACTCCCCGGTAATGGACAGCTCGTCCTTTAGATACCTATTGGGACTCGCGGTACAGATGACACTAGACACCAGACTATTAGATGTAGTCACAGCATACTTCTATGGAGAATTAGACGCAGAAATCTACATACGCCCCCCACCTGACTTACTAGATCATAAACCCAACACCCAACCTGGAAAGTACAGCGGCCTAAAATTGAGGAAAGCCCTATACAGGCTAAAACAAGCCGGCCGCATGTGGTATCACCATTTGAGGAATTTCCTCACGGCAAATGGATTCACATGCCACCCCGCACTCCCGTGCGTATTTGTCCTTCGTAAGGACAACGGATTTGTAATTTTGGCTGCATATGTTGACGACCTGAACTTAGTTGGCACACCGGGAGCTTGCACACAAGTTGAAGAATTACTAACCACGAAATTCGAAATGAAGCTCCTGGGAAAAACAACCTTCTGTCTAGGATTGCAGATCCACCACTTCCACGATGGCAGCATTTTACTGCACCAGGAATCATACGTCAAGAAGCTGCTGAAAAGCTTCAACATGAGCGATGCCAATGCACTAGCAGCACCCATGATAGGCCGCAACAAGACTGGTGAAGATCCGTACTGACCTTGTTGCGAGGAGGAGGAGGAGGTCGACAAGACCAGATACCTCACGGCGGTCGGAGCGTTGATCTACCTCGCCACTCATACGCGCCCAAACATCGCATTCGCCACAAGTGTTCTCGCCCGACACAGCCAGAAACCAACCATGCGACATTGGGCCGGCGTCAAACACCTCATGAGATACTTGCGAGGAACTGAAGACCTCGGACTGCACTTTACGAAAAACGCCGAACCACAGATAATCGGCTATGCAGATTCAGGCTTCCGAACTGACGAGCTTAGCGGGAAATCACAAACGGGATATATTTTTCTCAAGAGCGGGGCACCAATCTCATGGAAATCTGTCAAACAGACAGTCACCGCGACATCAACAAATCATGCCGAGTTACTAGCATTACACGAAGCCTCAAGAGAGGCAGTCTGGCTTCGAACCATGGAGCGTGCCATTGCTGATCAGTGCAATTTGGCCCTGGGAAGCAAACCCACCACGATTTTTGAAGACAACGCCGCGTGCGTAGCCCAAGTAACGACAGGCTTCATCAAAGCAGATCGAGTTAAGCACATCAGCCCACATATTTTCGGATTCACACAAGACCTTGTAGAATCTGGTCAAATTTCAGTCTCCAAGATTGAATCAGCCCGGAATATTTCCGACATGCTCACAAAAGCACTACCGGCTTACAAGCACAGAGAGTTGACCCGCGCCGCCGGTATGCGAACGTTACAAGAATTACTGTCTTCCTAGAATACACTCTTTTCTTCAAACCCGGGGTTTTTCCCACGTGGTTTACCCGGGTGAAGTTTTTAACGAGGTAATCTAAGGTTGAGGAGGAGTGTTAGGAGTACAACTTAGATTAACTCCCGGGTTTAGTGTTTATGATTGTACCCGGGAGTACACACGCATACGGTAGTTACACTAGCTTCCCACTACCTTGTACAGTGGTTAGCTGCCCACTACCTTGCAACCGTTTGTACTACATTCCCCTCTTTAATAAACATTCTCTGCCCTCGTAATGGGCACTTCAGAGCTTTACTCACCTCTCCCTGGAATTCACTTCCTAACACAGAGCTAGCCGCCAATGCACAAATAGATCGGATACACACAGTCAAAATTGTATAAAGGTCAAAAGAAAGAAAAATGTGCAAGACGTTGTCCGACTGTTGTACCTCAGATGTTGTTGGCGCTGACATAATTTCCCAATGCGATCCAGTAGTTGGTTTAGGATGAGGTTCCGTCGAGGAAACAGATGGGACCGTTTGTGTATCTGAAACTGCCACGGAAAATTACATTGCCACGGGCATGCCAACAATCATTGGATATAAAGAATGAAATTGCTTCGAACTCTGTCATCTCTCTGCTGATTTCAGACATTGATCATAGGCCAAATTATATACCGAATGCGTGCATGTGCAATTCAAGTCATTCAAACATCAAACCGTACAAACTTTGTCCACACTGTCGAAACTGGTTTTCACAGTTGAACTGTTCTACGGGATGTTTATTTCTCATGTTTATTTCGACTTGCAGGGTACACGTTCATAAAATACAGCAATGATACGCAAAGAAATAAACTAAATGTTCATTAAATTGGCAGATTCAGACTGCCAAAGCTGTGGCTCTCACAAAGCAGAGGCTTCAAAATGTACTCCACCTGGGTTTAGATTAATTTCAGGCTTGCCATTTTAACTAAACTCTGCCATTTTAACGAATATCTCGTTACTAAAGAAATCAACTTTGCTGCAAGAGAGAACAATTTACCTGGAGTAGAGAAGTTCCTGTCCTGCTGGCTGATCAACACATGATTGGATTTGCTGCCGAGATATTCATTCATCATCTCAAAGTCTTCAGGCATCACGTCTGGATTAGAGGAGCCGTCTTGCTGGCCGTTCAACACATTGAATTCGAAGCCGCTCGGTGGTTCATTTAGCCTGTCATCTTCAGTAAAAAGGTCGTCTGACGAACAAACAGAATGCAAAATTTTCTTTGTCAAACGTGAAATAGATGTCCATATTTTTGACTTACAGTTGAAGTAAATCAAACATTCATAAAATAGAACAATGAATTCCCAAAGAAATAACAACAAATCGATGTCGATTGTGGAGAGAACAAACTTGAATTAAAGAACCCGTCCTGCTGGCTGGTCAACGGCTTGGATGCACTGCCTCAGAATGGTTCATTCAGGTCATCTGTAGTAAAAAAGGCCATCTGACGAGCAAACAAAGTGCAAAATTTGCGTTGAACGCAAAATAAATGCCCATAATTTCGACTTACAGCGGAAGTAAATTAAACATTCATAAAATAGAGCAATGAATTCCCAAAGAAATAACAACAAATCGATGTCGTTTGGGGAGAACAAACCAGTATTAATGAGTGGCAGCTCGTCATCATCTACACATTCACTGTCGACCTGAACAAAATGCAGTCAATGTTCAGTGTTACGGAACAAACTATATAACCTGAGCCCAGCAACTTAGAAACAAGAATTATAATTTGAACACAGAAACTTAGATTGCAAAAATAGATAAGTACACAAGAAGCTCTTGAAGCAATTGTACCCGCACTAGCATCAAGTCTCCAGGAGACGCCATTCTTCTGCCCGACGTGTCCGGCGCGTCAGTGGACACAGCTTCCTCTCGACGCGAAGCCAAAAATCCACCGCCCTGAAGATCTTGTGCGAGACCAGGAGATAACCCTTAGAGTGTACAATCAGGCTTGGTTGGTCAGGCTTCGCTTCGTTGATCAGGCTCTGTTTGGATCTCAATCGTTTTCTGAAAATGATTATTGGTATTATCGTTCGATCACTGCTACTGCTGCTAAGAAATTTCAGGTGAGGTTTATGAGGCTTTTGAATCTATGAAAGGGGGAAGTCTGTAGTGCTCTACTTGTTCTATGTAACATCAATGCCGTGAACTTCAAGTGCGATTTTTACTTACAATGTTGATTTAGTAAATATTGAAGAATGAACTAGAGATCGTGTTGATGTAGTTGCATTTCTCTTAGCATTTAAAGTGTAAATTTTTATAAAACACGTGCCTAATTTCTTAAAAGTCTTGTGAGGCCATTTGGAGGAAGCTCACAAGATGCTTGGACTAAGTGGTTCCATGTCACAGGTCAATTGCTTCTGTCGGCGGTGGTACAAAACAGGCTTATCCCATGATCAGATTGGCAGAGACTTGACGCAGGTCACAGTGTATCTATGGGACAAACTGTGATCGACCGTTGAGAGCGTATTGTCAAGCGGTTCCATTTCACAACTTGATTCCTTCAAATGCCGGTGCTTGGGCAGAGTACTGAAGCAATACAAAATGTATCTAAAGAACAATCTGATACCGACCGTGAGCAAGAGATTTCCTTTAAACGAACATGTTTTTCTGGACATCACCAGAAACATGGAAGGGCTTAGAGAAAGTTTCAATGACACACTGAAAAAGAGCAGGTCAAAGAGAGATCATCCCGGACTTCGATTCAGTGCTCTCCTCAAGTTGTGCTTAATATATGTTAATTTCGGCACACCATCCGAATACAGACTCGGTATTTTTTGCAAAAGTCCTTTTCCCCGTCATATCGGAGGTGACGGTGTGAGAGAGCTGAAGATGGGGAAGCGACTGTCGCAGATGGCCCGGATGCGATTGTCGAAGATGGAGAAAGGACGTTTGTCGGAGATGATCAAGCTTGAATATCTGGTAGATTCGTTTCCATACTTATCGATGGTAGAACGTCCCTGGTACCAATTAAGCTGGCTTTCATTTGCTCCCTCGCTTGCTGGTTCACTTTATCCAAATCGTATATCAAACTCGACGTTAGGAAGTGCGCAAGCTGAACGCATTGACGGAGAAGATTGTGTAACCAAGTGGAACACTGTTTCGGTGCTCGACAATCCCGCCCACCAATATCTCCAAGGCGAACGACATCATGGCTCGGGATCAGAAGTTCGAAGCCGCTTCAAGGGCGGCATCAGACGATATGGCCTTGCGATGAACAGTGAAGAAAGTCATCTAATAGCTAATAATCCTGAAGAAGCTAATAGGACCAAGCCTGAAGAAGTTGCTAATAGTCCTGCGACGGTTCTCGCTGTTAAGGCAGATGAGACCAGTGGTCAATTTTCAGAGCCCGAGCCTGACAAGCATGAAGGCTCTGGATCTCCAAACGAGACAGAGAGCGAATGCGAAGAATCAAGCGAAGGGGATAGCACATGTCTCGACACCGGCTCCCAGCACGCAGGCCAAAAGAGGCCGTGGGCCGCCATGGATGGCGAATGTTCAGATCTACTTACTACGTTGGCCTCATTCATCAAAAAACAGGTCGAAGACGCGGTTCTTCCTCTGCTCAATGTTTTGCGAAGCCGGAAGGAGGGCGAGCAGAAGCATCGCGAGACATTGCTGGCTCTGGAGAAAGAGAGGTTAGCTCTGGAGAAAGACAGGTTAGCTCTGGAGCGTGAGAAATGGCTGTTCAAAAGACAGCGTGTTACTGAGCGTGTTTCTCTGCGAGCTCCTTCGCAGTGCACCAGTCCAAGCACGTCTAACTCTGGGTGTTCGGGATGCGAATGATCTGAATGACTGTCTCTTCTGTGCTGGATGGAACTTGCGGTTAGTATACGGTAGTGTAGTTCAGTTTTTACATTATGATATATTTGAGCGTGTGAAGAACATTTTGTATGGCCTCCGAGCCTCCGGTGAATAGAATCTGAGACTTCTATTGGATTATGATAAATCAGGTTTTATCATAATCCAAATCTGGTGTATCTAAGTTTCTTTTGTATTCTAGAACTCACACTGCTCTCACGATTACACAAATCAGTACACACAATCGACAAAACACTTGCAACATAATCCCATCAACCTTGCAAAATAACATATACTAACACATTCAAGTGCTTCAATACACACAAAACAGTCGTGCATGAATGACCGTCCTTGTTTCCCAGAGTGGTAACTAAGTCTTGGAGTTGGTGGATGTTCACACTATTACTAATGGTAACTTACTACCTACTAGTAACTGAAAGTATTAACCCCAATATCTAAATTCTACTCTAAATGTGAGACAGTTTGAACAAGTTGATATTCGAAACCAAACCACTGCTACACCAAAATGGTTATTTAGTTTGTGCAATCTAACAACGTTATCAATAACCATTTTTGTGTACAGATAACTGTGCCAGAGCCTGAATAACTGCTTAACCCCTAAATTTTTGAGCGACCATATTCTGGTCGTTCCACTTTTTGGGCAGCCTCCAGAGACCTCATATTTTTAAAAATTTCAATGAAAATTTCAGTGTAGCTTCCAAAAACTACACTCTACATGTCGCACTTCGTTTCATGTCATTCCGATAAGTATTGCAAAAGTTATAAGCATTTGAAGTTTTTGAAGCGAGATCGGGCAGCAAGATTTTTTTTATTTTTTACTCTTTTTCAAAATTTCTTTTTTGATTCATGATTGGTTGATCTTTATCTACAAATGAAGCTTTAAATCTACCCATTTTGAGCAATGGGATAAAATTTATGAGGAGATCTGTTTTTTGGGCAGTTTGGACAAAAAAAACTTTGAAGCTCATTTCTAAACTCAATTTTCAATATTTTTTAATGAAATAAAAGGCACTAGGTGAAGATTTCCAAGTACAACATTCTCACCGTTAAGATTGAAATTTTACAATTCCATGTCAAACTTATTAATGATTTTCTTTTTCCTTTCACTTTGTACCCACTTCTAGTAATTGTTTTATGAAAAAATTAATATGAGCTTTTTTCTTACAAGATTTTATATTTGAAGACTTAACTCAATTGTTAACATGGCCTTGCCATTCAATGAATTTCTAACCCATTCAAAAAAAATATATTAATTTCTAAAGTTCAAATTTGTCACCGGATTGAACCCCAAAAAATCTTCTTTTGCAACTTTGATCCTTATAATCTAAGAATCTAATGGTCATTTTGCTCTCAAATTTTGTGCTCACATGAAAATTCAAATTGGGTATTAGATCTTATGGTTAAATGATGAAAAAACTAAAAAACATATGATTTCTTCTGCAACTTCCAAATGTTGCGTTTTTCATGATTTTTTGTGAGAATAGGGTCCTGAAAATTTAGGGTTTAATTGGATTCGAATCAAGTTCTTGCCATTGCGAGATTGGTGCCAAGAGATGCAACCCTGAAAAGCACCATTGACATTATTCCTCCAATGAACTGTATCAAACCACGATTAAACATTTTTACCAACTTATTAAAGTGTTCAAATCTTGTGGAAGTTAGAGTTAACTTTTTGAATTGAAAGAATAGCTCTATTATGTATAAGCAAATGATTTTTCTCAATATTTTCTAGGAATATCACTCTCACAATAAATTGAATGAAGAATGCAGTCAACTAATTTCATAAAGTTTAGGATAACTTTGAGTGTGGATTTTATTTTCATCACCTTCACCCAAGTTGTAGGCCTCCACAGATTTATTGTACTTGAAAGGATGATACAACACCAAAATAGAAATTTTCTTTTTAAAGAAAAAATGCATTTGGCAGTTGAAAAATATTTTTCATTATGAAGTGAAGGCTTTGTTGTATGCTTAACACCTAAACATCCTCACCCCTCTCCAAATTGGGCAGTTTGCAAAGATGCATTATAAAATGCAACTAAGAGGAATATTTTTGAACTTGATGTATGCATAAAAGATGTATGCATAAAAGTTGTAAATTATAAATTTTAGATTCTATCCATATAGTTAGACCTGTGATTGCTATCACCAATACATTTGTATAAAATTTGAAACTTGAAATTCAAAATTATTTTGTAATTCAATTACGAATAAGATATTGATAATTTGTGGATGAAATTTGTTGTGATGGGTTGAAATGTAATACTCTAAGTGTAGTAATTTTTGGAGATTTTTTGGTTGCTTAATCTTATGAGTTTATTTTTTCAAGAGCATATTTAGACTAGAATCTTCAATTCTTTTGGTGAATCAATGCAATATGAAATGTGAGGCATATTCTTTTCACAAATCATCCCCTTTCTAATTGGATCACACATGCATGAAGTTATCTTGCCATAGAATTTTGTAGTGATTTCTTTTCTTTGCAAAAAGTGCATGACAAATGAGAAAACATGGATGAAATTTGTACATCGTGCCAAAAATGGACGCTCAAGCAATTAGAGGTTAATGCAAGTTACTTTAAGCTAGAACTTTTTAATTGAAGATGTTTTTTTCTTTCCTACAAACAAAACACTAATACTTCTCTAGTTGAAGTAATTCAACAAACTTAGCTAGCAAAAGATTACATCTCCAATGAAAGTTATAGCCAAAAGTAACTTGCTTTAGGCTTTGACATTAACCTTTAACTGCCCAAACGTTCATTTTTTGGACGATGTACAGATTTCATTTACGTTCTTTCATTTGTCATGTAGTTTTTGTAGTGTGGATTTCTTACTATAGATTCTATGGGAAGTTAGCTTCATGCATGTGTCAACCCAATTAGCAATAAAAAAATTCAAGCCTCCAAAAGGCTGCCAATTTCAAAAATTCTTGGCTTTTTGCTCTTTATTCTAACTACTTCAATTTTTATTTTTCTTCTTGAAGTAAAAAAAGTTCCATATGTTCTTTAATAGCTTCTTTTTAAATATTTTTAGCTTGTTTTGTAAAACATTTAATTGAATGTACAATTTCCGCAAATTGAGGTTCCTTAATCATTAAATATTCACGTAATTGAACAAGAAATTTCTTTACTTGATCAACTTCCAATACATCTAAATATCCATTTACTGGGTGAAAGCACGAAAAACTGTACCAAAAAGTTAGTCTGCTATACTAAAATCATAATTGTTTTGGTCAAAGGCCATAAATTTATATCAAAATATATTGTATTTTGATTTTAATTTCATGAAGCCCTCTAGAGTTCATATAGGTACTTGAACCCAAATTTTTAGAACAAAATCCTCAAAAAAGTTTACAAAATGTAGTGTTTGAAAATGAATGCCTAAATCCAATCTTGGTTGCAAAATTGATGGCCTTAAATACACTCAACATAAATGTTATTTTTATGACCTTTGAGATAATGATAGAATTGAGGTCCTTGTCCAAAAAGAAAGTAGAAAAAAAATTGTTTTGATATACATTTTGCTTGTTTTATATCAACTCTGTTGATTGTACGTAACTACTTTTTCAATTTTGGCCACTTCTACGTCAATAAAATATTTATAACTACTTATTGAAGATCATTTTCTCAATTTTTTTTGGTAGACTTTGTAAAAAAATAGGTGTTTTATTTTATTGTTATTTAATTTTTTACAAAATTCAAATTTATAATGTATTTTTGAACCCTGCATTGTTGAATGGTCATAATAGTTAGAAGTGGTACACTTTTTCGTGCTTTCACCTGGGTTAAATAGTATTAAGAGTGTATTCCCCTCATTTCTAAATATTATGATCTTAGAAATGGTAATAAATTTACTGGGTACGATATTTTACAATAAATTTGCAACCGGGGGTGCTAGTATGTGAGTCCAAGAGCGAAGAGCAGAAGAGCAGGAGAGCCTGAGAGCGTAGGAAATTTTGAGTTTTTTTTTTTTTGAAAAATACCTATGACCGTGGGACTAGGGTGTAGGATTCAGGGACTTTTAGGGATGATGATTTACTGATTTTAGGTTTTAGATATTGGATCTATGTAGAATAAATTTGATATTCGGTTTAGGATGTAGGGTTTAGGGTGAGATTGACCCCCGGGATTGACCGTGATTTAGGTTGAATATTGTAGAAAATGCAGCAATTCATGAAGGCATCAAAGATCACAAAAGACAATGACGTGAAAAAGAACGCTAGTATGAAAATATGAGTGTAGTGGCCCTTTTAGTCTCACTACCAATCATAAAATAACATAGAACTGCAAAATACACTTCACTATGAGGAATCATTAGAGGAGTCCTCATGTGTAGAAGACGATGTCCTAGAAAAAGAGCTAGAACTATGGGTGCGAGAAGACTCCGCAGCTTCTACATCCATGAACCGTGAAATCCCTGTATCAAGAGTTCCCTCTGTCATCTCTACGTCATCAAGACTCTGCTCAGCAAGTGCCCTAACAAGTGGCTCCACGTACACAGGGAGCTCAAACGGTTTTGGTGGACTTGGGAAGAAGCCGCGGGCAGCAAAAAAGGCTTCTGTTGAGGAGGGCTCATTCCAATCAATTGTCTATAAAACATAGGAAGAACATTAGTACTTTGGGCTGCTCAAAATTGATATCATCATGTAGCTAGCAAATTTGAATTCAAACAAATTTACTTACTTTGACGTCTTCTTTTGATCTGCATCGGTACAATCTCCATCGTATCTGGATCGTGAGAACGCTTCAATGTTGAAGGCCGCGGTGCAATGGAGGTAGTCTTAGCACGCACTAGAAGAGCAATGAGTGCATCATAGATAGCTTTGTCCTCCTCCAAAGCCACAATGTGGCAGTTTACATTCCTGCAAGCATGAATCGAAGCACCTAGAATACACACAGACATGAAGATCATAAGAAGATTGTCCATGCACAAAAGGAATTCATTAAACAAGTTGCAAATGAATGAAAAAAACGAGATGACTGAACATTACCAGTCATGGCGTTGCAGTCAAGAACGATGTCTCCCAGTTTAGAACAAGCCTCAATGAGAACTTGCCAGAAGCCTCTGTTCTTTTCTCAGGTTCCGTGCCACGGCTTGGTCCCGTTCATTGTTATTGAAGGTAGTAGAAGATTGCACAAGGCACACACAAACACAAGGAATGCGTAAAAAGAGATGATTTTTACTCAAAGGCCTTCCACCTTAAGTAGTGTACACTTAGGAGGTCACCATGGCGAACCATATGGGATAACCCATCACAAGGACACTCTAGAGATCAGCCCATGCCTAACCCCTCCTCCCACACACCATTATTTAGCACCCGAACCTCTTTGGCTTCTAGCAATACTACCCTACATCGTTTACCTCAATACTCCCACTTTACGTAGAGCCAAAGTCTCTAAGTCCAAATGCTATTACTAATCGTTGGTGTCGGTCTCTACAAAGACCCTTCGTGAGTACATCCGCCACCATGTGCTCCGTTGGACAATAATCCAACCGTATAACTCCCAATTCCAACTTCTCCCAAATGAAGTGGTATTGTACATCAATGTGCTTCGTGCGTGAATGATGTGTAGGGTTCTTTGCAAGTGAAATGCACCCTTGGTTGTCACACATGATCGTTGTAGCCTCACCTTGTGTGCAACCCACATCCGCCATTAGTTGCCTCAACCAAATGGCCTCCTTTGTGCCGTGGCTCGTAGCCATCTCCTCCGCCTCCACCGTTGATGTCGCCGTGGTTTGTTGCCGCTTGCTATTCCACGATATCGCTCCCAATCCGACTTTGAACATGTAGCCCGTTGTCGATCTTCGATTGCTCGTGTCTCCCGCGTAGTCCGCATCGCAATAGCCGCTCAACACAATGTCTTTGCCGCCAAGACACAACTTGACATCGCTTGTGCCCTTCAAGTATCGCATGATCCTCTTGAACGCCATCCAATGCATTGAGCCCGGTCTCGCCATGTGTTGACTCACCACGCTAATTAGATACGCAAGGTCGGGCCGTGTTGCAATCATCGCATACATCAACGACCCCACCGCTTGCTTGTATGGCACCTCCGCCATCGATTTGGCCTCCGCCACATAGTCCTCCTCCGAAAGCTTGACGAGCTTGGAGTTTGCATCCAATGGTGTTGCCACGGGCTTACAATCCTCCATCCCGAATCTCTTGAGCACGTCCATCACATACTTGCCTTGACTCATGGTGATAGTGCGTGTGGCCCTATTTCTCACAAATTCAACACCAAGACAAAAATGCAACTCTCCAAGATCACTCATCTCGTACTCTCTCTCAAGCATGACTTTTAGTACCTTCATTGAACTTATGAGGCTTGCAAGAATGATCAAATCATCAACATATATGATCACAATCACCACATGTTGACCCTCTTGCATGAAGTAGAGACTATGATCCGCAATGCTCCTAGTAAACCCGTGTGCAAGGAGAAACGTGTCAATCTTTTGGTACCACGCTTTTGGAGATTGTTTCAACCCATACAATGATTTTTGCAACTTACAAACAAGGTGCTCATTACCTTGTTGTACAAAGCCCTCGGGTTGCACCATGTAGATATCCTCTTCCAAATCGTCATTCAAAAATGCGGTCTTCACATTCATTTGATGAATCTCCAAGTCCATGGCCGCCCCAATCGCAAGAATGCACCGAATGGTGGTGAACTTAGCCACGGGAGAAAACGTCTCGTGAAAGTCCACTCCATGAACTTGCGCAAACCCCTTGGCTACTAGTCTTGCCTTGTGACGCACCACATTACCGGAAACATCCCTCTTTGTACGAAACACCCATTTGCAACCAATGGGGTTGCGATCCTTTGGAATGTGAGTTAATTGCCACGTAGCATTAGCAATTAGAGAGTCGTACTCCTCTTGCATGGCGCGCTCCCACTTGACCGCATCTTCACCTTGCATGGCTTCACGAATGGTCAATCGACCATCCGATAATGCCACATTTGCATGCTCGTCATCCTTTTGAGGGAGGATGTGATTCTTCCACCATTCTCCAGGTGGCTTGCGCAATCTCTGCGGGTACCGCCGATCGCTTGAAGAAACTTGCTCCTCTTGCGCGTCCTTTGCGCCATTCTTAGTCTTTGAACTTGATAGCACTTCAACAACCTCCGTGTCGCCATCTTCGTCATCACTGTCATCATCACCTACATCAACAACACTAGGGGACTTGGAGGGTGCGTCCACCAACACGTCTCCACTACTCCCACTTGGACCAACCTCCAAAGGAGCCTCCATCGTAGACTCCTCACAAAACGTCACATCACGTGACCGAATGATCTTCTTCGTTTCCACCGACATGAGTCTATACGCCTTGGTACCTTCACAATACCCAAGAAACACACACTTTGAGGCCTTAGCCTTGAGTTTAGTCCTCCGTTCGTCCGGAACCTTTGCGTATGCAATGCATCCAAAGATGCGCATATGTGCAACACATGGTTGCCTTCCATTCCACGCTTGCTCCGGGGTCATGTCTTCAACTGCGCTTGTTGAACACCGATTGCGAGTGTACACCGCATTCACCACCGCTTCCGCCCAAAGATCCAACTTCAAGTTTTGAGCGTGCAACATGCTCCTCGCCATCTCTACAATGGTGCGATTTGCGCGCTCTGCAACTCCATTTTGTTGAGGCGTATACGGGGCCGAAGTTTGCCGTGCGATGCCTTCTTTCTTCAATAGTTCGTCAAACTTCTTGGACATATACTCGCCGCCATTGTCCGACCGAAACACCTTGATCTTCATCTCGGATTGGTTCTCCACCAATGTCTTGAACTCGTTGAACTTGTCAAAGCACTCACTCTTGGCTTTGATTGGATAAAGCCAAATCTTCTTTGAAAAGTCATCAATGAAGGTCACAAAGTACTTGCAACCTCCCATCGACGTGGTCTTCATTGGACCACACACATCCGAATGCACGATCTCTAAAGGCTTGGTTGCCCGTGTTGCCGCTTCACCCGCAAATGGAAATCGTTGTTGCTTGC